>JAEIHA010000158.1:8400000-9000000 GCA_018904595.1 Zaprionus indianus
ATATAAATAAATATAAAGCATACATAAGGATACTTACACTTCATAATAAGGAAAACCACAAAAAAAAAAAAAAAAAAAAAAAAAAGAAAAAAATACCATACGAGATATATAGGCATAAGTTGTGGAACAATAATGAAAGAATATAAAAACAGAATAAGTTATATAAACCCGACTGACGCAAAAGTCTTTGTGCTCTAAAGAGACTTGAGTAACTTTTGTGTTTCTTTTGCGATCTATTTGAAGTTTGAAGGAAACGTTATGTACATTCTCTTTAGTCAACTAAGTAAATGTCAAAATCAGAAGTTTTTTTTTGGATTTAAAATTCGCATTATTGAAGAACCAATAAGTTTACTTTTAGCGAAACTGAGAAATCTCTTAGGCACCTTATCTGCTGTTGTTGTTTCTTTTCATGTGATCGCAATATAACTTCTTATTGTGGCTATAGTTGCATATATGTTGTTGCAGATATGTTGTCCAGTTGAATCGAACATAAGTTTTGAATTTTATTCAGCATATCCATTTCCTTTTCTATCTCTCTGCTCTGTTTGGGATGTCTTAGGATGGTCAACTGGGGACAACTGCCACATGTTGCAGGTTCTCATTAGAGTGCATAAAGTAATCTCGTAACAAATTGCATGGCCTAGGGACAGTCAAGGGACCAGTTTCGAAACAGAGAGCGAGACAGAGAGAGCGAGAGAGAGAGTGAGAGAGAGAAGGGAGTAGAGGAGCTGCAGTTGCCTGGCGCTTAAGCCTGTAATTTGTATGCGGCTGGATGCGGCTCTGAGGCAGGTAGAAAAATGCGGCTCCATTTTCTTGTGTCGGGCATGGGATGGAGATGGAAGAAGTAGGGAAGGGGGATGGGGACGAGGATGGGGCACGGACTCATGCGGAGCGTTGAGAATTATAAATTAATCCATTACTTAAGAGCAGATTATGCAGATGTCGGGGCGCATTATGTGTCGCCGGCGAGCGGAGGATCATGAAAAGTGGCATTAAGCGTTAATGAATGAACATTCAGCGGGGCAGAATGGGGAATGGAGGGGGTAAGTGAGCGGCTGGAGGCGGTGCCCGATAGAGAAAGAGCCGCCTAGAGATAGGGCACGTAGTAGATACATAGATACAAATGTAGCTCGACTGCAAAAGTATCTTTCAGCTGCCAGTCTCTGTCTCTGTCTGTCTGTCTGTCGTGTCTGTCTGTCCCGTCTTTATCTGTGTTGAACTGCCGCCTGCTCCTTTCGAATATTTTTTATATGTATATTCAAAGTGCCGCGCGCTGTGCGGCGGCAACATGTGGCAACATTATTGCGTCTTTGCTTTGCTCTTTGCTTTCATTTTACTTCGCTTTTTATTCGATTTCGTTGCGGCCAAGGAATCATTAATCAAAATCGAAAAATCATTAAGTTCGCGTTTACTTCCAAGTGTCAACTTTGTTGTTGTTGTTGTTGCTTGTGTTGCTGCTGTTGTTGTAGCTGTTCTTTAGCTTGTAATTGAATTGTGAACATGGCCAACTCACGAGACAAGCCGCAACATTATCGAACCGAAACAAAATCGAAACCGAAAACAACAAAAAAGAAGTGTGAAATGTGCTGCCTGCGAGCCCCGAAAGGAATTGAACAACAGCAACAACAACAACAACAACAACAACAGCGACACCGACACTGTCAAAAAAAAGCAACACAACCAAAGACCAAAAAAAAAAGAAACGTAACGAAAAATTCAAAATCCAAAACCGAAACGAAACCTGAAAGCAAAAGCGATAGAGACCGCGGCTGGCAGCTGACTGGCCAAAGGGATACTCGGTAAGGGGGGAGGGGGCGTAAACTGTTAATTTTGACTGAAACAAATTTTTCATTATACACACACACACACACAATAACACAGCAGCTGCGATGACACAAAAGTTAATTTCGTGATAGATTTTTTATTTAGATAGATTGATATTTTAGCCTGTGTTTTATACCCTTACAGAGGGTGGAGAATATTAGTAGATAACTTTAAATCTATAAATATATTCATATATTATATACAAATATATATTTTTTATCAGCGTGAACAGACAAGCCAGACCAGACTTATTGTTTATCGGTTTTATACAATTGCAGCTTCTGGGAAAGTCTTTACCGATTTTTTGTTCAATGAGTATGGTTATTTAATAGGTTATAGTTAACTGATCTGTATAAAATACATACCACACATTTATTACCTTGGACAAAGTGAAATATAACTTAAATTGGACGATAGGTTGTATAAAAGCGAGAAGATAGATGTATATCAGTCAATCTAACTCATTCCGAATAAGAATCATGTATTTCAATCCTAAAATCTAAAGCTGATAGACTAGTTTCCAAGACAGACAGACATGGCAACATCGACTTCCCTGTTTAGAATATATCTATATACATATATACTTTCTATGGTCTTGGATATCTCCCAACTCCTGTTCAGAATTGATACTCTGCGTAGTAATGAAACTGTAGTGGATTTTATTTTAACAAGTTTTGCATATACTTTATGCCCGTTTTTCTATGTGTACTTTATATATATGTAGCTGCATACCTGTATAAATGTATGTACCTGTTTCTACGACATACGATAGTAAATTCTGAAAACTATCGCAATTATTCGAAGTGTCAGTTTAAACGAAGAAATACAACTTTTCCCCCATTTCAAGCGTCAAATCGATTTTGAAGCCAAAACGAATTTTGCAGCTTTTGTCGGGTGTACGCGACGCGTCGGTGCGGCATGGCGAATTGCGGCCTCCTCTCTTTTTGGGGCCTCCTCTTTGCGGCCTCCTTTTTGGCGGCGACTGCGTGGCCCAAAAATGCTCGAAGCGTTGCAGATTGCATTCGATGCGCGCAGACGCAAACGTGAACCGACCCAAGCTGGACCGATTCGAGTCGATCTGAGTGCGGTGCGGCTAATGGAGCGGGAGGGGAGAGGAAGGGGAGACGGAGGAGAGCTGGAGTGGTTATAGCCAGGCTTGCCCTTTTGCATTTGCGCCGCACAAAGCGGCATTAATAACACATTTTAGACACTTGGCCAAGCCCGAAAACATGGCACAGCTTTCGACTTGCCCCATCTCTGTCCCTCTCTCTTTCTGCCTCACTCGCTCTATGCACATGCGGTCTGGCTGTCTATTAGTTTGATTACCTTTCGGTTTTTGGTCTGGCTTATGACGACGACGACGATGATGATGATGATGATTACGATGACGGGGCCTGACACTTGTTGCCATTGTTGTAGCTACGGCGGCTGCAGCATCATTAAATTATTATTGCCTTTGGCAATTCTTTATGCCCAGCTCCACAGCGTGATAGAGATGGCAAGACAGTGCGAGTGAGAGAGAGAGATAGCGCAACAGATAGATGTAGATAGTCTCTGTCGATCATAGTTCGAGGGCGGCAGCGTCAAAGACAACAAACAGCTTGCGAGAGAAACGCAAAGTGTTCTCTCAACTACCTCATACCCTGTAAAATGAAGTTGTGTGAAAAAAAGTCACAGGTTAAGTTAATAATAATACTCTACACATACTATATATTTGCTATACACATACTACACCCTTGCTGTACATAATATACCCCATTCGGGCTTTACAGGGTATTAAGAATTGGAAACTGGGTGCCTAATGCGCGGTTCGGGATGCCCGACGGCGTTTTGTGGCTCTTCTGGGGCTCTTGTGTGGCTACAGACTGCCCTAATGTGCCTTAATTATACTCACAACAACACAACAACAATGAAAGCTGCAACAACAATAACATTAACCGGGTTACTGTTAGCCAAGGCAAGAGAACAACGCGGTGGCCTGAGCTGAGCTCCAACTTGAACTTTATCTGCGACTCGCAAGTGCATTTGAGTTTGGAAGTGAAACCTGAAGTAGCCAAGGGATCTGTGAGGGTATCGGGTACCGGTTACCGCGTACCGGGAACTGGGATCAGGGAACCTGGGACCGCATGTCAACCCATCAAATGCATGTCAAAGTGCCGCTCTGGAAGTCACAATGCGAGTCGTATCATCCCCTCTCTCTCTGTCCTTGTGCCTGTTTGGCGCGTTTGGCTTTTGGCTTCTTCCAGAGAAAACGTCTCACTAATTTGATGCAGGCTTCGTTTTTTTCGCTTTTAGGGTTTTCCTTCCCCAAGCTGAACCCTTTTTGCACAGTCTAGTCGAAAAATACAAAAAATAAAAAGGAGAGATTCCGCAAACTCATAAATGTTTATGCCGCATTCTCCGACTCAAGGTTCGTCATCGTCATCCACCGCATCGACAGGCACAGAGACAGCGGCATCGTCATCCTCATCGTCATCGTTTGACGGACATGTCTGGGGACCGTTTGCCTTTATTATTATATATCATTTTTTTCAACATTTCGCTCTCTCTCTCTCTGTCTCTCTTTCTTTCCTGGCTGGCTTCGATTGAAGTCGATCCGCGATTCTCGATTCGCAATTAATCGCAAACACTGCGGAAGCAGCGAGATCAGTCGCCATTTAAAGCAATTAGATTGCATTGAGTGTAATTAGCTGCGGTAATTGCAGCTGCAACACTTGCTCCCGGGAATGCCAACCGACCAGGCTACCTCTACCTCTACCTTTACTCACATATCCACTATAGTATGTACTGTATATGGTGCGTCGATTGATCCGCCTCA
Source organism: Zaprionus indianus (assembly GCA_018904595.1). Lineage (NCBI taxonomy): Eukaryota > Metazoa > Arthropoda > Insecta > Diptera > Drosophilidae > Zaprionus > Zaprionus indianus. Next base: position 8,404,643 of record JAEIHA010000158.1, read on the forward strand.
TGTGTGAAGTTTGTCGCCAATTTTCACACAACGTTTAATGGAAAATCATTAGCGTGAGAATGCGAGTGTGCAGGAAAATCAGAGCCGACCAAAGCACATGGTAGGCAACAGTTGAGTGTGATGGACTTTAATATACCCACTAATAATAATTTCTTAAATAACTTCTATGTTAATTATCCGACCTTAAATAAAAACTCAATTCAAAAACTAAACAAAACCAAACGCAAATTCGAAAACTTTGAAGTTGAAACTGATCTTTTGTTTATGTTTAGCCAAGTGAGCAGTATTTGTCTGAATTGTATAAACAATGGGGGCAGTAATTGTTGTTAATTGTTGTTGTTGCTGTTTAAGTTTTTGCTGTTTTGCCGGCAAAGAACAAAGAACAAAGCTCTCGACTTGACTACAATTTTATTGCAATTTTATTAGATAAAATTATAGACATCAATAAATGACAACAGCAACAACAATGAGAGCAGTAACAACAACATCAAAAACAAGAGCAGCACCTTTAACAACAACAACAACAACAACAATAATAATAAACAACATCAGGTGCAAGCGCGAGGTGCAAATGGAATCGCGCTGTCAATTTAATTGTTTAAAATTTTGTTGTTTTCGTTTGCCTTTTTCCGCGGCGCTTTGTTCTTTCCGTCCCTTTTAACCCCCTCCCCCCCTACTCTGCTTGTCTGTTTTCGCACGATTGTGTTATTTATTTATTAATTTCGCTCGTTCTTCTTCAATTTGTGCAGTTTCTCGTTTATGAAAGCAAAGCATTTCTATTTAATTATTTGGCGGCAGTGCTTTCAACTTGCCACATTCCCCCCCTCCCTTTCTGTCTAGTAGTAATCAAGCAGTAATCGATTGATTGATAAAAGCTGATATAATTTAGTGTATCGTATCGGTTGCACGTTTCGATATCGCAATGTCGATGTTTACTACAAAAAAACCCAAGACAGAAGCAGAGGAGGTTCGGTATATGCGAATTCATCGATAGAACACGTTTAACTTACTATCGATTGTTAGAATCCAAATAAATAAAGTTTATGCAAGAGAAAAGTAGCGCTGAAAAACTATCGATAACTGTTTATCTTTGATTTCACTATAATACTATCGATTATAACATCGATAGTGCCATAAATAGGTTAGTCGCAACTATCGAAATAATCGACACAGCTCTAAATATGTTTAGGGATCATGGATCACTATACTGCACTGTGTTTTTGTTATACGAGTATCGATAACAATTAATAATTTGCATACAAGTCTCTAATTCTCTTTCTCTCTGTCTTTGCCATCTCTTGCAGATCGCCAAGCTGTTGCCGCTAATCGAATCGGGCTGCTCGAAGCGCGCTCGCTTTCTACTCTGCTCCGCGCTCTTTCCGCTCTGCAGTCCCGACGTGCCACGCCCCGTGACCGCCTGCAAATCGCTGTGCGAGACTGTGAAGGAGGAGTGTGCAGTGAATGCGAAGCCAGAACTGATGCAGCTCTGGCCGCAGTTCCTCAGCTGCGAATCGCTGCCGCAGCCGGAGAATCATGAGCTCTGCATGCAGATACCACAAGAGACAGCAGGGGCAGGGGTAGGAGCAGGGGCAGGAGCTGGGGCAGCAGCAGAGTCCACAGCAGCTGACGGCGGGGGGGAGCAACATACAGCAGCAGCACAAGCAGGAACAGCAGTGGGTGCAGGTGGAGGAGGAGATGCAGCAAGCGAACCACCGCAGCAGCAGCAGATGTATTGGTCCTGGATGGCCTGGAAGATGTCATCGCAGCTGGGCAAGCCACAGCAGGCAATGACTAATGGAGCAGGGCGATACGATGGCATTGCCGGCCTGGGGAGTGGTGGCATCATTTGTCCGTTGAATTTTAGCGCGAATCCGCTAAATGCCGCCGAGTGCCTGCCGCAATGCCAGCGCGATGCATTCCACAGCACACAACAGAAGAAGCTCACCGAGAGCCTCATCCTGGGCATGTCGGCAGTCTGCTTTGTGCTCACCCTGTTCGCCTTGGTCACCTTCTGGGCGGAGCCCACCCGCTTTGGCTACCCCGAGCGACCAGTGCTCTTTCTGTGCCTGTGCTACAATCTCTTCAGTGTTTGCTATCTGGAGAGGATTGTGTTCCATCAGGCGCGCAGCTTGGCCTTGCTGCAGCAGGAACCGGGACGAGCAGGAGGTGCAGCAGCAGCAGCAACAGCAGCCGGAGGAGCCGGAGCAGCATGCACCCTGACGCCGCCTTGCCTGGCCTCGTATATCAGTACATCGTATCTCAGTCTATGCGCCGCCAGCTGGTGGCTAATCTTTGCCCTCTGCTTCTACCTGTCGTCGCACAAGAAGTGGTCCAGCGAGGCACTGGAGAAGCGCTCGGGACTGTTCCATGTGCTCGCCTGGGTGCCCCCATTGGCGCCTCCCATCGCAGCGCTGCTGCTCGAGCGTGTGCGTCCCAGTGAGCTGACGGGCATGTGCACTGCCCCTGGGTTTGTGGAGCTGCCAGCTCTGGTGCTGCTCCTGCTGGGTCTTTACTTCACACTGCGCGCCTCCCGCTCGCTGCACAGTCTGCAGCAGCAGTTGCAGCCAACGCTGGCACACCAGAGATTCGCCCAGATTCGCAAACGTTTCGTCATCTTCTCGCTGCTCTTCTTTGTGCCCACAGCGGCTGGAGTTGTGGCCGCCTTCTGTGAGCGCTATGTGGATGCGGTGCCCAGTTGTAGCGCCCTCGACGCACTGGAATGCCCGCAGCCGGCGCAGCTGAGCGCATGGCCAGCGCTGGTGAGGATCTTCTTTCAGCTGGTGGGCGGCACATTGACTGGCATGTGGGTGTGGTCGCGCAAGACATGCGAAAGCTATCGCAGTCGCCTGGTCGCCGCTGCCGGTTCACCCACCTCGTCGCTAATGACGTCACACCAGCACAAATCTGGACATGCTGGACACGCCGGACACGGCTATGGCGGACACGCAGCGACGTTGCCCAAGAAGCATTTCTATGCCAGTGGCAAGTCGATGCTGGCAGCAGCGACGCCGCCTCCGTCGCACACCACCTCGCATGCCTCCTCGACGGCGCCGCTCTACGCGGGCATCAGTTTTCACAATGTGCCCGTCTACAATCCCAACCAGTCGAGGGTATAGTGCCCCCGTCGTCCTCATCCCCCCCCCTTAGCCACGCCCACCACCACGGGGCCTGGCTTGCCTTGATGGTGGGCGGCTTTAAGCTCGGATCTGCATATAGCCCTAAGTAAGCCCCTAAATGAAATGTGTTAATAGCTTTAAATCCAGTTTGAGTATTACGTTAAGCCCCTTTGCCCTGGCTTCCCCTCCCCTTCCCATGTATATAGTTTTTTTTTCTTTCTTTAATTATTGTGTATGATTAATTATAAATTAATTTAAAAAAAAGTAATTATTAGAAAATAAATATTAAAAAATTTAAATATACAAAAAAAAGTAAATGTTTTTTCACTATGGGAACTGCAGTTCTTTATAATAATTATAATAATCGAGAGTGTAGTATGCTCGACTGTCATATACCCTACTCTTTAATACGTTAAAACCTTGCCTTGACCTTGATAGGATAAAAATTAAGATGATGATATTTGTACAAGATTAAAGTCGAACGTTAAAACTACCCTATTGTGCGCGCCTGATATTAAGAGACATTTTCATTGAATTTGGTAACCCTGGCTCTTATAGTCTTCGAGATTAAGGTGTTCATACGGACATGACTATGTAAACTAGGCCTGCATATTTACATATATTCAGTTATTGCTATTGCTATTGCTATTTCTTTTCGTGTTCGAGAAATAAAATAAATAGCATAGTATTAAATAATTATACCTTAAAGACCTGCATATCTGTACCTTCTCTTACCTTCCTTTATCGTTCTTGTACCTGCTGCTTACTTCCTTTGTGGGGGACGATCTCAAGTTCCGCTTTGGTTCTGTAGTTGACGTTCTCAATTGGCCGCATCACTGAATAGAATCACTTGAAATGGATACGCCTGGCAGACAGAGAGATAAAAAGACAGTAAGAAAGACAGACAGACAGACTGACAGCGAGGCAGTCAGGCAGGTAACGGAGCCTGGCGCTTGCCAGGATATCACAGGATATGTCCAACAACAACAACACCAACAGAATCCCGCCGCCACTCGAGATGAGATTGGCAATAAAACGGCATTGGATTGAGTAATTAACAAAGAAATTCAACACAACGAAGATGCGATACACTTTCTGAGATTGCTTACTATAAATTATACACAGTCGGGCTTGGCCGTTCCTTTGGTTTGCTAATAAAAATCTACAAATAACAAGGAAACAAACACGTAGGTATATATTGTATTTGTGGTCTTCTTCAGCTAAAAGTAACTATACCCTCTTTAAGGGTACACAAAACCGTTGGCGCTTCAACGAAGCACGAAATAAAATAAAATCACACATAATAATCGCATATGAATATGTGTTTTTGGTCCCTCTGTATCGAAAGAGGGCGCGCCGAATATAATTTGTCATATCCTGTATGCGGAATGACCGCAACGACGCGGTAAACACTCTTTCTGGTACATTGTATTGTTTATATTTCTTGTATAATTCTTGTACTTCTTCTTCTTTGAAAAATTGAGTACACTGCCATCGATAGCTTCCGTATTAAACAGTACTATATCTCTAAATGTTGTCACATATAATTGTTATTTATATTATTATTAGGAATATTATTTGTAGGAATATTATTTTATTTATTTATTTTCTTTAAATTTTTAAAAATTTTTCAACAAAATACATGTAAATTTAATTATTTTTAAAAAATTTAATTAAAAAAAAAACTAGAAGCGACCGCCAAATAATTTGTTCACCTAAAATCTTGATAAATATAGCCCTATCAGTGAAAAAAATTTAATCAAAATCTAAGATGTAGGCAGCTATTTAACCTTTACCATTTTTTTAATCGTTATTTAAATTTAAACTTCATTACATATACATTATTTTTTCTTCAGTTAAATCAATAAAAAATTGAGCTGCAACCGAGATAATATATACCCCACACTTACAGGGTATACACGTGGCAACCACTCATCATCAGTGGCGGCAGCGGCGAAGATCAAAGCTGCGCCATGTGCTAATAAAATTGCCAGGGAAACGTAGCTGCGCTTCAAACGTTGTTGTTGTTGTCGTTGTTGTTGTTTTTAGTGCCGTTGATATTTGCTGAGCGGGAAACACCCTGTGTAGGTGCTAATTTAGCGACCCCCCGCACAAGCAACGATGCCAATGGCGATGACGACGGCGACGGTGACGGTGACGTCTGCGTCGACTGCGACAGCGACTGCAAAAGAGATTTGCATTTTCAAAAGAAATAAACTTCAGATAAGAAACTAAATGTCAAAATTATCTACACACATGAATTGAACGCATTAAAAGTGGCCCCAGAGCGTGCTCAATGTGTAGCACACACACACACACACTGTCTTTCTGTGTGTGTGTGAGTGTGAGTGTAGGGTTCCAGGAGAAGGATGAGTGCATGGAATGCTTTGTGGGGCCTTATGATGCGCGCAGCCAAAGTGCAAATATGTGTAGGCAAAAACCGCAAAAGAGAGAGAGAGAGAGAGAGAGTGAGGTGGAGAGGGAGAGGTAGAGGGGGAGAGGAGAGCAAGAATACGGCTGACTGGCTCGCCTTACCTCGAGATGCCAAAGTGCATCAGGCAGTAAAATGCAGAAAATCGAAACAGGCTTTTAATGAAACGAAAGCGCCGCCGCCGTCAAGTCGCGTCTGCCAAACAGGGTGTACAGCGCGCGCGCGCGAACAGGGTGCGCGCCCAGGTGGAGAGCGAGTGCGCGGTGGTGCGAATGAGCAGGCGAAAAGAGAACACAAAGAGTCAATTAATTAGTAGATGGAGCCACGATTATTGCAATATTAACATTGCCACGGCCTTAGCCAGTTGCGGCAACTCTGGCAAGGCATTTACTTAAGATAACGCACGTGTGGCAGCACTGGCAGCCCTGGCTGCTGCTGCTGCAGTGTTGCCAGCCCAAGATTAAGTCGGAGCCTTTTCGGGGCGTTCATTAAATGATAACACAAAGACGGGCGACGGCACATGCATGCAATTGTTGTTCGTGTGTGTGTGTGTGTGTGATAAGGTTAAGCGGCGTTAGGCTCTTTGTGCCTGGCCCGACACACCGACAGGCCAAGCCAGGCCTGGGTCGGGGTCTGGGCCAGGTAGAGAGCTCTACCATCACTAATTTATTGAAATTGGGCGCTGCTCTCAATTTAAATTCATTTGAAGGCGCAATGATGAAGACGAACCGCACTTTGGGGGCAGCTCAAATCTTTTGCTGCATCATTTCCAGGAATTGCGGGCCTCATAAATGCCAAAGAGAAAGAGAGGGAGACAGAACAAGAGCGAGAGCGAGATAGAGTGGGAGCATGACTGATAGTGATGGCAGCATGAGTGCTTGTGATGGAAGAATGACAGCAGGAGGGGGCGGCCAACAGAAGCTGTAAACGGAATATGATTTAAACACACGCAATCCTTGTGGCGCCACAGCAGGCCATGTGCCCTGTTGCCATATGCCTCCTAATTTATTGCGCAATTTGGCACAGAGCAACAAAAAGTCCAGAGAGCGGCCATAACTGAAGACTATGCAAGAGTCTGACTAGAGTGAGGAGCTGACGACTTCTGTAGAGGAGGCAGAAGAGGAGGCAAACAGATCGTGCTCGGTCTCCCTCCAAGTTGAAAATGAGTTTTAATTGTTGAGATGATCAAGTGAGATTTCATTGCCACTGGGCATTTACAATGCGGGACACTTAAATAGAGTCACAAGACGATTCTACCAGTAAGTAAACGAATAAGTCAAAGTCTGAAAGAGTCGCTTGAGATCCTGATTAAGAATATTTGGTATACACTTTATAAAGCCTGTCATGCCTCTTTTTGTTTGGTTCACAAATTTGCAAAAAGCTTACCTAAACAACTGGACAGCGGTGTTGTGTGTGTATAGCTTGGCCTCAATGTAAGTGCTTTGGGGTAATAAACAGCAGAAGAATGCTAATGAGTCACAAAACCTATAAACCATCAAATAGCTTCAGCTAATTACGTGATTAAGGTTCGATCAAGTTTGTCGACTGCTACTAATTCTTGACCGACTATAAAGTCGCATAATGAATCAGGTAATCAGTGGAGGGCTTACCACATTGCGACTTAAGTTATCCTCCGCTTAACCTAACCTATGATCGAATCGAGATCACCAAGCTTTCGCTGGGCCTAATGAAAATATCAAAGCAGTCCTCAAACAAACAGCAATAAAGCCCTTAGGGCTTCGAAGAGCTTGCGGATTAGTCGGCAGTGCCGAGCAGAAGAGCAGAAGAACGCAGATCGAAGGCAGAAGACTCGCTACAAACTGCGCTTTGCATGCACATAATGAAGATGATGATGCGGCGGAGAATGGGAATGCGATGCGGAATGGGGGCTTGGGGGGAACGGGGCCAATGAAAAGACTCCATGCGAGGACGGAAGACCGAAGACTGAAGACGAACGGCAGCCGCCGTCCAGGAATCGATTTACGTCTTCTGCGAAATATTCATTACAGCAAATTTGTATCGGGCAACAGAGGAAAGGAGGGGCCGGGGTATTGGTAAAGCGAAAGATGAATGTGCCCCACCACCACTCCTTGTCTTTCTTTCTCTCTCTCTCTCACTGTCTCGTTCTGTCTCTCTCTCTCCCCCTTTGTTGGCATGACTTGCCGTGTCCAATGCGGGCAACATTTTGTACAATTTTCTTAACTTTTTATGCGAAATTATCGTCGATGTTATTATGCATTATGAGAGTTTAATGTGCACAGTTCCTGTGTCTTCTTTGCATTTAATTTAAGCTGATGCTGAAGCGGAACAGCTGCACCAAGAGTGGAGAAGGGGAAAGGGGCCTAAGCGTATTTGTACAGCGCGTTAATGGGCAATTATGAGCGCGAGGACAAAAATCTCTATGAGGATGAAAACTAAAAACGAAGATCATTAAGCTCATAATGAACATAATTATGATGACAGCTCAATCTAGGCAAATTGAGCTCGAATAGAGAGGGAGAGAGAGACAGATAGAAAGAGAACGAGAGGGGTAGAGCGAGCAAAACAAAGGGATTGCTACGAAATGAGTCCCCCAATATGCAGCATCAGCTTCGGCATCGAGTCGAGACCCAACTCAAAATTGAATGTACCTTTTATTCTCCTTTCATCTCCTCCTCCTATAGTGCTATCTTTCTCTCGCGCAGTTGCTGTGTTTTCCCCTGTCTTTCACTCTCTCCCTCGCTCTTTCTCTGTCTGTCTGTCTTCCGTTGGCCGACTCGGTTTTTGTTGCCGTCGCGTCGCGTCGTTGTGACCGCATGAAATATTGCCCCGAAGGGCGGTACAATTTTGATGCATTTACAACATTCAGGGTGTTGGTAATTATAGGGAGTTTATGTCTGGAAGTTTCCTTTATGATAGCGTTTTTATTTTCTTGTCTTGGTTTCTTCTCTTCAGCTCTTTGCTGGCTTTTGTGTTATGTGCTTTTGATTGTTGAATTAGTCTGACTGGCCCGGCAGTTTTTGCTTGGTTTTAGGTAAATTGTTCAAGGAGGCAATGTTAAGCTGATAGAAGGAATGGTGGTATTGATGTCGACTGTTCTTTGAAATGTGTTCATTTGAATTAAACAATTTGGTAAATAAGATACTCAATTGTAGACAAATTATAATATTAATTCTTAGGTAGATTTTCAAAGTACACCAATATATATTCAAAAGCGCGCCATTTTACCAGCGTTGCATTTCGACAACGACCTGAACTATTAATTGTCTAACCTCCACCGTTGAAGCGATAGCAATGCAAGTCACAATAGTTGAATCGATAATTAGGCATTAGTCGAACTTATCGACTTATCGTATTTTCGATTTATTTTAAAAATACTAAAAAAAAAAGAAATGGCGTTGCCAGCTCGTTTGTGGAGCATGTCACAATGTACTAGAGGCAAGATAAAATTAATTCATCTGTACCTTGCACAATATTAAAAAATATTTAATGCTCCTCACTGTTTTAATATTCTTTGATCCGACTTATGCCTCGAATAGTAATAATTGTATTCGCCCTGCACCCCAATTCTAACTGTCTGGCAACCTCCCATTACTACTGCAACCCTTTGCCATTTCGTTCAGCCCTGTTCGGCTAAATATTACAATTTAGTGCCGTATTTATTGCAACATTTTTAAAGATAAAATCAAGAAAGAGTTGTCGTGACATACGAAGTGTTAACTCAATGTTGTAAGTTTTGTTGCCATTTATCGCATAACCACTTAAAACCAAACGAGACCAATTTGTTTGCATTTGAAAAGACGCCGGTGCGGCAACAGTCAAAACAGCGTCTTCGGCTATGTCCAAGAGCTCCGGGTGAGTACTGAAGGTAGTGTAATTTAGTTAATGTTCTGTTTAATAAACAAATATATTTAATACAAATAGGCGTGACCGTGAGCGAGAGCGGGAACGCGACAGAGACAGGGAACGAGATCGCGACAAGCACTATGAGGGTCGCAGCATGCGAGGCGGCGACTACGACAATGGCAAGTCTTCCTCACGCAACGGGGCCGGTCTAAGCAGTGGTTCCCGCAGCGGGCGGGATGAACGGAAGCGGGCCAAGGAGCCGTCCAAGGATGTTGATCGTGGCGGCGCTGGAGGACGTCGCGATGAGAAGCGTCGCAAGCGTTCCAGGTCAAAGGATTACGAGAAAGACAAGTAAGCTGATCGATGTTGGATTGATCTATTGATTTCCAATTGTATATTTTGGGTATTACAGACGCCAAGTGGACCGGGAACGGGAAAAAGACAAGGAGCGTGAGCGTGAACGCGAGCGCGAAAGAGAGCGAGAGCGTGAGCGAGATAGAGAACGTGAGCGACAACGGGAACGCGACAAGGAGCGCGAACGGGAACGTGAACGGGATCGGGATAAGGATAAGGAGCGTGAACGGGAGCAGCGCGAGCGTGTGCGGGATGTGGAAATCCGCCGGCAGACTTCTGCCGCGCCGCTGGTGATACCTGTAGGTTCGTCAAGTAGCTCATCCGCTGAGGAGGAAGAGGAGGAAATTGACAAGGAGGAGCAACAGCGGCGCCTCGAACAGGAGATGATTAAGCGCCGCGAACGCATTGAGCGTTGGCGTGCTGAGCGTAAGGAGCGCGAACAAGAGGCCGGGAAGAAAGATGCGAAAGTGGCGGCGACGCCGGCAGTGACCAAGTCTGCCAAAAAGTGGAGTCTAGAAGACGAATCCGAAGAGGATGACAGTAATCCCTCGCCACCAATAGACGTCGATGTGGACAAAAAAGAACCTGATTCACCGCCATCAAAGTTCCACAGCATTCGTAAACGCTTCGATGATGATGTGGTTGAATCCAAATTTGCCCCCGTCAAACGACCCACATTTGGAAAGGTCTTGGGCATGGTGTTGGGAACACCAGCTGCAGCTGCTCCGAAAGCAGCAACAATAATAAACCTAACAACACCATCTGTTGCAGAATCAACTCCTAAAGTGGAAGTAGTCAAGGAGCAACCAAAGGAAGCGATACCTGAAGTAAAGTTGTCTGTTCCGGTTCCGCCTACTCCAGTGGTTACTGCTCCTGCTCCTGCTCCTGTTCCTGTTGCTGTTGCTGCTACAGTTGATCCACCAAAGGTGCCGTCAGTAACGCCTATGGAGACTGATGTAATAACAGCTGCGGAGCCTGAAGATGATGTTGATCCACTGGATGCGTACATGCAAGAGGTTAACAAGGAGATGCGTCGCGTCAATCACTTCGTTAGCCCAGCGAAGGCCCAAGGCGTGGTCATCTTGACGGGTGTGGCCAAGAAAAAGACAGCAACCGTGAAGAAAGGTGAACTGATTGAACAAAATATGGACAGTCTGGAATACTCAAGCGAAGATGAATTAGAGGATATACGCGATACAGCCGTTAATTTAGCCATGAAGCATCGTAAGGAGCTGGCAAAGATCGATCATTCCTCTGTCAGCTATGCCCCATTCCGAAAGAATTTCTATGTGGAGGTTCCCGAGTTGGCACGCATGACAAACTCCGAGGTGGACAAATATCGTGCCGAGCTCGAAGGCGTGCAAGTGAAGGGCAAGGGCTGCCCCAAGCCCATCAAGGTGAGCAAAAACATGATAGAGTACAGTTCTACAAGACAACAAAGATTAAGACTAAGCTCAATAGGGGTACAATCCATCAATAGGTAAGACACTAGCATGGGGTACAATCTACACTAGGTTATGCATTCTCAAAGAAGAACTAGATAGCAATTGGAGCGGAGGTATAATCTAGATCGTATATGTTGGGCTGCAGTTCTTCCATAATATAAATCATATCACTACAGAACGGACCTATACAAAACCTTGTTGAACGGATCAGTAGAGCTATAACAAATCAGAATCTTTATCTATATATATTTAATCAAAATTTCTCATTTATAGACGTGGGCGCAGTGCGGCGTCAGCAAGAAAGAGATGGATGTGCTACGCAAACTGGGCTTCGAGAAGCCGACGCCCATTCAGTGTCAGGCTATACCGGCGATAATGTCTGGGCGTGATCTGATAGGTATTGCTAAAACAGGCAGTGGCAAAACGTTGGCATTCATTTTACCAATGTTTAGGCATATACTGGACCAGCCGCAGCTGGAGGATGGCGACGGTGCCATCGCGATCATAATGGCGCCGACGCGCGAACTGTGCATGCAAATTGGCAAGGATATACGCAAATTCAGCCGCTCCCTGGGATTGAGACCGGTGTGCGTCTATGGTGGCACTGGGATTTCTGAGCAGATTGCCGAACTGAAGCGGGGCGCAGAGATAATTGTCTGCACGCCGGGACGTATGATCGATATGCTGGCCGCCAACTCGGGACGTGTTACTAATTTGCGACGTGTCACTTATGTCGTTTTGGATGAGGCAGATCGCATGTTTGACATGGGCTTTGAGCCGCAGGTAATGCGAATAATTGACAACGTTCGTCCGGATCGGCAGACGGTGATGTTTAGTGCCACATTTCCAAGGCAAATGGAGGCACTAGCTCGGCGAATACTTAAGAAACCCGTCGAGGTTATTGTCGGTGGACGATCGGTTGTGTGCAAGGATGTGGAACAGAATGTGGTCATATTGAACGATGAGGCGAAGTTCTTTAAGCTCTTGGAACTGTTGGGCATCTATCAGGAGACGGGCAGCATTATTGTGTTTGTGGACAAGCAGGAGAACGCTGATATATTGCTGCGCGATCTAATGAAGGCATCGTATCCGTGCATGAGTCTGCATGGCGGTATCGATCAGTTCGACAGAGATTCAACTATAATTGATTTTAAATCCGGCAAGGTGCGACTGCTGATTGCCACTTCGGTGGCGGCACGTGGATTGGATGTAAAGGATCTCATTCTGGTTGTCAACTATGATGTGCCCAATCACTATGAAGACTATGTGCACAGGTAAGACAAGAACAACAGCAACAACAACAAGAATCGTCACTCAATTTATTAATACCAAATCTTCTGCAGATGCGGACGCACAGGACGTGCCGGTAATAAGGGTAGCGCATTCACATTTATTACACCGGAGCAGGCTCGTTATGCTGGCGACGTCATACGTGCACTGGAACTGTCCAATACTCCAGTGCCTCTAGAGTTGCAAACACTATGGATGGACTACAAGACGGCACAGGAAGCTGAGGGCAAGACGGTGCACACCGGTGGCGGCTTCAGTGGCAAAGGTTTCAAATTCGATGAACAGGAGTTCAATGCAGTCAAGGAAAGCAAGAAGCTGCAGAAGGCAGCTCTTGGTCTGGCTGACTCTGACGATGAAGAGGATATCGAACAGGATATTGACCAGCAGATCGAGCAAATCTTTGCAGCGAAGCGCACCGTTAAAGACACCTCAGTAGCCAGTGCAGTGACAACAGCCAATGCTGGTGCAAATGCGACAGGTGCTGCAGCTGCAGCAACGCCGCTGGCAGTGGCACAGTTGCAACAACAACAGCAACTGCAGCAGCAACAACAACAACAGCAGCAGCAGCAACAACAGCAGCAGCAGCTGCAGCAACAACAGCAGTTGGCGACAGCCGCACTGGGCTCCGACAAACTGGAGCTGGCCAAGCGTCTGGCCTCGAAAATCAGCAGCAGTCGGAACCTTGATACCAAGGCGACTCAGGTGGCCACCGAGTCGATAATGAAGGGACAGACTGGTGCTGCTGGTCCCGCACAGCCAATGCTCACTGCTCGCACTGTGGTCGAGCAGTTGGCCGCAAAGCTGAACAACAAGCTCAACTACCAGCCCAAGGAGGATGAGGAAAGTCTGGTGGCACTCATGGGCACCAACAGCAACTCATTTACCAAGTACGAGGAGGAGCTTGAGATTAATGACTTTCCACAGCAAGCACGCTGGAAAGTCACATCAAAGGAGGCACTCGCACAGATTTCCGAGTACTCGGAGGCAGGCCTAACAGTGCGTGGCACCTATGTGCCCCAGGGCAAGAGTCCTCCCGAGGGTGAACGCAAACTCTATCTGGCCATCGAGAGCTGCAGTGAGTTGGCCGTGCAGAAGGCCAAGCGGGAAATAACACGACTTATCAAGGAGGAACTGCTGAAGCTCAGTTCGGCGCATCATGTCTTCAACAAGGGACGCTACAAAGTTGTATAGGATTAAATGTAACAAATGGTTCTACATATTTAAATCAATATACAATATGTACGTGTGTAAGTGTGCCAATATCAGTAAGCGCGCATTCGGTATGGCAGTTATAAAGCTAAGTTACCATCAGCAAACTCTTGTCGTCTCATTAATATCTGGCCTCTGGTCCCTACTAAGAGACGGAACCATCTCTAGACAGATCCACACACACACATTGTTTAGCAATTAAGCGTAAGAGAAGAATTTCTTAAGTGTGTCGTAGCTGAAATACTATCCTATAACCAAAGCAATTGTGTTTTTTTAATATTTGTACAGTCTTCCCCGAAATGCTTCTAATTGTCCTGTAGGTGACAATTGAGACTTAAAGCAATAAACACACACCTAGCCTGTGTTTTTATTATCGATAATTTGAAGGGTAATGGGTAACGATAAGAGAATAAAGGTTCCTTTAAGTAAGTATATAAAGATGGTTAGTATGTTAACTCAGCTATATCATGCAAACTGTAGGTTTAGGTAGATATTAGACACTTATAAAATAGGCATCAAACGAGGTACCCGACATAGGAACCAGACTGCTTGGAAGACAACCGCATCCAGGTCTCCGTTAGAAATTGATTACCTGCAGTCGATAATGTTCGTCCTTTGAAGTTATCTTAACTCCTTCCTCAATGATAGTCGAAAATAAAAAGTATAGTTAATTTTTTGTCTTTGTATATTTTTGAGTTTTAGCTTATTTTGCCGCATTTTATTTACTTATCGCCCGTTGCGCTTATCAATTGATTTTCATGCTACAATATTTCGTGTCTAGAAACTACTAAAATTAAATTTAAATGTAGTTATGAGCTTTGTTTTATTAATTATCATTATATCATTGTTATCTCAATTATAATTATATTATTATGCGCTTGAAAAAAATTGTTGGTTTGTTTATGCACTAATTTGTCGGCAATGTTCTTGGTTTTTCTTTATTTTTTGTTTCTTTTTGATATTACTTTTGTTTTATTTGTTTTTTTTTTTTTTTTTTTTTTTTGATACAAAACTATTTTTTATATTAAAATTATTATTGAATTTTTGCGCTTTCTGCTCTCGATTTTTATGGCTGCTAGACATTCAAATCAATCACACGCGAGCTATACATATATCTATGTATGCACACATACACACACGCATTGGTATATGTATATCTGCATACAGATAATCGCATATATATATGTATACTACATCGTTCTCATTCTGCATATGTACAAGTCTAATTTAAAATACGAAATGTGCTAAATTAAAAAAAAAAAAAACAAAAAAATATTATTATATATATATGTATATATATATAATATTTTTATTAAAATTCTTTATAATATATGTAATATTATATTTAGTTTTATGTTCTTTATTTTAATCAATTGTTCTTTGTTTCCATTTTTTGGTTTTGTTGTTTTTGTTTTTTTTTTCGTTTTGTTTTCTCTTTTGGGTTTTCATTTTGTCGTTAGTTTAGTTTGGCAACAGTTTAAATTCGTTGCAATTTCCTCAGTTGCTGCTAACATTTTTGCATTAGTTTACTTAAGATTAGGAAAAAAATATTCATTTTAGCTTGTTCTTCCTCTTGTTAGTATTAGTGTGTGTGTGTTTGTGTGTGTGTGTGTGTCTTGTGTATGTACTAAGGTTAAGTAGTATGTGATAAACGGGATGCAAGCATAACAGACACGAAACAAAGCATATAGAACCAAACAAACAAACAAACTAAGCACTATAACGCACTGAAGGAAGCATCAAGAAGTATTGCTGCTAGGTTAGGTTGGGATTGGATCCGGTTCGGGGCTCATGTTTAGTTGCAGGATTCGTGGGTATTGATTTGGTGATTTGGCTCTATAAACATATTGCTATTGCATCTACTATTTTTGTTCGTCGTTGTTGTTTTTGTCTTTTAAAGCTACCAAAAACCGTTTTCGCTATAAGATTGTGTATTAGAAACAGCTGTGGTATTTACAATCGAATCAAACTCTATAATATAGTATATATATACATATACAGAGGCTAATGTGACTCTTGAGTGTCGCTGTGAGTGTCTATGTGTGTGTGTGTGTGTCTCTCTGTGTGTGTGTGTTAGTTAGTTTACCCAGTTTAGCTTAGTAATAGTTTTAAAAGAGCGCAATTCTTATTATCGGATCACTTGAAGCAATTTCATGGAGTTCTTTTGGTCGCTTATCTCTGTGTTTTACTGTCCTGTCTGCCTATGTTGAAGTGTTTCTCTGCGTGTGTGAGTATGTGTGTGTGTGTGCACAGTGGCTAATTCAGACCCACATGGGATCTCGCCCTGTATTCAACTGTCGTATGTAGTATCATTTTCATTTCTCATTTTGGCATTTGTGTTTTTTTTTTGTTTTTTTTTTTATTTTTTATTTTAAAATCTGAAAAAAAATAAATGAGATTTCAAAGAAATTGATTAGTAGGGCACATCAAAGGACATTGGCATTAACTTAGGTGTTGCGGTTCAGAGATTTAGCATCATACAAAACTACGGAGACTAAAAATTGAAATCGGATTAAATCGTTAAGGCTCTTGATTGCCGAAGACTTTACAAAAGTCCAAGGATCGACTATGGAATCGAATGCTATTTTTCTGGCACCAAAATTGTAAATGAGAGAAAAAGAGATAGACAGAGAGAATAGGGGAGAGTGAGGGCGAAAGCAAGAGGGAGAAAGCTTGTCGTTGAAACGTTTCCTGCCTATTCGATTTCGCTTATAATAATGATTTGTGTTGATCTTTGATTTTTGTAGTCGGTTTGTTTTTTTTTTGTGTTTTTGTTTTGGATTTTACCCACCTTTTTCTCCTATACAATTCAATAAATTATTGCATTTGATATGTTGGTCCATTGTTTCGTTATTCGTTCCTAAAAAATTCTTGTAGTTTTCGTATTTTTTTTTTTTACTTTTATATGATTAACATATCTGTGTGAGTGTATTTGTGTGTGTGTGTGTGTGTGTGAGTATGTGTTAGGCTGTTAATGAGAAGTGAGATTACTGTTGTTGTTGTTGTTGTTGTTGGTGTGGTGGGTGTTGTGATAGTTGCTGATTTGGCGGCCAAACATCATCCAATCGAATTGAATCCTAATCCTAATCCGAATCGGTATCCAAATCGAATCACTAAAGATAATAGTCGCCCGTTATGGGTAGAGAAGGAGAAGAAGAAGTTGAAGCCGCCGCCGCCGCTGCTGCTGCTGCTGCTGCTTGCGTCGTTGCCGCTGCTGCCGTCGCCGCTGACGCTGCTTCTGCTGCTGCTGCTGCTGCTGTCGTAGACGTTGTCGTTGCAATTGTTGTTATAGTTGTTGTTGCCACAGCCGTGGCTGCCGCCATCGCTGCTGCTGATGCTGCTGCTGCCGCCGCCGCTGCCGCTGCTGCTGCTGCCGTCATAAACGACTATCAGTATCCGAATCCCGCCGAACCGTGTCCAGTCATTGATGGTGTTACACTACTAACTATACCTAATTGTGTGGCTGTATTATTTGATTGTCAGTGTTGTTGTGCAGCAAATTTCATACGTTTTTGTTTTTGGCGTTGATTGCAGAACCAGACGCGAACCACGTTTTTCTTCAAATCCAGCTTTTCGGCTATGGCAGCGATTTTCTCCCCAGATGGCCTCGGCTGGACGGCGAAGTAGGCTTCCAGAGAACGCTTTTCAGGTGCCGCAATGGAAGTCCTTTTTCTTGAAAAAAGACTCGATATAGATTACTTTAGAAATGGGCCCTAACGCTGTGAAATGTATTTGTTCTGTACTGTTCTGTACTGTAATGGTTGTGGCTGTTGTGGCTGTGGTTTGGCGGGTTTAGCCATTTTTGCTAGCCGGATTTCTGCTTGTCGTCAAGTTAATACTCTGCCAATTGAAAGGGGGCTGGTTGGTGACTTAAACACGGGAATGGTTTGGGTAATTGGGTTTGCGTACTTGAGGGAGCATGTAAGGAACGGGGGAAGGCGGGTGCATGTAGGGTAGGTAGGTTAGGTGGGATAGGGAGACGGGGGAGTCTTGGTTTTGGTTTTCTGGTTCTGTTACCGTTCTAATCAAAACACTTTCTACCTTTTCTTTTCGCCCGCCGGCAGCACACTGGGCGCATCAGGATCACGTCGTTTGTTTTTCGCCTGCGCCTCAGCTTCCTCCAGCCACGCCTGCAGTATCGGTTTCAGTGCGATCATGTTGTTGTGCGACAGCGTCAGACTCTCGAATCTACAGATTGTGCTCTGCGACAGTGCACCGACGCCAGGTAACTTGAGATTGGCCAGAGCCTTGCCCACATCGGCTTGTGTGACACCTGCAACAATAAATAAACAAGGTATTGATCGTATGAGGATTCACTGGATGCGACTATCCTCAGATTATCTGTTAACTGTGTTATCACAATAATGCCCTCTTACTCAGTTAATGAAATAAACACATGCTTTGATAAATATAATGGCTTTTAAATTGAGTTGGAGGTGTAAGTCATATAAATATCAAATTCAAAGAGGAGCAAGAAAGACGCTTAAACGGGTTGGGAATTCTATTCTATTCTATCTATTAAAACTGCTTTTTGAATGCTTTAGTTTGGTGAGTCCTTCCGAAATATCTAAAGTAAGTCTAATATATCGGACAATTTATAAAGTTGGATAAGCCATACTTAAGCCACCATAAGCCTTAACAGAACGAGAATTTGAAACCAAAGGAAATCTCTAAACGAAATCTTGTAAAACTGCTTCTTCTATACTAAATCCATTAGTGTGGTGTGTCCTTCAGAAATATCTAAAGTATATGTATAATATATCGGACAATATGAAAAGGATAAGCCGTACTTGAGCCATCCCACGCCTTAACAGGTCGAGAATTTCAAACGAAATTTAAACCAAGGAGAATTGATCAGTTATAGATAAATGTAACCTCTTCTACTGTCTATATGTATCTTAACCGAGTTTTATCCTATCATTAGGCTTACCCAGTTTGATGCGACGCTGCTTAAAGCGCTCCGCGAACGCTTCCAGCTCGCGCGGATCTGTATCGGTGTCGGGATGCAGGCCAGCGGCTGCAACAGCCGCCGTTATGACAGGATGATGTACCGCTGAGTGCCCATGGTGCCCTGCATTAAATGCTTGGTAATCAGCACAGTGGTTGGGATGTGGTTGCTGCTGGTTGAACTGATATTTACCCGCCGTGTGACCACTTAACGTGCCAGGATGGTGATGGCTCATCATGTGATTCATACTGTGATAGGAACCGTGCAGGTGTTGGTGTGTGGGCGTTAATGGTGATTCCGATATGGGGGCTAACGTTGTCATCGAGCCCGTCGGATCCAGCATGTCCAGTTGATCCATTGAATGGTGCATCTGTGGGGCAGAGCAAGAACAAAGTGGAAACGGAAATGAAACAATGGGTTAAGCTAAGATTCATTTGCGAGGGTATGTTGGAATCACACCCCCTCTTGCTGAGGTTGCACAAAACTTTCGTTTCTCCTATGTGATGGATTTATATTTCTAAACTATCGTACAGTACAAAAAGTAATTATTAATTCAACACCAATTCTTAACACTAAAGTTTTTGAAAACACTTTTCAATGCTTACTCTATGAATCCGAATTTTGTGATTCGAGTTCGAATTCGGTAATGGAAATTGAGAGCTTGAAAGAACCTAAAATTGTCATTGATTGCCCCAACCAGATATAATATTCGGAAAAGGGTTTCTGAACTTTTTGCAAATACTACCTGCCTGTCTTTCTTGCAGTCTGTTAGCTAAGACTTCCAAATTTGTCGATAGTATTTCCTATTATTGCACGCAGACCATAGTTATAAAGAACTGGTCCACACCCCTTTTCGATAAAGGCGAACTACAAACGTAATTGTACTGATTGCTAGTTTTTGGTAAGCACAATAATTATCTTCTTCCAAATGATTTCATTGCAATTTGGTTTCGAATAGATAATTAACATAGAAGTAATAGAAGTCAAGAGATTATTTAATGGGGGTAATGGTGATTTCCAAGGCACCCCCTGCAACGTATGCAACACAAAATACGCTGAAAATAGAAATTAAATATTTAAGAAATCGTTTTGGTCAGATAGGTAGCGGGTATTTCACACAAGATTACCTAAGTCACCCAATGTGGTGCACTGTAATTAGTCATGGTATAAGCATGTAGAAGGCTCTGTTCTAATATTGAATCATATCAGTTGTGCTCATATAATATCTTAAAGTCATTGAAGGCACAGCAAGTATATCTTTAGACCGATTGAATTTGAAATAGCAGCAAGAAGTCAATTCCATGCATAGTTAATCATGAACGAGCTCCACATAAACTGCACAAGGCGATTGTAGCCTGTCCTGCACTGTCTGTGGTCCATTATTGTAAATGGCTTATACTATACTACCATAAATCTAATCCTATGCATAACTGTGTTTAAATAATTCAGTATGCTGCCCTTCTAGTACAACACAAAACGGCATTTAAAGTCGAGAAATAAAAACGAGAAATGAGATATGCGAACGGCGACGACAACAGCAACAGCAACAACAACAGTAGCAACAACAACAGCTGCATCCTAATTAAAGTCCAGTCCCCAAGTTGAATCCTTTACTCGGCGAGAAAACAACAAACAAAAACAATGAAAACGTCTTAAAATTTGAGAGAAACTCAAGTTGAGAAACTGGCGCAAGTCTTTACAGTGGGTAGGAGATGCCGGGGGGAGAGGCTGGCGGGTGAGGGTGAGGGAGGATGGGTCCAGGCACTTGTTACGAAATCTTTTGTGTCATGTTGCTTTAATTGAACGAGAGACGAGAACGAGACACAGGCGTGTGCTAGTCTGCAGCGGAGCGAGCAGGATGAGAAGGTGGGAGAAGGTAAAGTATTGTAGTTGGGGAGGAAGGTGGCAACTCTGAAAGGGTCTTAACCGAATGAGACACATACACCATACACAAAAGGCGGAAGCACGGAGACACAGGCGAACACTGCCTGCTGCCTGCAGGCTTCACGCTGCGGGCGTGGGCGGAGTCGGGGTCGGTGTGGGCGGCGTGTGTAGCACAACTCTTTTGTCTATGTATCAAATATTTATAGAATTGTTCAATTATTAAAACAAATATGAATAGCAACTAAAAAGCAGAAGCCAGCAGCAGCAGTAGCAGCAGCAGCCACCAACGCTGCTTTGACTCTCCCACGATAGCATGAGCGCTCTCTGTCGCGCTCGTCTGTGTTTGTGGGTGTGTGTGTGTGTGTGTGTGTTGCTTTGTTAAGCATTTAAACTGATTACAGCTGAAAAGTATGCTACAGTTACCAAGCGCAGCGCCAATAGCCATGCAAACCACCCAGCCCAGATCCAATCACCCACACAGGCACCGCCAAGCACACCCACTCTCCCCGGAATCCCCCTGCTTGCTCCTTGCTCACTCCCCTCCCCCCTGTCCACTGGGCATGGCTAGTATGGGTGGGAGCACTCATATTTATTTATCTTTTTGAATGTGGCGCAGTCCAAAACTAGCATACATATGTATAACTGCTATGTGTGTGTGTATATACAAAACATACCACGCCCTCTCATGCGACGCTTAGAAATGGACAGAAAACGTGATCGCACGTACACAGCTCGACATGTATTGTACATAGATATGCGTAGATACACACACACATACACACACACAGAGATATCGAGCCAGGGCTTTGTGCCAATTATGTAAAACTCTAAAATGATAAGCAGGCGCATTGGGGGGAGGCCTATGAAAAACAATAAGACAGCTGTACATAAGCGAGGTCTAGAGCCTGTGGGGGAGTGGCAGAGAGAGAGAGAAGGGGGTTAGTACAAGTGCTGGCTACTGTCTGCTGCCACGGCCTGCTCTGCCACTGCCTCTGCCTCTGTCTCTGCTGGCGGAGCAAACACAATGGCAAACTCTTCAATTATAAACCAATCCCAAAATTAGTCTGACTGTTATTGGTTTGCACCCTTGGCGCTCTCTCTTTCTCTCTCTCTCCCTCCTGCTCTAACCTGGCTTGGCTGCTGCCGATGTTGCTGTCTCTTTTGTGGGCACTGCGCAACCACCCTGCGCCGAGAGAGCATGTGAGCAGCAGCAGCAGAGCGTTTGGCCTGTGGTTCATGGGTCGGGGGTCGGGGGCAGCGCTACAATGACAGCTGCTGCCTCTGTTGCTGCTGCTACTGCTGCTACTGCTGCTGCTGTTGCTGCCACTTTTGCTGCTGCTGCATTGTGGTTGGCTGAGGCTTATGCAAAATTCATTTGGGCAGTGCCCACAAAAGCAGCCGATGCGACTTCGTTCTGCCATCGCCGACGCTGACGCTGACGTCGTTGTTGCTGCGGCTGAGGACACTGTGCTGTGCCATTTCATTAGGCGCATAATTTGTAATTAATAAAATTATTCAACGACAAATATAAATTACGCCAGAGGAAGATGAAGCAGAAGCAGAAGAAGCAGAAGAAGGGAAAGCAAACTGCCGCGAAGTCGCAGAGAAAGGCGACGGCAACAGTGACGGCGACGGATGACAATGACAAAAACAGGCAACAATGGACAGTAAGAGCCAGCAGCCAGAGCGAGATGGCAGGCGAGTGGGTGTGGCATGCGTGTGTATGTGTGTGTGTGTGTGTGTGTGTGTGTGTGTAGAATGCATTATCAAAAAGGCAAATCAAATGCATTTTGGGCAAAAAAATTGCTGCCGTTGCTGCTGCAGTTGCTCGGCCTAAGCGAAGTGCCGAATTTAAGCTTGCACACACACCCACACACACACACACATGCACACAAAGAGAGAGAGAGAAGGAAAGAGAGTGAACGAGAGAGAGAGAGAGGGGTACACGCACACGTGCGGGCACGCGCGCTCTCTAACACTGTCACTGTCGCTCTCACTCTCTCTCACTCTCTCTTCCTCTCTCTCTTGCTCACCATTTTCCCCTGCTCCCCCTCGCACACGTTCTAGCTCTCTTTCGTTGAGTGTGCGCCGCCATTTTGCTTTTGTTTTGGGCTCCGCATTTTGCGCTGTTGTTCCGTTGTTCGTTCCTCGCATTGTTGCTAGCTTCGCTTCATTATTTATTTAAAACTTAGCAAACATAATTTATTTATTTGCCAGTTTGTTGATAAACATGTGAGAAATGCTTATAGCCCTTTCTCGCTCTCCCCCTCAGTCCCTGTCTCGCTCTCTCTCTCTCTCTCTCTTGTCTGACTGTCTGTGCGATTGTTTACGCGCAAATGACCTCATTACATATAACGTAATTTGTTGTTGTCGCCCTGCGTTGTGTGTTTGTTGTTGTTGTTGTTGGTGTTCCTTTTTTTTGTTGCTTTGCAGTCTCGTGTTTGTTTTATTTTTATACCCGGTTATTTGTTATTATCCGCTTTCGGCATAATAAAGCGTTTTTGGCGCGTTGCTTAACCGGCATTTTTCCCGCACGCATTTGCCTGCTCTCCCCTCTCTCCCTTTTCCCGTCTCTCCTAAAAACACGCATTGTTGCCAATCTCCATCGTACTTTGCATTTTGTTTTGTTACGCTGATTCGTTGCCTCGCGCGCTTTGTTGTTCATTAATTTTTAAGCAATTTGTTAATATGTTATGGCCAGACAGACAGACAGACAGACAGACAGAGACAGACACACTGATAAGAAGACGCCTTGCCCCACGTGCTGTGTGTGAGTGCGTGTGTGTGTGTGTGTGCAAGAATGAACACGCATAGTCATCATGTCGAGTTAAAATGTATTGCACTCCTCTAAATAATTTGATTGTAATGCGTATCAAAAACCTGAAGATACAAGCAGACAATGCAGAAATGCAACAGGAATACTAAGGAGCTACGTGGTACAGGGTACAGAGTACACTGGGTACATGGGTACGTGTACAATGGTACAATGTTGGGCTATTTCTTTCGCTTCTCCACGGGCTTCAGTATTTGGAAAGAGCACATGAGGGTCTCATCGACGGTCATCATGGCGCCGGCATTGTCGAATTCGCCGCAATAGTTGGGCGCCGAGAACAGTGTGACCAGTTGGCGCTTGGCGAAAAACTCATAGCCATCCTCGACCACCTGATGGGCACGACAGATCAGATCCAGATCGTGCTTCTGCAGAAATTTACCAACAACTTCGGCTCCAAAGGTAAAGCTTACGCCCCGATCATTCTCGCCCCAACCGATAGTGTCCTTATCCGGATCAGACCACAGCAGATCGCAAAGCAGTCCCTGGTCGGGCACGTCTGTGGGCCGCATTATCCGTTTGATCTGCTCCATGGAGGTGAGATCGGGACTCAGTCCTCCGTGGCAGCAGAAGATCTTCTCGTCCACGATCGCCACCACGGGCAGACAGTTGAAGCAGTCCGTAAAGGTTTTCCACAACTTGATGCTGTAGCGACGCTTGCACTCGTCATAGAATCCATAGATTCGATTGATGCTGGCGCACTCGTGATTGCCACGCAAGAGAAAGAAGTTCTCCGAGTACTTGATCTTGTAGGCGAGCAGCAGGCAGATTGTCTCCAGTGACTGTTTGCCGCGATCAACGTAATCGCCGAGGAAAAGGTAATTGGCTTCCGGCGGATAGCCGCCGGACTCAAACATCCGCAACAGATCATAGTATTGTCCGTGTATATCGCCGCAGATCTTCAATGGCGCTTCCAGTTCCAGCAGTATGGGTTGAGCCAGGAAGATTTCCCTGGACTTCAGGCACAGGCCACGAATTTCCGACTCATTTAGCTGTACATTCTTACCGGGTCTAGCCGTACGCACTTCTAGCAATCTGGAAATAATGCTGTCTAAGTTTAGCACATCGGCCATTACAGCAGGATTTTGGCCGCTCTGGCCGGTGGTTTCCGGACGGGCTAACGCTTGGGACGCCGTTGGGACGAGAAGGTCCGTGAATAACCACCTGATCTCAAGAAGTATCAACTGTCTTTCTCTCTGTGTATGTACGTTCCTGTGTAGAAGTGTGTCTGTCTGTGGCTATATGTAGGAGTGTGTGTTTCTGGAAAATCAATGCTGTTCTTTTAGCTCCTCTTCCCGATAACCAATTTTTCGCTGTTATTCAGCATTTGCCAAATTCCTGTAATGCCAACGGGGGTCCCCAAACTGATGAATGCGAATGCAAAAATTTAGAATTTTATGGAAATCGAGATGAAATTGGTTTCTTTTTTTTTTTTTGTGTTATTATATCTGTTTTCGAGAATGAATGAGTTAATCTGTTTATTTTCACTTAACATAAATGATTTCTACTGTCAAACATGATGTAAGTACCGAAGTACTGAACACCAAAGGTCGACCAAAAAAACAGGGGTTGTTCAGTTCGAACGGGAAAAGAATCGTAGTGTATCAATATTGATCAATGAATCACCAATATAGCATCTTCGAAAGATGATCCCCGAGAGAGAGATTTATATATTCTTTCTGCGAAATAAAGGTGAAAACCTTTTTAAAATCCTTAGCATCTTACGGGAGGACAAGTCATTATGCAAACCATCCATAACGTAGCCACCTTTCAGCTCGTATATGTTCACAATGTCCGTTCATAGCAATACCAATAACATGTGAATAACGAAAAAACTTTCTATTGTATTGCATAAAATTTCCCCATCATAGGCACATTGCAAACGGAGTCAACCAAAAAACTGTAGAGACTAACCCCAAACACTTTCGGAGCTCATTCGTTCACAGCATAAGCATAGACTGGTATCAAAAGTAAACAAGGAATTAAAACGAAAAACATATATTTTCTAAAAGCAACATTAAATAAAATAAATAAAAAATGTCTAAGAAACTAATGAAGTCCCCAATGGATGTGCCACAAAAACATGAGGTCGTGCGTATGAAGAAGCCATTAACATCAAAACCCATTGCAGTGAGACCCACACCAAAAACTAAACCCAAGCCAAAAGGACTTGCTGCCGAAGCTACCAAGAAGGTCGCTCCACCAAAAAAAACTGAACCTCTAACTGAGGTCGATTTAAAAGACATTACAGATGAGCCAGTGAAGGAAATAGTTCTGCTTTGGACCAAAGCTGGCACGACTCCGCCGAAAGAGGTAAGTTAATTGCAAGAATTGTATTTCGATAACTAAGCAGAGATCTATCTGTATAGGCCGCGAATGCAGCCAAAGTCACATGTTGTGTCGATGATGACGACTTCATGGAGAAAGTGAAGAATGCCTATCTTAGTCTTCGCTTTGGTGCACCGCCTTTGGTCTTTCTACTCCAATTTGGTAATGTTCGCCTGGAGATGCGGACCCCTACCGAAATCTGGCGTGCTAAGCCATTGCCACCGGCTGGACATTTGATTACTCTGAATCTGCAGCATTTTTCGACAGCTGTGGAATTCGTAGGTTTCGTCGAAAAGAAGACCAAACAACAAACTGATAACTGTGCCTTTGATTGTCATTTTGAATTGCCCGAAGATACCTCACAGAACCCAAATAACTCCAAGTCCACAAAGTACTCGAAATTTCGTGAAGCATTCGGTGCCAAATGGAAGTCTTTTATATCGACTATCCACTGGAATTTACTCATTCTAAGCATTTTCTTTTGCCTTATAGGCTTTTATGTCAAATTATTTGTAGCAGATGAAAGCTCGCAGCCGATTTGGATAAGATTGCTTCATCAAATTAAGGATTTCCTTTATAGCTGTTATCTTGTTATTCATGCACCATTTGAATGAATAACGCACGTTAGCTGCAGTCGAGACGGAGTCTCCAGTTACTTCTATGTTCGTACTCCGATCGAAACCAAATTGTAAGAAGTCATTTGAGTGTTCCTTTATAGCTGTTATCTTGTTATTTATGCACCATTTGAATAATTAACGCACGTTAGCTGCAGTCGAGACGAGTCACCAGTTACTTCTATGTTGGTGCTCCGATCGAAACCAAATTTAAAAAGTAATTTAAGTGTTAATTGTTATTTTCTTTTCAATAAATGAAATGAATTGCATTAAAGCTACGCTGTCAATTCGTCTTTTATCGATTAACAGAGGCGGAAGGAGGCGTGGTTATAATAATTTATAAAGTGTAGTAAAACTATAACGCTTATTGGTAGCCCCTTCAGCTATATCAACTCTGCTGTTGTTGCTGAACAAGAATATATATAAAGAATAAATAAATATCGAGGTTTATATAGAGGCGTATAACAAACTGAGTAACTGAGAGCAAAAGTGTCAGAAGTCAGCAAAGTATATATATATAAAAACATAAATTAATATCGAGGTTTATATAGAGGATTATAACAAACTGAGTAACTGAGAGCAAAAGTGTCAGAAGTCAGCAAAGTATAGAAATATATATATTCGTATATTATACATGTGAAAAGTAAAACGTAACATTTCCTTAATAATTTTTTTATTGTTTTGATAAAATAAGCCATGAATAATACTTCTATATGAAGTTATTGTCTGTCTGTTTAAATTCTCTAAGTTATGACTGAAGTTAAAAATCATTCTGTGACTCTATGGTAAATTCAATACTCTCTGGGCACACAAGTTAAAGCATACAGTGTTGGCGTTTGGGCTCGGACTACCCCTAGTTGGCTCTAATTAGTTGCAATTTGTAAGTGACAGAGCTGGCTCGAGGGTGAGTGTTGAAAAATTGCAAGGTAAACAAGAAGTTGAAGTAGCAATTTGCGAGCTCAACAGGAAATCGAAAATCAAATGCATTTGCACTAATAATCATCAGTTAGAGGGGCAGCAAGACAAGGGAAGAAGAGTGGTGTGCGGGGTGTGCAGGGTGTGTGTGCGGGGTGTGGGGGGTGCTGGCGCAGGGCAATAACCCACTCTATGCTTGACCATGGAGCACCTGCACAAGAGAGTTGGCAAACTTTGGGAGCAGAGAGCGAGTGCAAACAAAACATCGTCGTTTATTTTCGGGAAACAAAAGACCTCATTTTCCATTTGTTTAACTCGAGAAGTAAAGGACAAACAGCAACAAAGGCGGCACATTTATAAATGGATACATTGCTCGGGACCCAGACCCAGGCCCAGGTCCCAGACCGTTCCCCTCATTGTTGTTGCTGTTGTTGCTGTTTGTTGAAATTAATTGGTGTTACACAAATGAGTAATTTTCAATGTACATAAATATTTGCACAAATTGCAATTTGTCGGCAATGCGCCCACAGGCCATGCCACAGGTCTTCCCCTCCCCCGCCAGCTTCTCTCGCCCGTCGTCTTTGGTCTCCCTTAACCATTACCGTTACCGTTACCGTTTCCATCCTGTGCCCGTTTCGAGAGCTGTTCAAACACAATTTTTATTGTCAAGCGTTAATAATTTGAACAATGAATAATATGAACGGTAAGCATCTGTTATTATTCCAAACAAATCAAAACAAGTGCACTAGCACGGCTAACTGGCTGGGCGTGGCTGGCAGGGGCGTTGCCACACCCCCAAATGGCTTTTCTCTCTGTGCGGCAATGGCAATCCTCCATCCAGAAGAGGCCGCACCGGCCACACAAATCTTCATAAATTGCAACTCTACAGGGGCGGGCAGGGACAGAGGCAGAGGCAGGGCAGGGAGAGGGGAAGGGAGAGGGGCAGGGACGACAGTTGGGAATTGAGACAAAGTGCGAGAAGTGCCCGTTCGGCGTGGCCCTTCAAAAAGGGGTCGAATTCGCCGCCAAATGGGAAAATGATACACTTTACTTTGCAACGTGAACGTTGACTCTGACGTCGCCTGCTGCACACACAATCAAGAAACAACAAATTGCCACATAAATGTGGGGTGGTTTGCCACGTAATAGATTTTATTTTATTTTTATAACGCACAACGCAAAGGGCGAAGGACGCGGCACGCATACGCCGGCTTCGTAGCTTGCCATCCCACCCCTCCTCGTCCCTGCACGCCCCTGTACGGTGCACGGTGCACGGTGCACGGGGGGACGTGTCTTTACTTACTTTTACTTTTTATTTCTACCTTCTGCAGCAGCAGCAGCCACCGCAGCCGTGAGCAAAATTTTTGCCAAGGGAATTCCCAGTAGATTTACGTAGATACACAGTGCAAAAACCCCCGTCGCAATTGCACCTGCACACGCCACTGACTACGTTCTGTCTCTGTCTACGTTCATTCTGAGAACGAAATGGAAATTCAATACGGTCGATTCGTAATTGTTTCTGAACTTCTTTCTCGGTACTTAGCTCATTAAGCTGAATATATATCTTGAGTTTGCTCCGAATATAACACTTTCTTTATACAGATACTATCTAACTTATTAATTTACTAGAAGTATATTAAGGCTACATTACATGCTCATTACTCTGCTATCATACTCGGGTTGGGAATCTTTTTATACAGAAGAAAATTTGTGCTATAATTGAACCTTATTATTACAATATATATTTTATTATTACGATATTTTT
This sequence comes from Zaprionus indianus, assembly GCA_018904595.1. Classification (NCBI taxonomy): domain Eukaryota; kingdom Metazoa; phylum Arthropoda; class Insecta; order Diptera; family Drosophilidae; genus Zaprionus; species Zaprionus indianus. The sequence goes on from JAEIHA010000158.1 coordinate 8,433,597, forward strand.
ACTAAACATTTTCCAACATTTCACAGTCTATTTTCTATGTTCAACGCGTACAAAGTAAATTAATTTTCGAAGGAACTTTTATATTCATTATATCGTTGCTTCCCATTAAGGATTAAAAACAAACTTATTTCGAAACAAACTTGAACAAAACATACTGTCATTTACTTTCGTAGTCCCAGATCTAATAGTCTCGGGGATCCGTCTTAGCTCGCTGTTGACACTGATCAAGATTGTATGTAAGATCTGAGATGCCTACTACATTCAGCAATCTACCTTAACAAGTATGTATACTAATGTATTTACAATATATGTATATGTATGCATACACATAATTCGTGCCTAAATATCCCTGCTACTCTTAACTAATTTCTGCAGTAAAAAATGAATATTTAACAAAAAATTGTTGCAGTGTAGCGGAGGCTGTCGAGCCACTCATAAAGTAACTCAAACAACAAACAATAATTTAGTGTAGTTATTAACGGGGAAGGTGCCAGAGACGGAGGAAAAGGGAGAAAGGAAGAGAGAGAGAGGGAGGAAGGGAGGAACCGAGACTGAAACAAAGGGGGAGTGCAAGACAAACTCGGAAATAAGTTTCAGGGTTAACATATTGTTGCTGTTTCATCAGGCGTGCCACACGGCAACAGTAGCTCCAGTACCCAGTACCAGCTTCAGCAGTACCAGCAGCAGCTTCCACAGCAGCCCACGAACTCCCACCAGACCCTTCGTATTTTTTTCTCTTTTTTATTTTCAATGTAGCTCGTAATTTTTTACACATTGCGGTCCCAGCTTAACTGTGCTGCCGCCTGTTTGCCTGCTCTACTGGGAGACATATCAATATAACCGAGCCGCATACACACGCCGCACCGTGCACCGTGCAACGTCTGCCGTGCAACGTCTGTTGCCTGCTCACGGCACGGCACGGCACGCACTGCGACGGTGATGGAACAAGTGTAATCGGGTGCAGGTGTGGGGCAGCAATCACACGGCTATAGGCATTGTGCGCAGAGGGGAGGGGAGTGCTGTAGTCGACCCTTATGCTGCTCGCAAGTTGTCTGTGTAATAAAAACAACAAAAAGCAAAAAGCACAACGAGCAGACAAGGACGAGGGCGAAGACCAGGGCAGAGCAGGGCGAGCAGGGCAGTGCAGGGTACTCGTACCAGGGGGACTACAACACCGCCCGGTAATAGAAAATACTATTCATGTAGTTCTATCCGGTAAGGATTTCCGACGGCAGGAAGGAACAGGAACAGGGCGACAGGTTGGTAGATGGGAAGGACGTCGAGGACGACTGGGGGTGGATTGCACAGGTTTTTTCGGGCGACATTAATATGCAGATGCATTAAGTACATTATCCGGGGTTACAACCTTGCAACATGGATGGCGACAGCAACAGTAACAGCAAGAGCAAGAGCAACAGCAACAGCAACAGCAACGGCCTTCGAGTACCGTACACCGTGCACCGTGTGCTTTGTAGCGGCAAACAAGGTAAATGCCGAAGTGTGCCGCTCTGTGTCGCAGTAGCCAGTGAGTGGCTCTGCTACAGTGGTGTCAGATATGTCGAATACAGCCTAAAAATGTAAGTAGCCCTGAAGTGTAAAAATTAGGTTAAAAATGAGGAAACATTCAGTATAAAATTGTTAAAACAATGATCTGCGCTTATTGACATTTTCAATTATTGATTTGCAAAGGGGGTGGGCGTGGCAGCCTAAATAAAAAATGAACTTAATCTGCGTATAGTATAGAAAAACCTTCATGCCAAATTTGGTGTCTGTTGCTTTTATAATAACTGAGATTTGTGTGTTCATACAGACACGAACATCACTACAACTGTTGGTCCTGAATAGGAATATATACTTAGAGAATATTATATAGTATACATTATATGTTATATAATAACTGAGATCTGTTTGTTCATACGGCACTACAACTGTTGGTTCTGAATGAGAATATATACATAGAGAATATTATATAGTCTTTTGCTGAGCTCAAGGTTAAGTATCCACTGACTTAATCAAGTGAAAGATAGTTATATATTTTCAAATAATTCAACTGGTTGCGTACAAAATTAACTGCCTGTACTTGCGTATTTGCCCACTGTGCAAGGGTTCGCACAGCCTGTGCCTGTGTCGATCTCTGTCGCACTCGACAAGGGGCGCAAAATATTATGATTTATTTTTATTATAGCGGGTAAAGTGGTCTTTACAAGCATCAAACAGAGGCGTAACAGGCTTTCCTTACACCGTCCCTCTCGCACACAGACAGAGATAGAAAGGGAGACAGACAGACAGACACTCAGCATGCCACCCCCGCCACGCCCCGCCACAGACTCGCCGGGCAGAAAGGCAGTTAGCTGGTTAGCAAAAGGTACGCGGAACGCACGAGATGTGAGCGTGGATGCGGATGGGCTTGTCAGGTGGCAGCGACGAGGTGGCAGTGGGTGTGAGTGGGGGGAGAGAGGGGAGAGAGGAGGTGGAGGGAGTAGGCGGAAGTTGTTAAATGGACGGGTGGATTTGCACTTGCCGCGCTGACTGTTATCTTCATTTTTGCTTTCAGTTATATTGCCCGAGAATTCCTGTGGGAGTTGAGTGCCAGCCTCGGCAGCAGGTCTCTTTCCCCTCTTTGTTCCCCTTCCCTCCCCTCGCTGCCTGCCGTCGGTCTCGTTCGTCTGCGAACTACGGATTTGGCTCGGTCCGCCCTCGGCCAAAGCTAAAACAAATTGTATACCCAGCATGGGCATAAAAAACAAGCGGATCAAACAGCAACAACAACAACAACAACAACAACAACAGCAACAAGAGTGACAGCAACAATGGCAAATCGAAAAAGAGTGTTTTTAGCATTGACCATTGAAATTGCATTAATGCTACGCTTGTGCGTAAAGCACATTCGTATTTGCCATCGGAAAGGGATAGAGCGAGAAGGGGGAGAGAGAGAGAGTGAGAGGCAAGCCACCCTCTGGTAATGGAAATCTGCGTATAATCCCCGTGAATTGATAAGATGGGCGGGATAAACTAGTTATGGCCATTAATACGATCAATTTGATGCTCACTTCGGTGAAAGTAAATAACAACCTTATTGAAAATGTTGAAAACATATTTGCCAACACAAAAAAAAAAAAAAAAAAAAAACAATACAAAATGCAACCCTCTGCCACCACCTTACCCAAACCCAACCCCTGCTCCTGCCTCTGCCCCTGCTCCTGCTTTACCGGGCATGCCTAATGGTGTTTGTTACCCGCCTTTTGGTCGAATATTTCCAACTGATAATTGCAAAGTTGTTGCCAGCTAGTTGCAAGTTATCCCCGCTATCAACAACCCTCCTTCCCTTTTCTCTGTTCCCATTTTCTGTTTTATGCTTTACATATGCTCAGTTTTTCCAGCCAGTTTCGGTTGCTGTTCTCGAGAAGGGGTTCCTCGGTACGTCCGTCCACTGTGGGTCAAGTGATGCCTTGATGTGCATTTTAAGCAGGTTAACCTGCTAAGTGTCATCGCAAAAAGGGTACGATTGTGATCCGAACAACCTTTCCTCCTCCCCCTCGACTACATATTCTCACTATGTTAATTTTGTTAAGGAAGAATCCTTACTTAGTTTACCTTCACATTTCAAATGGAATCAAATGAAATAATCAGCAGGTACGATTTACAGAGCATGTGCTAGGTAAACCAAGTAAGAGGATAATGTAAGGAGTTTATTTAAACAGCCTGAATTAAATTACCGAATCAATGGATGGAAAAACAGAATACGAATACATATGATATACTGAATATGCAACCAGATTAATTATCATATATTATTTTAAAACATATTTAAAAAATTAATAAGGATGGAAAAATCTCATATAATCTTTCAAATAGATTGGCATTATTAAAATAAAGATAAAATAAACGAGCCAATTTATGATAGAAGTACGAGTAAAGTGAGGTTAGATGCTCTTTCGAAGCTGTTTGAATCGTTATAACATTTTGTTGGATTTGATAGGATAAATCTTTAATATATAATATTATTGTCTAACATTTTATTTTTATTATTCTCTGACAAGTCCGTGTGAGAAAGGAAAGCGTGCATCAGCGTGCATAGCGTTTGCCACTGTGTGCGTAAAAGTTTCTGGGAAGTAACGTATCGCAGACTGTGGCAGTGGCGGTGTTAGTGGAAGGTACCTAGATATTTAAGTACTAAGTACCGTTGTCTATTGTAAACCCCAATTTGGGGCAATCAAGGCACAACTGCACAATCAATGTTGTATGAGCTTAAATCGACTTTTGGCCCGTGCTCGAAATCAAATTACGGTTAAATGCACTTTGCATGTAGCTGAAAAATAGATGAGACTCAGCAGAAGTGCCCGGCGAGCAGTGCCACTGCAGGTACCCAGGATCGTACCAAGTTGCACTTTGTCTTCGCCTCACCTGTAATTGTAAAATTTCAAAACTATTTTTAATCGTCGGCAGCCGTCGCAACGGTCGCCGTGGCGTATGAGTGTTGGCCACGTAGAAGGTAGACTGTAGTTGCATTGACACGCTATGGCCTTATTAGTTACTCCCCCTCCCCCCACCCCTCTCTCTGTACCCTATTGTTCCTCGCACACAGCTCGTTCGCCTGCACCGAGGGATCAGTCAGAGTCACAGTTACAGTGTCCATGTCGTCATCGTCATGCTTGGCTCCTTGAGGCACGTTCTCATCCTCACTTCCTCCTCTGATTGTCTTGCAATAAAAAAACAACGCACAGTACACAGACGTAGCTTAATAATTGATGAAGGAAGGAAAACTAAATAAATGAATCAACGGAACTGAACCGAACGGAATACGGCGAAGCGAAACAAAGCGATACAGAAGGAACCGGGCAAACTGCGGTGAACTGACGTGAAACATGGCACTTGTGACTCGCAAGAGGGAGCTTCCAGATGGAGGAGGAGATGGTTGGGAGGGGGGGAAAGGAGACATGGGAAGACCCGGCCGTAAATTGTCACTGGATGACAGAAAGCTTTCTACACACAATACAGAAAAACAAACACACACGCACACACACACATGGGCAACAGCTAACCAATCGCAAGGCTAAGAAAAAAAAAATAAGAGAACAACAGGCTAGTCTGTCTCAATAGATACCTACTAATTTCATTTCTTATCTGCAGTTTACCAAAAGCCTGGCCTTGAGAAGAACTCAACTATGAGATCGATAGATACATTCGAAGTCCGAATTTCTTAATCTTAATCAAACACAATGGACGATTCTCCACTTGAACAGAGAGTTTTCGAACATTAATGTTGATAACACCCCTTTCTAGGTGATTACAGGGTGCTGCTAAACAAAGTTAATGCATTATTAATCCGAAAATTGTGACACACTGCTGTGTGCCCCGTCATTTAGTTATGTTGCAATATTTAATATGGTTGCATATTTAATCGTGTCAATCTAGCGGTGATATATATCATAACAATCGATAACTGGCACAGTTAATCGATGAATTATGCAAGTGCCGATATTGCAAATAGCGAAAACTTTTCTTCAATTGAGAAGTGTTGAGTATATTAACGAAAATTCGAAAGAAACTTCGTTAAACTTCGCTCATTTGGTACTGTCTAACTATTGAGGTTATGTATGTGTAGGACAAACTCCCCGCAGCAAATGTTGACGAAACCCGCCCACAGCACAGGCCAAAAGAGACAGAAGAGAGAGACTAGCGGGAACTAAGTGGAATTTGATTGCGTGTGCAGTGGCAGGTAGGTAGGTTAACGATATTTATCAAATAATATGCCAGTTCTGTTGGTTCTTGTTGGGTTGCTTTGCCTGTTTCTCTTTTTTTTTTTTCTTTTGGGTCTAGTCACTAGTCACGACAGTCGACAGGAAAAATCAAACAGGTGCACTAAATGAATTTCAATACGATAAACCACTTGTGGTTGCCGCTTGTAAGTTCAAGTAACATAACTGTCAGGTGGGGTGGTGCAGGAGGACGTTACCGGAGGGGAGAGGGTGCTCTAGTGCAGGGTTGTAGTTAGCTTGGGGCGTGCTTATGTTTATGTGTGCTTGTGTGTGTGTGTGGAAAATGATTTGAGGGAAATTGAGCCATATGTTGCGAATACTAATGGATACGCCGGCCTGGTCTCTCGGGCAGGAACTGGCCGGACGGAGGTGGGCGGGCGCTACCGGAAATATGAAAGTGTAATTTAAATTGAATTAAGTGTACTTTTTCGGTTAGCATGGTACATGTCCGCCTCGCGCGACCCTCGAGCCCTCGAGGGATCGACCGTGCTCTGAACCTGCTAAACCACCCGGACTCTACCGACTCTACCGACTGCGAGGTAGTTGGCAGTATCAAAACTTTGCCATTGTTGTTGCTGCTATTTCTGCTGCTGGTGCTGGTGTAAAATCTGTGATAAATGCCTGCAAAGTGGCCAGCCACTCCCCCTCCCTCGTTGCCTCAATAACGCGCCTCTTGCGCATTTGCACAGTTGGAAAAATTGATAACATTTTGTTTTCTTGTTGTTGTTGTTGTCGGTAATTGTTACAAATGCGATCCGCACCCTACTCAGGCCAGCCTCCCCTCATGCACTCGAAGAAGTCCATAAAATCGCAACCAACACCACCTCTCACCCCTCACCCCTGGCGCAGGCCCAGGCAGTAGAGTTCATTGTGTTTTATGATGGATATGATTATTTTAATTAGCATTATATTCGCTCTCTCTCGTATTTACCCTTTCGTATGCTCGTAATTGCCTTTTCATATGCTCGCAAAACTTCTGCTTTGCGTGCCACGCCTGCGCAAGACTGGAAAGCGGGAGGGCAAGAGGAAGGGAGGAGTCTGGGGCGTAAATTACTTTAATTTAATGAGTTTTGTAATGTTGTGCCCAGGGACGTGGCGGCAAGGAGGTTGGTGGGGAGTGACATCACTCGCATAACGCTTATGACACATGTTACCAGAATTGATAGACAGCAGCCATCAAATCAAGTGGAAAATTCAAAGAACACTTTTACCACAAAGTGCGGGGGGAAGTTCAATCCTGGGAGGACAGGTATCTTGGATCCATCTCCAGCTCTAGTCAGTTCAAGGGCTGTTTGTAATAAGCAATTTCACTAAGAGAATATTTTGAAAATTCCCCAGCTGCGTCTTTGATTCTATGTTGCTGGAGACATTGATAATTATCGATAGGAATACGATCTCTCTCTCTCTCTCTCTCTCTTTCCCTCATCTAATATCTCTCTCTGCTTCCCTTATCACATTTCTTGCGTGAATTAAAACAAATATTACTGTATGTTTTATGAAATCCATGTAGTTAAATCATCATATTCAACACTAAGTTGACGATCATTTCCCTGTAAAAATACCAAATGGGAGGTATGATTTATGTTATTGAATTTAAAACAAGAGCAACTGTAACTGCCACACAGTTGACAGGAGTTGGAAATACGAGGGTCGTTTGATAAGTCCGTGACTTTTTGAATAAAATATATTTTTTTCGTCAAAGAAGCGTTTTATTTCTCAACATAATCTCCTTTTAGCTCTATACATTTAGTCCAGCGTTTTTCCAATTTTTTTATTCCTTCCAAATAATAGGTTTTCTCAAGGCCCTCAAAATAGTCGTTTGTTTCTGTGATGACCCGAATCTCTTACCGCCGAGCCATTTCTTCATGTTTGGAAACAAAAAATAGTCACAGGGGGCTAAATCTGGAGAATATGCTGGATGGGGTAGCAGTTCGTAGCCCAATTTATGAAATTTTGCCATGCTGACACGAAATTCACTTTTTTCCATTTTCGTTAAAATTCACGAGATCGTCTGCTTTCAATGCCTATAAAACGCAAACCAAAAAACGCAGCTTTCTCAAAATTTTACAGTCAGCTGTTAATCGATAACTGCTGACAGGAGCAGTGTTGTATTTAGAGCAGGTGCGCGGCAAATACAAAAAGTCACGGACTTATCAAACGACCCTCGTATGATAATTAAACCTAGCCATAACCAAGAAAAACTAGATTTGTAGAAACTGGAATCGAATCAATGAGGAGAACATTTAAAAATGCATTAAAATCTTCAGTTTGGTATGCTTTGAAAATTTGAATACTTTGCTCATCTTATTACTCATGTAAAACTTGTAATTCCCAAAACCAAATTTGAAAAGGCGACATTAGCCTGTTCAAAGCATATTTATAAAGACTAAAACACATTGCGTGTGTTGTGTGTGTGTAGACAACAAATCGATTCGCAAGAAATTTATCTACAGGCCTGACCAATTCGACAATCTTTTTTTTTTTGTTCAATGGGCAATATGGAGCTAGAAGACGAGGACGATGAGTTCACAATCGCACAGTTCGAACGCCAATGGCGTATTCATATGGCCGATTTCGAACGCCAACGTCTCAAGTGCGCTGGCTTCTGTTGCGGTCACGACGATATACTGTACGACGTGGACGCCAGTATTTTCGACCAGGAAATACAGCAGCTGTACATTCAGAGCACCTTAAAGGCGGCGGCTAGTACGCTAATCGGTACAAATAACTCATTGGGCGTGTTCTCGTGCAAGGTACCTGCCCCAAATGGTGGCAAGCTCCCAATCAATGGAGACCCTAAGGCAACCCTGACTCAGTCCTCTGTCTTCGCCAAAAACAGGCGATGACAGCTGCTAGCGACTAGGTCATTCTCAGTACCATATACCACAAGCCCACTAAGCACTAAATTTTACAAATTGTCGAAGTTTTCTAACCGCGGTTTAAATATTTGACGTGAGATTCCACGTCCGGTGTAGGAACCACTTAGTTGAAGCAAGCAAATAAAAAAATTAGCAGGTTAAAAATGATGAATATTTTATTACCATATCTGCGCGCTTTATATGATGTACGTATAGAGTATAGATATCAAGGTCCTTTCCTTTCAGACAATCTAACAGGATTAGAGCTTATGAAAGGTACTTTAGCAGTACCTCAAACTCGTGCGAACGCTGAATATGGTGATTAGTCTGCCCTTTGACAAGGTCTTCCTCGAGACAACAAAATTATACCTTGTGAAATGTGGTCTCTGAGTATTATTTTTCCCATGCGAAAGAGATTAAGAAAGGTGCTGTTGCAGTACCATGAATATATTGTGCGCAAGCTTTATATGATGTATTTATAGTGTAAAGATATCAAGGTCTTCCTCCAAACAATCTAACAAGACTTGAGCTAATGCAAGGTACTCTAGCAGTACCGTGGAGGGTGCTCTTGCAGTACCTTTATTCGCACACTTTTTACGATGTAGAACCTTCCACTGGACAAGGTGTTTCCTTAAACATTCTAACGATATAAGACCCAATAAAAGGTTCTCTTGCAGTACCATGAATTCATATTCTTTGATTATCTTTGCTGAGATCTGCAGGCACCTTATCTACGCAGATATACCATACATATGCTCAAGAACCTCGTTAGCTCAGTCTGAGGGTCGATCAACTAATTTGATAACGAAGGGAGGGAGAACTAAACCCGCTGGGGGTGATGCTCAACTCCCTGGACAGCTCAGCGCTGCGCTAAGTGTAGCAGCGCTTTGCACCTGAGACCAGGAGCGAAACTCGAACCGAAAGGGGGGAAAAAGCAATCGACGATGAACGAAGAATGAAGTAGAAGAGAGAGAGAGGGGGAAACTCTCAAGTGTGCTGCAAGTGTTTGCCGAAAATTAAAGCTCGCACGAGCCACCGACGCGTCGCGACGCTGCACACTTCAAGCTGAGCAGGTGGAAGGGGAGTATATGCATACATGTGTATGGGACGGATGGAGGATGAATGGTGTGGGATGGGAACCACAACAACCACCGCTGGCGTCGACGGCGCGTGGACAGCGCGCACTTTCGTCATGCTCGATTGTGCCGAAAACCAAAAACAACAGCAGGAATCAGGTGAAACTAAACTAGCCAAGAGATATACACGTACATACGGACATACACAGTACGTAGCAGGTAGCCAGTCGTACTCGTATGTGCAACAACATGTACACGTATTTATCGAAACAGGTTGCTTGTGTAATTTGATTACAATCAACTTCTAATAGAGTTCCAACCACCATAGAGTAGTGGGTCGTACAGCAAACAGCCGCAGGAAGAACGACAAAACAGCGCGACAGGCAGAGACGAGCACTTGCCAGTTCAGGCCAGTGTATGGCGCTTGTGAGTCGCAACTGCCTATACCACCTCACCCCGGGTAGGGCATAGGGCACCACTACTGCCACCCGCCAACGCTGCAACGCTGGTCCGCGGTCCGCCTCGAGCTGAAGTAGCGGTACAATACAATTAACGACACGAATCATGATGTGCTTACCTGGCAAACGACCGTCACGTGGCCCGTTCCCAGCAGGCTTACACGTCACAATTTTAATTTTATTAAAGAAACATTTCAAATTAACCACATACAGTCACAAAGACACGCACACCCACACACACACGCACGAGTCCAGCAGAAGCGTAAATTGAACTTGTCGTTGTTGTTGCTCTCGTCAAAATGACAGTCATAAAACGTTGCACACAGGACAATTTTGCATCGGCAGCTTAACGGATAATACTTCATATTCCCTCCATAGAGACGCACACTAATACACACATTAATACACACACACAGACACGAAATCCGTATGCAATATAAATCGATCTCTCAGTTGAGGACCTAAAGAACCTAAACTGATTTATCGTTGAATTAACGATCAATGTTGTTTATTTCCCAATATTACGCAGTTACACTCATCATATCATATCAAAGCTATGTATTTAAAATACTGTCAAAATTCCATTTAAATCAATACAAATCAATATTTTGAAATGAAGCTATAAACATTATGTTACTCTTAGTTTCAAGGAACATTAAGTAGTATAGTTATGATGGAAAAAAGCCAGAAGTTAATGTCAATCATTAGCATAGGTACCATCAATGAATGTTTTTATCATGACCTCTAGTTGCATATTATTGCCACATATACCTTTGTTTTGATGCAGAAAATGATCAATCAAAAGATTAAAACTCACCTGTAATGGACGTTGCGGGGGGCCACTCATTGTGTGATGGTGGTACATCACATCATGCTTGATTTGGGAGGGCATTTGGCTATGTACATGCTGTGCTTGGTGCTTCTGAATGTCAACGGCGGCCAGAGCTTCTGCTCTACTGAGTATGCCGTCGTTGATACCCGCGAAAATATCACCCTGTTATGGAAGAGAGAAGAAACAGAGCCAAATAGATAGTTGAGTGATTGTGAATAGACTCAATTAGAAATTACAGGCTAGATCAATAAGAACTAGAAGTAGTAGTAGAAACCAGAACAAACGGCAAAATATACGAGTTTATAGAAAACTAAACAGTACTTGTAGTATAAGTTATCATAATATGAGAAGGATTGAGCACAATTTTCATAATTTGGCACAGCTTGCCCCTCTTGGGGGCCAAGTTCTGAGGAAACCCACCATAGAATCATAGAATATCACCTAATCAGTTTAGCAAATACAAATATCAAATCAATCGTAATCGTAATTTTTTCCAGATTAACAAAATCAACACATGATATAACATAATGGTGTGTGTGTTTGTGTTATTGTTTGTGTGTGTGAGTGTGTAGGGTAGAAGGGAAGAAAGGGCGAGTTGGGGTTGTCTGTGGGTTTAACTTACATTCTGACGTGCTGACCACGAATTGCATAATAGGGAAGCATCTTCTAATAAACGACTCTGAAAAGACGAGACAAATAACGATAGTATATGTATGTATGGGTTTATTCAGACCGAAACATCAGTTAAATGTAAAGAATCAGGGAAGGAACACCTCTTTAAATAAAAATTGGGCAAGCCACCATACATATTATTAAAAAATACAATCCCAAATAGGACAAACAAGGGGTTCAATGTCTCATGTCGAAATTAGAAACCTTTGGGAATGGAATATAGATTAACTTTATGTCGCATTTAACTTTACCGTTAACCTATTCGACAGCTGGGATTAAGATCATATAATCAAGGTCAAAACTCGTGTCTTTATTTAAATTGTTGGCATTTACATGTTTTCAATCATCTTAAAGCCAACTGAAGCTGAAGCTTAGAAGTTGTCACATCATTTGCTCATTTCGTACTTAATATTGATTTTCCAGTTGTTTGTTTGTCTCCCCTTTAGCACCGCCCCCTCCCCTCTCTTCAACAATTCGCGCACATTCCCTAGCATCCCCTCTTGGCTACCATGTGGGGCTTTAAATAAATGATATTACAACTTTTGCTGCTTGTTTTGGGTGAAGTCCTTATGTCGTGTTTCAGGTCCTTATTATTCCAGTATTATCGATTTTATACGACTTGAAAATGTCTGTATATGTGCGTAATGTGCACGAATTTTACAGCTTATCAATTATTTAGATGCGCACAAAACTTCAAAATACGATAGCGACGGCGACGGCGACACAGCAATCAGGATGCAGAAGCCATCACGAGGTGGCTGGAGATAGCGTCGTTCAAGCGGCCATCGCTCATATGGCTGGCGAAAGTTTGGCAAGCGAAAGGAATACGACCGAAAGCCGCTATTAACCGTTCGGTGGCCCACAAGGACTTCGGCAAAGACTGTCAGACTTTAGTTCCAGTTCCAGCTACGACTTTGGCACAGCCTCAGGCAGACACAACAAGCGCGCTGCCGTCAACCACAATTGCCGGGCAGGGCGGCGACCATTCTGGAAATCAAAATGTTGCGCATTTTTAATGCAACCTAACTCCATCCCTGCTCATCTCCCTCCTTTCCCGTACCCCGTACCCCGCTGGCCCTGACCATTATTGTCGCTTCAAAGTTGGTCGTCGGGCGTGGCGACTGTTTGCATGCCCTGCTTGCCCCATTAGAAGAAAACGGATGAACGGCAGACGTGGACTGCGGACTGCAGACTGCGGACAAGTTAATGGCCACACTTCCCCTCCAGACGCTGACAGGACACACACAACGAGCAGACAAGACCCAAATAAATACCCAGGGTATGCGGTATTTACACACATGTCCTTATGTTTAAAGAAGCGCTACCACCTGGACACCTTCTGTATCCCCAATAAATGTATAGCTTTCCCCTTTAGCCGTTTGAGTGATTTGCTTTTGCAGCAGATGTCAACTTTATGGTTGAAATATTACTAAACACTAAACACAGCGCACTCATTTTAGAGCAATAAGTCTTCCTTTTCGTTTATTTATTACTAACTAACTAAATAGTAACCAAAGAGTTGGTATAGAAAGTAATACTATTTAGCTGACAAATTGTGTACCAATAAAGGTGCATTGAAGAGGTTTTTATTATTTATACCAGAGAGAAAGACACCGTGTGAAATAACATTGAAGAATGTGGGCTGTTTAGCTAAAGTACCGCACTGGCTGATCTAATTAGCTGTCTGAAGTGCGAGGGCTCAAAATGACAAATGATTCGTTTTGGGCGTTTCGCTGAAAAGTAGGCAACAGTTTATTGCTGTGCTCTTTAACTAGAACGCGAAGTGAGTGGGCAATAAAAACAACAGCCGCAACATAACAACAAATTAATTTATGAATTAATATGCGCAGTCATTCATCAAATTATCGCCCAGGCCAGACCAGACCAGAGCAGCCACTCCGCAACCCCCTCTCCCCCTGCTCTACCCAACTCGCCTCCGTCTCGTGCATGGCCTGAACGGAGTTGGCCAAAGCGAGTTTGTTATTTTTGTGTGTCTTGACCTGCTCGAAGTGCGCCACTTGGTGGCCCATGCACGGTGTGGTGTGCGGTATGCGGGGTGCAGACAGGTGTACGTTGTGTGTGTGTGTGTGTGCTTGTGAGGGGAAGGGGGCTGGGGAAACACTGCGGTGCGATGTGGTGCGGCTCTTTAAGGCCGCACTGCAGGTTGACACTTGCACATAAATTCTTTATTAGTGTTATAAATTAATCAACTGAACTACTGCCTGCCTTGTCTCTCCCCCTTGCCCGCCTCTTTGCTCTCTTGCTTTCTTTTCTGTTGTTTCTCGTCGTCTTCGCTTGTTGTTTCTGTGTCTGTGTCTGTTTCTGTGTGTGTGTGTCTGTGTGTATGTCGGGTTACTTTATTCCCGTTTTTTATTTTTATTTTGCTTGTCAGCCATTTAATATTTATGACGTGTGTAAGCAGATACGCACTGAATGAATGTTGAATGTTAAATGAATGTTTAACTTTATCGATTTGTGCAGCAAAAAACTAATGCAAAATGTGCCGCAGCTAATCAGGTGTTAGCTTTAAGATCACATTTAAGTTTTTCCAGACGTTTCCAAAGCACAGAGTGCCATACATTATATAGAGGCAATGCTTGGAAAACATAAATAAGAATTCCCTGATTGGTATTGTTCATATATACAAGTAGTTACTGCCATAGGAATTACTTGGAATTGCTTATCAATTTTGCACCTTAGCTATTTCTTTATAATACTTAGATAATCATTTCCTAATAAACCACTTCAAACTCTTGTTGACATATTTTGTTTGTACATAACATCGAAATGTCGTAACATTTCCCTTGTTAAATATCCAATTTTCATATTACAATATCAACCAAATATTTGCTCTTAAATTACCGTACAGTTCAAAACAATTTTCACTACAATCACTTGGCGAATCAATAAATCCTAAAATGGCTAAGATAATACTATATCTCTCAATTTGTGGACTGTTTGTACACGTGCTAGTTGTTATTTTCAAGGCAAGGCAATGAAAATCACCGTAAATCAACTAAGAATTAAAAATAGTCGGTTCAAATTGAATATATGCACTCATGCAATCGTATCAGACTATATGAATAAACTGCAAGCATTTATTGCCTGATATTAGTGTCTTTTTTTCTGAAATCTTTAAAGTTCTTTAAGTGCCGCAACTAACTAAGCTAAAGATATTTTTAAATTGAACTAAAAGGCACAATTTAAAAATCTATTTTCACTCTTATTTTCTCTGTACCTTCTGTAGTGATTCTCGTATTTTCTAGAAACCTGTTCTTTGAGTACATATGTCATCGAATAAGGATTGTCTAATTAGCTGCCTTATGCAACGATCGCATTTTGATTGGTTAGTGGCGCGTTTAATTGGCACATTTGTTGCGGCCGTTTAATGCAGTTTATGAATATTTAAATCAAATTAAGGATACTGCCGTCCATTTAACGCTCCATTCAAACAACTCAAGTGGGCGACATTACCGGTTCTGTCCCTCGGCCTGTCCACCGGGTCCACCGTTTGTCCATTTGTCAGCCTGGGCCTGTGACAAATTTTCGTTTAATGGACTGCAAGGCGTTAAGTGTTTGTTGTAACCAGCTAAAGCGCGCGCACTGACTCCCCGGTGCCACCACCACCCACAGTGGCAGGCAGCATTACGCGCTGGCCGTGGCCCGTGACCTCTGCCCCCGTTCCTGTCCCTTTACTTTCTGGTGCCTAATGCGCTCAGCCAGCCAAGGGTAGCGCATAAATCCTATAAATCCGCCGCTTTGATCATTCGCCTTTTGCTCTCTCGACGACTCTAAGCCGAAAAGTTCCTCTAACTGCGAGCTGAGGCTGAGGCTGAGGGTCTTGCCTTGATAAGGGGGTGGACGGGGACGGGGATGGAGGGGGTTGCTGTGTGTAAATCCGATAAGCAAATGTAGTTGTAGTCTCTTAAAGAAGATGACGCGCTCCTTGTTTTTATTTACAGTAAGTGTTTTTAAAGTGCCCTCTGCCAGATTAAAACGAGCAGGTCCTGCGAGTACTTTGAGTAGCGTGACTGAGGGGGAAGGCGATTGCAGCAGGTTCAGCGCAGCAGGTGGAATGTACCATACGCCCACCCACTCTCATCTGTTCTCTATCCATCCCTCTTTCTCTGCTCTTGCTCTCCTTCTCTCTTTCTCTCTCTCACACACTCCGTAGTTACCTGTGTGTCGCGTGCAATCAACTTTTTTTCTGACTAGCAATTTTCCATTTGCAGAACTTTCTGTCTGCCTTTTGGCCGTTTCCTTCACTCATTTATTCATGCACATTTCTCTGTCTCTCTATCGCTGTCTCCCTTCCTCCCGCATGCTGTCTCGCTTTGACTGTATATGTGTTTCGGTATGTGTGCGTGTGTATGTTGTGTGCGTCGTGCTTACTTCAGCTATTTTTTATTTGTCTCGCTGGTCAGAGTCCAACAATAGCAAATAAATATTTAATGTAAATAAATTACAAAACGCTTTTCAAGGTTACGTCGTTTTCCACTTTTTCCCTATTAGGGCCACCCAAAAGCAGCTCCCATTAATCTATCGTGGCGACTTTGTCAGCCACCCAACCAGGCCCCGAATGCCAAACCATCTAAACCACCAGCAACAACAATGGTTCGCTGACATTTATGCAATAATTGAGACAAATATTTGTCTGCTGTTTTATTTTAAGTGGAACATTGACAAAACAAGGACTAGAGGACTAGTTCATTAGGCCAACAATCATTCAATGCATGTATCGTTTCTGCCCATGTCTTTGTAGCTATTATATTTAATTCGTGTGCATAGGTAAAGTTCATGGGGAAGTTCACAACATTAATACAAGCTACAGTTGATAGTGCTCGACAGTAATATACCCACTACCTTCTTTATCTGTTCTTTTAAAAACTTCTATATTCGATTCGATTTAAATTAATTTACAATAGTAGAAGAGGTGGGGCTTAGTTTCTTAAGAATAGTTTATGCAATACATACACCAAATTTGGTGGCTCTTGAAGTCTCTCAGATATAGCCGATCATACAGACAGACAGGCAGAGTACATGGCCTTTAACTCGTTATACTTATAAATTATGAAACATAAGCATCCAATTGATCTGTACCACATATGACAATCTTTATTTTGAGTAATATGTGGCTAACAAACAGGATATCTTTGATTTTTATTTTAAATTGATATGCATTATATCGCCCTTATAGACTTTTCTATTGTTCTGTTTCTGCTTTGAATATTTCGCTTACTTAGTAAGTGTGCGTGCGTATGTTTGGTTTTTCATACACTATATTTAAAAATAAACATGTCAGTACTCAGTTCCAGCAATAACCATATCGTCTGCGTGTTTGTGCCTTCCTTGACTCAGACTTTATAATAAGGCAAACGCTTCAAGCTTGTAATAAGTCAGAAAGGGGAAAGAGTCAATAAATTCATCAACAGTTGAAAGTTCAAAGCCCGAGGATTTTATGGAAATGAGATTGTTGGCGGTGCACGCCATTGTAACCTAAGCAAATACAGACTAATAATTAGCAATGGAATAATCATGGTTATTGAAACGCTGCTAATTATTGAACATTATCCAAAGGCTTTGTTTAAATTAACCTTGCAAACAGAAGGAGGCGTGCCCACGCACGAAGTATATATTTTCTTGAACCATTTCAGTATTGAAGTCGATTTAGACCGGTCCATCTTGTTTATCCCTATTTTTTGCTAACTTGACGATTGGAAGCTACTTTCCATGTTATTAAACGATTTTTAAATCTAAATAATTTAAATTAAACCAATTTAAAGTGTTGCTAACAGATTTTTATTGACTGAGTTGTCAAAATCAAGATAATATAACGAAATCAGCTCGTCGTGTCTTTAACATGTAGTCAATTTTATAGGAACTGAACTTGGAAACATTTTCCTACGTCAGAAAGGATAGGTTAAATGAATGAAACATTGCTATTTCAATTTTATATTCACTGTGTACGTTTGAGCAAAATTCTTTAGCTTTTCTCTTAAATTTGAAATTATAAATCGGTAAACTGTTTCCATTAACTTCTTAAACGAATATAAATTTCGTTTGTATAATATTAAAGACCTTACAATCTTGTATTTCCTTTCCTATCAAATTGTTCTTTAATTGTAGAGTAAAAGTAATATTATCTAAGCCTTTAATGTTCGTAGGTTCTTGAGATATCTTTTGTATTGTACAAACGAAACTTGTATTTGTTTAAGAAGACTGCGCAGTGGGAATGTTAAGGAAAATGTCCATACGTGGAGCCGACGGCAAAATAGTATAATGAATTGCACTCAACATGAAGATGTTTTTGGACACTAGGATACGCATACATTTAGTACCTGCAGTTCTTGTACGAATTATCCACTACATAAGGTGCTAGTCATTGTGTATTGAAATGGTTTTTTGTTGAATTCAAGATTACTTACAGATGGATTTGGCATGCAGCGTCGCATTTGTTCTGAACTTCGATAGGAGGGACTGTAGCGTCCTGGAAAACAACTGGGCGCTGACATTTTCATTTTATCCGTCGTCGAGTACATCGACATTGTCATGCAGCCGCCGACGAAATCCTCCTCCAGCTTAAACGCCCTTGAGGCGTCGAAAGTCGTTGGCGAGTAAATTTTGAAGCACTTACTTTGACAACTTTAACAACTGTCCTGCCGTGCAGGACACTAAATTCTATTTGGGGATCGGGATACCCAAAAAAGGTTTCGGCTCTTCGATGCCAGCGAGTGATTTCCGTATGATTTGCGCTCTTTTGATCTCTTGCGCTGTAGATTTGTTTTCTTTTTCTTATTTATTTAATTATTTTTTTTTTTTGAGGGTGGTTAACTTTATTCACTGTTTCATTCGAACACTTTTTCAATATTTTCTGCGTGGAGTTTTGTGTACGACGCGCAACAAAACTGAGAAAAAAATCACAGGAAAAAAATTGTTTACGAATGCGTTTTGCGGTAGCGACGCTCCGATAGAAGCTGTCGCCAAAATATAATAATGCAGCGGCTCGCTGCTGTTGTGCAGTGTTACTGTGTTGGCGCGTGTGTGTGCGTGTGTGTGTGTGTGTGTGCGTGTTTGAGTGCGCGGGTGTACGGTGTTACGGGGGAGAGGGGCACAACACAGACACAACAACACGTCACAAGTCGCACGTTTATCAAGTAAGTGTGGTATCAAGCTGCTGCACTGACTCTAATTCAATGTAATTAGATGCGCGATAACCGATTGCCGATAGACAAATGACCGATAGTCGTTGCACTCTGCACTGCGGTCGAGAGACAACGCGGCGCGACGATACGTTTTGGGTCTGGGTTGAATGCTAAGTGAGGACTGTTTACCGTTTACCGTTCACCGTTCACCGTTGACCGTGCGCCGTGTACGGTCTTGTTCTTGTTGCCACCAAACTGTTAGCCAAGCCGAGCGCGCGCAACGAGCTTTCGCGCCCTGAGCCCTTAGCCGTGAGCCGTGAGCCCTAAGCCCGATACCGAGTCGAGCTTTAGCCGTGGCTAAGTCGCGCTTTAAGTTTGTTGTAGTTTTTTAAGCTTGCTTGCTAATACCGTTGCTATCCGTATGTGCACGTGTTGGCCTTTCAGTGTGTGTGTGCGTGGTTGTGTGTGTGGCTGTAGGTGTAGGTGTATAGGTGTGTAGGTGTGCGGCTATGCTAGTCCCGTCGCTCGCACAGCTGTTGTGAATGCGTGTGCGTGCGTGTGTGTGTGTTGACGTGTGCACGTGTATCTGTGTATGGCCGCGTGTATCTGTATGTCTGTATGTCTGTCTGCTTGTCTGTCTGTCTGTCTGTGTGTCGGTGCCGCCGTGTGTCGCTTCGTCGCCGCTGCGCTTAACTATTGTCGAAAACTGAAAACTAAACGCAAGCGAACAGATTTCACAACTAGACTAGCGCGCGTTGTGTTGTGATAAAGAATTCTATGATGAGTTTCGCTAACTTCGGAGTTTATTTTCAATTGGGGAGGACATGTTTTCATTATTTATCAGGTGTGGGCGTGGCCACAGCCAGCCACCCCTACAAAATGGCAGCACTGCGCCTTATATAATGCATACGTCTCAACGCTGATTGGCCACACCATCGGCGTCGACGTCGACGCCGACGTCTTCGTTCAGCTGGAATTGGTGAGCTGAGCACGGTGTGTATCTGGGCAGCAGCCGACAAACTTGACGAAGCCAATGTGCTGCCGGTGGCGACTATTCCCAGCAGCGTCTGCGCACTCGCCCAGCCATCCAGTCCAGGCCGAACCCTGCTCAGAGCAGACCTGCCTTCCTGCCGCCCTCTCTCGCCTTTGTACTATATGCGCGCTCTCTCTCTTTCTCTCTCTCTCTCTCTCTATCTTGCTGGCTAGCTCACCCACCCGCCCGTTCTCTGTCTGGCTATCTCGCTCTCTCTCCGGCTCTCTGTCTGTCTTGCTTGTCGCAGCACGGAGCACGGAGCTCGGAGCATCGCAATGCCCACTACCGTCTGCCGTTCGTGTCCGGCATATGGCACAATTTTTTGGCAGGCAGAGAACGCGACAAGAGCGTTAACAAAAGGCACAAAACGGCAGCGAGGACCGACAATGCCGCACAAAACAGGCTCTGCTCACCAGCCGCCCGTTGGAATGGTCACTGCCTAAGGGGTTGCCGAGGGGGCTGTGCCAAGGTGGCTGGTGGGAGGCATTGTCGCATGCCTGCCTGCCTGCCTGATAAATGCATACAGGGTGACATTGCAGCACACACACCTCAACCTCCCCTCGCTGCTGCGATTGAAAACAGGTGCTCTACATGCATGTACCTTTGCGGGGAGTATTCAATTCGGGCAACAGTTTGTAACACACTGGAGAGAAGTAAGAGAGTGTGCGCTAACTCTCACTATAACTATTATAACTATTATAATTGGTGAACCGATTTAGCTTTATAGTTTATATAGTTGCTTCGCTGTGGATTGAACACATACGGACACACGGACACTTTCGAAGACAGACATATATTCTAAGCCAGCATCAACAGCCGAGCAGATATAAGCATGTCCATCTGTCCGTAAGTCTGTTCGTAAGTCTGTCCGTTAGTCTGTCCGTAAGTCTGTCCTTAAGTCTGTCCGTAAGTCTGCCCGTAAGTCTGGCCGTAAGTCTGTCCGTAAGACTGTCCGTCTGACTGTCCGTAAGAAAACTTACATATCAGATACTATAATAGACATGGCTTCTAAATTTGGTGTCGATTTATGTTATTATTGCACGCTGATCGAGTTTTTAATTTTTAGAAGTCAACCACGGCCTTTTCTGCCCCGTCAATCGATAAAAACCGAATTCAAAGTGTAATTTCAATGCAGGACAGTTTATATTTGGCAAGCTCAAAAACTTACGGCGTTCAAATGATTCTTGCAAATTTGGTTGCGAATGTATAGTCAATAAAGAAATTATTTAAGAATTAACTTTCAGAATTACTGATTTCGCCGTTAAATACGCTACAGTTAGAATTTCTTTATAGACGAACAAGCTTTTGTCAGATCGCTAGCGGGTATGTCATAGTCGAGCACACTCGACTGTAGCTTCCCTGCTTGTTAATTAATCAAATTAATTTCTTCATTTAAGTATTAAAATTTCTTTAAAAACAAACAATATTGACGGATTCCTATAATGACTAAACAAAGTAAATGTAAGAGAAAGATAAAATACCACCGGTGCCTCTCTTAACTTAAGTTATATCGTTATGTCCACAATATCATCATTTTGCAACTTGTGGCGCCATCTATGTCTGATTATAAATATTTGTGCTTTCAGGACCTTTTAGCTAGGACCAACGCACGTAATTGCATAAAAGCTTAAAAGCTCGGTCAACAAGCTTATAGCGTAATTCGTAAAAGCTTTCAGTCGTGTTTCGATCCTTCAGCTAGTTCATAAGCAACCCCAAGCAACAATCCTCCCAAGAAAAATAAAAGAACTTCTTTGTTTGTTCTTGTTTCTGTAATTTGTTGTTTTGTACAATTTACTAATACTCGCATTATAATTGCATTACATCAATAAGTTATTGTAGAGTCGTGTATAAAACTTTTTACAAGGATATTCTAACATTGGAGTTGGAATATAAACGGAGTAATATCAATGGAATACGAGGATATGAGCGATGAAGCACAACATGGCGTATAATGAATTTCATAAATTCGTTCAGGAATCATAATACCTTGCCGCACTGTTGACTCTCAATTGCACTATACTTCTCTTGCCTCAATCTTATAGCTATCCTATTATATTGAACTTAAATCTGACGAACATTTGAACTAAGTAACAGGCTAAAGCGGCAAACGATACGAAACGATGCGCATGGCAGAGGATTGGGCAGGGTTCGTTTTTCTGTTTCTTTAATACTTTCTTCTTCTCGCATCACTTTCTTTCTTCCTCTTTCTCTTTCTCTAGTATGTTTTGCCTTTTGATTCAATTAACTTGCGCATTTACCTACGATTGGAGTTTTATAATAATTGTGCGACTTCTCAGATAGCATTGAGATCAGCTATGGTCCTGTATATCTTGGATGTGTTTGCAGTCCTTTGTGGTGCGAGAGGTGTGGTGTACAGGGTGCAGAACCAATGTGGTTAGGTGGCTTAGCATTTGTATTCTCTCTGCTCGTTGCTTGATTCCGTCGTCAATATCCTTAAGTGTCACTGTTGCCCACTCGTGGCTGTCTAGTCTAGTCATCCTCATCCTCCTTCAACCTGCCCAAGAAGCCATAAACAATGCGTCTGCGCGCCAGCAGCTCGGCTCGCATGGCATCCGTGTAGGGGTCGAAGGAGAGCAGTCGCTTCTTGCGCCTGAAGATCCCCTCCTTGCGCATCAGGGCGCAGCGCATGAGTTGCTCGTTGACCGGGAACTCAAGGAAGTCCAGGATGCTGCGCAGCTCGCGCTCCGTGTGTTGCACCAAGTCGTCGTAGAAGACAACCTTAATACTGCCAGTAAAATTGCGTGCCCAGCTGAGATTCATTAGCTCCCAGCCCTTGAGCTTATTGCTGACAAACTGTTGCCAATCTGCAAGAGAGAGTCAGAGAGAGAGAGAGAGTCATTAGCATATTGAGGATGATTTGCTGCCCTTGGCCATCTCATACATTTGCCTTTTGTACGTTTGTAGCGATCAGGTGAGGCGAAACCGATATGACCACCGCTTTGCCGATTGAACTCTGCAATGATGGCCTTCTCGGGATCACGCACTAGTAGTATTGCCTTTGAGAAGGGCGCCCACGCCTTGGCGCCCCATTCGTGCGTCTTCACCAAGAGCACTGAGCTATTGCAGACATTCTCCGCGGGAAAGCCAGTCTTCAATAGGCCGTAATCCTTATAAATGCTGCCGGTAAGTATTCCCGTTGCCTGCTGCAGCAGGTATCGCAGCCAGGTGTTCCCGCTACCCGGAAAACTGGCCAGGGCAGTCAGCAATGGCGCGGTGGGCACACCCTGTATTTGCAGGCTGGGGCTTGAATCACTGGGTAAAGAAGCTGCAAGATGAAGATGATGAAATTCTCTGTAAATAGGAGCTAAGATCTGCTTGCTTTGGTACTCACTGTAGAAATCGCCGGCCTTGTAGTCACTGTAATTCGGAAGATCGCGATTCAAGTACTTCAGTTCGCGACACCAACGTATGCTCATCTTACGGCTGGGCATGGGAAAACGGGGACTATGAAAGCTGGAAAACTGAGAGAGGAGCAAAGAAGAGAAAGGTTAAATTATTGCCAATTTATAATTAATACTTGATTCACTTTTAGACTAAACTAAACTTAGCTCGAGAGACAAGACTCAAGTGATGTTTAGAATGGAAAAAAGTTAACCAACTCCTTGGAAAGGCTAAGTCCTACTTACCTCCGCGAATCGCTCGATGCGTGTGCGTTTTGGATGCGAGCCGGGTATGTTGTTCATGGATAGAAATAGCACACCACCTATGTAGATGATGATTGTTGCCGATACACCGAAAAAGCGCCAGCCTTGCAGTGCCATAACGCCACCTTTGCATTACTGAAATCAGAAATCATAACAGGGCACGACCACGCCGTCAAGTATATCTAGATTATTAAACATTTATGCAGGTTGTCTTTGATAGATATAGATAGAATATAACAATGCCTGCATAACAATCCCAGTTACATGAAATACATATTCATTATGCCGAATTGCGGATGACAGGAACTCGCCTAGTTAATGGAAATTCGCACATTTCATTGATGAAACCAATTAAGTCGGTAGTCTGGCGGCGTTTCTGGGAAACAAAACCGGAAAAACTCAACCCAAAGTGAGCTAAGAACTCAAAGTAAGCCCGGCCAAGACAGCACAGAACAGGGCTGGGTTGGGTGGTGCCGGGCAAGAAGGCAAGCTCAGCCAAACTGAATGCCGTGTGGCTGATTTTGTTGATTTTGCCATGACGACGATACTGAAATGCGCAAGGACTCGGCAAGGACTCCGCAACGAGACCGCCGCAGTCGTTACCCACTACCAGGTTACCCGAGCCCGAGCACTAGCCCGTGCCTCGCCTTGGTAACCCGGACAACGACTGCGCCCGGAATAGGGTCGCACTTGAACCGCAACAAAATAGAAAAGAAACCGACTGCCAGCAGCAGTTATAGCAGGCTCTAGGATACCCTTCAGTAAGTGCCATAGAATGTGCGATAGGAACAGAGGATAACAAAGGATAACTTGGTAGAGACTATTAGGGATACTCTACATGCATGTGCGATACGAGCTATAGTTCTATAGAACACCTAGAAACAAGGACAACAATGCATAGCATCGATAGGAACTTGGAATAACTAGGGGTAGTGTACTAGGGACAACTAGGCATACTCTACATTCATGTGCGATGTTAGCTATAGTTCCCCATACACCCTGAAACTAAGCTCTGTCAAGATACGTCGCTACAAATCAACCCGAAGGGCAAAAGGCATCCCATCCATCACATCCATCTTATCCACCCCATTAAAGCACTTTCACTGCTTGCAGGGTACACAAAGTAGTTGAAAAGGCTAAGCGCCTCGTCATGTCTTGTTGCGAGCTATGAAATTCCTTGAACGCTGCATAAAATGCGCATGAAATCCGCAAAAAAAAACTCACACAGACACACACACACACATGCACACACTCACTCGTGTATATATGACAGCAAGACAAAATTTATGCAACAGCTGGGCATATGTAACTATAGTATTCTACGAGGGTTGTCCAAGTGATTCCCCGCAAAAATATATAATATTCACGGTTTACAACACTGGTGCATCATGAGAAACCCTTTAAGATTATCTTAAACTTTGCCTTCAACTTATTGAAACTTCTTTGTATATAGAAGTTTTAAGTTTCTTGGCTTAATTGCCACTAGGTTTTACTGTTGATGGGATCTCTGGAGCAACGATTGGTTCGTTTTCAAAACTAGTTCATGATGAAACAAGACGGAACTGAGGCCAAACCCAACCGGCAATATAATGAAATGAGTGGCACTAAAAGAGACAAATAAAAAACTCGGCAGCAGCAGTAGCAAACATAACCAAGCAACAACAACAACAACAACAGAGGGAAGAACAGAAACAACAAAGCAGAAAAGCATAAAGACAAAAGCGCCAAAGAGGGGCAAACAATACAATAATTTGATTGTTTAGCGGCATAAATCAGATTGACCACGCACATTAGCGACCCTCCTAATGCAAAGGCCTGACGCCTGCTCCCTGTTTTCCCCTATTTCCTATTCTACCCTCTTTCCTCTGCCAACGTAGACAGTATCTCGGTGCTCATCAGTGCAGGTGAAGCAACTCGGATGGAAATGGGCCTTGGCATGTGGCTGGGGCTGGGAATGGGGCTGGTCATGGTGATGGTGATGGTGATGGTGATAGTGATGGGATGCTAACGCCCAAGCTGACCGACTCCCGCCGCAGTGTCGCATGGAACATGTGCAATTACTTTGATATTTGCATAATGAAGGAAGGGAAGGGGTAAGTTAACATTGTCCCATATCGCATAAAAATGGAAATTTTCATATAAAAAGCACGTTTGCTTGAGGGGAAGGTGTCTGAGACGCAGATGCTCGACAACAAATGATATGAGCAGCCAGAAATTTCGCCCTACTTCTGCCCTGCGACCCAGAAAATCTTCTCAATATTTACATTTAACATTTTCCCACAAGCTTTTTACACACACGCACACTCGCGTTCGTCAAATGTAAACAAAAATGTTTGGTGTGATGTCTGTTCTGTTTGTGCGATTTCACTTACCGATTCCGATTGTGCCTCTCTCCTCTCCACGCACACACACCCGCAGATAAAGAGTGAGAGAGAGAGAGAGAGAGGAAGGAGAGTAGGAAAGAGTGGGGGAGAGAGAGAGAGGGATGAAGACAACACACAACGCGAGAAGTATCACAATTACATGCCACGGCACAGAATCCCTAAACAGATGCGAAACCTCCCCGCGCCGCCCGCATTAACAAAGCATTTTGCGCGATTCTGCACTATTCGATTATATATGTTATATATATGCATATATCGAGAATCATATGAGATATAAAAACAATGTGAGCTCTCGCTGCGCTTTTCGCTGTTTGCTATTTTCCGTTTGCTTTTCTCCTCCTTCTCCTTTCAGCTTGCAGTTGCCGTTTGCCGTTCGACGTGCGACGCTCGACGTTCACCGTTCGCCGTTTGATGTTTTCGGTCCGCTGCGCTGAACGTTAACTGCGCCTCGACTGCTCGACGATGTGCTCGGCGGCGGGCCAGCATCGCGTTTGGGGGGATGAAAGCTGAAGGCGAAAGCGATTTGCGAAAGCGTTCAAAAGCTCCACAGCGTTGCCAGATGTGGCTTGTTCTACGCGCATAACGGCAATTTCAGTGTTGCATTTGCTCAGCTGAGTGAACAGCTGAGCTGTTGTTGCTCTCGTCCTGTAGAGGGCGCCTCAACGTTTTTCTTTTCTCCTTTTTCAAACCCCTGCCAACATTGAAAATACTTTAAGGAGAAAAGGCTCAGCATATAGGCTCGAAAAGGGCGTGGCAGCATATGAAGAGACATTGAGAGAGGGCTGGGCATTTGCTGGAGAACATTTAGAGAGTCTGCTACTTTGCACTGTCATTCTAGGCTTAACCTTAACCTTAGCTGGCTGCAAATGGTGGAAACATCTAAACTTTGGTTATGTCGAATAGTCTATGAAATCCAAAGGCCCCGTTGAAAAACGCTCACTTTTTAATTACTCTCGTATACTCTCGTATTTTACTTAAGATTTGTTTATTCATTTGTGTTTTTTTTTTTCATGTTTCACCTTAGTTGCATTTGTTTTCGCATTTCTTTTGTTATTCTTTAGTTATATATCTCTTTGAATGTGAGCTCTCTTCCATTTGTCTCTTGCAACATCATACCCAGTGGTTAGTTCAATTGATATGATGCAGATCTTCAGCACACTAAAGGTTCAATTGAACTTTATTTTCAGGTTTCATTCGTTTCTTTATTTGCGGTTCTTTAACATGTGCTAATCTCAATTCGATTCATGATGTACATGAACTTCTTACAATTCGCATATTATGTGTATGTATATAGAACTCGTCCGTACTTCTTGACTTCACGAAATCAGTTCTAGAGGGACTGAGAAACTGTGTGTGTGTGTGTAGGGGGGAGGGGGTACAGTGATGAAGGGAGAACAACACAGGAAGGTATTTTAGTCTAGACTTATGGGGCTCTTAATCGGCTATCTTAAACTAGTGTACAAAAATATTGATAACTTAAGAGCGATTAAGTTAAATGTAAAAACAACAACAACGATATTGACTTGTTGCAGTGGCACACTTACAACATATTAATGTATTTCCTACCATATACATACATAATAAGTACAGAGTCCTGGAGACGGGGAGGGTAGGTGAATAAGTGGGTAGGGTTGAGCGAATGCGACTGGGCAGGTCGGGCGGGTTGGTCGGTCTAAAATCATTAGAAGTATTCATATCATGCATAATTGACTCACAGACTCACAGAGTATCGTACAATTTCTGTGTGCGTGCGTGTGTGTGTGTATGTGTGTGTTCGAGTAGGTATCGAGGAAAGTGCAGTAACTGGTAAGTCTTCATCAAATTAATAAACGGGCCTTCAATTCCTACAGCAATCATCAATAACCTTCTCACCAAGATTGGCCCATTTGCTTCAAATCATACGATGGACTAGAACTGTTTGTGGTTTATCGTAATTGTCGATGTGTCAATGTCTCGATTTCAGTTGTTAGTCATATTATAATTGCTAGGTTCGTGTCTAAACTTTGTCACACTTTATAAAAAGGAAAAAAAACGTTTGTGGTCCCTGGCGTATGTTTGTAATTCAATTGCCTCCAACAATGAGGAACGCAAGACTAATCGAGAACTTAATGTGAGACAAATAAAGAGTCTATATGTGTATATATAATATACAGTATACACGTATATATGTAGATATTCGCTTAACTATATAGATGATTAAGAAATCGCATTAAGTTGTGCTTGTTGTGGCTTTGGTTTTGGTTCGCTTACTAAATTTAGTTGGACTGCTTAGCATAGCTGGCTGTGGCCTGTGTGTTGAACCCATTGAATTGTTCCTTCGAGTTTGTCTTTGTATCGTTATCGTTATCAATATCGATATCGTTATCGTTATCGTTATCATGGTGGTTTGTACAATGCAAACGGCGCAGAACTCAATCGCCGGCTAGGTAGTAGTTAGTACACGTAGTAGTTAGATATTAGTACATGTTGGTAATTAGTTTGTACGAGTATATAGAACGAATATTGTATATATATAGTATCTGAATAGTGTCTCGACTCGTGCGCCAACTACGGTACATGCTACACGACAGTTACGACAGTACGATAGTTGCGACTTTAAGTAGAGCATTAGCGGTTGCATAGAGTAAGTATGTAGTTGCTTAAGTACAGTAAAGGTTGTCAAGCTAGGCGCTACGAAACTCTATAGTGGGGGCGCAGAAAGGGTTGTGGGTGGACGCAGTAGACGTAGGCGAGGACGTGACCATACAAACTCGTATCTTGTGGTCTGTGCCTCTCAATTCTATTCGCGTTGTAAAACTACAACAGACTATCAGGAACTCAACTAGGGCGTAGAGCAGAGGATTGGTGTGAGTAGCTCAACATTGTTTTATCGTATATAGTGTTCGAATATTTTTGTAGTGTAGTGTAGCTGTTGTTCTTCGTTAAGTCGTTAAGCCTATTTGTAACAATCAATTTAGTTTTCTCTTTTGATAAAATGGTTATATTTAAAACAGTTTTTTAACACAATACTTCCAACTTTGTTTTTCTACATGTCCATTGCTTCTTCTTCTTCTTCTTAAACTATCTCATGCGGGTTTCTTTGGGTTTTTTTGTCAAAGGGTTACATTAGTTAGCGCTAGGCTTATAGACGAAATATTAGATTTGGGGTTTCAGTAAGCTTAATATCCGTTTGCATTTGCTAAAGTTGAGGACAGCGACCTCTGCCGATTTAACTAGCTTGGCGTTTTTAGAAGCTCAGGAGTACCTGAAGATAGCTGGGGCAAGATTTAAGGAACTAGCTCGAAAAGTACTTGAGAGGGTTCTGATCGATGAGTGATTTGTACAAATGTCGAAAGCAAATAAAAATGTGATCATCTTTGCATGCAGCCAACTGTGTTTGGTAGCTTTTAACCATATCGGGGATGCATTAGGGATTAATGTGGTGTATGCTTAGTATTTTGAGTCTGAATTTGAATATAGATCCTTGGATGCTAGGTTAAGAACACTACGTTAGAGAGAGGCTTGCGCGTAATGTGTTAGTTAGTTATGTACGAGTACGTGGAAAAGATCCTCTATTCTAAAGACTATATTTCTATAATCGTGTGAACCGCTGTGAGTTCGTTAAAGTTCTCATAAGAATGCATATCTCCCTGTATGCATTTGTATATATATATATATTTTATCTTTACCATACATCAATAATTATTTTCTTCCTAAATAGTACTCTCATTGTGCTTTCATATTGTTGTTGTTGGTTGGATTGATTAGTACTTAAAACGGTTCTTAAATAGTTCTCTATATAAGTTATTAAAGCTTTCGGTTTTCATTAAACTATTTAATATCATATCATATAATGACATTCCATATACTTGTATGCATGTGTAGATGCACACATTTACATTTATGTATGTATATATATATATAGAGTTGTGTGTTTGTATATAGCTTTGTTCTTAATAGTCTCTATACGAGGATAAGAGGTATATACAATTTGTTTGTGTTTCACGTTTCGTTATCGAAGACAGCATATCCACCATATTCCAGAAACCAAGGCAAATCAAATGGAAGGACTAAGACGGCACTCGCTCGCACACACACACACGCACATGCAGACACACAATACTATGTTAAAAATCATATGTGCGCCAGTGGCATGGACGCTATATTTAGGACGGTATAATATGGGTACTTTCTTTCAAATGGCTTTCAATCAAACGCACACTCACTCATTCACACTCAGCCACACACACACATACTAAAACGCGTTTATCATATTCGTATATCAAATGTAAAGCTAGTCTAGGGCTTGTAACCGGTCTACTCTGGACTATGGTTGCTAAAAAGTTATCGATAACTTGCACAATACATGTTATGGTAGAGATCATGTGAAAGCTATATACGCCAGTTTTTCCAAATTATGTGTAGATAATCAAGCAAAACACATTAGGACAATGATTTGAATAAATAAAGACTTGAAATCTTTAATTGTTTCTCTTTGAATGCATTTCGAATGTTTGGCAACACTTTTTCCCTAAAGTTCCTATTCATATTTGGTACCTATTCATATATGATTCCAACTGAAGTGCAAACAAGGTTCGTAGCGGACACAAAGCATTGGAATAACAGTGGATTGTTGCTGTTACTGCTGTCATCTGGGTTATCTTCCCATTTCGACATTAAAACTATGTACGATTCCATTCCATCTTTTAGTTTTATGCTTACTTATTATAGATATATGTGTATATATTTTTTTGGTATTTTTCTTTATGGGATTTCGAGGATTTTGTGGCTTAATATCAACTGAATATATATGCTCTCTATATGGTAAGTCTGTTGTATATCAAAGTATGTGTCTCTGTGTTAGTGTTTTGGCGTAGTACATGTACATAACATTATATACATGTACATATGTCTTTGTTGTTGCAGTTGTAGTTGTACCTTTTGTAATACTGTCCGATTGGAATTGCTCAGCTTATCTCGTTAGTCCTTGTCTTGTTCAGTTGGCGTCGTGTCTCGTGTTGCTGTTGTTGCTGTTGTAATGGGTGAATCGAGCTGAGATTATAGTTCTCAAAGCTTATCTTTATCACGATCGATGCTCATTGCTTTAAAGATGCCACGCCCGATGCCATAGCGCAGGTTGAACTGATCCAGACTCGAGGCACGTGGTCGACTGCTGCCACTTTGTGCTGCCAGAGCGGCATCAGTGGCATCCACTGTGGCACCACCACCAACACCACCAGGACCGGCAACAGTGCCAGCCAATCGCTCATCCATGTCCGTTTCGCTGTACTCCGTTTCAGTGTCACTGAACTTGCGACGACGTCGCAGGAACGTGCTGCAATGTCGCAGCTCGCCCAGATTGTCCGAGAGCGAGTGGCCCCGCTTGCGTTCTTGCCGCTCCATCTCGGCGGCCAGCATCTGCACCTCCCAGTCATTGGGCCCGACCAGAGTGGAGCCGCCGCTGCCCGTAGCGACTAGCGCGGCGCCGCTCAGCTCGTCCTCGGCCTCGTCGTCATCATCCTGATCTCCGGCAATATTCATTTTGCTCGATGACGAACTGGAGCTCGAGCTCTCACCAATGTCGAGAATGACGCTGTCCGAGAGCCGGGTCAAGTTGCCAGCCACATCGGAAATCATCATTGAGCCCTCCTGGCCCTGGCTGCTGCTGCTCACACCTTCCGCTCTGCTGCTGGAGAATCCACGCTCATCCCAGTCACGGTAGCCGCCTCTGCTGCTCAGCCGCCCATTGCCGTGCGATGCATAGAAGCTAGGATGGCTCTGGGCGTGCCGCGACGTCAGTGTGCCCGGTCCACTGTAGTAGCTGCTCGGGCAGTTGAGTGCGTTGGCGGAGGCGGCGTGGTGTCGGCTTGGACCGGGTGAAATGCTGCGCCGACCACCCTGCACGGGCGGCGACGAGGTGAACACTGTGTCTAGCGAGTCGCCGCGCTGCACGTAGAAGAGAGAAGTTGTAATGCCCGAGCTTAGACCAGAGCCGTACCACCTTACCATGAAGAGCAACTCGGCCGAGGAGCCCGAACTGCTGTTGTCCTGCTCGCCAGGCTCATCGTCGTCCACCGATAACTGCGACATCTTCTCACGCTTCAGGCGGCGCGTCTGGAGGGCGGCCACCGTCGACTTCTGCTCGATGGCGCGCAGCTTCAGTTGCAGCTGCGCAATGATCGCATCCCTGCGCCGCACCTCGCCGGCCATGCTGGAGAACTGCGTCTCGAACTTGGAGTGCATTTCGTTCATGTGCGTCTTGATCACCTGATTGATGCCGCTCAGTATCTGATTGAAGTAGTCCTGTGGCTCGGGGAATCCTTGAAGTATGCAATGCAAACGAGAAACGAGTAAAGCTTTTTGTTAGTTAGTTGAGTGAGTGAACTAGAAACACCCTGTGCGCTCTTTGGTACAGTTGTGTGTGCAGTCTCGAGTGGCAAGTGTGTGTCTGTGTGTGTGTGTGAGAGAGACAGATAGCGTACGAGTGTGACAGCCACAACTACGGTTACGTTTGCTTGTTGTTGTTGTTGCTGCATTTCTGAATCTGCTGCTGTTGTGTGATTGTTGTTGTTATCATTATTATATTTTCGTGGTATAAAATTTGTTTCTTATTTTTTTTTTTGCTTTGTAAGTAAATCAAATAATAATGCATACATACGCAGTTATTACAGTTATTTGTTATTTACACACATTCCCAATACACAATACAGCGTTTCCTTGCGGCTCGACTGATCGATGGATCGAAGAATCGATCGACCAACCAGAAAATCCAAAAATCAACCCAAAAAACGAACCGAAACACAAATTCTTTGCGACTCTCGTTTGGTTTTTTTTTTGTTTTGTTGTTTTCTTGTTTTCAATTATTTACAAAAGAGTTGACTACGTGAGTTATCGTTTATCGATAATTGTGATCTGTTATCTGTGTCAGTCGCATGCTTAGGCAGAACGGGTGCCCTGTTTGTTGCCGCTGTTTCATTCCATTGCGTTCCAAAAGCTTTGCTTGCGTGCGCGTGCTTCGCGTGCTTCGTTATCGATGATGCAGATCGATTGCAGTTATCGAACTGGCTGAAAATGCTTGATTTTACTGTGCACAGTATGTACTTACGTGCTAAATACGTGTCGGTGTGGGTGGGTGTGTGTGTTTTTTTTTTTTGTTTGTATTTCTAAATTTACAATTTTTGTATGCTGAATGATACTGGTGAATATAATGAAACAAATGTGGCAAATCATATAGATATGGTAAGTAAAATCAAAGAAGAAATCAAAATCGTGACAGTTACAGTTCAATTTTCGAAAAACGTTTACTTTCGATCTAGCAATAGTTAAACTAAACGAAGACTGATCAAACATGAGGCTGACATGCAGACGAGGTGGTCAAATGTTGTGAGATTATAAAGATTGTTATGGATACCCTAAAAATATTTACAGAAAAGAGACGTATTTACAGACAGTGACAGAGAGAGAGAGAGAAAGCGAGATAGATATAGCGAAATATAGCGAGAGAAAGAGAGAGAGAGTCATAGCAAGGTAGCGAAGCGGATGAAGTAAGACGGATAAGCTCTGAAAAACTCTGAAATTGCATGCAAAGAGTTATAGAGGCCAACATCAGGGGTACTCCATAACAGATGAAAATAAAATGCATGGAATAGCCGTGATGTTGTCCTTAGATTGAACTATCGACAAGTTGACGGGTGGAGTCACTTTGATAACTTGGGGACGCGGCAAGCAGTTTAGCTAGAGCTATTTTTACAATACTAGTTAAATTACTTTGGTATTTTGCAGGTATTTTCAAGTATTTTCTGGTGTTAGGTTGCTTAATACAGGGTCTTAGAGAGACCCGACATTCATGAGATCATTCGCATGATGGTGTCTTTGCTATTTACCTTCCAGTTTGGGCACTTGACTAGCACTGACTGCCGCCGCCGCATTCGTCGTGTTCTGGCGGAGCTGCAAATTCAAATTCAAATCTGTGGATGTTGTGGACTGAGTGTGGAACTCAGTGTTCTGCGAGAGTATCTTGTTCGACGACGACATGGCCGAGCACTCAACTACATACGATGCCGATGCCGAAGCGGATGCAGATGCTAATGGGGATGACGTTGAGGCGGTGCCAACGCCAGCAATTACGCCGCCCAGTTCTGGCCCAAAGGCAAAACTCTCTTGCGGCGAATTCGTTGGCGTTACCAATGCTAACGTCGGCGACCAGGCTGACGGATCCGTAGTCATCGAGCCTGGTGCCTGTGATTGATACGATGCCGATACCGATCCCGATCCCGATACCGATCCCGATGCCGTTGGCATGGGCATTGACGTTGACGTTGACGTTGGCGTAGGTGTGTTATCATTACCGTTACCCGTACCGTGCGCGATCGCGTAGTTGTTGCTATTCGAGGCGAGGAGGGCAGTGAACTGACCATCCTCTTTGGCACTGGCGGGCGGGCTAGAAAGAGTTGAATGGAAGGTTACACTCTTCAAGAGCTTACTGTGCCTAGCCACGTACCCTTCCAAGGTCGGCTCCTTGAGCAGCCCCCGCGACAGTGCACCGGCCTTAGCTCGGCTTGACTCGTCTTTACCGATACCAACAGCATCGCTGTCACCTCCTCCTCCTCCTCCTCCTCCTGCTCCTCCTGCTCCTCCCCCCTTCTGTAGCTTCTTGAGAATGCTTTTCAGCTTGCGCCGCTCAACGGTCTCATTCGACTCAGGGCTGAGTGGCATGTACTCCAGCTGCTGCAGCTGCCTGTTGCAGTTGCTATCCGAGGCGGATGCGGAAGCGGACGCTGATGCCGATGCGGATGCCGATGCGGATGTATTGGTCGAAATGGATGTGGAACTGGTGGTCGACTCGTACGTGCTCAGAAACTGCGAGTATATGCCGGAGGTGTCGCTATAGCAGCGGTACAAGGACTCTGTGATGGGCACTTCGTTGCTGTTTCCCGTCGACTTCGAGCAATCCAGACTGAAACTGCGCGTCTGCAACGCTTTCTCCAGCTCGGCCAGCTTCTGCCGCTCGTTGAGTATCTTCAGGCGCTTCACGAAAGGCAGGCCGCAATATTCCGGAGATAGATCGAATACACTCTGATAGAGCTTACGTCCAGTGTCGGCCACTTCGCCCCCGAGCTCCTCGGGCAGCTTTTGTTCCGGCTTCTGCAGGCGAAGGCACTCACGGGTCGTGCTCAGCGTGCTGCGCGTGCTGGACGAGCCCGTGCTTGAGCTGCACACGTGTCCGTAGCCATGTCCGCGACCATGTCCATGCCCGTGGCCATGACGAGGCGAGCGTGAGCTGCGCGCGCTGTGATGCCTGTGTCGGCCACCTATGCCCCCACTCTCCATGTGCTGAGGGATGTTGCTCAACGAGCAGTTCTTCAGCTCTATCGCAGACTCGAGCTCCGTGTCGGGTGAGCAGTTGTTGAGGCTGGTGTAGCTGGAGGACATGAGCGTGGCCAGTTTCAGCTTGGACCAGGGCTTAATGGGCGTGCCGTCCGTATCCGTATCCGATTGCATGGGTGTGCTCAGCTTGGCGTGGGACGGCTTCATCACCTTCTTCGATATGAGGCTGGAAATGGCGGAACTAGCTGCTGCATCGCCTCCAGCTGCCTCTGTTGCGTGCTTAGCAATCACAGCCAACGACTTGGGTGGCTCCTTCTTGGCTATGGCGCCAGTGCTCACTTCAGTGATCGGAGTGATGCTGCTGCTGGGCACCGATGCAACGGGCGGAGCTATTCCCTGCAACTGTTGAATCTTCTGCTTGAAGGACACCTTCATGATGGGCTTGATTTGGGCCACGGTAAGTGACTGTCCTGTGCTAGCAGCTCCACTGGAACCTGCAGCCAAGTCCACTTTGCTGCTGATGTTGGCTGGCGTGTTGGCCTAGTTGGGGCAAGAGAGAGAGAGAGAGTGAAGGGAAGTAATTAAAGCAGAGGCAACAAAGAACAAAGGCAAATGGAGTTGATATCTCGGTGTGGCTGAATTGGTGGGGTTAACTGGGGGTTAACTGGATTTGGCTTTACCATGACGACGCCAGCTTCGCTGGTGGCGTTCGTTTGCGGCTCGTTTTTTATTTTCAACTGCTGCAATCTCTGTATGAGGGGAAAGCCTTCGTTGAACTCGCGTTCGGGCTCTTCCTGTATCGATTCCTGCGGCGATAACGTACACGTTACATGTGAGTGAGGTGGAGATTTCTGTGGTGGTGTGGACTTAACAGCTCGCTCTTCGCGATCCTAGTGCAAGACACATAAAGACACATACAAAACTACTATTTAGGAGCCGGGGATTAATTACATACAACACGACAAAATTGCTGGATATTCTCATATATATTTATGGGAGTTAAGCCAAACTCAAATCAGGAAATCAGAAAATCAGAAAATAAATGGAAAGAGATACGAAAGAAAAACAAAACGAAAGAATGCACTCAATTGAGTGGACGAAATGCGGTGTATGTATGTGTATGTGTAGTGTAGTGTAGTGGCTGTCCCTGAGTCTGTAAGAGATTGTAATCAATGTCGTACGGTCGAGTTCTCAAGTGGTAAATGGTTTCAGGTTTTAAGGTGTCAGGTGCCAGGTGCAGGGTGCAAGGTGTTGCCAGATCTGTTTCCCTTGTCGGTCTGTTGTTGTTTCTGTTGTTCCAACTGTGTGGCAAAACAAAATAAATTAACACGCACAGGCAGGCAGCTACAGAGGGGTCTAACAGCAGCAGTAGCAGCAGCAGCCAAGCAGTTCTTCATTCATTCTTGTTTCAGTGCCTGACGAAAGCCAAACAAGACACGCAAAGCCTACGAATCATTCACTTAGAGCGACACCCAACAAGTCTGCACTCGTTTTTAATATATTCGTATTAAGTGTATCCCTCCCAAAGAAAAGAACCTTAACGTGGTCTTCAAAATTAAAAATATGTTTACATAGGTTAATCTAGATCGCAAGTATCGAGTCTTTGAATATAGATTATCACAACTCAATATATACACTATATTATTATTTTACACCAATTTAAAAATAAAATTTAAAGCACTTTTTTAGAAAAAGGAACATCTTGTTTTTATGAAAGTTATATCAAAGTCTTCTTCCTCTCTTTGTTCTATTTTCTGTTCTTTTCCATATCTATAGAAATGAATTCGTGTTAAGAAACTTATACTTAAGCTAACAGATCCAATGAAACACTTTTAAAAATATTTAATTACAGTAAAACCTAATCAAAGATCAACAATTAATACAAGTAGACAAGTTCCATCAAGCCATTAAGTATTTCTCTCTTATTTCCTAAATTCTTTTTGTGTTTTTTTATCGACTGACAGAAACGTGCTTTAAACAAGACAATCAATGGATTAACAGTTAAAAATCCAAGTGGAACTAGAAAATCAGTTAAATGTTTTT
Source organism: Zaprionus indianus (assembly GCA_018904595.1). Taxonomy (NCBI): domain Eukaryota; kingdom Metazoa; phylum Arthropoda; class Insecta; order Diptera; family Drosophilidae; genus Zaprionus; species Zaprionus indianus. The sequence continues at coordinate 8,470,825 of JAEIHA010000158.1, forward strand.
GCAAATCAAATAGAACGAAACGAATAAATCAGTTAACAAGTTACGAGTAGAGACTGACTGTACGAGTATGTAGAGTAGGTTTCAAGAATGTCGTAAGATCAAGTTTATCTTATATTTTGTTTTTTGTTTCTGTTTCTGTTTCTGTTGCGAGTGACACCATCGAAAGCTCGTGAAGTTTCTCAATGAGGCGATATACGAAACATACGAATTGCTATAGAAATGTTAATTGCGATTGCGAATTTCAATTGAAAATAAGTGTGAGAAAAACATAGCAGGGTGGTGGTATGGCTGGAAGTGATTACCCTTCATGGCATTGGTTGATGATGGAGTCCAACTTACCTGTTTCTCCTTGAGCAAACGAAGGCGCTGCAACAAAGGTAGACCCGCCCCAATGGGACTGGGTGTTTTGTCGTGCAGCTCATCCTTGGCCTCTTCTGTGTCCTTATCGTCTGATCGCACTCGGGACATGCGTTTAAGCATGATCTTACTGCCACGAGGTGAGCTATTGTGCAACGGTTGCATTTCGAGAGACTCGTCGCTCTTGCGTGAAGTCCTACAACGAATAGAACCCGGTTAGGTGATCCAAATACATTCAGTATCTGTGCAACCGCAGCTGAACTTGCCTGGTCTTCTTGAGCACATTGCGAAAGCCTTTGACATCGTGCTTCAGTTTGTCCACAATCTTCTTTGAGGCACTGTTCTCGCTGCTGTCGCTCTGATGCACCTGATGATGGTGTTGTCCATGTGCGTGTGGATGTGGATGAGGATGATGGGGATGTGCAGCTGCATAGGCTGCGTTCTCTTTATCGCTCTGCGCCTTAGCATATTTCTTGTTCACACACCGCACCTCCATCAGTCGCTTGCGTCCGAGCGTCTGCAGGATCTCCTGTGCATCTGGATAGTCCTTCATGGCTGCTAGCACATCCTCGCGTGACAGCGAAAAGAGCTCTGAGTAGCCAACAGATCGCACGTCCGCAGTACGTCTGTGTGGAGACAATTAGAAGATACCTTGAAAAGCCGCTAAGCAACTTGTACTCACTTGTTAAGCCCGTCCAGATTTAGTATGCCAATTTCACCGAAGAAGTCACCTGCCTTCATGGTGGTCAGCACCTTGCCAGTCTCGCTGAGCACTTCCAATATGCCGTCGGCTATGATGAACATCTCGCGAGCCACCTCGCCCTTGCGACAAATCGAATCTCCTGGTGTGAAGATGTATGCCTTCATTTTCAGCACCAAATCGTGCAGAAACTCTGGCTGGCACTCTTGGAATATGGTCACCTTTTTAAGTACGCTTAGGTTGACATGTAAGGCTAATTCGGTTTTCAGCTTATCAGGTAGCAGCCCCAGCGCAGTGTTGATATCACCGCCACCCTGTATGCGCCCTCGTGACCAGCTGTAGTCGTACCAACGCAACACTCGACGCTTCATTCCGCCAGGCACCTAAAAATAGAATCAAAAAATCACTTGCATAAGTAGATATTGCAGAGATATTGCAGTATGGAAGAACTCACCTTGTGATGCCTCATGTAGGTCTTGGCGCCATCCAAAAGTCGCTCGAATTCCAAACGATTGGCATTACGATTGGTTATCACATTGCCCACTTGCCCCACAATTGTTGCAAAGATAAAAACGCCAATCAGGTAGCTAACGATCGTAAAAATATATCTATAGAGGGGAAAAGAAGTCAAAGATTAATCGATATGCTGTACAAATAAGTATTAATAATTATAAAAAGTATTGTAATGTAAGCGAAGGTTGTCCGGAAGATATTGATATACAACCTATTTCTTTTTAACCTTTCGCTCGCTTTACAACACTCCATTTGCCAAATCAAAGTTTTCGAAAGCATATTTGAATTAATTGCTTGATTTTACTGTACTTCAGATAAGTTGTGAACATGAGCATTGAAAAATATCATTGGAGCTGTTGAAGGCTGTCGCACGCTTTCGAAAACTTTAGAATTTTCATTATGGTTTTTTTTTTTTTTTTTTTTTTGTTGTCAGGATAAGAGCCAAAGACTTTGATGACTTTGATAACAAGAATTCACCCAAAGAGATTTATTGTACAAATTATCGAACTGGTGGACAGCCGCAACAAATCGCATGATATTCGTTCAATTTCGTTCAATAATGAATAGTTAGGAAATATCGATCTAATCAGCATACCCATAACTAGAGCCAAATTGTAGCAGTCGTGATTTGATACCACGTCTTGGTATTGATCTTGGGCCGTCCACCGAAAAGTTCGGTCTGTTGTTCGATTTGGATTCGAGTGATTAATGGAAATGGAAAGCAAACAACAACAACAACAACCCTTTAGCCCCTTATCCTTTTGGCTGCTCACTCCATCGCCCTATTTGGCTCACGTTCAATACTCACTCTGCATTCGTTTCTGGCGTGGGCAGATCTCCAATTGTGGTCAACGTTAGCGTTGACCAATACAGACTGCCCAGATACTTGCGCGTCAGTGTGGCATAGTCTCCCGGTCTATAGGGATACACCCAATCGCCCTGTAAACAACATACAATATAAAGTTTTCAGTACTCAGTAATCGTATTGACTATATCTTGGCACTTACCTGAAAGCCCTCCGCTTCGGAGAGTAAAAAATAGAAACAACCGAACCAATGGGCCAATATTAACAGGATATGAATTAGATTAACAACGCGCCATAAATTTGGCCAAACTGTTCTACTCTCTACAATGTAATAAAATCTCACAGATCGATATACCTGAATTGACATAAGAAAAGAGAAGAAAACTTGGTAATCTTGGATTAGAACATCGCCAATTGGATCACTTACTTTAAAAAAGCGCGTAAAACGCAAAAGCGGATGTGTGCCCATCTTCAACTGCAGCAGATCCAACGGTATCAGCGCTATCATATCGAAGATGAACTCACGCGAGTGCACATAATGACAAGCCAGCTTCCTGTCATCATATACCTGGGGAAAAGCAATTCAATATTTTTAACCAAAAGTAAATATTTCTGCAGTTATTATTACACTTGTATTTGCAGAGCTCAAATCGGGTCACACCCTCAAAGTTACTGCCTATGGTTTGCCGATCTATAAACATTTAAAACTGTTGCGGCTTTGTTCTGCGCCCTACTTTTTTAATTATTTTCGTCGGGGTGTAAAAGTTTGCACTTAGATTGCCTGACTTTAAGCTAATGGTAAAGTTTTAATTGGACTTTCTAATTTAGCTCGCTTCTTTAAAAACTTAATTTTGCTTGCAAAACTGCCGCATGTTTGCCTACCCCTGATGAAGCAAACTCTGCCTTTCATGCTAAATGACAAAATATTTGCTCAATAAAATTGACATTTTTATATTGTACATCAGTAGAATCTTCGAGCTTTCATTGTTTGGATAAAATGTCTACTGTAAATATTTTCACCATCAGCTTCTTTTTGTGCTCCTCAGAAGTTGGAAAATTGTATATTAAATTAATATTTGAAGCTGCAGTAAACTTTTGAAGTTTGTTTACTCGACGTCCGAAAAGGTAAATAAATAGTTGAATTCGATTGTAGGAAAGTTCTGTTTGTTTGTTTGATTTGAGTTTGAGTGCTTTGCCGTTTGTCTACGGTCTACTTACCATAAGGCCCTGCTCCAGATAGCCTGTGCGTAATTGAACTATTATATCTAAGATAAATACAACATCTGTCATTGAATCGCAGATGAGCCAAAAGGTAGGCACAGATTGCTGAGAGAGAAACATGATAATAAAAATAGCGAAAATTAGTTGGAATTTTCAATTATGTTAGTGCCTTTGCTCACATTTAACTAGCTTCGGTCAAGGGCAATTATTTTGGCAATGCATATTACGATTGCAGAGGAAAATAAGTTGGAGGTGGGCATGACAAAAAAGAACGGGATAGAGATGGTGATGGGAGTGGGATGACAGGGAAAACAAACGAAATGAAACGAAACAAACGGGAAAGTTGATTGGGGTTTGGGGTTTGGGGTAGAGGCCTTCTCCAAAAATGGCAGGCTGACAAAAAGGCTGGCTAGCAACGGCGATGGCAACACCAACAACTGAGCCACGGTGCTAAAGGTCAACAACGATAATGATGATGGTGATGATGATGACTACGAGTGTATCACATGCCATGCCAGACCCAATGTTATCCGCTATCTTGGCTAACCTTTGTTGTTAGTGCTGCTGCTACTGCTGCTGCTGTTGCTGGCAACCCTTAGCCGGCTCGAATCTGATGACAAACACCAGCTAACTGGACAGTGTGCAAGCATTCACTCAGGTCCATGACAAGGGCGAACAACCCACCAAGCAAACACAAGCAACCGACTAACATAACCGACCATTTGGCTGATGAGATGGCTGCGTGTCTTTTAATTGAGTCATTACGAAGTGTGGCCCAAAAAGGTAAGAAAACGACACGGAACAATGAAGACTAGCTGCTACCCTGTTGACAGTAATCTACTGTCATCAAGTACCTCAAAAACAAATCTATTCATCAATTAAATAAACTACAAACCTCTTCTGAGGCTTTCAAATTATCCACATCTCTTAAGAGGGCTAAGCGAACGGAAACTTTATATACAAAAGAGACTGTAAGATGCTCCAAAGGTTGAACAGCTTCAGAAGATGTATCTACCCACGACATGCTATGAAAACTAAGATGCAATCTAATTAATTGAGAATTCAGGAGAACGAGATCTTTATAACCTACGTAACCTTTATAATACACCTTGATGGCAAAGTTGCTGCTCCTCTCTCAGCTGGGTAAGTCATAAAGAAACTGCTGTGAGGAGGCTCAAGAAACGAAGCCAAGGACTATTCTCAGCTCACGTTTGCTTCCCCTTATGGGAAGAGAGGGCACAAATACATAATAAACTTCATTGTTTGACAAAATTTATGGTTGTTAGGCATTATTATGGGGCAGCAGTCAACTCTCGTCTTACAAACTTCTGGCATTATGAGCGAAGGCACAAGGAATTGTTCAAATTTTTATGGGAGACCGTCTCGGCGATGACCTTTGTTGCCTAAGTGAGCGGAATAACTCACCTGCAGTTCAGGAAAGCTCTGCCTCACAATTAGGGTCCATAGATTATATAGAACACATATAGTTAACATCATTAACCAATAGAAGTAAAAATTTTCATCTGGATTAACAACGGAGCGTCGTTTCTGCAGATAGCGTCGTCTACGCTTAACAGTTTTGTCGACGTCACCAGAGGCACTTTCTGAACCGGTGTCTTCAACAGTTTCCTATGTGTTGAGTGGGTTAAAAGTGGTTGAGAGATAACGTATTCAAATGAGAAGTTATATGTTGCACTCACCTGTGTTTCGGGTATCTGTCTCGTTGAGAAACGTTTGAGGAATGAGTCTTCGCGCTTGAGCGGTGGTTTCTTCTGTATTGCCGACGATATCTGTACGGTGGTGCGCAGTTTCATCCAGCGTTGGTTCGACCGTGTCCTGTACGAGGATATATACGTTTAAAGATCACGCGTCTCTGAGCCATCTACAGCAAATCTTCCGTTACTAGTCTATGGTAAACTAAGCTACATATCTCTACCAGCTACAGCAGGTGGGAACTTAAAATTGTAAGCGACTATGGGTTGAGAATTTTATCAGGAATATTTAGATAAGTAAACAGAAACATAGCTACATAGCTAGACATAAAGATATATATATATAAATATATGGTTGATAAAGTAGATACTTATACGGTTAAAGATATCGAGAGTAAATGCAACTGAATGGTCATAATGTGAAGCGTGCGCATAACGTTGATATGTTCATTTGATTGTGGGTTGGGTTCATAGCTAGGTCTACGGCTACGTCTTAATCTACAAGGTGCTCTAGGGAGTGCTCTATTGGTCTATTGCTATTTGCTATAAGGTCGTAACTTACGCAACACGAAACACTTACGCAATGCGTGGCGGTAGCAATAAACATTCATTTAACGGTAAACCCAAAAACCCGTAACGCAAACGCACTTTAATGGCACGCAACGATATGGCAACGCTAACGTCTAACGGGCAACGAGTAACGCTTAACGGTTAACGGGTAACGGGCAGCGGGTAGCGGGTAACGAGTAATGCTACAGACACACACACACACACACAGATAGAAAAGCACGCACTAAAAACATGTAAGTAAAGTGGTCAGGTGGTGTTCGGGGCGAGAAGGCTGAAGAAGCTGTCGGAGACCACTGACATCTGCTTGACAACCACCGCAATCAGCCCCAAGTGGTAGACCAGAGGAAGTTGCTTTGTGGCTCCATCTCCGGTTGGCTTTCTCTCTGGGCGTCTTCGTCCGACACTTTTACGGTAACTCACTCTACAGGCAATCAGGCATGCAAAAATGTCAAAGGTTGTGAATGTGGTTTTATTTTTACCCAGGTATAGTCTTCTGTTTCTACTAATTAAAAATAGTCGTACACAAATGTAAATGTAGAAGTGCAGAAGGTAGACATCAATTCAAGGACTTTGCTTTAAATTGTAAGCCATGCAATGTGATAATATCGGAATGAAGCGAATATAAAACATTAATATCATTTAAAGCTCAGTTCGAGTTCGCGGAGTCTTCAGTTTCGAGTGAATATGAAAAATTAACAAATAAAAGGGAACATTTTCAGTTAGTTTTCTTGCCAAAAGGAAACAGCACAAGTCAAACAATAGGGTGATTGTCCGCATAAATGAAGAATGCATCAAAGTCGAGACTGATCGACCTGACACATACTCTGTACTGCAGCAACATGCAATGATTTCTGGGCACAGAGTACAGAATATACTTGAGTGTTAATACAATAAGGCTACTGTGTTCCAATATTAGTAGGCGGAGGGGTGTATGGAAAGTGAAAGAGAAATCGGATAGTGGAAATAGGAAAATAGGATATTCTTTCTGTTTAGATTGATGTGGTTGTAGTGGTTGTTTTTGGGGGGATTGATATTGCTCAAATCGCTAGTAAAAGTTGAACTGCCTTTCTAAGAATGAAGAACTGCAATAAACATATGTTACATACGAAGGTATAAAGAATATGTACATACGAATCATGATATATAATGGTATAGTTATCCGATTCATACTAGCAACGGTGTATCGTGTTTTCAAACTGCTTGCGCATTTCACATAACAATTTATGCTTTTCATTTATTTACAACGCATTTGTTAAGTAGTTTTTATTTGTTATTATTGGTTTTTGGTTTTGGTTTTCGGTATTTTATGTTTTTTTGGTTTTTTTTTTTTGGTATTTTTGGTTTTCTGGTTCTGGTTGCACAGGCACAAAAAGCGACTTCTATTTGTTGTTGGTTATTCAAAAAATGTATGCCAAACTAAGTACAACAGTTTAATTGCTTTAGCATTTCGCATTTTGCGTACTATTTACAGCGTTTGCATTGAGTTTGTTTTTTAGTCGTAAATTCGTAAAGTTGACGCTACCAAATATAACGCATACGCCATGTGGAACTAAAGAAGAGCGCAGCTTGCAATGCGGCTAGCTTAAAGAAAGGAAAAGAAAACGCAAATAGAAACGAAAACGAAAACAAGAAAACAAGAAAATGAAAACGAAAACTAGGCGTGACTTGGTTTTTATACATGTCTTCTATGTATGGGTATTTACACAGTATGTGTACGTATGGATGTAGCTGTGTGTGTTTGTTGTTGTTGTGTGTTGTGGTTGCTTGCACTAGAAAGCATTTGATAACGGAATCCATTCAATTTCTGTGGGCTATTTCGGTCTACAAGTGTGAGCGGAACTGGACGTGAATTTGAGTGTGTGTGTGGAAGTGTGAAAGCTTTGTTAATGAGTTAGTCTAACTGCTAACCCGCCAAACTATACTAGCTCTATGTGTTCTTAGGTTTGTCGTTGTCTGTATTGGTTTCTTTGTGGCCAAAGCAAATGAAAAAGAAGCTCACGCATGCCAATTAGATGCAGCTCAGCTATCATCACTATCAGCTTCACCCTCATCTTCATCCTCATCTGCATCATTATTATTCAAATGAATTTCGCAACATAATCGATAAGCGTAGCTCTCTAAATACTAGTGTGTGTATGTGTTTGTATTGCTTGTTTATTTGTTTGTATGTGTTTGTATGCTGTGCAGAGAGTTTCAAAGTAACCAAAACGCAAGCAACGCAAGAGACTTACCAATCGGAATCTGGATCTGAAGCTCCATCTCCGATACGCGATTTCCTAAACGAATTTTTGAATTTTTTGTTTTATTTTCAGAACATCAGTTGTTGTTGTTGTTATTGACTTTGTAACTAAACTATTGTTGTATTTTGTTGTTAATGAATGTTGTTTCTTTGTTGTGGCTAACTTGATCACACTCACAAAGACTGACAAAGATATATTTATATGGAGTCAAAGAGAGAATGTTTGTGTGTGAGAGCGAGAAAGAGAGAGAGACAGATAGATAGATGATGTTGTGTTCCAGAGAAGTTGAGAGAAAGAGAGAGTTTAATAGATCTGACATTGTTCAGCAAAACATAAGACTAGAATCGAAAGTTTCTAGCATTCAAAAAGGGTTCAAAATTTGTTCAAATCCTATTATACAATAACATATTATATGAATCGATTAACTTCAAATCATTTCTATATAGCCAATTGAAAACAACAGGCCACACATCTATTATTCCTATATATGTTGTTTTTTTATCAAACAGATTTCTTTAGATATCTTATTACTCGATTGTTCGGCGAGCATTATTTTGTCTCGTTTTCTTTTTTTTTTTTTTTGAATCTGTTTTTTCTGTTTTTTGCTCAGTTTGCTTCACGCAGTGCTCAAGGGACCGTTTTGTGCGTTTCCTTTCACCGTTATGACCAGCACAATGGGCCATTACGTTCCTTACAGGCTCAAACAAGCAGACACCATGCACACACACACACACACACACACACACACACACACATACAGACACTAAAGCAAGGGCCTTCACGCACACCTAGAAGCCGAAGCAATTCGTTTAACGGTCAGCACGTTGACTTGGCTTTTTGGCTTGACCTTCTTTTATTTTTGGGCCCATGCGGGCTGCGTGCCATGAAGCGTAAAAAAGGCTTGCTGTACGATAAGATTACATTCACACACACGCACATACACACTTTCAGCTGATTCGAATTGTTGTAAATTGAAAATGAAAATGAGCTTGTTAGTTTTGTTTGCCCTCAACGCCAGAGCCGAACGGGCTTTAAAGCCTTTGCGGTTGCTTCGGCTCTTAAATACCATTTTTTATTGCACCACAAATCATCGATACACGCAGCACCCCCTTGAACCCATTTACACACGCATGCACACACACACACGCACACACACACACGCACACGCACACACACGCTCGAGTTGCCTAATGGCTGCATGATGTCGGTTTGGGCTTTGCCTGCGGCTGTGGCTACGTCTGCTCCTAAGCTTCAGATTTCAATTAACGCCTCGACACCGCAGCTGTGTCCCATCGAGAGCTGTGCTGCACACGTGTGACTCATTGGCCGACCTTGCCGCATTGCTACATTGCCACATTGCCTCATTGCCACGTAGCCACATTGCCGCTTGAGCCACTCTGCTCTGCCGGTCTGGCACTTCGCAACTGTCACGGGGCGATATGACCAAACACATTTCCCCCCTAGTCGCCTGCCAGCTTCCTGGCCCGATCTGGCCGGGAGCTACTTGACTCCACTTGACTCCACCAGCGATAACTGTCCAGTCATTTGACGGTCATTCATGCCAGCTGCCTGTTAATTGCTCTTGCCAATCTTAAAGCGGCAGTCAGACAAACAACAAACACACGCATACACACACACACACACACACACACACATGGGCACATTAATGGGCGAACTGTTTGCGAAGCAATTACGCACTAAAGTCAAGCATACTTTAGAGAGCAGCAGCCATGTTAGACCACATTTTGAGGTTAGGCCACGCTTACAGTTCTCAACTGTAAATCTGGTAGTCAAGATGAGCATATCAAATATTGTAATTGTATATAAACTTCTTAATTAGAGTGAATATGGCAAACTTTCCATTAGCTTGTTGATTCGGCTTAATAACGTCAAATGAAACCACAACGCTTATTGTTGGACTTTTTTACTATCGATAACACTGCTGTTTCGACTTTCGATGAATAAAAACTTAACACGAAGAAATCAAAAGTCTGTTACTAGCGATAACATTGCTGTTTCGACTTTTGATAAATAAAAATTTGAATAATAAAAACGAATAGAATATTAACTGTGTCTGTTCCAATCGATGAACTTTGTTGATTCGACTATCGATAACTAACAACTAAGTAAGCAATAATTGAAACTTATTATCTGCGAAATCTTTTACTGACTTTGCTGAATCAATTATCGATAGCTAACGACATAATAGACATTAATTAACTATTAATAGAGATACTCTGTGGCTGAACAACCTCAAAAAAGGTGCATCCTCAAGGCTGAGTACCGATAAAAAACCTTTCATAAATTATGTTTCTGTAAATCCGAACTCAGAAAACTGCTGAGCAGCAGGAATACGTATATAACAGACCCATATATGGCAAGTTTGGCTTAACTGAGGGCGTATAATGTTATCGCACACTCACTATTAAATGAATTCAAATATTTCCACAGGCCAGTTTTCTGTTTACGATGTGTGGCACATGCGGGTTTCATTAGGTCGCTGCTAGCTTTGTGCTGACAGATATACTAGCCTGTAATTGTTTGTGTGGGTGTGGCTCAAGTGGAATTGAAATTCAATTGGGATGCAGCAGAGGATCAAACGATGAATTTCGATTGCGACTGCGGGCCGAAGACACTTGTTACAGCAATGCGGCATTGAGCAAGATAGGCATACAAAGGGCATGAAAAGAGATAGAACGAGAGAAACAGACAGACAGACAGAAAGAGAGAGAGAGAGAGAGAGAGGGAACACAGCATGCATATGCATTTGTGCCTCAGCCCTTTTGGCAGTTGGCAGTGTTGACAATGCATAAATTCATTGAGTGGAGGGGAAACAGAGGCTGAGGCTGAGCGCGGGGCGAATGCTGCGTTTCTGGGTTAAGTCATCACCTGCCAGCCCCCGGTGCTGCCTCTATCCCTTGGTGTGGATGGCTGAATGGGTGTGTGTGTGTGTGTGTGTATGTCTGTGTGTTGCTGTTGGTTTCTACATAAATTTGCAATTTTCTAAATTCAAATTCTTTGTAAGTTGTCATTCAGAAGGCAATTTCTTATTTGGCATGTACAATGCCAAAGTATTGCTACATATGCATACGAGCATTGTGCTGGTATGTGTGTGTGTGTGTGTGTGTAAGTATTAGTGTGTCAAAAGTTCGCCTACAATGCAATGCACTGTACAAGCAGGCAGCTTAAATATATCGATTGTCCACACTCACTCACACACACACAAAGATGCCACTTTAACTTTTACTCTTTGCGGAGATTTTTCATTTCGTCTCGAGTCTTGTGTGTGTGTGTGTGAATATGTGTTTGTAAGTGTCTCTCTTTGTCTGTGTGTGTGTGCAGCACTTTAGCCTCAGTTTTGCAAACTTTTTAAGTCGCCCCATTGCCAAAAATGAAAACTAGCGCACTGAGCGCAATATGCAGCAGAGAAGTCGACGATGCTTCTCATGGTGACACCTTCTCGGAGGACACCCTGTGACAGCACTCTCTGTGAATAATGGCAAGTGAGAGACAGAGCATAGAGTGTGAGAGAGAGACAGACAGCAGAGCGGGAGACAGAACGAGGGAGAGAGAGAGACAAATATTGACGTAACACTTAATAATTGACTGCGATCAGTCTAGCGAACGAATGAGAGAAAGAGAGTGTGTGTGTGAAAGACAGACAGAGAGAGAGACAGAGAGAAAGGGAGAGAGTATTTGACACAATAGGAATAAAAGAGAGAGACAGAGACAGAGACAGAGATCTGCATTCGATATACACATCAATTGATAGACATGATCACAAATATTTTATGTGTGGCATAACAGGAGAGTGGGTAACACATATACATACATACATATGTGAACGGCGGGAGAAGGGACTGAGACAAAGTAAGAGAGAAAGAGTGAGAGAGTGAGAGAGGGGGGGAGGGAGAGAGGGAATACACACACTACAAATTGTTTTTGGTTGCTTACAGATTCGAGAGAAAGGTTATTCGTTCTTTTTTTTCGCGCAGAGAATCGGTTCTGATTTAGTTTGGTTCGGTTGTGGATTGGACTGGATTGGTGGGGTATATATGGTATTTAATAGGGATATTAAATCATTGTAGTTTATAACACACGCACACACTGACAGACAGACAGACACACGCACACACACAATGCAAGAAAGTAGTAGTAGCACTAACAGCAATCTTAATATTAGATATGAGATAGTTTCTTGCTTTGATTAGTTAGTAAGTTTAGATTAGTTAGATTAGATTATCATAGATTAGATTAGACTGGTTTAGAGATTTGTTAGCTGGGTTTTACTCATAAGACTGTAAAGCACCGTTCCTCTTAATGCGTCGCAATGAGCAGTAGTACGCCATGACAGCTCTCAGGCTCTTCCACTTGGTTGTCTGTTGGTTGTTGTTGCCGTTGCCGTTGCTATTGCTGTTATTGTTGTTGTTGTTGTTGCTGCTATTGGGATTGTTGTTGTCCCTGTTGCTGATGCTGTTGCTGTTGCTCTTATTGCTGTGGCTTCCATCATCATCGTTCCTAATGCTGCTAATGCTCACCAGCTCCTCGGGATGCTCACTGATGAACGACGACAGCGTCTTCACCTGAGTGCAGCTAGCGGAATTGATGAGCCTACCTCCGCTCAGGGAGTACGCACTGCAATCGGAGGCGGGACTATTGAGATGCAATCGCACCTGGCGCCGTTGAGTGCCAGGTTGCGGTCGATGTCCTCTCAGCTGCTGCTGCTCCTCCAGCCTCAGTTGCTTCTGCTGCTGCGCCGACGTTAATATAAGTCTATCCCTCTCTGTGTACAACCTTAAACTATTTGTGCAGATGCAGTTACTCTGCCCACTGGTTAGTGATGAGTTCGCCGATCTTCCAATGTGGGGTAGTAAAAGTCATGTTAAGCTTGCGATAGTCAACCGATCAATGCACAACATATAATACAAAGAACTGTAAGACTATCGATACTAATCGATTGCCAATTAAAAGTATACTTGGCGAGTGAGCTATCGAACTAGCGATACTTCTTTCGATTGCTATTCAAACATATATTCTTTGCGAGTTATCGAATGCTACCCATATATATACTTTACTTGTTATCGAACCAAAAAATCAAACTAGCGATACTTCTGTCAATTACCATCCAAATATATACTTTACTTTACTTTATCGAACGGAACCAACGAACTACTACCCCTTGACCTTCATGCAAACTGCAATTGATGCCATCAAAATGAACAATCGGACCATTTCCTGCATGGGTATTCGATATACGTATAGCGAGATTATTGAGCGCACACGCGTCGCTGCAATAACCCAAAATGAAATTGCTAAATCCACAAAAAAATCAAACATAACGCAAATACTCGTACAAGTCCTTTAGCCAATCCCCCCTGGTAAGCCAGCTGGACATACACAATTCATTTAGCCAAAGTCCACTTGGATTCGTGCTGCCACTGTGCAGGATTGCACAGACTCATAAAGCTGGCCACAATTGCCACCTAAAACGCTGGAGACACTCAGCCAACTGCCACTTGCAACTGGGCAACGGGCTAAGCGGTAGGGGTGGGGGGGATGGGAGCAAATGAGTCTCTGGGGACACACTGAGGGAAGTTGTCCCCGTTGCCAAGCGACGGCGCCATCCATAAGAGGCTCTGCAACTTGGTTAATTAATGAAATCACTGAACAAACTCTCAGCACACAACACACACTGCTTAGCTCTGTTCCAGCTAATGGTCGTTAAAACTGAATTATTCCTATGTCGCCGCGAATTAGAGGCAGACTTTTACCTAGTCACGTTAAACACACACAGAGAGCTTGTTGAAGTTCTACCGAGCATTACGCTCCATTACAGCTCCACTGATTCCTTTCACAGTCAATTTACGCCTAGTGAAACTTATTCTGAACTTTATTTCCATTAACATAGGTTCGTTTAGAAAGGGTTTCTATATAAGTATATATATTCTTGATCTGTATAAGCATCTAAGTCGATAAATTACTGTATTCCACTTTCTGCTATTGTAAAATTTTTATCTAAGCGCAATTTCCCTTTACTCAGACTACAGTCTGTCTAATGAGTTAAGTTATAAGCTATATCTCTATATATATTTTTGATATGTATAAGCAACTTATATATATCTTATATATCTTCTCGATCTACAGCTGTATCCTACCGTCTGCTCTTGTGTAGTTTGCTATCACTGAACTTACTTTGACTATGAATACAATCCGTTTGTTTTTCAGTTTTCTCTATAGCACATGAGGCGTCTATTGCGGTCCATCAATCCTTTACTCAACTTCAACATGGATATATACCCATAGCTGCTCTTAACTGTGGTGTCGTTTTATACAAAATGGCCATAAAAGATGCAGTTAACGGCTTTTATCCCAGTTACCCCCGCCCAGCGTCACTTAACTGGCCCCAATGGAGCCGTAGTGACAACTTAATGGCTCGCTAATTGTTGTTGATTCAATTTGTTTATGACAGATTTCAGTACTTCCCACTCCGATATTCGTAATATGCGGCAGTGGGATGGGGCAGTGCCAGGGCCAAGGACCAAGGCCAGGGGCCGGGCGGGACAAAATGCACACAAACGATGCGCTTATCACGCAGCGACAAAACCAAAGCAAAAACGAAAAGCATAAAAAAATGTTATACAAATATTACGGGGCGCAATACGAGTACGAGTACGAATACGCATACGTATACGTTACAGATATATATATGGACACAAGTACACGTGTGTGTACGTACGTAAGTCAATATGGCAATACTTCAATTTGGGCTGCACTGACATCGACATCGACAGCGACAGCGAGCACCAACAACGAAACGAAACGGAAATCAAAGAATAAAGAAAGAAAACCAAAAGCAGCTGCGAAGCCCAACAAAGTATGCTACACATTTTTACCGTTAGCAATCAATTATGCGCTTACTGCTTTACGTACGAGTACATGTATGTGTGTGTGTATGAGTGTATTAGTGTATGGGTGTGAGTGGGCGTGTGGGTGTGCGTGTGAATGTATTGTTACATTGCTCGGGCTTAACGGCAGGATATGTTTATGGCTTATGGCTGAACTGGTGTGAATTGTGCATTATGAGCGCATTTCAATTAGGGTTCACAATTCACTGATTCCCCTCAGGAGGTAGCACAGACACACACACACACACAGGCAGAATCATGTGTGTGTGTGTGGCCATGCACGTGAGAAATCTCTCTCTCCGATTGATTATACTAAATTCTCAAGATTATCCTGGAAAAGTCAATCTGATTTACACATTAAACGCCAAATAACTGTATATATACATTAATGTACAGGACAGACAGAAGTATGATTTGATGGCAGTCATAGGTAAATATACATTTTCCATATGGAACTAAGCAGATTAAATACCAAATGTATGTTCAAGTCGAGAGACAACTGCATATATCAATAATCACTTATGTCCTCATGCCGATAGTCCCAGAGGGATCTATGCATCGTACGATGTGTGAGCAAGTCTGCAAATGTATTTCATTGTTTCTCATGTTTATGTACAGTTGTGTTTGTTTAGTTGTCGTTGCTGTTAACATTATTATTTGTCAAGCTCTTAACTTGCTTGAGCCATCAATGTTCCACTTGGAACTGAGGTAAATGCCCCCGGCACATGTGTCTCATATGGGTGTGATGGTGTGTCAATGTAGGTGTGCGTGTGTAGGTGTGAGGTATGTGTGTGAGTGTGTGTGGCAAAACTTACCGCTGACTGGGACTCTTGCTATCCGACGAATGCGCCGCACTGTTATTGTCATCATCGTGGGCCAATGCAGCCGCTGCCGCCGCCGCTGCTGCTGCCGCTGCTGAGGAGCTGCTCTTGTGATGACGCTTGTGATGACTGGAGGAGGAGTCCGCCGGGACGCCACCACCGCCAGGGCCAGGGCCAGGGCCACCACCGCCGGAGCTACTTGTACCCGTCGGGCTAATCACGTCCGTGTCGCTGTTGCACTCAAGCCTCGACATATCCTTTGGAAACTTTCCGCCATGCTCGCCATGTGTTTCCATCTGTAAGCACATGAAGCAGTCAATTTGAACACCAGTTAAATACACGTGTATGTATTACAGTCTTCTGATAAGTCTTAAGATACCCAAAGAAAGCAAACTTATGAAATTATTCATATAATTACTTTCTTTCTTTGAATTCCACTTTGGATTTATGAAGCCTTCTTTAATAAACTACAAGTATATTCTATTTATTTTGTAGGAGTGCAAATTAGGCTTATTAACATTATATATAACCTACATATATGTATATGTAACCTGCCTTATGTCAAGGTTAACCACGTTATTTTCTTTTCTTTTCCACTTTTTTCCTTTTAATATAAAAGATCAGTTTAATTTAAATCCGAATTTGTTCAAGCCCAGCGAATTTCCTTTGTAAATTAAGTTGATTTTTGATCTCATTGTATCCATAATACATACATATATATTATATATATATACAGGTGCGTGTTGGGGCGTTCATGCCAGCCTTAAGCTGATTAGGAACACCTCACACACACACATCACACACATACAGACACGCACAAATGCTCTGTGCTTACCTAGGAGAACCCAAGCTACTTCTTTCTTCCTTTCTTTATTCTTAATAACTATTGTTCGGTAAATTTCTAGCTAAACAGCACAACCAGAAACCTGTCCATGGTATATGGGTTGATGGTGTAACATCAGTCGTTGGGTTGCTCAAGAATTTCCACATCTACTATGGCTACAGCTGCCTTCTTATGTAAGTAAGGAGCACGCACACGCAAAGTTCATTGAATACCCGTGAACCCGTGTAAAATAAATCGAATAAGTTATGAATTCTTTATCAAGTGTTAGCCAACAACATTTTAAACTTTGAAAAAGGAGAAGGGGCTGCCGGGGGGGAATGAAGCCAGTGTGTTGAGACACAGAAGCAATTTACTTTGCACATATTTCATAAATGCTACTAGTTATGAGCATACACGAGTACTTAAGGCATTTGGCTCAGGTCCCAGGAATTCGAGCGAAGCCCTTGGATAAGTTTTAATGAGGTTCGTTCCTCGGGGAACGATGAAGCTGGCAAGGGGGAAGGAGATCTTTCCTGCCTCCAGCTCTTGTTGGGAAAGATGCGGTGAACAAATTGCCTGCTTAATTGCTAAACTGACAAATGCAGCGAAAATTTTCAATTCGAGCCCGCTTTAAATGGGCCGCATAACCGCATAACATATCCATATCCATTGGGATTAGAGTTGGGCTTGCAGGCTTTGAGGCTTTCGCGCTGCTGAATGTGCTGGCGACTGGCCATGGGAATGGGGATTCCATAGTAATGTTGCTGGTCCAATTAGCCCACGGCACAAATCTCCGGTCTATGGTCCATGGTAAATAAGCTTCGCCAGAGACGGGGCAATTAAATGCGCCGCAAAACTTGATTGAAATTCGTTGTGGTTTTCGTCGCTGACTTTTGCAAACTGCGAACTACCATAAATATTAATGGAGATGGAAATGAGAACCGCGGGGGGGCAGGGTGGATTGGAGAGAGTCCCAAGGAAATTAGTGGCTAAGAAGTGAAGCATTCCTACGCAGAAGTGTCGTTCCGTGGAAATTGAAATTGAAAGTGAATCAATTAATCGCTGTCACGTCAGCTACCATATTCATGCTGTGTTTGCGTGTCTGTGTGTGTGTGAGTAAAGATCATATACACACACGATTATGGGCCATATATGTTACACACATTTCCTGACGCATAAAGCAAAAACATTCATTCATTCCGTTTGCATGACAGTTTAATGGGACACAACTTCTGCATGAGTGCATACAATCAATTTGTGCACAATTTTTATTACAACTCCCCCCATTGACCGTTGACCCGATGGATGCTTAATAGAGGTCATGGGGGGTCACAGAGCCGAAAGGTAAGTGACCTCAAATGCGGGGGGGCCTCATTAACAGTGTGGGTTAAGTATAGAGTAGAGTATAGAGTAGAGTATAGAGTAGAGTATAGAGTAGAGTATAGAGTAGAGTATAGAGTAGAGTATAGAGTAGAGTATAGAGTAGAGTATAGAGTAGAGTATAGAGTAGAGTATAGAGTAGAGTATAGAGTAGAGTATAGAGTAGAGTATAGAGTAGAGTATAGAGTAGAGTATAGAGTAGAGTATAGAGTAGAGTATAGAGTAGAGTATAGAGTAGAGTATAGAGTAGAGTATAGAGTAGAGTATAGAGTAGAGTATAGAGTAGAGTATAGAGTAGAGTATAGAGTAGAGTATAGAGTAGAGTATAGAGTAGAGTATAGAGTAGAGTATAGAGTAGAGTATAGAGTAGAGTATAGAGTAGAGTATAGAGTAGAGTATAGAGTAGAGTATAGAGTAGAGTATAGAGTAGAGTATAGAGTAGAGTATAGAGTAGAGTATAGAGTAGAGTATAGAGTAGAGTATAGAGTAGAGTATAGAGTAGAGTATAGAGTAGAGTATAGAGTAGAGTATAGAGTAGAGTATAGAGTAGAGTATAGAGTAGAGTATAGAGTAGAGTATAAAGTAGAGTATAGAGTAGAGTATAGAGTAGAGTATAGAGTAGAGTATAGAGTAGAGTATAGAGTAGAGTATAGAGTAGAGTATAGAGTAGAGTATAGAGTAGAGTATAGAGTAGAGTATAGAGTAGAGTATAGAGTAGAGTATAGAGTAGAGTATAGAGTAGAGTATAGAGTAGAGTATAGATTAGAGTATAGAGTAGAGTATAGAGTAGAGTATAGAGTAGAGTATAGAGTAGAGTATAGAGTAGAGTATAGAGTAGAGTATAGAGTAGAGTATAGAGTAGAGTATAGAGTAGAGTATAGAGTAGAGTATAGAGTAGGGTATAATGAAGAGTATAGAATAGAGTATATGGTGGGGTATAGAGAAGAATTGGGTAGAGTTTAGAGACGGATACGCTTTTAAGAATAACGAAACTTGCCCTGCTAATTATGCTATGTTTGTTAAACCCTACCCGACCATAAAATGTGTTTGTTTGTATGACCGTTACAATCTTTGAGTGATGTCAAATTCGCTATGAAGGATCCTTACTCGATTGTCGAGCAAACACGATCACAGAAATACACAGAAACAATTCTAAAACTAACGACAGATCAAAAGGAAATGTGAAACATTCCTTTCTTGGCAACTTTCAAATTATATTCGAAACTGAGTAGCCCCTCATATGCAGATCAGCGCCCTGTAAATGTTGCTTGCACAAGCTCCATCTCTCCCCATCCCCACTTCCGCACATAATAAGAGTTCAACAGAAAAAAATTGCACACTTAATAAAGTTATGGACCACAAAAATTTGTGTCTATAACTCATTTCGTGTCTCGGTTTTATGGGTTTGTTTATGCTCCAAGAGATTGTGATTGAACTGTGGGCGTGGCAAGATGAAGTGAACCGACTTACCGTATATAGGCCCGTTGCAGTGGCCGCCGCTGCTGCCGACGATGAGGAGGAGGATGCTGCGGCGGCGCCAGTGCTGCCGTAATTGAGCTGGGAATGATAGCCGCTGGAGAGGATCTTCTTGTGTGCGGATGCATGCGCCCGATACGCGCTGACGCTCAGTTTCATTGTCACATCAACTCAATGCGGGGGCCACACAGGGCGTCCCCCCTCAGCCGCTGCCTCTGCCTCTGCCTCTGTCTCTGCCTCTGTTTCTGTCCCTGACTCGGCCTCGGTCCGCCTTTGGCTTTGGCTTAAGCAAGACTCTGCCGGTGTCTGCGCTACTCTGGCTGGTCTGGTCTGGTCTGCTATGCTTCGCTCTGGTCTGGTCTGGTCTGTTCTCGTATCTCGTCGCGTCTCGCCTCGTTGCGTCGCGTTGCGTGTGGGCGTGTGGGCGTGGCCAGCTGTCGCTTTCAACGTTGTGCGTTGCCTTTGAATTGGGGCTTAATTGAGTGCCCAGAGGCGTTAGACGACGACGACGACGACGGCGACGATGACGACGACACGGAGGCGGAGGCGGAGAAAGCAGAGATGGAGGTGACGTTGACACCGTTCAAGCGGCAACTGCGAGGCTGCTGGAAAGATACAACGCTTTGTTGTCTGCGCGCGTGTGTGTCTCCTGTCTCTATCTCCCACTCATGTGTGTGCGAGTATGTGTGTGTGTGTGTGTGTGTGTGTGTAGGCAGTTGAATGACAATGAGAAAAACAATGCACGCTTTTTATCGCCGCTTTGTTTGCCTGCCTCCGCTTTTTCTCTCTCTCTCTCTCTCTCTCCTCTCCCCTTTGCTTTATTCCTGTCGTCGTCGCTTCTGTTGCTGATGTGAGATGCTGCTGGAGTTGTAACCGTGGCAGCGCTTATCCTGCCAGCTGGGAGGTGGACGGGGAAGAGGGGGTTTCACTTTGCTCTTCTTCTTCTGGCCCTGACTGCGGCCGCTGTTCAGTTTTTAGTTGGCCATAAATGATTTTTGTGTCGCTGCTGCTCCGTCACCTCCTCCTGCTCCAGCTCCCGCTCCCGCTCCCGCTCCTCCTTCTGCTCCTGCTCTTGTGTTGTTTGTCTCTGCTGTGTCTGTCTGTCTGTCTGAGTGTATATGCCTGGGCGTGTCTGTCTCCGTGGCCGTGTTACAGTGTTTCTTCTTCGAGCGCCCTTTAGGATCCTTTCGTTGTATTCAGTTTTAATTGTTTGCAATTTGGGTTTTTAGTGCTTTACAGTTCTGCGTTCAGCTTCCTCCTTCTTCCCTTTCTCCCTCTCCCTCTCTCTCTCTTGCTGTCTCTCTCTCTGTCTCTCTTCCTCTGGTTTTTCTGTTGTTACTTTGGTGTTATTGTTGTTAAGGCCTCATGTCACTTTAGTTAGAAGTTGCTGCTCTTCCTTGCTTTTGTTTTTGTTGCTGTCGCCTGTGGCAGAAACGTTTAAAACAGTTTAGATTAAAGTTTCCATTAAATTAACAGCCAGCATTGCAATTTTCTTAACAGATAATTATACAACACTTAAGCTAAGGATATACAAATAAACACACACACACATAGACAGACGTAGCCTCGAGCAGCAGCCGCACACACATCTATCTCAATTATGCTGAAATGTTGCCCATTTAAATTAATATTATAGCCACAGAGACAGAAGAAAACAAGCACGTACGCTACAGTTGAGTCTGCTCGACTGTGGTATATCTACTAGCTAGCATATTTTGTGTTGCATACTTAGCAGGGAAAACAATATTTCCTAAATAATTTGTATATTAATTATTTGATCGCAAACAAAAGTTTAGAAATCATTTGCACGTTTATAATTATTGTTAACTAACTGGTTAAATTTATGGTTGGAATTCGACTGGTATTGGTTTACGGATGCGGCAGTCGACCACGCCGATAGACAGACATATGGACACAGAGACGGACATACAGACAGACAGTCGAACATGGCTATGTCGACTCATGTCCTGTTGCTGATTAGAAATATATACACTAAGTGGAGTTGAAGTTGCCTTCTTCTGTTCGCAAAAACGTATAATACCCTTCTACCCTTATGCATAGCGGGTATACATACACGCACAGACAGGCATAGACACGTTTAGACAAGCGCAGACACGCACACATGGACACAGCGCCGAACATGCAATTGTTTACGCAACTTTGGCCCAATTAAATATTGCCCCACACAATGCACGTGTCTTTCCGTTTCTATATGTGAGTGTATTTATGTATATATGAAAATGTGTGCATGTGTACTTGTGTGTGTGTGTTGCAAGGTGATGAACTTTTGTATCAAATTTGATTTGTATGCAATTGATAAGCTTAGCACACACAAATTACCCAATTACTGATAAATGAGTTCAATTAACGTTTGCCGCTTTGCTCCACTGATTGATGGGCCTAATCAATCGATGCGGGTGTCCATGCGGAGTGGTCATCAGTTGACAGCACAAGGTGTGACTCAAGTAGCAAATATACGATATAAGACAATTGATATACTTGCTGCAGTAGTTAACGCGCTCCATCGCTCATTCATATATGACTTTTATATAACTGAGTGCAATCAATCGTTTAATTAACTTCACGATAGTTTGCCTCATCAATCATTCATTATGCTTGGGAGTGCACTTTAATTTCGCTTCTATTATTCGTGAATCAAATCAGCCGCGTGAAACGCTCAGCTCAGCTTGAGAAAACCCAATCAAATGTTGCACCAAAATAGATTTTCTCCTTTCACTTTTCTCATTTCTCGTTTCTGTTCTCTGCTCTGTGTTCTGTGTTCTGTGTTCTGTGTTTATTTATTGCCAGTTTGTCCAAGGCAGCCAATCGCAGGGCAATCAAAATGGCACCGAGTCGAGAACGAGCACTCAAAAGGGCAACAAAGTTAACAATGGTAACGGTAACTGCATCAATGATTATCAATCCGATTACCTTTCAAAACAATAAGCCATTCAGCTCAATCAGTTCCCCCTCGGCTGGCTCATTTCTGTTTGCTTGCCGCACGCGGGGCAGGGTCACAGGCAGAGGCAGAGGCAGGGGCAAAAACAGAGGCAAAAGGGGGATCGGGGACAGAAGCGAGCACAAGGACACAGACAGGTGCACAGCCGGCACGAAGCTACTTAGACAATGTGAAATGCGAATGGGAATTGGAGACATCGAGAGGTAGCCGAGGAGGCAACCAGGGTTAGCGGATAGGTAAACAGAGGCAGCAAGAGGGGGTAGAAAGCGAGGGGGGAGAGGCCCACCTCACAGCGATGCGGCGACATATAAACTGGAAAATTGTAAGCCGCATTCATAACATGCCTTTCATTTTATGCCCAACATTTTGCGTTTGTTAAGCAGACATTGAGATTTATTACGGTTACACAGAGACCTTCCCTCCCCCCGCCTTCCCCACCTGTGGGCAAACGGAAGATGTCAGTAGACGCAATGTGAAATCAAAATTTATTAAAATAAAACAAAAAATTGCTGGCTCTGCTGCTGTAAACATGTCGCACTGTCTTCTGGATAAGATTGAATCAACATTTCTTGCTGCGTTATTTATTTTATTTATGCGAATATTGACAAGGGCAAAGACCCAAAGGGCAACAGCGACGACAGCGAGGGGGGGAAGAAGGCTTAAGGGCGAGCCAAGGATGTCGCCATTAAAGGGCAACAAGACGAACATAAAACTCGTGCAATTACAAAACGAAAATCCATTACGTATACGCACAAACATTCAATAAAACTTGAAACTAAATCAGCCCCCTGCGAGGTGCGAGCAGGAATTTCTGCCTGGGCTCCGGCTCCAGCTCCAGCTCGAGCTTGGCCTGCACCTGTTGGCGCTTTATGTAGAAGGTAACACAATACGCAGTCTTAACGAGTATACGACAGCTCGG
Source organism: Zaprionus indianus (assembly GCA_018904595.1). NCBI lineage: Eukaryota > Metazoa > Arthropoda > Insecta > Diptera > Drosophilidae > Zaprionus > Zaprionus indianus. The sequence continues at coordinate 8,494,226 of JAEIHA010000158.1, forward strand.
GCACATAAAATGTAATTATAAAGTGTTCAAAGGCGGCCGCTGATGGAGCTGGAAGGAAGGGAGTTCAGAAGAGGCAGGAGGGCGGAGTGGGGAGTGGCAAGTGAGGCAAGTGAGGCAAGGGCAAGCAGCTGACTTAACACTCTGTGACCAGCCGCTTAAACGGCTTAGTCCGAGCGGTCGCTACAAGTTTTATGAGTTTTGGCCTCGGCACACGGGAGCAGAAGCAGCAGCAGGAGAACTTGATGAAAATGAGCTTATACCCGCTGTACATGCTTTTATGAACACTGTGTACACACACACAGCCACACACAGACACACACATATTCTTATATACTCAGTTATTGACATAGTATCTGCACACTTCTTGCCTTTCTTATACTCGTACTTTGCCTCGTTTCCATTTTATTTTTGTATACATAAAACCCAATGAAGCATCCAACAGCAGTCGGCAATGTGGAAGATAAACAGTCAGCCAGCAGGCAACGAAGTAACAGACCAACAGCGCATCCCCCTCCCCCCTGCTGTTCCACCTCGAACTTCCACTCACTAAACTTGACTCATCCCCGTTCAATTTCTGCTCTCGCTACTCATGATTTCAATTTCAAAATTTACGCTTCATTGGTCAGTGAAACCAGCGCAACGCGACTCGCTCCCAACGCCCACTCTGCTGCGTTGCGTGGCCACAAAATGTGACATTAAAAAATGGTAACCACTTGTCAAAGTCGTTGACTACGCCCCCCTCCCTCTGGCCCCCTCTAAGGGCCACCTCTGGCAGTGTAACAAACGAAAGAACTTATCATCATATTGCAATCGAGCAGGACAGGGCGCAGTCGACCACGCCCCCACCCCCTTCACCATCTCCACTCGAATAACTGCGGGCACACGCGGCGTATGCGCAATTTCCAGAGCGCCACTTGCGCCGAGATTGCGGTTAATTAGAGCCCCCCCCGCACGCCTGCTGTGCCCTGCCCAGGCAGTCCACGCAGTCCACGCAGACCAGGCATCAGGCGCTAATCGCTCTCATAAGCTGACCAATAAGAATGTTACCAGCGCACCCCCCTCCCCCCTAGCCATCTTCCACCTACCCACACTCCCCCCCTGCTGGCAGGACAGCGAGCACGTTGGTTTGCTTAACTAATAAGTCTATTCAGAGTCGCCCGCAGCGCTTGTTGAACGTCATAAATTGCGTTAAGCAAAACATAATTCGGTCTTCTTAAAATTGAATCGTTTGCTGGATTTGCGTTAGGACTCTTCATGAACTCAACTTGTGTTCTGCATCAATTTGGGTCTCAAATTGAAGAGATCTGAAGAGAAGCGAAGAGATTTGAAGAGATTCGAAGAGATTTGAATTGAAAATTTAGAGAGTTTTGGTTTGCTTTCCTGTTGCGTATACGTAATGTACTTAAGTATTGTAACTTGCAGCTGACTAAGCTGAGTAGGAAGAATGGTAGACTATAGTTAAATATTTATGCTATATACATATGTGAAATACTCCTCAGCATTGGCAATCTGAAGCCTAATTTAATAACAGCAAAAAACAAGTACGAAAGCTACAGTCGAGTGTGCTAGACACCTGACCAAACTGATATGAATATATATAGTTATATACATAAACTGCTAATCGGCACAACGATTACACTCTCTGTGAGCATTGAAGACTCCAAGAGTTTGTCCCTTGCATTCGCCAAATATTTAGTTTGTGGCACTGCTTATGATATTTACAACACTGATTGGCTCAGTTCGCTTGGGGAACGTGAGCAGTCCCTCATCAGCAATTATGTCAAACGGTGGCCACTAAGTAGCTCAGTAACCCTTGTCTAGCTGCCCATTTATCGTTTTTTTCTACGCCTGTTTATGTCTGGATGTCTGGATGTCTCGCAGTGTTGTCCTTTGAGTCGTTTACATGAGTTTCCCACGTCAGATGTTTGTCTTGAGCCGGGTGCAGGCACTCAAAGTTATGAATATTAGAAGATTTCAACTGAGTGAGAGAAAGCGAGAGAGAGAGAGAGAGAGAGAGAGAGTGGAACTGAAACGGGAACTTGGGCAAATCCTTGGCTTAGCCAAATGTTGACTCGTGCATGTAGAGCGACTTAAGTGATTTCAAATGCCGCAGCAGTAGGTCAAGCAGCTGCCCGCAGTTCCCACGCTGCAGCAGTCTGTCAGATTGACGGTCTGCCTGCATGTTCCTGTCCACGTCTGTTCCTCTTCATCTCTGTCTATCTTTGCGCTCAGAGTTCACGGTGTGAGCGTCATGTAAATTTGTAACTGAACCGCAGCATAAATTAGGAGCGTCATTTGCATGAGCTCAACTCAACAGCAAATGGCCAGCACGCAAGGCATGAAGACAGCAAGACAGCAGGACAGCACGACAGCAAGACTACTGGCCTGATGGCTCGATGGCACTGCTCATGCTGATGCTTGATGGCTGGTTACGGCCAACCGAACCGCAGCGAACCGTAGCGAGGCGTAGTGTAGCCCTGTGAAACCCAAACCCAAAGCAATTTAACCTCCAACCTCACACAGTGAAAGCAAAGTAGCCGCCGTGACTGCCGACTCTTTCAATTTATCAAGAATTTTATACATTATCGAAAGTCGCGGACAGTGAAAAGTGATGCGCAGAGAGCCTGCTAGACTTCAAAATACCTCTCCTTAACGTAATGATGGTATCACAAGAACAAAGGCAGAGAGACAATGTAAGAGTATATTTAGCATATTAGTTTGTTACCTAAAGCTTGTCGTATTTATCGTCCATCAGAGTGTACTATATAACACGATTTATCACTCACTATAGCAGCGAAATCACTCATTGTATAAACACTTTTCAGCCTCGATTGAAAATGCCAAACTTTGTCTAGCAAACAATGAAGAGAATGGCAATATTTATTGGTATATATTCTGCAGGTGTACAAACTCAACTCAATTCAGTGCGCGGCAGGTATGCTTGGAATGAAAGCAATGGGCGAGAATCAGCACAAAAAGACAGAGACGAAGACAAGAAGGTGGAGAATGAGAGGAAGATGAGCAGCAGGGCGGATGCGGCTCATGCATAAACATGACAACATTTTGTCAGCGCTTTTTGCCCGGCACTGCCGTCTTGGCGATAAAGCAATTTGCACAAATTGTGGCCATGATTTTGTATCAATTGCTTTCCCAGCGGAAGTCCCCGGGCCAAATCGCTCATACGCCGCGTAAGCCCAGCCCCCACTGCGTTGCTGTCCTGTGCGTAATCAATTTTTGGCACTTGAAAAAGGCTTTCGGCACAAGGCACACAATTCACCAAGGCCTGCCTGCTCACATTTATATGCCCTGTCGAGGGGCGATATACAATATATTCTCGCATGCTCTTCTCCACGGGGCACTCACGATTTTGCCACGTAATGCGGAACAGAGGAAATGAAGAGTTTATCAGTCTCCTTCACATTGGATCTGATGAAAGAAATTACCAGAAATGGGCACAGTGATATGTCAAGTTCGAAGAGTTACGCAAGCAACTGCATTTAGTTGTGAACTTTTCATAGAATTATGTCTCCAAACTATCAAGGTTACCCAGAGATATGTTGAGCTCTCACATGCGCGAACATTCCATGCAAGAGTATTCGCTTGCTGCTGCTGCTGCTGCTGCTGCTGCTTGTGGTGGTGTTGGTGTTGGTGGTGGTCGTGGTGTTGCTCTTAAGTCTGTGTGCTATGCATATTATACGATACTTTGTGCTTTCTCTTTTGTTTTTCTTCACTCGCATCGCATTGAGTAATGCTTAGCTGTAGTTCAGGTTGATTTATGTTGTGTATCCCAGAGTATGTGTGCTTGTGTGTGTGTGTGTGTGTGTCAGTCTTGGTGGCTGCTTGTGTAACCGAGTGAATGTGTGACTGTGTATATGTGTGTGTGGCATTTCATCCCCCATTGGCATGCAAATGTGCTGGCGTAGTCAGCAACACAAGAAATTCAATTAAAAAACTGTTTTTGCTCAAGTGTAAGTGTGTGTGTGTGTGTGTGTGTGTGTGAGGCAAAGATTAATGCAATTACATGATCCCAAGGCATTGCACATCCTACAGCCAGGCAGCCAAGCAGTCAACCAACCAACCAGCCACGCATTCAGCAAGTGTAACGCAACACAATACAATTATTACCATCTCCAAAAATAAATTGAGCTCGGGGGAAATCGCTTGACTGTCTGAATCTGACTCTGTATCAGCTTCAACATCATCCTCTGCCGCTTTCTCTGTTTCTCTGATTGTTTAACTGCTTCTGTTACTGTTTCTGGGTCAGGTTCAGGCTTGTTACTTAGATTCGTCTTTTCTTGGCATGAAATAAATGCAAAGTGTCGAGTCCAGCGAACAGAATGCATTACTTGAGAGCAGTTAGTCTTAAATCTAACAAAGGAAAGCTTGCAACGAAGCCGACAAGCTGGCTCGACTGAAAGATATCCTAGCTTCAACAACCAATTCCCATTAACCGTCAGCTACAGATGCTGATGAAGCATATGCACACTTTGTCAATTTTGCCTACTTCTGCCCGCGTTACATACAGTTTCTCATAGCTAATATATCCTTTTTGTGGCAATTTCTCTTCTGTCGAAGGACGTAAAAAAGAGCACGCTCGGATTTAGCCAATGGCATTTGAATTTTTAATGCACTTTCGCTTCGATTTGTGGCTCGCGGCTTGTGTCCTGCGGTTTTGACTCGCTGACTCTTGCAGCTTCAAGGATTCTCTGGCATGGATGGCACTCCTGCTTGCCAGTGTCGCTTTAAGTGTCGTCAGTTTCTTTGCGCAATTGTGTGTGTGTGTGCGGGTGTGTGTACATGTGCTTGCGTCTACCTCTCCCAAGGGATGTAAACGGCATGTTTATGTGCGGCTATCGGGATGTTTATGTGCGCGCTGCTCGTCACGGGGCGTATACGTCATGTTGAGAAGGATGGAATAACGCGCTGTAAATTGAGAATTTCGGCAAATAATTTTGCACAATTTTAATTTCACTCAATTAAGTATTGCCATTGCCTTAGGTATGGTGAGCAAACGCGTTGGCGTACACTGCGAATACGTAATCTAGTCATTTCTTATATTTCATTGCATACTTTTCAGCGCGATTTCCTTCTACTACATAATGGAACAGAAAAAAAAACAAAAAAATCAGTGTTGTAAAAGCAGCAAACTCGTCGTTAAACACAGCTTCAACTTTGCTTTAGAGCGTGACGAGAGCGTGGGCGTGAAAATGGTCGTGGGCGTGGCGTGGGCAAGAGAATCGCATTTCGAACAGCTGCGATTTCCCTTACCGACTCAAATCACTCGAAAGCGGATAGCAAAAAGGGAATAGCGCAAAGGTGGGGGGGGCGGTCAACAGAGGATTTGTTCGGTTCGGGTTTGTTTACCTATCATCGGGTCGCACACACACACACAAACACAGTTGCTCTTTGGTGAGCTGTGACCCCCTCATTAGGGCGCGATTTGGTCCGACAGTGGGTCACATCAATTTGCAGCAACAGCAGCAGGCCGATGCTTCAAATCTTGCCATGGACACACGAGTGTATGCACATATACGTATACATATGTATGAGCTATATATAAACACACACATACACACACATTTTTTCCTCTTATTTCGCTCTGTCCACTGTCCGTTGTCCTTGTCCGTTCATCCCTTGCCTGGATAATTTTTCAATGTCAGAAATTTGTGCCCCCGTTTGAAAAATTGAAAAGTGTTTTAATGGCGACGGCGACGGCGTTGGCAATGAAAATTAATGGCCTCCCGTTGCCAGTTTCCAGTTTTCCAGTTTTCCGCTCGATTTTCCGCATAAGGCACCCGCAGCAATGCAATCGCTGGCGTGCTGCAGCAGCGTGCCGCTTTAATTTATTTAAATTGGCTTTAACTTGCGGACTGATAAGGCTAACAGCTGTCGCTGCATGTCGTTTTCCAGGTGAAAAATCGCACAGAGTTCTTGATTAAAGTAATCCCCGACAACGGAAGTCGAAAGATTTTATTACACTGCGGGCTGATGGTGATTTATCTTCAATTGGTAGGTGAGCAAATCAAAGAGAATAGTGATTACTAGAATATCGGTGAATATAAGAGGGATAACGTGGCGATTATTTAATTTAATCGATGCATACAACAGAGATATCATTGCGATAAGTCAATTAATCAATGAATATAATACAAGGAATTTAAGATGTGTCAATTAACCGATTAATATATTATAGAGATAACAATCTGAGCTCAATAATTGTTATAACTATATAGAATATCATTGATTTAATTTGACACAATAAAAATGCCATAATAATTGAATAGTCTCCTCGTAATGTGAAAGTTTCTTTTATTTAACTATTAGAAAGGGAGCCAGAGCAAGAGACAAACTCATTTGAATGCTCCGTTTTTAAGTACCATATTAAGTAAACTATCATAGCAGTATATTTGAAAAGCAAATCGCTTTTCTTTTTTTTACAATGCAATAAGACATAAATCAAATCAACATAATTTCTGAATTGCTGCTTATTAATCGCAAGTATCGATAGTCATAACGATAACAGTTCAGTGCAGTTGAAGACAGGAATCAATCAAGGCTAACTGAATTATACGAATCACCAATGTATTCACACTTTGTGAATACACAATCCAGGCACAATATGTATGCGTGTGCGTGTGTGTGAGTGCGTGAGTGCCGGGCTCACAAAGGACTAACGCATTCCTTAACTGAAATTTCGAGTGTACTAATGAGATTGTGAATAACACTCAGTCGTGCGTATTCATCATCAAATTTCAATCGAATCATTTGAGCGCGCGCCCTGCAAAGTCAACACAAATCACCCACTCAAAAGCAAAAGCTGACGGTATTTGGGAACCATTTCGAATGGCATTTTTGAAAAACAAAAAAAAAAAGCGAGACCCTTGTGCAGAGGTGTGGAGGGGAGCGCAGGGGGGCTCTTGTTAAAAGGGGCTCAGCACAAACGGCAGAGCGAACGACTGACTGACTGACTGGCATAATTATTTAACGCTTTCCATCAATCAAACGGCTGCATGTGTGTGTGTGTGCGAGTGTGTCTGCGTGTGTGTGCGGGTGAAAAGTGTAAGCTAATTAGCTGGAATATTTAATTGAGGCATGATGAAATCCGAGCGACGCCTGAAAGTATGCAGCACAATTTGCCGCACATGCTCAACACATTCACATGCATCTGTATATGCGCGTGTGTGTGTGTGTGGCTGCGTGTGTGCTCGCCTGGCACGCACATAATTGGCAGCATCCCATTTGGCATTTAGTTGCCTCAGCCCAGCTCAGTTCATCAATGCGTCGAGTGTTCAGAGCATTCAGACTGTTCCGAGTGGCAGCCAACAGCAACAACAGCAACAACAGCGACAACAGTTGGCGCTGTCTGTCAAATCGCTTTGTGCGAAAGTGACGAGCGCGGACGCGAACGCGGACGCTGCTGTCGCTGCCACTTTGTCTGGATTGTCTCTTTGCATATACCCTGCAGAGTGGGTATATTCACTGAGCAAATTTCTTTGCATATAGAATATATGCATATATGTTCTTGTTCAGCAATAATTGACATGTTTAAATAGCATTATCCCTTTGCTTGGACTTTAATTTGTACTTTATTAATAGTGTGATATCGGCATTTTTTAGAATTAGGGTTACCATATTATAGGCATTGGTAACATCAGTCTAAATTGGAATTCTTTCTATGAAAACATTTTTTATCTATTTCATTCTCCTTTATTATTTTATATTATTAATAGCACTCACTTATTCTCTTCCTAATTTTTTTTTTTTTTTTACCTTACGAAAACATCTTTATTTGTGGTAATGCACATTAGGTATCTCTTGTTTCGGCTTTATAAATAACCTGTAAATTCACATACATATGTTTAATGTATAGCTTCATATGATCAATCAGTCAAAATGGGAGATTTGCATTTAAAAAAAGAGAAAAAGTTAAGAGTTTTAGTTTGTTTTTATATTTGGAAGCGAAGAATCCATACAATGCAAAACGTATCATAACAGCGCAAATAGTAAATATAAAAAACCAAACCTCGCACTAAGCATGAGAGGACTTACGAGTTTGTCTCATATTTCGAGTGGGCCTTTAAGTTTGTCCAATTGTTTTGGTGAAACCCTTCCTTTTTAATCTCCTTAGAGGCCTAGCAGGGAGTAAGCGTCTAGCAAGCATACTTTGGTGTCGTCTAAGTCTATCTCTATATCTGCTGGTGTGCCTGGAGATCTGCTCTTCCACTGTATGGAGATTCAGATCACGGTGCAGGGTAGTGCCACGCACATAGAATGGGCAGTCTGTAATTGCACGCATGGCACGATTTTGCAAAACCTGTATGCGCTTGTAATTGGATTTTGCAGAAATACCCCAGACCTGTATTCCGTACAGCCAGATCGGGGCTATGCAGTGGACGTAGACTGCTCTTTTGGCTCTCAGTGACATGGTACTTTTTCTGTTTATCAGCCAACGCAGTTGTTGCATCCTTTGATAGCATCTCCGAGCCGTAGCTTGTTATTGTTGGGCCATCACAGGGCGTCAGCGGCGTCGTCACGTCAGCTGCTACCAATCCCTGCCACAATTCTCCCCTCCCACTCTCCCTGCCCCACCCCCTTTTTGGCACCTTTCGCATGTGCGTCAAATTACTTCCGCTGGATTTGAATTTTTTTCTCGTTGTTGTTTCTGCTTTCGACAAAAAGGTAACGCGCTGCGACGTCTGAGCCGCTTAAAATGGCACGCACACACACACACACATACTCACAGATACGCACACGCATGCACTCGGTCACTCACACATTCAGACAATTACACGAATGACAGGAAAAGCGCGCACAATGCGCATGAGAGCATAAAAAGTGGCAGAGAAAGCAAATGTGATGTGTGTATGCAATGAGAGGCGCAAAGAAATGGCGAAATTATAAAATACACTCACCCACACACACACACACACCCATGCGAGGGCACACTCACACACACACACGTACATAACTGTATGCCAATTAAGCCAATGCTCGAGCCTGTGCTGAAGGCAGAAAGGACGCAAGGACGCGCCACCAGGACAAGGACAACATCGCCTGTGCCCGCGCGCAGCAATCAACAAAAGACGCGCTGCCAAATAATAAATTTAAACAGGAATAAAAAGACAGCCTGCCTTGCTAGACATTTGCATACCCTGCAAATGATTAAAACGATTCAAATGGAATTAATAAATGAAATATTTAATTCATTTACTTCAACAACAATTTATTTGCCACAGAAATTGCTACTTCAGCGGTTGTTGTACGTTCCTCTGGTTATTATATATAATTATTCTATTATATTCAGATTTGATAAATGCTTCGATATTTTGTAGAATAGTTTGACTTCTAATATAAAATATATAATATAAGTTTATCACATTAAATATATCAACTGTGACAAATGAAGCTCAATGCTGTCAATCAGTTGCCATCAGTACAATATATATATTACAAGTATATATGATATACAATATATGCCAAAGAAATCGGTATACCCTGTAGCTAGAGGGTGGGCGGGGTGCGCAGCGTATGTGCGCTAGGCGTGACTGTGAAAAAGTCGCAAAGCGCAAACACAAAAGGGAAATTGTAATAAAAATAATTGACAACTATTTGACATGCCTCATGTCCGCCGTACGCAAAAAGAGCATGCAGCCGAGCGGAGCCAGCAAAGGGCAGGAGAAAGGGTACCTTCGGGTACAGTCCCCAGTGTGCATTTACCATGACTTCAGTGCCTCTGTCTGTGTGTGTGTGTGTGTGTTGCTGTGTATCTTGTTGTAAACAAGTCTCCAGAAATTCTTTACTTTTTGCATCCTTCCAGCCTGATAAGCGGTCACAGGGTGACCCCTAACAGATATGGGCCGTGTCCATGCCCAAAATGTATGTGATTGATTATAAAGGCAAAAACACCCACACAGACACACACTAACACACACACACACACAGACGCACACACGCATAGACTGGCATACTCCAATTTGGCGCTGCATAATTAAATGAGAATTCATGAAAGTTTACAGCACGAGAACAAAAAGGGTAAAACAAAACGAAAATTGAAAAGAAAACGAATACGAAATGCAAAATGAAAATGGGGTAGCTAAATTGAATTTTGATTGATTCTCTTTTTATCGAAATTAAGTTGTGAAATTAAAGGAAAACAGAAAACTCAAAAGGAAATTCATTGCATTCATTTACAAAAGAAATTATCGTAGTCTTTAAGCGTTCACTCAAAGTGATCGATAGGGTGGCTTGTTTTGCAGTTGGAAAAACCACAACCGTGTCTGCTCGACCTTTGTCATTATATGCTCGAATTTTAGCATTTTTCGGTATTAGTGTGAACAAAAAAATGCATATTCTATCTCTAAAATGAAGCTTATAATTTAATTTTTATTGAATTATTAAGTAAATTATATATACGCACAATATGAAAACATATGGTCAGCAAATTTCGTAGTCTCAACTCTTTTAACAACGAAGATTAAGATGCTCATACCGACAATTTGATCCAGACAATATATACTTTATGGAGTCTGTCACGCCTCCAACTGATAACCTCGCTTGGCACCAAGTTAAACCACCCTACTACCTAATGGGGGGCTTGGTAAAAATGTCACAAGTAAATCGAAATTAGAGCGAGAAGCCTCCGCCTTTGCATATGTGTGCCCCCTAATCAGAATCAGTTGAGAATTACAAGCCCATTGGCATCCTCATTTGGCATACTCAGTCGCATTCGCATTCGCAGTCGCACTCGCCATAGCAATCGCAGTCGCAGTCGCAGGCAAATGAAACACGTCCTGGCTAATAGGCACGTACAACATGGCAACGACCAATGGAAAATAAAGATGGCAATAAAGCAACGTGGCAAATGAGCTATGCCGCCCGCGCCAAGCGCGGAGCAGTGCCGAGCAGCACAGCACAGCCAGCGTGGTTGCCGGAAACGGAAACGGGACGAACGTGTAAATAACCCTCGTAGTAGTAGCCCGGGCTATGAAATCAACCAGAGCAACTCATCCACTTGATAAAGTGGATTAGAACACGAGCAGTGAAGGGAAAGTTCTGCATCTCCTGCACCCCTCCCCCCCTCCCCGTCCATGGCAATGTTATTTATGGCTGCAGCACTGTTGCACTCAATGTCTGTCGATAAATTTGTGTTATCGATTATAGAGAGACAGACAATGACGGCGGGGGGAACACGTGCCGGACAAACAAAATCCGTTGACAGCTTGATATACATGCAGTACAACTTCAAATACCCAAACGTTGCTATTGACTTAAATCTTGAGGCCTTGATTCGATTAGCTTGGTAATCGATAAGAGCTGCATATCATAATTAGAACACTATGTTAGCAAATGTATATTTAAATTAAATTTCAGTATATACCTATGATATAACAAGGAACTTTACTAAACAATTACCTCAGTAAGAAGTTTATTTGCTTTAAGACTTTTTCTTTATTAACTTTCAATCTGAATCAACTTATTTGAATGGAGAGTTCGAATATATTGAAAATACTCTTTGAATTGCGTAAATGATCGTTAAAGAAGTGTGATTAGGCACGAGCTACACATGTTTCATACAAGTATTTCCTGTTTGTATGAACACGTATACCAAACACACTTCCTCATGTATTGCCCTTGTCCAATCACTCATGTCCTGCAACACATTTGGGAAAAGTGTTTAAGCGCTTCGCTTAACATGCCAACAGTATTTTAAGCATTTTACAAGTCTTACGTGCGTTTTGCTTGAAAGGGAAATCGGTGCAAGGTCCTTCACAAGTCACAAGTCGATGAATTGAGAAAGTAGAAAGGATACGACCACAACTGGATCAACTTTCACTCAACTAACTCCCAACCAACTGTAAGTGCATTGCAAAACGTTTGCCCGGCTTTGTGCTCGTCTCTTCATGCGTGTGTGTGTGTGTTTGGGTGTGTGTGTGTTTGTGTGTGTGTGTGTTTGTGTGTGGGTACCCCACCTGGGGTAGCCTTGGGTAGCCCCGCTCGCCCATCGAATGTAAATCAAATCAACTCAAAGTGTCAAAAACTTTTCGAAGCTAAATGCAATTTATGAAAATGCAAGACAAGCAAGCAGCGCAAAAACGCATGAGAATCGAGTAGAGGGGCGCACAAGCAGGGTTGCGTGTGCATACGCATATAGTGCAGGGCACGTACATATACATACAGTGGGCACTTTATGGCATGATATGATAATATTATAAGTGATATTAAAACTTTTGAAAAATGTTTCCATTCATCAGTTGTTCATGGTACTATACATACTATATATAAAATGTATGCTGATCTTTTGAATTCATACCTCTCTCCCTTTTCCGCCTCTCCATCTCTTTCTCTTTTCCTAACTGACAAAGTTTGCGAAACTTTTTCTTGATCTTTTTGAAAAAACGAAATTAAAAATTTGATGGCACAGAATTTGAAAACTGACCTCAAGTTTTGAGCTTTTACTGTGCACACACACATAGACACTAACACAGATATACACGAGAGTAGCTGTGTGTGTATGTGTGTGTGTGTGTGTGTTTACAAAATGGCAATAATGCAACGCGTCCTTCTGTCCTCGCCACCCTCTGCAATCTGCGACAATGCAGCGAGTGCCACTGAGTGTGTGTGAGCATTTGTTTCAGTGTGTGTGTGTGTGAGAGAGTGAGAGAGTGTGTGTGTGAGTATGTAAGTGTGTGTAACTACTTCATGAAGTGGTTGTGCCCATGCATAAAGTATGCAGAGGCAAAATTTGTGCGGGTCGGCATTTTGAAAGGCGGGACGAAGCGGGGTTAGTCAGAGGCCTCGCATGTAATTTCATTAGGGCAGTAGGACAAACTCGCACACTTGTGCAGCCACGCCACACACACACACGCACACACACACCCACAGCGACACTAACACTCACACACACACACACTCAAGAAGCTGTCGGCTTTCACTTTCAGTTGAGCCAGTCGCAGCTGCCGTTGGCCTTAATCAATTAATAACATCAAATAATAAGCAAATCTGCAAAAAAATGAGTTGAAAATAATTGCTTAATTACTGAGCTACCTTCTATCGTATATCCTATATCGTATATCGTATATGCAATGTCGTATATACTTAATCATGGGCTTATGGTAAACCATTCTTCTAGCAGCCTCAACTATGCGCGGCGCATATTATGTAATTGTAGGACACACTCACACATACAGTCGAGCACACATGTATGTAAGTATGTGTATGTGACACACACATACAGAGACACACTCATAGCATAGAACGCGGGCGAAAGGCAAACGACGGCACCGCAAAACAGAAAAAGCAGTAGAAGAAGAAGCAGAGCCAGAAGCAGCAGAAGGCGAAGACGTGGAAGAAGCAGAGAGACACTTCATTTCTTGGCATTTTCTTTTGCTTTGCAAAGTCAAGACAAGCACACACACACAGGCACACACACAGACAGAAACAGACATACTTATGCACGGACATATATTTCGCCTGCTGCTGCTGCTGCTACGTTTTTATTATTATCGCTGTCACACACACACACACACAGACACAGCAGCCTCACACACACACATACAGACACAGACACACTCAGCAAACATGTCGCCGCCTTTGTCCAACTCAATGTTGGCGCTGGCGTCTTCGCCATCTTCGCCGTCGCCTGCTTTACCATTTTTCTTTTACGCCCGTGTCTGCGACGCTCTTTTTCTCTCTCTCTGTGTGTGTGTGTGTGTGTGTGTGTATGTGTGTGTGTATGAGTGTGCCTGTGTGTGTGTTTCTTTAGCGCTGCTGCTGCGGCTGCTGCTGTGTTTATTTTTCGTCATTTCGAATGTGACTGCGAGTGTCATTTTGGGTATTTTTTCGTTGCCGCTCCCTCCCTCCCCTCCGTCCCCCCTCTCGCTCTGCCTATTTGGCCCATTTGGTGCCGCGTGCTCTTGTTGTTTTTGTGCCTTTGTTTTTGTGTCATTGGCATTAATTAAACACATTCATGGAGTGGACTGAACAGCAGCAGCAGCCGGCAGAGGCAGAGGCAGTGGCAGAGCGACATTTTCAGCATTCAATTATCGATTACTTATGACATTCATTCACAGCTCTCGGGCAGGACGAAAATAGCTGAGCGACTCTCGACTCGATTCGCCCGCTGCTGCTGCTGCCGCTGCTGCTGCGGCCTTCCGCCTGCCTCGCGCCCCCCTCTCTCGCCCATTGTCCACGTTTTTGCCATCAAAGTCGCAAAACGAGCAGCGAACGAACCAACAAACAAACAAACAAACAAACAACCGACGGACGAACTGGCAAACGGGCAAACGGAGGCGGGCTGGCAAACGTCTCCTTGAGGCAGGCGCCGCTGGGCATACGAGGCGTATGTGTAACATTCTACGGGTGGTGTCAGTTGTCACTCACTGAACCAGTCAATTGACTCGCTGTGCGTGTGTGTGCCCTTTAAATCTCAACTATTGAGAGTGCTTTAAGAATTTAATTGCAGCAGTAATCGATAACGATATATATTGTTGCATGCAATAATAATATTCCCGATTATAATAAGCACAACTATATCATCGAACTCAAAAGAAAACAAACACGAGAGAGCGAGAGAAAGAGAAACAATAATTATATGTTAAGCGTATTTTGTGTTGCATACTTTGTAGCGCGGCTTCATGGAAATAATTATTTAAATAACTTTAATATTTGTAAGACGAACGTAAGGAATTTTTCAAAAATCATTTGGAAAACTTAAGAGGAAAGGGCGTGGCAAAATTATAAAATTAAAAATTATTATCATTATAATTTATAAATTATTACAAATAGAGTCAAAGTTTGCTCTTTCTGCCGTTTACTTAGATTCTCGGACAGCACAAAGTTTTAATAAACTTCATTAATTTTTGTGGTTCCTTAAATATAAATATTCATGATGGTGTGTAAGTGTGCTAATTTTTTAGAAATATAAAATTACCACCTTGTTTATTTTTAGACAAAGGGAATTTCAAGTCTGAATATTGCTTTTTATTTACTAGGTTAACTTAGGTTTTTATGTGTGTGACTTGAACTTATGTGTTTGTAAAAATATAATATTTAATTTGTTCTTGCCTACGTTTAGCTTGATTTATTTCTTATTTATTTTCTGTACCTTGTTCATTTAACCAATTCAAA
The DNA here is from genome assembly GCA_018904595.1 of Zaprionus indianus. Classification (NCBI taxonomy): domain Eukaryota; kingdom Metazoa; phylum Arthropoda; class Insecta; order Diptera; family Drosophilidae; genus Zaprionus; species Zaprionus indianus. The sequence continues at coordinate 8,509,352 of JAEIHA010000158.1, forward strand.
TTCGTACAGCAAATTGCTCAGGATTTCAGAGATTCGTTTTGCTGGCCACAATTTGATTATGTTTCCACCCACTGATTGCACAAGTTCTCAGTTCCCAGTGGCATTTACAGAATTTATTTCTAATTTCGAAAAACCGAAACCGAATCAGGCTAATCAAGAATGAAGACTGGGTGAGAATTCACAATTCACAATTTCCTTTTTGCATTCTTAACCGCATTTGCCAAAAATGGAACAGAGAAACAGCACAGAAAATTGGCTACAAATTGCAACAAAATTCGACAGACAGACGAAATCATTGCTGGACACTTCAAAGTAAAGTTAATTAGTTAGTCAACTAAATTAATTATATCGAATATTTATAATTGTCTTAATAAATTTAATTTCAATCATTTTCAATAAACTCAAAACAATTTTTGACTTTAATTCACAAAAGAAAAGCACAAACATTCCACAACAAATATTCGTATCGATAATTATCAATGTTGGTCAGTGGAACACCCACAATGAAACTCATCTTAGTTTGTTCACTCCACTTTTAATGTGCTTCGAGCACAGGAAATGATTCACTTAGTCGAGGAGATCGAGCACACAAGTTATCAATAAATAAATGTCAACAAGACGAGGCGCAGAGTCTTAACCTTTTTAAGGGGGGAATCGAAAGTAATCCCAGCGAATTGGCCAAAATAAATTGGGGATTCACTGATGCAACCTAAAAATCAAAATGGGAAAAGCCAATCAAATACACGACAATAATTGTATTCTGGTCACTAGCGCAACCAAGTGCGGACCCTCTCTCCCCTCGCACTCGCCGTACCCCCCATCCATGCCGGCCTAGCACCCTGACAGTCTTGCAACTTGCCGCAAGCGTTGCTGCCCCAGCGAAAAATAACAAGGCGCAGACAAGAGGCCGCTAGAACAAGAACAACAACAGCAAGCAGACCCAAGAAACAGCAGCAGCAGAAGAAGAAGAACATGAAGGCAAAGTAGAAGTAGAAGTAGAAGTAGCAGAAGAAGGAGAACAACAAAAACTACGACAGCGGCTGCCGCAGCATCCACATTCATATCTCTGAAGGCGGCAAATGCCTAACCCAAGGGTGGCACACTCGCACACTCGCACACACACACACGCGCATACTAGCACGCAGACACACACACACACACACACACAGTGGAAACGATTGAGTAATTTTTTTTTCCTTTTCTAGCTGCGGCCACACACAACTTCATTACGGAGCCTGGCGCTGCTTTTGGCAGCGCATGTGACAACTCTGGCACGGCTCTGTTATATAAATATATACAGTTATAATAAGCGTATGCATGCCTGTGTGTGTGTGTCAGTGTGTGTGTGTGTGTGTGTCTGTGTGTTTGTATGAAAACAAAATAGCAAATAAATGGAAAAACGTCGAGATGCTGTCGCGACTGTTAAATTCAGTTGTTGGCATTAGTTTTTGCGTAATTTGTCAACTAATTGGCGCACACACACACACACACATGGGACTTGCCTTGACTTGGATTCATGTGTGTGAGTCTCTGTGTGTGCTTGCGAGTGTGTGTCATACAAATTGGATTAACGGTACACAACACACAAAGGCGGCCGAAGGAAACACGGAGCTGACACTGACATCCCAAGTCAAAGTGTGACCCCCCCCTCTTCACGCCCCTTGCTGCCCCCGCAGCTTTGCATAATTCGCGCGACTTCAGTTCACATGCATACAAATAGAAACGATAGTTCTCTGTCTCTGTCTGCCTGTGTGTGTGTGTTGAGTAACTAATAAATTAGGTAGAAGAATTTATATGTCTCGCACACTTTACAACACGCACAACATCATCACTCTCTCCCTCTCATTAGATCCTCGTTTGTCACTCGCCGCTCTCACACTGCAAGCCGCGCTCTCTCTCTTTAAACTGCACTCTCTCTCTTGAAAATGCACTCTCTCTTGTTAAGCTGCGCTCACTTGCAGGCTGCAGCTCTTTCAATCACTCTCTGACTCTTACTTTATTTCATTCCTTGTTTACACGCGTCTTTTCGAAAACAACAACAAACAAACAAAAAAATACAAGCACACACACACACACATAGACTTAAAACTAATACATGTGTTTGAATTGTGCTTAAATACTTTGTTAGGGCATTCGAGTTCGGCTCGAGATTCGCACTCTTATTGTTGTTCCTGTTGTTGTCGCTCTCGCTGCTGTTGTTGTTGTTGTTACTGATGATGCTTCCGCCGTTGTTGTCGTTGTTGTTGTTGTAGTTATTTCTGCTGTTGTTGTTGTTGTTGTGTACGTTACAAACAATCAAAAAAAAGTGAAAGAAAGAATTGTCGGCCTTCTCGCTTGGCTTTCTTCTCAGCCTCAGCTTCAGCTGTCGTGCCGCACGCTGCGCTGCGCTGCTCTGTGGCAACGTTTACTGCTGATGCTTCAACTTTAACAAACTACTCAAAAAAAAACAATTGAAGAGCGCACGTTACAGCTCCGCACCACATGACCGCACTACACGATTGACAGTTTGGCACTGAAGGAGCTTGCGAGCTTATCGGACCGAACGAGCCAACGGAGCGAACGAACGAGCGCCCGAACGAAAGGAGAGAGCCGAAAACACACGAACAATGCTCGTGTGGGAGAACGCGGCTCGCCACTTTTGGGCTCTGTGTGTGTGAATGGATGAGTGAAAGTGCCAGTGTTTGTGCGTGTGTGTGTGTGTGTGTGTGTGTGTGTAAGACAGAGGATGTGCCGCTGCTGCCGCCGTTACAGTTACAAAAGTTGTAGCCGAACGCCCAAGCAGGCACTTTAGTCATGTTCCCCGTTTATTGAAGAAGGCAGCAGACAGCAGCCGAAGAACCCATTGGGAAATGGCGCGCATGTGTTGATGGGTTTGTGTCCTGAATAACTTATCGCCCGCTCACTCACACAAACGTGCAAGCAAGAATAAACAAGCGTGCCAGACAGAGAAAGAGAGAGAAAGATCTTGCAGATTACGTTGTGCTCCGATCGCTTATAAACAAAATAAATGGCGATGAATAAATATTAAATAAATTAACATTAAAATTTTGCAAATATATTTATTTATTATTTTTATAAAATATTTAAATTTACTATATATGATTGATATTTTTATAATAAAGTATTTATTTACAATATAGATTCATATTATCGATCTTTCAAACATTTGCTATTGTGATATCAAAGCTGCATAGTTATCGATTAATTAGTATTCGGAAAACTTTGCTTAAAAGCATTTTATTTTTACAACAAAACACAATTTTGAGTAATTATTATGCATGAATAAAAAAAAAACAAAACATTTCGACCATTTCTACTTTAAAGTAATACTTAAATACATGAAAAATAATTGAATAACTTTTCTTAAATTCTTTTAAATTAAATAAAATAATCAAAACTAAATAATCTCTTCAAGAAAATGTTCTAATTTACTTTCCTCTCTGTTCTATTTATTTGCAGTACTTTTCACTATGCAATTTGCTCAATTACTTTAGCTCTCGATAATTTTATTACATTATATTTTCGTTCCATAGCAAAGCGTATAAATCAAACATAATCCAAACATAAAGTTGGCCAATGTGGACGGAATAAACTCTTGAGAAATCGAGAATACAAAAATTAAATATTATTTGCCCGCTGCGGGCGCGCTGTGCATTTCCCACTGGGGCCAAAAGTGCTCGAAGACAACAAAAACAACGGCAGCCAGCGGTCCAGAGGAAGCGCTATGTGCCATGTGCGGCGCTTGAATCTGAATCTCAATCTGACTGCAAATGTACACACAAACATACACACGTCTGTGTGTGTGAGTGGGCACACTGACACACAGAGACAAACATGTAAAAAATTGTGGCTCAACCCGACGTTGAGCACTGTGCGGCCTTGCCGTCCTCTCTAACTTTCTCTTTGACACTCTGCCGCTCTCTGTGTGCGTGCGTGTGATTGTGAGCTTTGCAAAGCTGCGAATGCATAGTACAGTGGGCACAATAATGAATATAACTGGCTGAATAAAAAAAGTTAAGCAACTTGAGAAACTTTGATTTTTTAAAGAAACACTTTATTACTTTATTTAGTTCTTTTAAAATTATGAATGAATACTTAAGGTAATTTATCTATATATATAATAATGAAATTAACCTCTAACCTCTAACCTAAGGAAATTATTAAAGTTCGCCTATGGAAGTAAGAAGCCTACAAAAATTTGCGAAAAATTCGTGGCGTAAGTTTCCCGATTTAAATTTTGTTCATCTTCATTATATAAATCTACATTTATTATTGAATTTGTTCCGTCATCTTTTAAAATTATAAATGTATACTTAAGGTAATTTATCTATATAACAATGAAATTATTAAAGTTCGCCTAAGAAAATTAGAAGACTAAAAGAATTTGCGAAAAATTCTTTGTGCAAGTTTCCCGATTTACAATTTTGTTCATCTTCATTATATCAATTCTTATTTATTATTGATTTTGTCCCCTCATCTTCAAACTAAAAACTATTTTCCTGCTTTCTTATCGCTTAGCAAGTTGTTTCTGTTTTCTTTTAGTTACAGCTTTGCTGGCGCTCAAAAATTTTTAAATTTTCTGCCTTATTGGCCCACTGTGCTGAAGTTGCGAAGGAAAAAAAAGGCAACGGCAACGGCGAACAAGGCAAACACAAACAGAAACCGAAACAGAGACAGAAGCGCCTCAGACGTCAAAGCGCGATGCGCGGCGCATGTGTTTTATCTCGAATCTCGGCTGAAATCATCTGGCCAGGCCGGGTCGGGCCGCATTCTGGTACTGCTTCTGCTGCTGCTGCTGCTACCCACCTACACACTACCTTGGCATTATGAAGGGCAATAGGTTGTGCGGTCGTGCTCGGTTCGTGTTCGGGTCGTGCTCGGCCTGACATCGGTTGTTGTGCCGAGGAGCGGCTTCACTTGAAGTCACCAAGCCACAGCCGCAATCCGCAGTCCTCAGGCCGCAGTCTCTGTCGTCCGCCGAGGAAGAGCCACCAATTGTCAGCCACGAAGCCGAAGGGTAGAGGGGAAGATGAGAAGGGGGGAAGGGGAAAGCAGGAGGACAGTTTGCCGCCTTGCCGCCTGCTAGTCGCACTTTTTTGCACTTTGTAACGGCAAGGAATTTGTACTTCCGCCCGGCGTCGACAGGCATAGAAGATTTTAATTAAAAGCAGTAGGAAATGTGACCTAAATAATACTTCCGTATAGTGTGAAAAATTGCCCCAACTTAGCACTATCACGCCGCGCTAACCGCCTTCCCTCGGGCGCATCCCTTCCCCTCCCCCTCCCACCCTTAATCGTAGATTTTACTCATTTGCTGCCTTATTTGCTCTTGTCCCGCCGAGCGGTGATCGGGAATGGGTAATGTGGGAGGGGTGGGGAATGGGGAATGGGGAACGGTAGCAGCAGGAAGTGAACATTGCATTGGAATTGGTCACTTCACATGCCCGGGAGCAACTCATGGCAGCTCATGGGGTCAGAATGTGTAATTAGTTCTTCCAGTTGAGCAACATTTTAATTTGACTCAAACATCCTCAATAGGATTCCCCATGGAGGGAAATTGCGCCCGACTCGCCTGATTCGCATAAGTGAATGCATCAGCGAGCAATGCGTACGAGCTTCATCTTCCGGTCATAAGCTCCAGCTACCATCTACCTCCCACCTCCCCTCATCGCAAACGTTGAGCAACCTGTTGCGTCTAAGTATCCATCTTAATGTCCTCACATTTCTGCACTGATTGACTAAGACTTCAATAATAGCTACATGCGAAAGGTACTTAAGCATTTTAAAAGACCAATTAACCTGGCTATACACTCTGTCTCCATTTTGTGAAATGTTGCCATTAGCTGTTTAAAATTCCACTGCGAAATACATTGCATACTTTTGAGTGTTCGCAAGGCACTTTTATAAATTGATGCCAAGGCTACGAAACGATAGAAAATTGCTTTCTTTAAATGTCTGATTCTTAGAAAGATGCTAACCTAACATATGATAATTACTTTGCAGGCACATCTAAAAAATGATATGAGATATAAAGGCAATGTTTTACATGAAAAAAGAAGGTTTATTTTTCGATAAAATTTGTTATTTTTAAGGTACTGATAATAAAGAATTTCATAGCTTCCATTCCTAAGGCTTAAGGAGTCTTGTGCTTAAAATTCATTAAAATCAATTGTTAAAGTCCCATAAATTTCCAAAGATGTCCACTTCAATTAGAATTCGTTTGGCATTGCACAAAACTTAATGCATTGAAGCATCCATAATAGGCAAAGAAACAATTACAACTAAATGAATTAAATAATTCAATTTGCTACTCTTAATTGCAGTAATTGTCGATAAAGGTCAGGTAACACGAAACCCAACGGATAATAATAATGAATCACAGCTCGGTTGTGATTATGCAGTTGTTATACTCGGAATGGGTCTGAGGTGTTGCGCGTCAAATCGATATGTGTGTGGGATTCGATGCTCGTTACGACAAAAGCGTCTCTCTGTCTTCTTGTCGGTCCGTCTATCTGTTCTTCTGTCCTTCTGTCTCCCCCTCCATCTGTCTGTCTGTCCCTCTGGCCTGTCTTTTCAGTCGTGGTTCGTGTGTCTTTTCATGTCGTGTCCTTCGCACGCAAGCAACGTTAAAATACAATCAATAGCAAATCGTCATCAGCAATTAATGGCAAGCGAGCTAACGGGCCACCTGCTAGCTAACCCAGTTGTGCCTGCCATGCAGCAGCAGCTGCAACACGTGACCCCGTGGCACAAGTATTTCGGTTGAAGTGCGTCCCAAAAGGATTTATCCCGCTAACGACTACGACAAGCGGCAGCACTTGAGCATATTTGCTCAACAATTACAAATGCCGCATCCATTCTGCATTCAGTCAGGCGAGCCAGCATTGGAGCAATCTATTCATAGCTGTCCATAGGAACACCCTATCCCACCCTCTCAACCAATACTGGTCGCCCAACGTGGCGTATGCGCAACTTATGCCAAGGCAAAGCTGCTGCCCACTTGCAGCGAGCACGACAAGTGTCACAATTCAAAGATTTTCAATCGTATGCGTGCACTCAGACACATACATACGAGTACATAGACAACCCTCCCTTTACCCCACTCACACTCACATCTCTGAGGTGTCCCTAGCGTTTATAGGGAATTTTTAAAAATCATTTTTAGATTGAGATTTTTATTTTTGGTTTTTATGGTTGCGCGAAGCTTCGAGTAAAGTATGGCGAAGCAGGAGGAAGGTGCCACATGCGTTACGGTGGCAAATTGGCAAAATCATTTTCTGTTTCAATTCATTTGGCATTCACATCCAATTCAATTTGGCATTCCATGTGGTAAGCCGTCTCAAAATTGTATTCTCGTTCTCTCATTCCAAGAGGAAACATTTCAAATTCTAAAAACAGTTAGTTTCTTAGTTTCTATTAATCAATCTTCGAACAGTCGAAACAGAGTTTACCAAATGAAAAACAGAGCAAATCCTTCACATGCCAAACATTTCATACCCTTGAAGACTTCGATTTCAATCGATTGTTTCTATTGAAGCTAAAGGACATACGTACTTCTTAAATTCTATCAAAACTTCAACAGTATATTCCAAAAATGGAATAGCTTAGCTTTGCTGTTTGTTAAAGTTTCAAAGTTCATTGATCATACGATTTATTTTCCGTATGTTCTGTTTTGTATAAAATAAATAGAGTCAAAATTCAATTTTAAAAGTAACTATGCTCTTTATGGTATTACTAAAAAAAGGCACACTGAACATTCATATACATAACATTTATATCCATAGACTCAGCTTTAACTAAACAGAAATCGTAGGAGAGTTAAGGCAAACGTTAACAACAGCATTGTTGGCGTCGTAATCTGCGAAGATCCTGCACTGTTTCGAGTATTCAGATATTTTGCCAGACCATCTAAGCGACGCGTTGCCCAATCATGGTTGGAATTCATCGTGACTAAAGCATCGTACAGGATCGTCGCCGAATCTCCAAATCTCTCGTGATTTTCGATGTAAAATGTTTCAAAGAGCTTTCTATCCTCATCTGAGTTCATGTAGTCGGACATCTCACTCAATGCTTCAGCTGTCCCTGACCAACTGCTGTTCAAGCTGAAAAATCGAATGAAGACATTTAATTATTGATTAGTAAAGTGGAAAATTAAATGACTTCAGCTTATATATTAGCTGAAATCTGTGTGTTCGGACAGACAGATAGATATACGGACAGCAGAATATATAGACAGATAGTGATTCTGAACATATAATAACTTACGCCTCTGCTAGCAGCGTGATGTTTTCAGTAACCATCTGGAAAATTGGCGAAATAAGGTCCGGATTCTGTTGGTAGAGCTGAGCCAGTCCAAGGGTTTTCAACGATACGTCCGTTGACCCAGCCAGGATCTCGTTCTGGTAGTGTTTCCGATAATCTCTGGTACAGCTGGCGGCGCGCCACAATAGTTTTCGTTCCTCCGAATTTGTTTCCTGGGAATAACTTAGCAAAATCTGTGCATAACCGGTGGATCGTGAGGCTGCACAGTAGAAGGTTTCACGGTAATCCGGCGAAGGTTTCTCCACAATTGCACTATAACTCTGCGAGACCTGTTCATTGCACTCGAGGCTACGATACTTGCAGAGCCAGGATACCTGCATATTGCGATTATACACGTCCAGTATGCTGTCATTTGGATCGATGTTTACACTTAGTTTCTCAAATACAGCTGAGGCGATATCTCCTAGATACTTTCCAAAATCTAGCAGTTGCTGCTGATCAAAGCGTTCTGCTACCCGCTGCATACCTTGATAGGCAGCATACCAGACAATGTAGTCGGTTTCCGTGCTCAAGTACTCCAGGAACTGGAAAACCTCCACGTAATCAATCATTTCAGCGTAGGCAAAGTTGAAGAGATCATCAACTAGTTGTGCACGATTCTCAACGGCAATAGAACTGTGTCCACTTGCCATCAGAGCCAGTTGAATCTTCTGAAGAATCGGTGTGTCGTAGAACACACGATAATAGTTAGACGACTGCAGATTCAGTACGATCCACTCGATGCTTTCGTTCAAATGCAATTCAGTCGTATTCTCGCTCTTTTCAAAGTACATAGATGGCGTCAGATTGTGGAAATTAGGTTCCAGATTGGTGGCAAAGGTTATGGGTAAAGTGTAACGAAGCTCACTGGCTTCATCTTGAGGCGATAACAAAAACCGTTTCTGTCGCAAAGATATCAACTTATTGCCTCTAGTTATATTCACTATGATCATCGGATATCCTGGCTGTTCAGTGAAGTCGTAAAAGAACTGATCCAACTGCACCCGATGCTCTGTGGGCCACTGTTCCTTCAGGTGTGCAAACAAGTGCTTAGGTTCCGTATTACTCAAGTGGCTGCAATAGAATTATATTAGCCATATATGACATAATCTCTCTGAGACTGCAAATTACTATTGCTTGAGGTAGCCCCGAATGGCCTCATTGAAGTTTTCTCCTCCCATTAAGTTTCGCCACATGCGCACAATGCTAGCTCCCTTGGCATAGGCGATGCTGCTAAACTTGTACGCAATCTCTGCAGGTGTATTTATACTCTCCTCAGCACTGGTCATCGGCTGAGTCCCAGCATAGGAATCGGTGACCATCACCAGTTGCAGCTGCCGTACAACGAACTGCTGATCCAACTGATACTCTGGACAAAGCTGACGACAGAAGGAACAAGTGTTACACCAATCTGGTTGGGTTTGATTAAATGAAAAGTTTACCTGGTGCGCCATAAAGTATTCATAATAGCGTGCAAATGCCTCGTTCAGCCAAAAATAGCTCCACCACTCAAAGGTGACACTATCGCCGAACCACATGTGCGATGTTTCGTGAGCGATGATGCGCAAACTGAATTCCTTGTCCTTCCATCCATCCGTATAGCCTGCATGATGTACGAGCACTGCGTCGCTGAAAGATCAGGCAAGGAATCAAGGAAAACTCTTATACACCCTATTTGAAGGTATATTAAAAGGAGAAAGAAGGAAAGATTTACTTGTACATGCCGATGTTTATACCACAGACTAAAGTAATTTACTTTATGAAAGAACACTTTACGGTTATGCTAGCAACCTTTTTTTATTTTGAACTGCATCATCAGATCTGTCGAAAGATGTATAAGACCACATTGACGATGGTTATTGCTAAAACTCTATTAATATGTACTATACTAAACACTATTTGCACTCTTAGGTCATGAAAGAATCCTTTCCTATGTTTCTAATACTCAATCCCGATATACTAAGCTTGCTATGCATTCCGTATGTTATATATTCCTGAACATTATCACTGTCCTATTCCAACTATCTTTCCCGACACTATTTATAAATTTTCGGCATGTCAAGTGTAACCTTTCTTTCTGCTCTCACTTGAGAACCAACCTGAAGATAATAAGACCCCAATTTTCCATACCATTGTGTGGAAAGCGTGGGGAACTTGCGTACAGGAGCAGCTCATTGCCCAATGTCTTGTAGGGCTGCTGGAACAATTCATCGTAGGCCTTGAGCACCCTTTCGCCGGTATCAAAGCTAAACTCGGTGTTGTTGTAATACTCTGGCCGAGATACCACAGCGAATTCACTTAGATTGCCTCTTGCTTGATATTCGGAAACGATGAAAGCCAACAGGTAAGTGGACATGGGAGGCGTAGGTTCAAAATAATCCGTATAGTAACCATCGCTAAAGATAGTGTAAAGTGCAAAAGGTCAACGAGATTTCTGGACACTCTGTAAATATATGTTATATATGCCTTACACGTAGGGTGTCGATGTTATTAACCGTGTATTACTGATGGCATTAAAGCCAATTGGTCGAACGATTTGCAGCTGAAACCTTGCCTTGAGAGAGGGTTCATCGAAGCAGGGAAAGACCAGACGAGCATTGAGACGTTGCATTTGGGTCAGTCCCAACCATTTGGTGCTGTTCGTGAGCTCATCCACATAGCTGGCGGAGAATAAACCTGCCATATCGGTGCGTATTGTTCCCTCAAATCGAAATTTCAAAACATAATCCACATTGCGAAGCAACTCTGTTCCTAGTGGCACAGAGAACTGTTGTGTCTCTTCTTCATATTCCAGTTGCTCGGCCAGAATGCTCTCTATCATGTTGCCCGTAACATCGTTGATCCGAACATCCTTAATCGTCAGGGTGTCCTGGTGTAATTTAATATTTCTCACATTATCTTGTTGCGCCTTTAGGGTAATCTCCACGAGGCCCTGATAGGTTGTTTTCGCCGGTTCAACGAATATTGTTAAGTTATAGAACGATGGCAATACACTGCCATCGAGTCGATAACTAACGCCTTCGAGATTGCTTATCAGTGACGCTGATAGCACAGCCAGCAGCCAGAGCGCGAAATGAGAACCGTTCATGACGCGAGCAGATTAAATACTGAACGAAAATAGCTTTAAAAGTGAAGGGAATTTACAAATAAAACCCCCTAAACAGAACCAGTATTAAAAATAAACTTAACTTCGGTGTGCTCGAAACTTAGATACCCTACGAACAATCAACAAGTGCTCAACAATCTATTGATCTGCGATATAGTAAACTTTATACACTTCAACCATTCGAAATTATTAAACTAGTAACAGTCGAGTGTGCTAAAATGTTGTACACTCTGCAGAGAGTGGAAGTCTCTGGGATCTGTATATAATATTCCTCTACAGTGTTTAACAACAATATACTGACACTATACAGATGTAACAGACAGAAGCAAAACCCCCTTTTCAATATTGATATTCTTCATTAGCATTGTCCATATAAACACGCCAATCTCAGCAACTATAAGAGCTAAAGATTCCAAACTCAGCATTTCGATTTCTCTTTACCATACACAGATAAAAACTAATTTCAAATATAAGATAAATGTACATATGTTTTAAATTGTACACATCAAGATCCCCAATGTTTCAGTTGAAACATCTTTATGCAATCTTTTTAATCTTTGCACCCCTTGAGTACTGTACCCATTGTGTACCTGTCGCAGCAACAGGTGTCCGGCATGAATGGAATCATTCCAATTTCCACACTATATATATATATTAATTCCGATAAGACATGGCGAAGTTTAAGTATCATTTTGTCCATAGTATTATTGATGTTTATTAGCTTTAATTATAATGGATTTATCTTGATTTTAAAGTACACAACATTAATCGATCGAGTGGGGTAATGGAGTTGAAACAGAAACAGAATAAACACAATTTACTTGGTAATATTTTTACGCTGTTGTGCTATATATATATGTATGTGTATATATATATGGTATATATGTATAACAATTACAATTAAAAATTACACGACACGACATTACATGTGGGCACGTAGATAAGAGTTGGGATTGGGGACGGAACGGGATAACAGCGATGATAATATGATACTGATTATGATAATAATATAATAATAATAATAATAATAATAACTCATACTAAATGGTGCATGGCGGGCGGGGAAGGAAAGGGGGCTATGCGCAAGGATTTTGCTATATAAAGATAAAGGTTGTTTAATTTACGCTTTAAATACATTTAGATGTAGGGATGCACTTCGTATGTATGAGTGTGTATGTGTGTTTGTGTGAGTGTATTATGTATAGTATATGGTATATGCATATATCATAGACTTTTCGACTTAAAGAACTAGAAAACATCATTATCCAGCAGCGTTTATCATAATTCTTATCTGCCTCTTCCTTATCCTCATCCTCCTTATCATCATCATCATCTCGATCATTATCTGAACGATAATCGTATTATTTTTACTTTCCACATCCATTATACATACAAATAGCTTTGTTTATGTGTTATTTTATTTTTTTTTTTTTTTAATCTTTATACTTGCGCCCGAACAGATTTCGACATGTGGGACTCATATACCATTTACATAGGTAAGTACTCCCCATCCCAGCGACAAGGTTCGTAAAGCGTTAATAAATTTATAACTTAGTAATTTCATAGGACACTTGCGAAACAAAATCGGCTTCTTCATCTCCTTCTGCTTTTGATCCTTTTTCAGAATAATATACGTACTCCTTATCTTCAGTGATTTTGCGTCTCTCTTTTTCTTTACCTCTTTGTTTTTCGTTTTCTTTTTAAGTTAAATTGAATTTTGCATGTGTCTAAGTGCTTTCTTTATGCTTAGTTGCGGTTCAGCAGCTTTAGGCCAGAATGTCTACGAAGGCAACGTGTGCCGTTCTAAATTGTTGCTTCCTTTATAATCATCCATTAGTTTAAGTCTAACTTTCAGCTAGCGTTAGAAATCTATCATGTCTCTTTTATCGTTTAAGTTTCTAATTGTAATAAGGACGACGGCATTTAGGAATTGTTTATACACAAAGCAATTAGTTATTAGTTACGCTTCAATGTCTGCATTTAAGCCTTTATATAGATGTCTGTATATCTATAGATATATATATAGAAACATATATATGTATATATATATATATGGTACTTGTATGTGTGTGTGTAGGTTAGACTGTTGATTATTTATCTGCTCCATTGTCATCGTCTTGTCGAAACAGGGTATTGAATGAGCTCTCTCTCTCTTTCTCTTGACTTGTCTTAGCCACCTTTGTTAGTGGCTTCTCCGGTTGCTTCTCTGCGCTTCTCGTTTGGTTGCTTGATTGGTTAATTGGTTGATTGGTTGATTGGTTGCTTGATTGACCGCCTGATTATTATTGCTGCTTGCTTTTTCTTTACTTAGTATCTACTATTGTTGAACTGCGAGTTCACAGCTGAGCTGACGGCAGACGATGCGGCTTCCTGGACATGCTGATTGCGCAGAAACTCTGTGGTGAACTCGGCCTTGGCCTTGTCCATGCTGGCGCCGGTGCTGCGATAGATTGAATGTATCTTCATGATCATCAGCACATTGGCGCCCGCTACAAGAGCAAAGCCGAACGCGACTATCAGCAGCAACAGTCCCACGATGATGCCCCCGGCTTGGCCATTGAACTGGACGATGGCCGTTATGAATCCGCAGTAGCCAAGCTGCTGGAATCCGACGGCCTGCACCACCGTGTAGATCGTTTGGAAGAAGTAAACGAAGAAGAACACCATAAAGTTGAAACTCGAATCGTTGCGAAATGCCTTATAAGCGGGCCGAAACCTATACGCACCAGTTAGAGGGAGAAAGAGAATTTGTTAATCGCGGAAAAAGAAAGAGACAAACACAGTTACAGCACCCCCCCGGGGTACACTTACCAGCACACATAGGAAGCGGGCGTGAAAAGGAACGTGTAGAAGATGGCCAAAAACAAATTGGCAATACCGCCGCCAGTGCCCCAAAATACCAACAAGAACGCTCCAATAATGTTGGCGCACAGCGTCATGGTGTAGACTGCAAAAAAAAAGATAGTTGAGGGCTGTAAGTCGATGATTTGCAAATATATATGGGGTGCACATAATGGAGAATATACAATGAAGTTTTTGACTGATCCAGTTAGACAGTTAGACCGATTGTTTCCACGGCAACTATATTGTACTACAAAACATAATAAATTCATTCTTTAAGTTTGATAGTAAGGAATGTATAGTGAGAATCGACATAGATTTCTTATGAAATCTGATAAAGTTTTGAATGATAAGAAACATTATAAGGATATTATCTAAATTTGGAATATCTTGCTAAAGCATTTTCACAACATATAAGTAAACAGCTTATTTAATTAGTAAGGTACAGCGTTATCTGTACATTGTGTCTTCACAGTTCCCTGGCAACATTTGATATCTTGGTAACTGACCTTAGTGCTAAGAAGCATGATAAGAAATTAAGCAGATCATGTAAATAAATACATAAAATAGATAAGCATATGTACGAATTATAAACACTATATAGGCCAGAATAGAACTTTAAAAGCCTGCCTTTGAGATATTATTAATACCCTGCTTTTAATTACAGTTGTGTGCGTTCAGGCTTAATCGCTACAGTTTGCAATACATATGCATGGGGGTTTTATCTGCGTCTATTAATGCTCGAATGTTTCACATCACCAACCGCTATGACTAATGCGATTTGAAGCTCTTATCGGGGCAAGCGTGCCAAATACATATGCATATACACATACGTACATATATGTATGCAGGGTATACTGAATGACAGTTAATCAGAATGCGATGGCGAATGCTTACAGATCCAAATGTAATATAAGTTCTTGACCAGCTTCTGGAACTCGGGCGGTATTTCCACTTCGATGTCTTGGTAGAAGCACGGCTTCAAAAAGAAGTTGTCCGGCAACGGCGGCCAATTGTTTAGCTGCGGCACATTGCCCTGTAGCTGTTGCTCCCTGCGATCCAGCTCGGCAGCCTTGCGATCCAGTTCCTCCTGTCGACGCTGTAAAAAAGCAAATTCGATATTATCACTCAACATGTCATACAACAAACGCCCACACAAACTCGATCATAGAGACTGAAACATAAACACAGACAGACTGAGCCACGTCTGTGTGTGGCAAGCCACAGCAATGCAGCTAACCACACACACACTGATAACTGTAATGCGAGTCGTGCCAACTGGAGCAACCATAACCGGGCCCAGAACTGTTTGAATATATATGCAAACATATGAGTAATACCTGCAACTCCTCCGAAGTGATCTGTATGCTGGTGCTGGGCGCCGATGCACCCAATGAGCTGGGCTGCGGAGGCGGAACATTCTGTGAGAGCGGTTGAACAACGGCTGCCGTATTGGTCGAGTTGATCTGCAATTGTGGCTTCACTTGCTCCTCAAAGGGATTGTAATCCTCCAGTGATTGCAGACCGCTGGTCAACGTGGTAGACGTACGTGTCGCCTGCTGTATGGCAGGATCCTAGACATGAGAGTATAGAGGAAAAACCGATAAAAGAAAACTCCACGAATATGAGCTGAAGTTTGAAATGTGTAGGCGGCACATACACATACATATGTAAATAAGCACACGTATTGTCGTCGTTGCACCTACACCAAGCACACACACACACACACAAAACATACACTCAGCCCCAGAGTTTAGTTCGTGAACACACGTACACAGATATATGTGTGTATGCGTGTCTGTGTGTGTGTGTGTGTAGGGTTTTCATCAGTAGAACTTTGTTGTCAGGCTTACCGCAAATGGATTATCCAGATTGGGTTCGCCAAATGGATTTTCATCGAAACCGTTGCCAGACATTTTGTTGCCGTTGCTGTTTGTTTTTGTTCGTGTTGTTTGTATTTTGTGCCAAACGACTTTTGCACTTCTTGCCCGTATATATTTTCTTCTGGCTTTTACTTCTTTCTTTTTTGCGTTTGAGTGACGATTTTTCGGAATTTGATGTGACCAGTTGCGCGATTTAGTGTGAGACCAGTTGCACGATTTGTGTGTGACCGTGTCCAGCTGGCAAGTGGTTGAATACTGTATCTCTCAAACTAATCGAACTATCGAACCCGTCAACGCCGATATATCGATATGCGTATTTACCACAAGCCAGCTGCGATGTATCGCATTTATCGCATGCTGCAATCGATATATTAAAATTCTAAATTCAAATGCACTTTTGGTTTTTATAACGTAAGAAACTTGTATTCTTTATTTAAGTACAGCTTAGCACTTGCACACGCACTTGACGTAATTGGAAGACAAAATGTAAAGACATACAATATACTCATTACATTCATATTACATACATATACAAAAAATTATGCTTACATACATAGATACAATATTATCATTATTATTACATACAGTTGTTTATAAGCTACATGTACGTTACATGCTACAATAAATTAAACTTTTATTGTTTTCTCTCTATCTTTCTCACTGCTGCGAAGGCGGCTGCACATGCGCTCTCTATCTGTGTAAGTACGTTCCAATACGTTGTATAATTATTGTTTATTATTCATTATTTATTGATTATTGTTTACTCTCTATTTTTGCGAACTTGGCGCACCAAAATATTTGACGCATTTTGACTCATGAACCACAACTTCTATACAAACATCATATCTGTATGCATGTGTGCGTGCACATACATATACATATATGAATGCGTATGTGTAAGTGGATAAACATAGCGCTAGATAAACTACTAACTAAATTCTTGTAAAGTAGAAAAAAAATATATACGTTATATCAAATTGTATGTATGTTTTTATTGGTCTGTCTGTCTGGTGATCGGCCTGTGTATCGATCTGCTTGTTTGTCTGTCTGTTTCTCTGTCTCTCTAAAGATCGGTCTATCTTTCTGTCTGTCTGTGGGTCTGTCCGTCCGTCTGTCTGTCTCTATTTTTCTTTGTCTTTTTATTTCTCTGTCTGTCTGTCTGCTCGTCTGTCGGTCTATATATTGGCCTGTCTGTCTGTCTGTGTTTATATGCTTGAATGTAAGTTAAGCTTTTTATTGCCGCAAACAACGATTTTCGCTCCGTCTCTCTCTCTCTCCCTCTCTGTCTGTCTGTTTCTTGTTTGAAATTCTTTGCCATTCATTTACATATTACAGTTAAGGCGGATAGTTGAAACCGGGAGACATTCGACTTAACCCCACATTTTAATACACATGTATCTCTAGCTCTTTCTTGTCTGATGTCTGATGTCTTATGTCTTTTGTGATTTGTGATTTCTAAACGATATTGCTTCAAAGGTTTTCTTCAATGCGCTTGCGTCGATCTTTCGTCATGCATTTCGTTGTTGTTGCTCCACTGACTTCACTGGCTTCACCGATCTCTAATAATTATACGGTCCGTATTGCGAGCCATGGTAGTAGGGACCCGGATAGATCTGAGGCTGGGCGTAGTTGGCGTAGGGCGGATACGGCGGCTGCTTTTGCGAGTAGACTGCAAAAGGAAAATAAGAGGAAATTACAACAACATGTATATGGAGCGGGGGGAGAGGAAAACTTACCGGGCATCAGGTATTGCAGATTCAGTTGCTCCTCCTTCTCACGCTCGTTGCGCAGGCAGACCGCAGCGCCGGACAGCAAAATGGCAGCCAGCAGACAAGTACCGATGCCTGTCCAGGCCACAATGTACGACCAATCATAGACGATCTTAGTGTTGTCGCGCAGTACCTGAATATGGAAGAGCACACATTAGATACTCGTACAACCAGAGGCAGAGAGAGAGGGAGAGAATGAGAGAGGGGGAGAGTAACTCACCGTGTTCCATTGCTGGTAGTAATCCTCGCCAACGACTTTCTCCTTCTCAAAGAACTCAACCGTATGCCAAAGACCCATTGCGCCAGCGGCCAGCAGACAGGTAACTAAAAGTAGTATCGAGGTGGCCGTTATGGCACCCGACGACCGCTTCCAGCAGCCGGACAGACCAGTCCAGAATGCACAGAAAATGGTCACAAAGCTGATTATGAAGAGCGCAATGCAGGAGCGTGCCAAGTGCAGACGCGATGTGGCATCCTCGTTCGATATCTTGTCATCCTCCACTTGCGGGAAGTAATCGATGTTCGAGCAGTGCGTCTCGATGGGCGACAAGTATGTGGGGACTGCAAACAATGCAAAATATTTAGATGATCCTCACAGAGAGAGAGAGAGAGAGCGAAAGGGAATAAGAGAGAGATTCCTCTACACACCTGCTGTTGCGGGCGGTCGCTCCTTGGGATAGCATATTCGGAACAGTCCACGGGTTCTCGTATAGTAATAATACTTCAGATTCAGGTTCTGCAGCAACGAATCCGCATCCGAGTGCTTGGTGGCAAAGGCCTAAAAGAAGAAGAAGAAGAAAACACGTTGTGTCAGTAAATGAAAACTCTCAGCAAACGTTTATGGATTATGGATACAAATGATACACTGCAGAGCAGCCACACTACATAGTACACAGTACCCAATGCTATCAATGCCATCCTCTCGTTATTATCATCATCTTCAACTAACTGGTCTCTCTCTCTCTCTCACTATCTCAACAATGGAAACCTGTTCCGTGTGTGGGCGGCCATCTCAACTAGCTCTCGTTCACAATTACTACTGCCACTCGTCTTGTTGTTGTTGTTGTTGTTGCTGTAGTAATTATTATTGCTGCTGTTGCTGCTGTCGATCATCATCCGGTCATCTTTCGTCGTTTTAATGATACGCGGATGTGCCTAAGTATAGGTCTGACTCTGACAATAACTCTCGTCGATTTCTTGGTGTAGGTGTTCGTCGTCATTATACTTTATACGCATTGTACAATATATATGTATGTAGGTATATGCATTGTATCAGTTTATTTATCAGATCGAGTAGCCAAGCAACACGTTCCGCCACATACGAATACGTCATTTTACATTGCGACAATCGAAGGTTCTCCCCAATCCATTTGGGGGTCAATCTGCTCTAGCTATTATCTTTATATTTGTTTATGCAAATCTTTAATCTTCTCCACATATTCCCTACTTTACAGAAAAATATCATATTTATCATTTTGTACAAATCTTAAGTACAAGGCTCTCTATAGTTAGGTTACTTATTGTAGTAACGTAGTAATACTAATAGTTCAGTTACAGCTAACCTTAGTTAGCCGGCGCGCCTGCAAGGGCCGAATTAATAGCGACCAAGATGACAAAGAGGTTCTCAGCTACCCCGTATGCCTTAATAAAGTTTAAAAAAAAAAAAAAAAAAAAAAAAACTAATAGTTCTAATTGATCTAAATTCTGACCTATAGCACTTCGAGCATTATCTTAAGTAACACAAAAGATATGTACAATATGACGATTAGTTTATTACTATAGTTAGGTTGCTTGATAAACTATTTGTTGAAATAGTTTTATTTCTTTCAACACATAAGATATTTAGTATCTCAGTTCGATTAGGTAGCAAATTGGTAAATAGTTTCTTTTGTATATGCAGTTCTATGCATGCCAAAACAAAAATGGACACTGCAATTGTCGCATATGTTGTAAAGTTATCTTAACATCGAATTTGATGGCTTTAGTTCGTATGATAGCTGAGATCAGCGCGTTCATACAGACCACCGAAGTTATTTTCAATGAAAATAAGCCTATTTGCTTGGCACTTTCAGCGATTCTCATGCTTTCGCTGCTTTTGATCGACCTTCGCGGGAGCTGTGGCTTTCCTCGCTCGCTATTCGACTTGCCCACTTGTGCGTAACCCGACAATTAGCCGGATAGCTATAAGTAGATACTATGCCCAATTGGTGCTCTCGTTTTCCAGGAGTTAAGCGCTCTGCGGACTAGTACACACGACTGGTTTCTCGAGGCGCTTTATACCTCAATGGTTTTCAAATGCCTACACCGTCCCAACATCTCCAACCTCCGCCCCCCTGTCGGCCCCCTCGCCTGCGACTACATAAAGAGCGTAATTTAGTGCTACCGAAACCGTCTGAGTGTACTATAAATTAATCAACTACCAGGAAAGGTGGAGCCAGCCAGTAGGAGCCCTTAATTGACAAGACTTTCATAAGAAAGTTACAAAATTAATCCGTTGCCCAATGCATAGAGGGGAGTGGAGAGTGCAGAGTGGTAAGTGGAGAGTGACAAGGCAATGCGCTAATAAAAGACCCAGACTAGGCCCGAGACCAGCCTCAGCCCTGGGCCCAACGCTACCTGAACGGGTCCGAGTCGAGTTGAGTCGAGTCGCGTTAAGCGAAGCGCGTCAAATATTTCATAAGAGATCTGGGCGGACAACATATCTTCCAGTTCCCAGTTTGCATTTTGTTTTTTCTGTCTCCGTCTCCGTCTCTCTCTCTCTCTTTCTTTCCTTTTTCGGCCCTATGCAACAATTTGGTGGGTTTCGTAAGTGAAAACCCGAACATTTTCACAAGCATCCATCCAATTTACATAAGTCCAGTCCAGTTCTCCGGTTCCGATGCAGGTTTTCAATATGAAACCGATTCCCCCTTCCTACTGGTCTCTCCCCTCGTTTGTCGATAAAAATTTGTTAGGTTTTCTTTGCATTTGTTGCTGTCTCATTGTTATTTAAGTACCGGACATAAAGTAAAACACGTTTCGAGGTTTTGCTGCCAGACAAGCTCTAGCGGGATCACTAGAAGCAAGGGGAGACGAAGGGACGGGGGAGAGAGATTACTGAAAGTTACCACTTGGCTGGGGCCGATTAACATTTTTCCCAAAAAGAAAAGAAACCAAACACAAGCGAAATGCAGAATTCCATGTGGCAGACGTGCGGAACGTGATTCCATTCGAAATCTGTGGATATTTGTGACTCAGGAACAACAAATACGTGTTCTTATCAGCAGACATTGAGATAAGCGTGGATTACAATAGAACAGAAGATTACTTGATCGCATAATGCAGTGGATTTTGAGTTTTATACTTATGATCAGGGGTTATCTAGTTGAAGAGACTAGGAGATCTTACAAGTTGTAGTAGCGATCTTAGATTTTATATTATACTATCTAGAAAGTGTAGGGTCTTGAGATCTATGTTTCATTACTGTTCTCAAACCTCTTGATGAATAACCAACTTCAGTACAATATGTAGAATAGTTTACTGAATTGTATTGTATATGTATATAGAATATTATATATCAGGTTAACCAGGAAGCAAATGCTCATTGCCAGACTGGTTCCGGACACGGTGTATATCGCATACGCATTCGCATTCGCGAGAGCGCGTACTGTACACAGATCTCTCGACACGGCCCTATCGCCAGGGTCCACTACAGTTGCAGTTCCAGTTCCAGTTGCAGATCGTGGACAGACACTACATGTGGCGCCTGCTGCTTGTGCTGGGCAGCTGCTGCCACAGAAGTACGATATTAATAAGCCACAAGTATTTTTATGACACAGGCAAACGAGTTTACTGACGGTCCCCACAGACCCCACCAGGCCCCACCGAGCGGATGTCGGTGATTAGCCAATCGACTTGGCCAAATGGTAAACTGGATCAGTTCACGCTGCCACACATGCCACATGCCACACGGCGCACAGGATGCTGCGATCCAAGGCCGTGATCAGACGACAGATATGAGTAACATATAAACCCAGACAGCCCCCACTACAATGATCTATAGCCAATTTTTGGGTGTGCCACATATACGAGTAAATCATAAAAATGCGATATCACCAAATAACCAAATACAAATTTTGTCGATTGGAATGCATGATATGTAAGTAGGAGAGCACACACACACACACACACACACACGCGCAGACACGAAAGCGACAATTGTTTTTGGTGCACATTTTTGAGTCGTTTCTTGTTTTTCTTGACTTGGTTCGACTAGTTTTGCGACTTGACTTTGTTTTTGTTACGAGTATAACTTTGTCATTCGTGTTTCTAATTCCCCTGAAAAGGTCGTGGGAGCGCGACATTGACAACACAGATCTGATCTCTGTGGTCGTCAGTCAGACAGTTTCGTCTCGTCAATCTCTCAATTGTACTCGATGCGGAGTTCAAATCGGCGCCAAGATTCATGGCAAGTGTTACCCGGAAGTCGACGATGCGAAACTGCCAAATTCCTCATGATTTAATTTCAATTATGTCTGTTTATTCGACACACAGCGAGACTTATCGAAGCATCTGTCGGTAGCGGTAGGAAGGCGAAAGCGATTCAAATGCCCAAAATAATAGCGTTCGATATGTGTGAGAAACATTGCCAGTTTGGCAACTGCGGAATTTCGAGAACAACACATTATAATGAACACAGAAGACAATATTGCAGAGAGGAGAGAGAGGGTTCGTTAGTTAACGATCTCAGAAGAGAAGATTTCAAAGAGAGAAGTGAGTTGAGAGAACACATCGTTAACGGTAGTTAAGTATTTCGTTGCAGACCTTTTTCTTCTTCGACGACATTCTCAAGTAACGCTACCAGATCCAAGTCTGTCCTGTCACGCAGCCACGCCCCTTTTCGGGGATAAAGGGGGCCCCCTTTAGGTGCTTCTACTGCTGCTGATTAAGCGACAGTTGGTAATTGTTGTTGTTGTTGTTGAAACCCAACGCCATCAACGGCACCAAACCAAGTGCACAATTCACTTTATGCAAATGGGTTTCATAACCACCGACAGCACATTACGGTGGGTAGAACTTCTAGAGGTGATATACCATTTTGGAATTTCACATGATGTCAGCAAATAAAATACAAATTAACCGAGCGAATGATGCGCATACCAAACGGCAGGTTTATTTTTATAACTCAGACTCAGTCTTGCCAGCTCTCTATATGATGTTTATTGATGAAATAAATAAATATGATTATGATATGATGGAGACAGCAAGTGATGGGATCGATGGGAAACTTTGCTTCAATTACTTTCTCGGGTTTCCATTATGTTTTTGATCTATAACATACAGTTATTCGCAGGGAGTGTGGGTAATAATAAATTTTAATTAAATCATTTCATTTCTACTTATTTTCTTACTAATTTCATGGGGAATTTTCAACTCGTAGTCGAAAAGAGAAACACCACATTTCTTTTTATTTATTTATTTTATTTATTTTGCGCTGTCAACTGCTGTTTCTGCTGGTCACACATGGCGTATGCGCAATTTGGCATAAGCTTAATTAGCCCCCGAGTAGTATCAAATTAACATCTGTTTCGTCTTTCGCCTTACTTGACAAATCAAAGCGCTTACTAAGCGTAAAACTACAACATGAAATTCATTCATTGAAAACGTGAAGAAACAAGTAGAAGACGAAGAAGAAGGAGAAGGTGAAGAAGAAGAGGCAGAAGGGGCAACATTGCGCCAGGCCCAAAGCTAATAAAAAACCATGTGGGGAAAAGGCAACAGCAGCCGCTTTTCATTTATTTTCTTTTCATTAATTTTCCTTTTGGTCTTTGACTGCATTTTTTTTTTTTTTTTGTTTTCGAGACAACAAGAAAAGTTGACGCTTGCCGTGGATTGCCGTAAAGTAAAGTCGAGTCGAGTCGAGTCGAGACAAGGCAATAGCCGCAGTAGCCGAACGAAATGCAACAAACGAAAGAAGAGAAACGAAAAAGAAAACAAGAAACACATGAAGAGACAAGCAAACAAGAAAAGAAAACAATAAGTGCAATGAATAGAAGGGTTTTCTCTTTTAACGAGCCAACCAACGAACCAAGCCAAAGCGCGCACAGAGTTTTATCAATCGGATTGGCGGATCGGCGGATCAGATCGGATCGTGGATCGTGGGGACTCAACTCAACTGCGACGCGACTTTGACGACAAAATGAGAAACAACAGAAACAACTGAGGGCTGCCGCCGGTCAGGCGAAGATCGGGCTACTTCAGCAGGGGTGAGGAGAGAGAGAGGGGGAGAGCAAGGTGGTGGAGGGAGGCCGACCCAGGTGCGACTCAACAGGTATCGCATACCAATTTAGAGACTTGAAAACATGAAACGAGTGAAAACTCAAAACCAGTTTAGCACATACTCCGCAGCACACACACACACACACACGACATGTACACAAAGGCGTGTACAAGCGCAGCTCTCCCCCTCTTCCTCCCTCTCTGTCTCTATCTCTCTCTCCCTCTCTCTCTGCTTGTCGTTCTCTGGCACCCAAATGGATTAAGCTTTGGTTAAATACGAAAAAAAAAGAAAAACACGAAATACAATTTTTACTTTGTACAGCAGGGGAACCCAAAGAATTAGACGGGGAAGAGGAAGCAGCAGCGCCACAAGTTGTAGAAATTGAGAGAGAAGAAGAAGAAGCAAAAACAGAATCAGATACAATGGGAGCCCGCAAAGAACAATTATTGAGAAGCTCTTCTTTCTATGAAGCGCTTGAACTCTGTTTGAAGCGTGAAGAAGAAACAGTTGAGAGGGACAGAGGAATAGAGAGAGAGAAGGGAAAGAGAAGTATGTAATTGTATTGCTGATAACAGTAATCCACACTTAGATGGACTCATAGCGAGTTAAAGAAACGAGAACAAAAAGAGTGGAAACAAATTTGGAAAACTATTGCTGCCAGATTATCCTGATCTAGTGCAAATACATAATATGATCATACAAACATTTGCATTCTATATTGAAAGGTATTTAAAATGTTATTGATTTCTTTATAATATTAAGTTCTATTTTCTTTATTTTCTCTATATTCTTAAGAACCCCCATTGCTATACCAGAGCTAGATCGAATCCATTAGCTGCGACACCTGCACAGACTTCGGAGTTTACTGTTTTAAGACGAAACAATTAATTCGATTTGGAAAATGTGTTTTGATTCGGTATTCTAGAAAACCAGAATGAATTGTGCTAAAAAACTTATAGAGATTTCCGCTCTGATGGTTATGCAAGATTTAAAAGATGTTCTATTATTGCAGAAAGTCAAACCTGTTAGAAGATTTTAAGAACTTTCAGTTTGAAATCCATTTATTGCACTTGGTTAAACTCATCTTCCCTCTCTCTCTTTTTATTGTATGCAACTTTCGACTTCAACTGTGTGGCGAGTTGGCAACCCTGTTTGATATGAGATTAACCTTTGAACGAGCCTAGAGACGCCAAAGTCAAAAACGTGCAAATATTTTAAGCACCTTGTTGTTGTTGTTGTTGTTAACTTGTTTTGGTATGCGAGGTATGTGCGCACACACACACACATATTGAGTCAATTGTAGCGCTCTCTCTTACTCTGTCTCTCTCTAGCTAAGCTGGTACTTGGCGCATTGTTGTGCCTACAAGCTCACTCATTGTAGAGTACTTTAACTATGCCGCACAGTATGTAACGCATTTAACGACCATCAGTTAACCTATTTAACTTCTATATTCGCATTAATTTAGTTAAATTAGTATTTTTAATCCTATTTCCTATAGAGATTTTTAAAAACTGCTTAAAAACAATGATCACTTTGCAGTTCGATACCTAACACAGTCCAATATAACATGATCGGTCACTCTGATCGAATTTAAGTTGAGCTGAATTCATATATAATATACCATCGTCATTTAATCGATCTGCAAAGGGTATCTAAACGTCGGCACATTGCCAATAATTGCAATTCTTTCTTGTGTTTCTATAATTTGTTGTGTGTATTACATGCAAAATGAGAAATTGCCGCTGCTTCTTCTTCTCTTCTTCTGCTTCGTGCACACAACGTCTTCTTCGTTTCTCCGCCCTATCCCCCTTCTTCTCCCTCACCACACCCCTTCCAGCAACGTCACACTCCCAGTCGCAGCCGCAGTCGTGTCGCTTGGCTTGGCTAAGCGCTCGCGTAGAAAGTTTTAGCGTTAACGGCCAACCAACCCCCCTCCCCCTGCTCCCTTCCCCTCTACCAGCCACCCCTGCCGACCCCTTCGACTGTGCGCTTCCAGCGCTGTGTTCCTCTCCTTCTACTTGTTGCTTTGCTTTATCTGTTGTTGTTGCTGTTGCTGTTGTTATTGTTGCCGTTTGCTTTCGACCTTTCTTCTTTTCATATGCCTCACACGCAGCGCCATGCCCTTATTTCTTCTTCGTTCGCCAGGCAACAACACGCGCGTCTGTTACTGTTACCGCTGCTTCTGCTTCTGTCGCTGCCGCTACCAGCAGCGACCACTGCAGCGCAGAGCATGCAAGGCACAGTGGGACACTAACATTAAAGACTGATCAGTGATCTTTACAATTCTCTACTTGACAAGAATTGATGCAAGAAGTAAATGAAATACAATGCCAAAGATAAATTTAGATAATTATAGCACAAATATGTAATCCGGAATTTAGTAGTGATAGAACCTATTAAGATGTTTAAGCATTCTCTACAAGAAGTTTACAAATATTTCTTTAATAACTTCTATGTTCTAGGAAATCAATTGAAAGCTGGAAGAGATTCTTCGCTTTCAATAGTACGTACTAGCTTTAAAAATTAGCGTGTAATTGATCAATCAATCAATCGTAATAATGATTTTGATAGTTCTAACATTAATACAATCTTCATAATCTAACTAAACTAATTTAACAAGTGCTTAGAAGATTTTTAAGATTTAAATTGATTAATAATTGCAATAATTTAAATAAAATCAATTCTAAGTAATTCTGTATATAATTCATGGCCATATAACTTTTTATGGAAATAAAGCATAATTTGTGTATTCTTTACTGATGTTCTATCTGTCCCATTGTACTTTAGATTCTTTAATAATAATTTAATAAGTCTTGACTAATTTTCTTGTATCTGTCCTATTGTACTTTAAATTCTACATTTTGTGTTCATCTTCTTCTCATCTTAACATCTTCTTTGACTTCAGCTCTGCCCTCCACTTCTTCTACTTATTCTTCGAGTACGACCTATGCACTGCTCAGTTTTTCTATAACAGCAGAGGCCTTGGCTCGATTTGAACCTATTGTCTTTGTCTTGGTTTGGCGGGGGTGTGAGATACACACATACATAAACGCATGTGCATGTGCAAACGAGATGGAAGATGCAAGATGCGATAGGCGAGAGATATGAGAGTCGTCTGCGTCGTTTTGTTGACGCTTTACACTAACCTGTATCTGATTGCGTCTGACATCATAGTGCAGCCAATTGTCGGTGGAGAAGGCGATCGCAAGAAGTGCTGTCGCGATAATCGCACAGATTGTCGCTATCGAAAGCGTAACGGCTGAGCAGGGCATTTTTGTTATCGATTTTGTGGATGTGGATGTGAATATCGATGCTCAGCTTAGTTCGCTCTATTATCGTTACTGATTTTGTTCCTTCCTTCCTTCTACGTTCGTGCTGCCGTTAAACGGTTATATTTTTGTTGTTTTCGTTGTTGTTACAAGTTACGGTTATTCAGTTGTTGGTCTTATTGCTGCTGCTGTTGTTGTTTTTTGTGCTCTTCTCTTCTTCTGGCACTTCTCTGTTCACAGCTAGTTTCTGTTGCTGCTGCTGCGCCGACGACACAGAAAAAAAAACTCGAAAAAAATACGTGTATAATAATTTAGCAACGGAACGGCGAACAGAGCAAACGGGAACGGGAACAAGCCAAGCCAAGCCAAGCCAAGCCGAGCCAGCCAGGTAACAACACTGCAGGCACGGCACAGTAACCGACACACAACGACAGAGACGCACGTACACGCGCACGCACACTAGCACACACACTCACACGCAGAGTCAGAGACACGGACAGGCTCGGTGTGAGATCGTTGTGGAGCAGAAAGAGACGGACGACACACGAGAGAAACGACAACGACTAACTGCGCTCAAGACAACGTTCGCCAGCGGACTGAAAGCCGAAACTCCGAGCCAAGTTTCAACAGCTTAGCTCAGTCGAAACGAACGGCAACGGAGACGCAGACTGCGACGCTGACTGAGACAGCAGCGCTCGGCATGGGCAGCGCTGTAAATGCAACCGGCTCTTCTACCTGCTGGATAAGACGACGCTAGGCAACACTACCATTACGACTACTACTATTACAACAACTATTACTGTATGTGTGTGTGTGTGTCTGGTGTACAAAAAGAAAATCACAAAAACAAAGTACACTGATAGTTTTTGTTTTATTTTTGCTTATTGTTGACGACGCCACGGAGTGTTCGACTCGTGTGTGTGTGTGTGTGTGTGTGTGTACATATGCATGTGTGCAAGTGTGTGTGCTTGCATGTGTGCAGCCTGTTGATCTTTTTCTTGTTTTGCTGCTTTGCTATCTGAAAGACGTTGGCTTTACAGAGCAGGGCAAGCTGAAGGTACACTGTGAGAAAAATAAATTGATATTTCGCGCCAAAATTTGATGATTGATGTATAACTCCATGAGATAAATCGAAAATGTTTAGTAAAATATTTACGTTTTCGGCTTACTTTGGAAGACAACTAACTAAAAAACGTAGACTTATTTTTATACCCGCTATCTTTCAACAGAAAATATATTTAATAGGCAGAAGAAGGCGTGGCAGACGCCCCTAACTATAAATATGTATGGATTCATGTCCATGTCCGTCTTTCAGTGAGATCATATAAAAGTCTAGTTCAGAGATTATAAGAACTATAACTACCAAAATAATATTAAAAAATGTCAAAATTCAGCGTGCAGATTAAGTTTGTTTTGGGATTGTACAATATATAATTAATAAATAAAAACCGATTCCCAAATATACTTTAAATGCAAGGCAGCGAATTTTTAGTAAACATTATAACTATCAACGCCCAAATTTCAGATTACTTAAAATGTGGATGTGGTCGGAATAAGAAATTGTTATTTCCTTACACGAATCAGCTCCCCAAATATGCAACACACAGTACGGTAAGCTTAAAAGTTATATATTAAAGAAATCATTTTGGTCATGTTGGTAGCGCGTATATTGGAATCGAGCAATCGACTTTAGATTTCTGCTTGTTTATTTACTATGTTATTAATTTACTTTTCATTGTATGTTAAATAATAAACTATCTGAATACATTTACTTGACAAATTAAATTTAAATTAAATTAAATAATAATAAATACAAAAAATTGAACCACTCAATGTGTTAAATATTTTTTACAGTGCAGTGCCAAATAATACAATGGCGTAGTGCAGCTGAGATGCTGCGACTGCGCTGTTGGCGTTGGCGCAGGTAAGCAACAGCAACAACAACAAGTGCTGGTATGCGTTTCTTTAAGTGTGCATGCATATGCATGAGTGTGTGTGCGTCTGTGTTTGGCATTGGCATGCCGTTGCCTTTGTTGTTGTTTTCATCAGTTTCATAGTTGTCTTCTATTTTGGGTTTTCGTTATTGCGTGGGTTTTTTCTCAATTGCAGTTTTGACTCGGGTATGTGCGCACATGTATTGTATATTTTACGTAGACATGCATATGTATGTATGTGTATGTATGTATGTATGCTTGGCCAAATACCAAAATTACCTAGATACGACAGAAAACAGGATAGGCTCGACTCAATTCTCGATTGCTGCCGCTGCTGCTGCTGCTGGCTGATCTTGTCGTTTCTTTTGGCTTGGCCAGGCCAAACATGTCTGTGCCTGTCTGTCAGTCACTCAGTCAGTCAATCCAGCAGTCTGTCCACCAAATTGTCCATACTTCGTTTTCTTTTCGCATGCCATATTGCATTCCACAGCGTCGATTTTGTCGCGGCGTTGCTTGTTTTGGATCACTGTCGCCGTCGATGTCGACGTCGCTGCCACTGCGACTAGCTTATTATGTATGTATGCCTTGTGGTGGGAGGAGATGGTAGCAGAGAGGGGGGTGGGGGGTGAGGGTTTGATTCACATTTTAGCACAAGTTATTAAATATTTGACAGTGGCAACAATGAAAGCAGCAACGAAAGTGAGAGCGGCAGGTGAAAGAAAGCCAAAGACTTCCGCTGATCGCTGCACAGAATCGCTAATTTATGCGATTATTGGTAACTTGGTAGCTCTTGAGCCATCCGGGCACGGGACAGCCCGTGGACGCGTTTTTGTAATTTTAATAACTATGCATTGTTTGGCAATGGGCAAACAGAAAACGTGTTCGCGCGCGTCGTCGCAGTGAAAGTAACAGGTGACCGCAACGGTCAACGCCGAAAAAGTAGCGTCGCCATGCGTCGCGTCGCTGTCAACGCCACCACCAACGACACACATATAGACAGGCATGCGTATGTGTCTGTGTGTGTTGACCCACAGCGAGACCCTTGGCACATGAAAGTCGCCAAGTGGTCAAGAAGGCGTGAGAAAGAGAGAACGGCTGGGGGCAGCAAATTTCTACTGTTTATAGGAGATCAGGTTTAAAAAACGATTAACTAAATGAAAACAATTAACTATCAATCACGTAGTGATTCCATAATTATCAGTAGCTTTAAAATCTACAACAACTCTTGTGCTGTGTTTAGGTAAAAAATACATTAAAATATTATTTATGTACAATTACTTTTAAAATATGTATTTATATATATTATACACATACATGAACATAGATATATATACATATATATGTATTTATGTATCTACATCCGCTCACACCCATTTGTTTTGAAGAGTTTAATTTTGTGATTGAAAATTTAAAATTCCGTTGAATTTTTCATGAGTTCAATTTAAAGTAATTTGCGCACTATACTTTGTCCAGATGTTATCGATAGTATCGGTTAAACGATTCAGAGTCGCACTGAAAACACAGAAACCTCAATCAGCGGTTAAAGTTGCTCCCACTTGTTTTTTCGATCAAAGAACCCCAGAGCCCGAAGAATTGAGAGTAGAGACTTCGGCTGCACGCTCGGTTGGGGTACTTGCATGTTCGGCTCTCAATACAAACAGCGCATAGCATTAAAAGTTATTCAGTCGCACAACGACAACGCAACGATAACCATGCGCGAGCTTTTTTGCGCAGCGCAAATTGCGCTGTGCGATCATTTCAATGTATGCGTGCATGCATGCACAAACTCGCATATGTATGCGTTGCTTGTGGAGTTTGACAACAGGCAAATGCTCAGGCCAGCGCAATGGCAGCCTGAAGTAAATTTTGTGTTTCTTAACTTCCCTGAGTTGCAACCAACTATGCAAGTTCCCCAGAATCCAAAAAGTAGCAAGGCCATTTGCATGGACAATTTATAACGAAATTTCCTTACAACTGCTGAAAGTTTTCTTACGTTAATTTGAAAGTACCTTTTTTAATTTCCCTGAGCTTGCAAGTTAAATAACTTAAAATCGAAATGTACCAAAAGGGAATTATAACAAAGATATTAGCATGGAGAATTTTCCTATAATATAATTTGCTTAGAAAAATTAGCGAAATTTCCTTATAACTGCTGAAAGTTTCCTTACGGGAATATTAAAGTACCTTTTTTAATTTCCCTGAGCTTACAAGTTAAAAAACAAAATGTACCAAAAGGCATTTCTAATAAAAATACTTGCATGGAAAATTTTCCTATAATATAATTTGCTTTGGGAAATTAGCGAAATTTCCTTATAACTGCTGAAAGTTTGCTTACGTGAATTTTAAAGTACCTGTTTTTAATTTCCCTGAGTTTGCAAGTAAAATAACTAAAAAAAAATTTTCCAAAAGGAATTTATATTTTCCTATAAGGGAAATTAGCGAAATTTCCTTATAACTGCTCAAAGTTTGCTTACGTGAATTTTAAAGTACCTTTTTTTTATTTCCCTGAGCTTGCAAGTTAGACAATTAAAAAACAAAATGTACCAAAAGGCATTTATAACAAAAATATTTGCATGGGCAATTTTCCTATAATATAATTTGCTTAGGGAATATTTTTAGTACGGATAAAAAGATTGATTTTTAGTTCACGACATTCCCAAGTCATGAACCTGAGAAAGTACCTTTTGGAGTATTTAATCTAGTATTTTCATTAAAAATAAGCTTCGTAAGATGAACAATGAGAGAAATTTGAACAATAGCTGAAAAGTAATTTAACAATTTAAGACTTACCGTTGAACACTTATAAAATAGATTTAACGCGCTATCTCTGACACACATAATTCCTCGTTGAGATAGTGAGATTGCCTTGGAATCTTGCAATTCATAGCAAGTGAAATTTAACGAGCTTTTCAGAAAAAAACCCAATGTTGTCCCAAAGTCAAAGCCCGGAAATGAGTGGACAATTTGTAGCACGACGACCTACCCCACACGGCGGGGTAAGGAAAAACAAATACCTGCCCGTTATTTTCGAGTGCTTTGCACTGGAACTCAGCAGGGGTAATTCAGTTAGAGGTGAATTCAGCTTGAGTTGAGTTCTCTTTAAGTTCACTTAAGTTCTGTTTGAGTTGAATTCAGTTTGAGTTGAGTTCAGTTGAGTTAGTCGATTGACAGAGCAACTCAAGCTGACACACTGACACAGTGTCTGTGTGTGTGTGCGTGACATATATCAGAAGACGCGGCCCGAGGCGAAGACTCTGTCCGAGATGTGACAGCAGCGCTTTGCGGGCTACGCGCGCCTGATAAGGTGATAAGCTGATAAGCCCAGATGGGTGTCGCTCGTCGCTTGTCGCTCGTCGGAGCAGTTCGGGGTGGCGGTCATTTTGGGGTCGTCTGGCGGGCACTCGCTTTGCATTTCAAGAAGTACTTGTAGTTTATATTTTTAGCTTTGTATTTTGACTTAATTTAGTGGGAAAACAAAAAAAAAACAGGCACAGAAGCCTGCCACATGAGCCGTCCAGGAGTTGGGGGAGGTGGAGGAGCTGGGGAATACTTAGCGCGGCGTCAAATTGTGCTTGCCACCGTCGATGGGGAAGAGGGCGCCGGTGGTGAAGCTGGCCTTGGAGCTGGCCAGGAATGCAACGGCCTCGGCCACCTCGAAGACATCGCCGACACGGCCCAGGGGATGCGAGGCGATGGCACGATCGAGCAGAGCTTGGTAGTCCTTGTCCACAATGCCGATGCGGCTGTGAATGTTGGTCACCACAAAGCCAGGATTCACCGAGTTCACGCGCACACCCTGTGGCGCCAACTCGAGTGCGACAATCTTGGTGAACTGATCCAGCGCCGCCTTGGACACGCCATAGCTGAGGGCACCGGCAAAGGGACGAATGCCGGCACAGCTGCTGACATTCACCACAGCTCCCTTGGTCTTGAGCAGATGTGGTACCACAGCCTTGGTGAGCAGCACAACGCCACGCAGATTGGTATTGAGCACCGCGTCGAACTCCTCAATGTCCAGATCGGCGAGGGGACCCTTGCCCAGAATGCCGGCATTGTTCACCAGCACATCGATGCGCCCGAAATGCTTCACGGTCTGCTGCACAATGGCATCCGCATCCTTGGTCACATCCGCAACCACGTTCAGCGTCTTGACGCCCTTCTGCTGCTGCTGCAGCGTCGCCTGCGTTGCCTCCAGATTGGCCACATTGCGGCCCACCAGCGCCAGCTGTGCCCCCTCGCGGGCCAGCACCTGTGCGATGGCAGCTCCAATGCCGCTGCTCGCTCCCGTTACAATCACCACCTTCTCGCTGAGGCTCATCTTGTCGACTGTGTGTGTCGGTCGACGCCCTCCCGTCATTTATGTACGTCTGCCCCCACAGGCGGCGGCGGCGACGGCGGGAGGGCGTTCTCAGTGTCAGCTCCTCTCACACCTCGCCCGATAAGATTAGCGCAGCAACTCAAGTGACTGCGACTCGGACTGTGACTGTGAATGTCACTGTGACGCAAATCGCAGCATGTTGCGCTTGTGTGTGTAACTAGAGCTGGACGCGTAGCCGATAGTTTCCCATTACGAAGATGAGCAATAAACAGTATGCGATGTACATAAGTATTATATATGTAAATAAACAATCGTAAAGTGAATTCGTCCAGTTCTGCTTTGTTCCCAAGTTCGACAGCTAATAAAAACTAAACGAAACCGAGGGATATTATCAATTATTTATTCGTTAAATTATATATATCACGTATTTACCTGCTGAGAGAGACTTGCACAAATGTAAACAAACCTTCGTCAAGTGACGCGCTCAGAGAACGACTCGATTAAATTCGTTCAGTTTTGCTTTGCTCTACATGTCGATAATTTCTTACACAAAGTAATCAGTGCTGCCAACTTAGCTTTCGAGTCTGGCTCTGCAAAATCTAAATTAAAGAGCTATTGTATTTAGCTTTTTTTAATGGCGGAAACTGCACACAATCGGCTTGTTTTATTGCATGTCTAAACAATTTAGCTTCTTTTTAATATAATAGGGCAGCACTGGGGGTAATCGAAATCGAGGGATATTTAATTTACCTAAAAGGAGACACTCGCATACAATCGTCGTGCCGTCTATTTGACTTTTAATAACTAGACAAAAACGAAAATATTGTTATATATTACTATGTAGCAAAGTTTATTTCAGCTTTTTTTTAAATTTAATTCGGCTTTTCTTCGCTTTTACTGGGTCATAGAGCAATGAACTTTAAATTCGTTTAGTTCTTTGTTCTCAATATCTATGGCTATTCAAGTGTAAGCGAGAGAGAGAGAGAGAGAAGGAAAGACTCGTATGAGGTTGGTCGAGCGCTGTTTTCATTTGAAATTTATTAACATCGAACAG
Organism: Zaprionus indianus; assembly: GCA_018904595.1. Classification (NCBI taxonomy): domain Eukaryota; kingdom Metazoa; phylum Arthropoda; class Insecta; order Diptera; family Drosophilidae; genus Zaprionus; species Zaprionus indianus. The sequence continues at coordinate 8,544,087 of JAEIHA010000158.1, forward strand.
GAGGGAACATCAATAAATGCATAAATATTAATTAAAGTTTTCTATTGAGAAATGAATTTATTTATTTATCAACTCCATTAAAAACATAACTGTGAAAATGCACGCAGCACATATTATTTTTTTATTATTCTCAAAGCCGAGTACAATTCTTTCGTATTTACAAACCATGGCAATATGGCAAAGTAGTGTGGTTGCCTTTGCCAAAGAACGAAGCGCTTTTAATTAATAGCCTTGGGCTCTGTAGAGTTGTTTGTCATCGGGTTTACAGTATTTTTCACACATTATATTTGCTGCTATTTAAACAATGTTTTCTTTTTGTTCTTTGTGGCTTACACACACACACAAGCACATGTTTTATTTGCATTTACATATTCTAAGCTGGTCGACAAATAAACTTTGTGCAGTGCTCCCTCAAAGTAACATAAATGTATTTTTTTTATTTTATTTATTCTGCGACTTTACAAACAATATCAAAAAGAACCATTTTCCCCGAATGAAATAAGCTTCTTGATTCTTTTTATTTATTTATTTATTTTTTTTTTTTTTTTTCATTTTTAATCAACGAGCGATGCAAGATGAAAGATAAATTTGGATGTTATGCCTAAGTTTGTTCATTAATCAAAAATCTAACTTTTCGAGTTGCCTCACACGCTTCATCGCATCACGCAACCATCGCTAACTCTCTCTGTGTGTGTATGTGTGTGTGTGTTGAGTGTGGCCGAACCTGTTGCGGTTGTGCTGCGTATTCGAAGTTTGAATTGAGTCTCACTTACGAATGCAGGTTCGATTGGCCCTGCCCGGCCCCAACCGGGATCGGGTTAACTTTAAGCGTACGTTAGAGCGAGACAGATACCTGATACCTCGCGTCGCTGCGCGCCGTAAGGGATTGCATAACGCCTGCCCCTCGCCCTGCCCGCACACATTTTGAAAGTCAAGCGGCAAGTTTTTAATTAAAACTTTTTGCGGCTTGTCTGATTTCAAACATTTGTGAAATCGTGCTCCAAGCTGACGCCGCATCGCCGCCGCGTAACTACAGCTATAAGTACAAGCCCAGAAGTTCGTTCTAACCGTTTGTACCATTTAATCGCAGCATTATGACGGCGATAGATATCGTCGCAGGTCGTTTTTCGGACAGACCAGCCCTGCCCTGCCTCTCGAATAACCCCGACAAGTGCTCCTCACATTAACTTTAAGCGGTTCCGTTGTCAGATAATTAACATTCCCATTTAGCCCGCGGGCCATGCTGGCTCGTATATCACCCAAGCCGGGCCCGGCTGCGTCGAGAAGTAGCGCCAAGAGCGCCCCCAAGATATATGGGGCACTCCATGGCGAGTGCTGTGGCATAAAAGCGAGCGAGATGAAACTGATTGCGATAACAGCAATTACAAATTATCACACACACACAAACACACACACACACACATAGGCGTATGCATGTCTAGTATATATAGTTATAGTTACTGATTAGAACCAAGTCGTGCTGGGGGCGCGAGGAAGTAACAGAACAGCTATCTCGAGTTGCCCGAAATTATCTTACACCAAATACCCTTTATTTGTTTTTGACAATACCACCAACGACCTCTGTTAATCAGTGTGCATAGAGGGCAGGGCTGCACAGCTTACTATCGATAGTTCAGATAACTATCGCATAATTATATTTATGTTTCATGTTTTCAATTAAACGATTTGAAATTATAGCAGTCAATGAATGATAACAGGTAGCGAAATCTTTGAATTAAATGATTTGTATATGTACTATATAATATATGTATGTGTTCCTCCAGTACGTGCACAAGGGCAGAGGCGTGATTGTTGAAGTTAACAAACGTATATATAAGGTATGTATACGTATAACAATGAGCTAATAGTACTCACCACAGAACCTACAAGTTTCAATTAGAATTTGGAATGCGTCTAATCAATCCCCAATGACAAGCCGAATACCTTATCTGGCAAAACTAAAAGTGACTGACTTTAACTTGTACAAGACACAGTACATACGAGTATAAATGTTTGCTAGGGTATTAGCAATTCCATACCAACTATCTATCTATATAACTGTCTCTCTCTCTCTTGGCCATTATGACATCAATGCGAAAGCTGGCAGTGAAACCGCAAAACTGATTAACATTCTCAATGCTATCCGCAGTTATCAACTCAATTACACGTCCATCTTCGTTATTTCTCCCATTTCCACAACAGTGGCGAGAAACTTTTTGTTCTCGTTCTCGTTTTCGTTCTCGATTCTGCTCCTCCTCTTCCGTTTCAATTCTGTTTCCAGCACTAATGTATGCGAAGAGCAGGAATTAATAAGCGATTGCAATTACGGAATGCAGCAGTAGCAACAACAATAGAAAAGTTTATTGAAATTGCAAATTGACAAACAGTTCAAATTTGTTCTCACAAAGGTCGCGTTTGTAATAAATTAAGTTTTAATAACCACACAGAAAAAAAAAAAAGAAAACAAAACACAATTAACGTGAACTTATGCTAACAATGCTTAAGCTAAAGGTTATTGGGGGGTTAAGCGACTGTATATACAAAGATGAAGAGCAGGAGAAGGTGGCAATTGAATGATGCTGATGAAAGCCTTGAGCCTTGAGCCTGAACTGCTCCGAGCTGTTTCGAAGTTCCCCAGTTCCTGAGAGGCCGCTGCCCTCCAAGTTACTTCAGGGCGGCTTTGTTCTTGAAGGGCAAGAAGGAAGCCAAGAGGCAGGCAACTGTAAAGTAAATGGAAGAGAAATAGGTTAATAAGGGAGCAGTTCGAGAGGTGCGGGGTATTACTTACAGTACATAAACGCGCTAACCATAAGGAAGGGCGGCACACAGCCCAAGTCCATGAGAGCCGGAAAGAATACGTTGCCCATCAGCGATCCAGTGCGACCAAACATCATACTCAGCGAGACGATCATCGTGCTACAAGAGTCATAAATACACAAAAAATGTTATAAGTTGCTTATTGGGGTAGATTCATTGCGACCTTGTACGTCTAGTGTATCCCCTGCTGAACCTGGAGTACCCTATCAAGCAAAGGTATTTAGTCGACCCTATTTTGTTAACCCCAGGTACAAGTACAAGCTCCGGTGTCTCCACCTTGCCTGGGTTCTAGATCACGGATCTTTGTCCCCTCTGATCTCAGGCCCTTCCTGACAGTCTTCCCACCTATGCCACAAAACGGCGCTGGCTCTATCATTTCCCACTCTTCTTCTGCTTTCGCTAGTTTGTCAGCTACCTCATTCCTCGGTTACTGATCTGTCTCTGTATCCATCGTACAGTGGGGAAGTTGTTCCTCCGCAGCTTGTCGAGATTACTAGTTACGACTTTATTTTTTAAATACTAAGTGCCTTTGTTGCTGCCCGACAGCATTTCAATGACCTATCCCAGTTAATTGCGACTTCAGTTGATCTCCATGCATCCCCCTATTGCTCCCCTTGTCGGCTCTGACAGCTGACGCTCCATGCAGATAGATATAAAATATGTATACACACTTACCGCAGCGCAGTGGGAAACATGTTAAGCGAGGCGCTTATCACCGAAGTGGACGAAATGCTGCCCATGGTGACGAACATGGAGGCGAGTGCGACAGTCGTGGCCGAGGAGCTGGACCAGTACATGCCGATGGCACACGAGCCGGCGGTGAAGAGACCAATGGCTGCAAGTTCAGGGCCAGAGCTTAATCCACGTTTCAAATCAAATTGAATCGCTACACTTACCCATAATGCGCTTGAAGCCAACCAGATTGACCAGGAAACCGGCCAGCATGTAAGCCACTAATCCGGCGGCTGCCACAATTATATTGTTCGTGTAGCTGGCGGGGCTCACGTTCACCGTGCACTGCGTGTCCGCATCAGAGTCCAGTGACATTGCCAGTTGGCTTCTGGTCCGATTGACGCTGTATTCAATGATGACGCATATGCTTGTGCTCGACGACTGGACCTGGTTGCTCTCCACCAGTTGCTCGTATTCCCGTATGGATGCAAACAGTTGTGGCAGCCAAAGACGCATAGTGTTCTGCCTGTGGGTATTGCAAACCAAATGGAAACCAAAATTGAGTTATTGTTATTATTCCCGGCCTGTCCGACTGCGACTGCTTACCCCAGAAGACAACAGAAGTTGAGCAAATACACATAAAGAGAGAGACGCAAGTAGGGCTTGACAAACAGTGGACGCAGCTGCGCCAGACCTGAGCGCAGTGAACTCTTTGGACGCTCGGCGGCCTCCACATCTGCCACATCCTTCTGTTCCGTTTCAGTCTTCTTTACATTGCCATCAGCATCGTTAGCATCGTCTGCTGCTGCATTGGCTGGTTTGGCCTTCGTTGTCACTTCACTGGCAAGTTCCTTGATCTGTGGGAGGATGGAAGGTGTATCCCCAAACGACCTGTTGTTAGTCTTCGAGTCACTTGGCAAGTGTCGCCGTCAATCACTTACCGGGAATGCGCTGCGCGGCTTGCGCGTGTTAAGGGCGTAGATAAACCTGAATGCCTCCAGTGCCTCCGCGTTGCGTCCCTTGGACATCAGGAATTTTGGACTCTCTGGGAAGAAGGGGAACAGCATGCAGCTAAGGATGCTGGGCAGGGCGGAGACAGCCACGAACACTTGCCATGAGTGCACTGCAAAGAGCAACAACCAATTAGACAAAGCTTTCATTTATACATATCAAGACTATTATGTATATACATATATATATATATATCTGCTGGTTCTTAAAATAAATCGTGAATAGGCAAATAAATTAATGACAAATTTAAAAACTATCGAAATATGTTGTTAAACATAGTAATTTTCTTTAAATAATGGAAGCTTCCCTTCTGATTGGGCAGTACATATTGAGATAAAGATATATGTTCTTGTTCTTAAAAAAGGTCGTGATTATAAAAAGAGTAAACAAACAAATAATTGTGAATTGAAAACCTACACAAGTAAATGTTACATTCAAAACCTATTTTAGTAATTTGTTATCTCTATGAGTTAGTGGAAGTTTACATGGAATGACTAGCTTAACTTAGTTATCATAGTGTGATTATTTAATGTAAATATACGATACACATTATACAAGCTCATTAAGCTCTTGCCACGCTCTGCTCTAAGGTGACACAAGCTTCCGAATCTAATCAGAGTGGGAGCAATTTAGGATCTGTGTATAAAGACTTGTGCCACAGTTACGCCACATAATGCTTTATCAACTGAACAGTTAGTAGTATTTGCACAGCAGTCAACAAACCGAGGCAGAGATTAGCGGAGGAACATGGACGGAACACGCTTTGGGCGGCAGCTGTAGTTATCAGTTGATTTGGAGATAACACCAGTATCTTAGATATAGTATAGATGTACCTCATTAAGATATCTAACACATGTAACTGGCCCCAAAGCGACACGGGCACGACAAGGTGAATGCGTCTGCCTTGGGACACGCCTTGAGCGCAGGCAGGCAGATAATAGGCAAAAAAGAGGGGCGTTATATTGTACTTACACGACAGGCCCAGTATGTTGGTATCCCAGGACTGCGGCAATATGCCCATTGCCAGGCCGGGCAGACTGAGGGTGGCAAGGGAGAACATGATGCCAACCATCATCATGATACGCTGGCGATATTGGCGTCCATGGAGCTCGGTCAAATAGGTCATTAGCACGGCGAAAGGTCCGCTCATACTAAACGGGTTCAATCTCACATTGTACATCTGCTAAAAGGTTAATAATTTGTTGTTTTGTGAAACATACGTAAATCCGCCCAGATACTTGAAGATCATCAGCTGCACAACATTCTGGCTGAGGGCACCGCCCAGCACACATATAGTGTCGGCCAAGTAGCCAAAGATAAGCAGCTTACGGCGTCCCTTGGTGTCGGCAACGTAGCCCCAGAAGATGGCCGAAGAGATCATGCCGGCATAGGTGATGGCATTCAGTATGCCCTTGTCCAGTAGACTCAGTTTCAGATCACACTCGGCACTGGGCAGGATGTAGGACATTGTGGACGTCTCATAGACGGTGCCCATGGCAGCCGGTACGGCCACCAGGAGTAGCAATATATTGAAGAGTCCAAAACCCGCCGCATCGATGGCAGTCTCGAAATCCGCTGGCTGGTTACAGGAAGGGGGTGTGTCCGCTGCTGCTGCTGCTGCTGTGGGTGGCTGTAATGAATCATCCTGGTGGTGGTGCTGCTGTTCGGATTTCTTGTCCCTCGACAAATCCAATACGCCGACATCCAGTTGCTTGGGTAAGTTCTCCTCCAGTTGGCTCATTCTGTGTGCTCCCGTTGGCGGTGGCTGACTAAACGCTAACCTCGCAGTTACGATGTATCTTGTACTGCGACAGGCACATTTAAATCTCTCCAACTGCGCTGCGATTCATCTCGCTTGATTTTGCAAAGACGTCGGCAATTAGACAAGGTTTACGTAGCACTTGCACGGCGAGAAAAAGCCCTGTGCGAATAGTAAACATCATATTGCATTGAATATAGATTATATAATATATAAGAGAGATTAGAGATTCTTGTGGGGTTTGTTTATTCGACTAATTCCTCTGTGTACACAAGAAACTTGTAACATATTTTACAATCTACCAGTGCTCAAACACAACAAACAAACAAAACAAATATCAATAAGAAAGTTTGTATTATTAATTTCTCAAAAAGTATTTTATATTCTCTCTGAGTTCTCCCCCTTTACACCCAGTTGATGCAACTCAAGTGAAGATTAAAGGAAAAGGCAAGAATAAAGCAAAGCAGACAACAAAATTCGTTCTGCTCTCTTTGCCTTTTCTTGCGTGCATTGTAACTGTAACTGTAATTTTCATTTGCTTTACGTTCAATAAGAATATTTGTTCTACTGCTTCGATTGGTTTCGAAGTAACCAGTTCTAATTGCAATTTCATTTGCAATTTATATTTTAATTAATTTGATACATACCTTGCCTTTCTCTCAGTGTACTCGCATGTTTATCCAACGTTTATGGCCGTGTACGATTAAACTAAGCAAATCTCCGATCACTCCGCCGACGACTGCTCCCATGAATGGACTCTAGAGCATTACAATGAAGCCTCCGATCACGTCAGCGCCATTCTGTGTGCCATAAATCCCTAATGACGTCACGGCCTGCGATTAAGGGGAGTGTCGCAAGTGGCAATGAGCGGGCGCCTGGCAACGCGTAATGGCACAAGCCCAGAAATAGTCGGAAGATCTGCAAACAAATATTGACAGGAGGAGCTCTGCGAGTAATTGCAATGATTACGGCGCCGTGTCGAGACTAGTTCCCAGGCCCCCACTAAACTCATTTGGGATTATTTGTGCGCCGCGGGATCAAAACACTTCACTGGCACTTGTCAGGCGTGTGCTTTTGTTTGTTTGTTTGTGTGTGTCTTGTTCCAGTTAGAGTTGTATAGTTAGCTGTTCCATTGACAAGAAATTGTTCGTATACAGTTTTTGTTTTCGTTTGATTATTCACTTTGTGCGTTTGCTTTTTGAATTCCTCTTCCTTTTGGGAATTTTTAGTGCGTTTGTTGCATCGCCTGCAGAAATGAACTATATGAGCCTTCGTTCAGTTTTGGTATGTTGTTCATTTGAACTTGTATTGAGCCATAAGCTCAGCTAACTGTTCGCACATAGTAGAGAGTTGCGACTGCATATTTCTGTTTCAGTTCTTTTTTCTCAAATTGTTCATTTATTTCATTCCAATTTGAGATTTCTACTGGGATTTCTTGTACGGAGGCAGGGTCTTTCTGCTTCGTTCAGCTCTAGTATACTGTGACCTTAGCAAAGTCGCAATTTATATCAAGTATGTTTTTCCTTTAGCAAACAGTCAGTTTAAATGATTTTGATTCGATAATGACATGAAAAGGTAAAAAAAGAAAATATTAAAGCTTCTAACAATAGCTTCAATTTCTTCTTTTACACTCATAAAGCGTAAGTAAAAGGAAAGTGATGCAAAAAACAAAAACGAAGAGAAATGTTATGTGCGAAAAATGCATTATAAGAAGATCAAAATACACTCAAAGTAGTCTGTGTGTGGGGACGCCTCTATGTTCTCGTTTCCCAAAAGAAGTTTACAGTAGAGCGAAGTTGGACTATATTGTGCTTCAGTAGTTTTAAAAATTCTCTGTTAAAATACCAAAAGATCCTATTGCAATAAACTGAAAGCAGCCGTCAATGGAAAAGAATGGAGCAAGTTTTGGCACAAAGCGCCAAATGTGGCGACCACAGCAGATGTCACGTATTTGTTGAAAATCGATTGAATGCGCCGCGTGTGCGAGCGCTCTACTATATATTTCCAACTTTGCCATTGGCGAAGAGAAAACGCAGCAGAAAATAAGAAATTTCGCGCTCTGCTTTATTATTATTATTATGTTCCATTCACACACTCATACAGACACACACACAGACGCAGCCGCACACTTACCAATATTGACCTTTTCTGTTGATTAATCGCACTTAAGTATTTTAAAATTATTGACATTATTGAAAGCGTGATTCCGAGCAGGCAAACAGATTAAGCATACATTTACACATACATACATTCATACTTATGCGTATGTATATGTATTTATGAATTCTTTAATATCTCTGTGTGTGTTGGCCGGGCATTCTTGGCGCTCTTGATGAAATTGAAAAGGATGTGTGCTCCATCAAGTCTTCAGAATGCAAACCCATGTCCATGTCCATGTTTTTTCTTGCCGAAAATATTTCCGCTTGCCAGAATCAAATCAAAAATGTAGAAAATGTAAACAATGGAACAACTCAATCAATCAGCTGTTTTTTTAAGCAACAGAAACAGCAAAAGCAAAAGCAGAAGTGGAAACGGGATAGTTGGCAAAAGAGAAACTGCCGATGATGTGTGCGCAGTAGCAGCTCGGCTATTTTATAGCCAAATCTAGCTAGCTTTTCGATTGATGAGCCTGCTGGAGGTTTGGCTAGTTTTTGTTGCTTTTTAAAGCTGAATTCAACGATGCCCAACACTGCAAACCTAACGCAATAATGTGGATTGCAGTGAAGGTATTTCCTTTTCTTTTTATTTTGGCCAACCGTTTAATCTCTATTATCTCTTGCCTGTTTCACAATTTCCATTTACAATTGTAAAAAACATGCACATTAAATTGGTGGATAATTTATTGACTATTAAAAATAATACACAAAATGTATAGTATAAGAATGGTAATATATTATATAAAAAATATTAAAGCATTAAGAATAAATCAACCCATATTGATTGTCTGTTAACAGATATGTGGTATAAAAATAATGCATAAATAATACAGCAATTTTATGGCAAAATGGATAAATCAAAATAACCTTAAATAATCTGTTAACAGATATGTAGTGCAGTCAATTCAATTTTATTTAACCTAATCGTATTTAAAATTAAACATATTGATTTTATAGATTTGTATATAATATATTTTTGCACTACTTGGATTGTAAAGAATATGTTTATACTTAAATAATATATACATATATGTATACTTATTTCAAGTCAGTCAATTCAGAATGATAAGTTTTTTTGAGGCGATACTATGCACAAACCCCATTTAGTCTAGCTGGTGGGACACACCCATTCCCAGGCACAAGCAAAGATATTTGAGCACCTGCTCAGTGATGTAGAGTATATTGCCCAGGATATGCACTAAGTAATATTGCTTTGCTTTAGAATCAAGTGAAGTCATCATCGCGCCAACCCGAAACAGGGTAAACAGTGTGAAGCGGAGGTGGAGAAAGGAAAGGAGGGAAAGGGAAGGAGGAGGGAAGGCAAATAAACAAATTACTCAGTGTCTCCATCGCTTGCGTCGCAGAGATGATTTCGTTAGTCTCGCCACCGTTTACAGTTATGATGATTTGGATTCAGTTTCGGATTCGCCATGAACGCGGTTGCTGCCAGGCTATAAAAGGAATGACGTGGCTGCTGTGGCCAAAAGTAGATTTCAAATTTTTCCACGCTCTTCGGATTTGTTTAATTTCATCAACATCAGCAAAATCTCGCGCCCCGCCTGCGCTATCAAAGGCAAACAAAAGCAGATACAGCAATGGCAACGAGCGGGAGAGAGGCAGAGATAGAGAAAGAGTGAGCAAGCTATATGTGTGCTCTATGAAGCTGAACAGAGATGGGCAAAGTTTTGCCTACGCAACGTGGGGCAAGTGAAAAGTGTCAAGATGAACGCGTACATGAGGATGAGGAGGCGACGAGGGCACTTCGAAGGACTCATGGCTGTGGGACAGTTAACGGCTTTTCGGCAAGCAAGTTGGCAACAAATTGGACTTTTGTTTGTGTTTGTTAAAAGGCTTAATTTGTTGTGTTTTGGGTCGGGCGAACAGCGCAAACATTATGAGAGTCTCCCCGCTCTGCCCTGTGATCCGCCGGCCATCGTAGTCATCGTCATCCTGGCGCACTTATTGCTTGTCAGGCAACGTGCCGTAAGACGCAAACCGGGCTAAAGTGCTTCGAATAACTTGACGCCGCCAAGGCCGGCTAAATATGCTTGAGGTGTGCGTACTTGTGTGTGTGTGTGTGTGTGTGTGTGTGTGGTGTTCGCCTAAATCAAGCTCAAACAATTTCAACTATTTGAATTGCCGAGCAGGCACTTCTAATGTGCCGCACAGCAACCCACACCAAGGCACACACACCACATACACGCACACACACAAACCATTTAGTGCTGACAGGATTGAGAAGATTGTGGGCAGCAGGGACGGGGGGTTGGGGGTAGTTAACGACATGCCAAAGTAAATGTCAAACTAATGCCAACAACCGAAGTGCCACCACAATGCGGCAACCAGGTGGCAGCACCAGCACAGCGCCATCTATCGACGACGCAAGTCAAGCTGCCTGGTCCACGGTCAGCAGCGTCAACTCAATAATGCAGTGTTCCCCTCATTGACGTTTTGAGTTGATGCATGAACTTGTGGCAAGGTGGCAAACTGATGTGGCAAGCTGGCAGAGGGAAGTAGGGCAAGCGGACGTCATGTGCAGTGATGATTGCAGCCCCAAGCCCAAAAACCGCAAAGTTGTACGCCATTTTATTGCATTTAATCTTTGTTTGCGCTAGAGATGAGCGTGACCGACGCACAGAGATAACAGTTACTGGATGAATATATATAGATTGAACAAAATACAAGGTTAAAAGTTAGTATGTTTTTAGCTGGTTACTTTAATTGGGTGCGACGACAAACAATTTGCACTTGAAATAACTTAATTTTGTTGGTTAAACTTCAAGTCAATAAACTAAACGATGGTGGGTCGAATACTATAATTTCTTGAACTGTAGAATACGTGAATAAAAAATAAAGCCTGTTCAAGCGAAATAGATGCATGAATGAAATGATATTAGCTGAACCTATCTTAGACCAGTTGAGTAACTTTTATTCATGTTTTTTTTTTTAAATAATGGCCTTGAAATCATTTTAGATTAGTGACTCGTGATTAACAATAGCACAACTCTGTTAAAGCACTGCAATGGGATGCGAGGAAGTCTGCTTCTGGTTGTAAAATAGTGACAGGAACAGACGCTAGTGATGTGTGGCGGTGGCGGTGGAAAGAGCAGAAGTGCAGGGCAAGGCATTGTCTCTTGGTTGATGCAGTTCCTGAAATTGGGGCTAATGTGCTGCTTATTAGAGTAAGGAAGGCGGGCCAGGAGTGATGATTGCTAAGTGCAAGCAGTCTGATGATGCCGTAAATTGCATTGACATTGCGCACACCAACACACGCACACACAGAGAGAGACACACACGCACACACTTAGAGATACGAGTACTAGCAGCAACTTGCAATCAATCAGGCCATTTATCATCCTGCTTAACGCACAGGTGAAACGTCACGTGGTGTTAAATGATACAAAATGATGTGTGGCAGTAATAAAGTGACTCGCAATTCAATTAATCGCGCACTTTATCGACAATCGATAGTAGCCACCAACACTTCACGTCCAGCAGGATGAAGTGCATACTTTATACATATGTATATACATTATATACACATATACTTATACTTATACAAACATAAGCACGTATGGAGTGCTGTGTGCAGTGGCAATGAACTGGAATCAACTCAATCACTTTATTACTTATCGATATATCGATTGATTTAAGCTGATAGTCCTGCTGCTTAATGGTCAGTCATTGGGCCCAAAATCCACTTAGCATAGTTGCATTGCAACATAAGTGCATAAGTGCAGCTTTTGGCATGGAGTTGAAATTTATTTAATGACTTTCGATGTTTATCGTTTCGCTTAAAAATTGTATACAGCTGTGAATTAATCAGTTGTTATGCATAAGACTCACTTTATCGTATAAATGCAGCTATTGCAGTTAAAGTATAACTACTTAAATGTATATCGATAATTATCGATTGGCTTCAACTGACTGTTTTAGCACTAAGCAACGAACATATAGAGTGCTCAAACAGCGGAAAGTACTCGCCTGAATGCTTTCGGATTATTATGACCCCAGGATCCGAAGTGTTTCAGGAGTGCTATCTATCGATAACCAATTGTCTTAGCTCATTTCACGTCTAAACATAGTGGCGCACAATAGTCATACCTTTTGTTTCTCTCCAGTATCCGATTTATCAACGTATATTATTGATTTTTCATACTCAGCCAAACATTGAGATTATCGAAAGGCTGCGATCTCGAAACTGCTCAACCGCGAAAGACAAATACCGAAATAAATTCCCAAATGAAATACCGTTAATACTTAAAGCCCTCGTTAAGCGATTGCAATTATTTATGAAGCTGCCGTCCAGGCCTGGCCAGCTCTGGCCAGGGTTTTAACAAATTGCGATAAATCAGAAGTATGATAAATTTTGGCGTTAATTCAAAGCGATTTCTCGTCACTTGACCGCACGCAGCGTTGCAATTTCCCTTGTTCCAGATACCCAGGACCTAGATACGAGTTCTTTTGTTCTTTCTTCATTGAGCAAGAATAAAAATGCGAAATAAAAGAAGTGAAAAGTGTTCTTTGCTCGCAGGGTGTCAACTGTTTTCGATACACATGCATTCATACATACATATGTATGTACATTCTCTTTTTATGGTCAGGAATAACTCTTGTCAATTCATGATCGATATTAACGATAGCGAAGCTCTGAATTTCCTTTTCAGAAATTTGTTCATATTATGCGGAAAATAGGATTGTTTTGTCCTTAACCTAAAATAATACAAAGTTCCCCCTTTTTGTCAACTGATTCATGTGTCCCACACTCGAATAAATAGTTCGTTTGTGCCACAAGCTGCAGCACATTATACAGTCGAGCACAAACGAATATAAAGGGCAGCTTAAGTAATGCACTGTGAGAAAAAGATAGCTACAAAAACACAAATAATAATTTAAAGTGTGCAATAAGCAATCAATAGGTTGCCAATTGAAATGTAATGTTAGGTTTAGTTTAGGTGATGATTGGCTGCGTTGCTCTTAGTGCATGCAAGCTGTGTGCGCGCCACATCACCCTTGAAAGAGGCTTGGTCCAGTCCATTGCCACCTTGAACCTTCCTTGCGTACGCACTGTGCACGCGCTGTCATCGTTGTTCTTTCCGAATACCCTGTCTCTGCATCCGCAGCTGGGTATGCTAGATCCAACAGCAATGAAATTTGTCTCACTCCAAAATCGGCTCAATGGAGTAATGAAAATATGAATGAAAGGCAAACTAAATATTAAAACTAAACTAAATATTAAAATTAAAATTAAGAATATTAATAAGTTAAACTAAATTTTACAATCTAAATATTTTATTATGATAAGTCAAAAGTTATGAATAAAAATCAATAAATTGAATAATAGTTTTGGCTCATAGCTAAGAACATATTCGTAATTTCTTCTAGCCTTAAAAATCTGTAGTTCGGACAAGATTTCCGGACAATGTGTTCTGCGTTTATTGTTTAAAAAATTTCAATGAAATTTTATAAAAATCTAGACAAAACCACATGGTTTGTATGAAAATCTTTAACCGATTTAGCATTCATTAAATTAAAATTTAAAATTAAGTTTAATATATAAATTTTAAAAATAAAATAAAACAAATTCTTGAATTCTACTATATGCTTCAACTGCATTTCGAATGTTTACGGCACAGAACTTCTTACAGGGTATTCCTTCGTTGAGCCAGTTTCGACTGTTATCTTACTAACATGTTTCGTTGTTTTTGTTTGTTGTTGCCGCTGTCAACGGTCGTAACTTTCCGCTAAAAGAAGCTTAGGAAATTTGCGCGCTTGGCGAGCGAAGAACGCATTTCGGACTCTCACATAACCCATGCAGGCAAAAGGCCAGACACACACACACGCACACCCACGTCGCTATCATACATACATATGCAGAGAAAGAGAGAGGGAGAAAGAGACACTAGCTAACGGGGTAATAGCGGCTAATGCTCGCTTTAAGTTGAACGCTGAGAGCTCTGCTCCGTTGCGCTGCGCTGCACAGTTCCGGGCCAGGAACGCAATTTGCACGCATAAACAACAACGCACGACGAGCACAGGAGGAGAGTGAGAAAGTGAGAGCGAGAGGGAGGGAGTGCGGGAGTGAGGTTAGAGACGCGCACCGTAGAGCTAAGCCATGGCACATGCTAAATCCTTTGTGCTTCTAATTTGTTATTGTATTGGCGTGCCAAAGCCTTCTGTCGGTGTAGATGACTGTGTGCGTATGTGTATGTGTGCGTGTGTGTGCGCTTCATACTCAAATTTGAACACTGTTGTTGTCGTGCGTCCAACCACACGCGACAACAGCCACCGCACCGCACCGCACCGCACCTCATCGCCAATGCCAACGTCGGCGCCAGCGCCAGTGCCAAATGCTACGCTGGTCACCCATCCAAAACAAGAAACTGTGAAATTTTTTAGAGGGCAGCCGAGCACAAAATGCAACAACAATAACTATAACAAAAACGACTGGCAAAATAACAACAATTTGCAAAAGGTCGACGGTAGAGATACCCTGCAATCAGTTGTGATTAATTATTGGGGGTTTCATATAGTATAAGTAAGTTTTTGAGCTACCGTATTTATCTTTTTTCTTTTTTTTTTCTTTAAACAAAAATATTAATTTTTTATTGGACTAGTACACTATTACCCAAAATATTATTTACAAATGTTTCATATTTAAAAAGAAATTGCATACTTTTCGGGGCCAAAAAATCAGAATAAACACAAAGACATTAATGTTGTTAATACTTAGGAAATCTAGGTGAATTTTTATGCATTTTTATTTTACTGTAGCCCCTATTTATTGAATTTACAATTTCTTCAACACCATTATAATTTAAAATTCGAAAAGATGCCATAATATAAACTACAAATTTATTCCTTATTCATTAAAAAAATCTCCGTGCATTACTTTAAATATACAGTTTCACTATTTCTACATTTATTTTTTAAATAATTTTCTTTAAGTACTTTCATTTTGAATTGGTCTTTCTACTCTATAGTCTTCAAATAAATTCCACATCAAAACGTAAATTTCTATAAATTTTCACATCATTTAATTCTGCACATTCTGAAAGTGTAGCCGTAACAATATTGAAAATTCGTATACTTATTTAGATTGCAGTGTGTACTGCTGTTGCATAGAGAAAGTGTCGCGGCGAGGTGTCGCAGAGCGCGTAACAAACGCAAAATACCCTGGGGCAGCGTATGAAAACCAAGCGAGCTGCCAGCAACAAAACAACAATTGCTAACATCAACAGTAACACACACGCCACACACACCACGCACACACCATGCAGACGCAACTTGCAAATATACATTTACACATGTAAGCGTGTACACACACACACACATAAAAGAAATATTCATAGATATGTGTGTGTGTGTGTGTGGGGAAACGTGCAGGCGACAGGACAATTCAGCAGAAAGCAGAACAGGCTGAGACAAGTCGGAATGGCACGGGACGGGAAGGGAAAGGGAAGGGAGGATGTACAGGATGGTACGCGACGAAACGGTACAGTACGGACATAACAGAACGGAAGGGAACAACGGGACAGTGCTGGGTACTGGACAGGCGACAAGTGATGGCAGCTGCCTGCTGGCAACGTAGGAATGGAGAAACTGAGAAAGAATCCCGAAACTGACAGGGACGCAGCGGCGAATCATGAATTCCACTTTAAACTGTGACACGCTGTAATGTATTACTGCGGTAATTACAAATATGTATGGTACAAATGGTACAGGGCAAAATGCAGAGAAATGGGTGAATATATATTTATGTATATGGTATATGATATATATATCTGAAAAGATGCAGGCAAATGCGGTAGAATGCGTTTGATATGTTGACTAAACTAAATATGTTCAAACTTTTAACAATTGCTAATGAATTTTGCTGTTTTAATTAAAGCGCAAGTAGAACAGGGCTATGAATATGTAGATTATATTTACATAAACATGCCATATAGTACTTTCTATATATATTTTAATGAAATTATTTCGATGCAAATTAATAATTCATAAAATAAATTTGAGCCCGCTCTGCTTCGTGGGCGGAAAGCAAACGCGGAATTCACTTAATTAGAGATAAAATGCTGCTCACACAACTATCGGTAGTTTATCTACATACGAAATATGGGAAATTGGCTTTTTATTTGTCAATTATTTTCAATTTGTCATGTTTTAATTAGTCTTATTGGTTTAGCTAAACTAAAACTATCGATAGTGAAAGGAGATTGGGGAATTCACGGTGGGGGAAAATGCATTTGCAATACTATTGTAGAACGATATCTAATCTTATTTTAGATCAGTAGATCAACATAAGAAACATGTTTGGTTAAGATTAACTTATTAAAACTATCGATAGTAGAAAGACAGTAGCAAAAAATCGATAAGCTTTTGCCAATAAAGTATATAAAGCTAAACTATATGGAGAAGTATATATTGTAATAAATAAATAACATTATTTTATATTATTTTATTTTGTATATCATTTTATGCTTCTTTTCTGTTTAGATAAAGTGTGATTTATGTAATATTTAAAATAAATTAAGAATGTATAAAAATAATAAAGTAAAGTGTAGAATAAATAATGCTGATAAATTTGAATTACTAATTCATTAAAATACAATATTGATTTTCAACTAATCAGTGACTAATAAAAAGGATTATTAATATTTTGTTTTTTTTTGTCAATTCTTAAACTGGACAACTTTGCCGCCTGTTGGCCGCGTGCAGTTGTTGTGCCTGCTGATGTGTCTGCATGTTTATCAGCTCATCTCTAATGAAACGTTATGTTTCGTCGCTGACGTCGGCTTCGCTCTGCCTGGCTAACTTTTTGTAACGGCGAAGTGGTTGCCGCAGCAGCAGCAGCAGCAGTAGTAGCAGTTGCTGCCGCCGCAGCCGCAGCCATTAACCGCCCACGCACATTTGCAGCGCTCAGCTTCATTAGATGCGCAAATGAACAGCAGCAGCAGCAGCTCACACACATTCACATGCGCGCATACGTGCACACCCACACCCACACGCACACACACACACGCACCGACGTGCTTCCCTGCAGAGAGTGGTAAAAAGCGAGCGCGGCTTGTGTGTGCGAACTTTAACAGCTGGCAGCAGTTGCGCTAACGGGCGCTCTGCTCCAGTGTTGCCACCGACAATGTTGCTTCTACTGCCACCTACACATGCTGCCCCACTCTCTATCTCTCTGTCTCTCTCTCTCTTACTCTTTTCGCTACAGCGCCCTTTTGT
The DNA here is from genome assembly GCA_018904595.1 of Zaprionus indianus. Taxonomy (NCBI): domain Eukaryota; kingdom Metazoa; phylum Arthropoda; class Insecta; order Diptera; family Drosophilidae; genus Zaprionus; species Zaprionus indianus. Next base: position 8,561,733 of record JAEIHA010000158.1, read on the forward strand.
TGGCTGACAGCGGCAGCATTTGGTGTTTGGTGGTTTCATGTTTTGTTTTTGTTGCACTTGCAACATCAACAACGGAAGGGGGGAGGGGGTGGCTAGCATCGCTTAGGCACTCACTCCTGCACACTCCTGGCAAGATTGCGACTGCGAGTGGGCAGCACGACCACAGCTCGTAGGCTTAAAAACAACTTTGCACACTGTCCGCGGTCCCAGCGGGCGCCGGATGGGAGCATTATGTGGTATTTTCCCAATGGCTTACTCTCTCTCTATCCCACATTGCATCTATCCCTCTCCCTCTCGTCCTCTTCCTCTTCCTCTTCGGTAAGCTGAGCTTTTAATCTTAAAAAACATGGAAGCCCATCGAAGTTTGCACTCGCCTGATTAGTTTGCCGATGCAGCCGATAAATGGCTAGCTGCCCTGGACTTGGGGGTGCCGGGTGAGGGGTTAGCTGCGGGGCTTGGTCAAACTTTAACTAGACTTGGCATTATTTAAATAGCCATCGTTATCTGCAGTTTGGCAGCTAGAGAAGTGCGATGAGAAAGCAGAGCAAAGAGAACGGAAAGAACGCACAGACAACTGCAGAAAAAAACCAACAGGATAATGGGTTTGTATTTTAAAAAAAACTAAAATATTATAAAAATAGGTTATATAGGTTATGTATAAAATATATATAGGTTATCAGCCACGTCCGTCTGGATTAACGCATCGATGTCAATGGATTATCCTATGTCTCTTGACTTGGAGTATAATTAAGAAACATTAGATCTAGAGTATTTCCAATTTAGGTTGCTTCTTTAAATCAATAACTTCGATTCAATTTTTAAGTGACTGATAAAGTATAAAATTGTCTGCCTTTGAAATACATTAATATAACTGATTATAATTTGTATATTACAATATGTACTATATAATATCTATAATACCTACCTCTTCTCCAAATTTCAATCCGATCGAACTATAAACACAGAAGTTATTCAGATCACTTTAGTGCCCAAGTTATACATATGTGTGAGAGTGAGAGAGCACTTGGCGGCAGAAAACTTTGTCATTCGAATTGTTAGTGGATTTGTGACGTTGGGCAAAGGGTATTTTACGGTCAAGCGCGCTCGACTGTTGTTTTTCTAATCGAGTTCCAATACTAATCGAGATTAAAGTTTTAGTTTTTCTTTCTTACTCCCGCAAAAGTGTCGGACATATTTATTTATTAAATATGATTTTAGATTGATTTATTCGTATATTTTATTTCATTTCACGTAGAATGAACGTATTTTCAGCACGCGAACAACTACATACACTATCAGAACAAAAGTATGCAATGAAATTGGATATTGAAAATTCGAATAATTATGGCTTGCAATCGATATTAACTGCAAAATCAATTAAGACTGAACGTATTTCAATTAAAGTGTTGCGACCACATTTACTTTCCATTCAAATCAGAAACTGTGGCAAGGGTATATACAACAATTATGAGTAACAAGAGAAAGAGACGAAGAGCGAGAGAGATGGAGGAGGGAGAGGGACAATGTGTAACTCTAAACGACTATTTCAATGTTTACTCAATCAAACTCGCTTGTTCTTGTCCATTTCTCTCCCTGCCTCTCTCTCTCTCTCACTATCTCTGTTTTGCTTTCGCAATGATGAATTGCCCTGTGGATTGATACAATATTTGCAATTGATTTCAATAAAAATTTAAATGATTCAACATATTGTCCATTTTAGGTTCTTAAATCGGCATGTGAAAATGCTCGGATTTCGTTATTCATCCGTGCGGACCAGGAGTGCGAGGGAGAGAGAGAGCGTAGTGTGAGGCTATGTGCATGGCATGCGGCATGTGGCACGCTGTAGCACGACGACAGTGACACTGGCATGCGCCACTGGCATTGCCAGCCGGCCGGGCAGCCCTCACCTATTGACATTCAACATTTCAATGCGGAAACATTTTGTTTGTATGCTTTAAAATTGAAATTTTGAAGCTGCCTCTTGCGTTTTGGCCATTTGGCTAAAGCAATAAAATATTTGATTTGTTATGGAAATTGCATTTGCTACGGTGCCATTTTTCCCCAAATTGTTTTTTCCAACTCGAGAGAGAGTGAGCCCGCTCCGTGTTTGCATATTGGTGTGTGCATACGTACTAGAGCACTGCATGAATGAATGCATTTCAGCGACAACAATACACTACAGTACAAAACTGTGCTCATTTTTACTATACTCATAACTCACTTTACAATAATGCATATAATTCAATCAAAGTTGTATCCTTCTTTTTGATTTAGGAAAACATTTCCACTAACCTTTCACTTTTTTGTAAGTTTGACTCTCTGTAAAATACTGTGACTGTACACACTGAAATACTATGCTCTTGGTACTGTAATAACTTTAATATGAATGAGTAAAGTTCACAAGACAGGGCACAATACGTACAACATGCACTCATACTCATTGTAAGTGGGTACACCAAAAGATTTACTCATTTTTTGTCGTGATTGATTAATTTTTGAATGCATTCATGCAGGAGTCTAATATGTACGCACACCTTACCCTCCTTCCCTACACTTCAACTTCCACATACACATATAAATGCATGTACATATATCGACAATTTTTCGCGTATTGCACAACGCATTGACCCACTGTGTGTGCGAGTCTAGGGGAGGGGGCGTCCAGCGAGGCGGGTCATTCTGGTCGCTTGAGCAAAAGTTTTTAATAAAATTACAAGCCGTGTGTAAAATTCTGTTTAAACATTTGTGCACGCAATGCGAAATTGCGTATTTGCTTTAATTGCAAATGTAAAAAGCATTGCCGCGTGTGATGCATAACAGAGAGAGAGAGAGGAGACAGAGAGTCAACGGGGAAGAGAGTCTGTTATCATTTTGGGCAGGAAGTGTGCGACATATTGTGCACAGCACTCGGTCATACATACACACACACATACAGGCACAGATAAGTGTTTAAAGTGTCTGAACGTACACACTAAATGGCATTCAAAGTGGCAACAACAACTACAAAAAATAACTAACTCATGCGGCTTTCAAACAACATAATAACAGCTATTCAACACACATTATGTTTGTATATACGGCTCACAAATCCTGAACATTTTGATCACCTTTGCACTGGCAATGGCATTTATAATATTATAAGCTTTTATTGCTCAACCATTTCAAATTCAATTCTGTGATTACCTGCTGCGGAGGAATGTAAACAAAGAACAGCTGATCTGCTTTGTTCTGCCTACATATGTTAAAGCGAGCAATGTATTGTAGTTCGCATACTGTGCACTGCGTGGCGCCAATTTACAGCTTGCACACACGCACACGTGCAGGTGAGCTGCATAGCAGTGGGTTCAATGGAACGACTTACTAATCAAATGAACTCGGCTACAGTTCGGTCGTTCGTTCGCAACAAATTGAACTACTCCGCTGAAACTAGTATAGTTCTAATACACTGGACTTGTTGACATTAACATACCATGTTTTTCTCTTCTTTTTACAGTCTGTTAAGTTGCGCTTTCAGAGAGAGAGAGCGCGCCAGAGAGAGTGCGATCAAGCCACCATGTTGGCAATACTGCTCCAAGAGAAGTGTGCCCTATTTTGAACCTCTTTCGCATTTATTGTAATCCAGAATTGTTTAAATTGTGATGAGCAAATATTTTTACTGCTTAAAAGGACTGCAGTTCAAGCACTAAATAAGTCTGATAAATGTGCTCACATTGCACAACAAAGAGACCGAAGGCAAGGCAGATAACGTACATATGTGTGCATGTAGGAATGTTAATTCACACATGTGTATGTATGTATGTACGTGTGTGTGTGCTCTGTAGTGCCGAAAGGGTATTTGCTTGTCGAGCATTGTCAAGTGCCCTGGAGAATTTCAGCTTACTTTGCATTTACATTTGCTGAAGATAAAAACCGAACCGAACTTGTGAACTCTGAACTGCAGTAAAACTATTTTTAAGCATTCTCAGTCCAGTCCAGCACAGTGTGTTTGTGTGTAAGTGAGTGTGTGTGAGTGTGGGCAGAGTGTTGGCAGGAACTGCATATGCTCCATGCTGGTCAAGTTCAACATTCAATTAGAATACATTACAGTCTCGGTGACATGGGAAACCCAAGCCGCAACTTGAACCCGCCCCAAAAGCCCAACCGAAATTGGAACTCGCAGCAGATCCCTGGGAGCAGAGTCGAGCAGGAGCAGCAGGAGGAGGAGAAAGAGGAGGAGGAGGTACAGAAGCAGGAGGAGGCGCACAAACTTAAACTATCTGTCTGCCCTTGGCACATGACCTGCCCGGCTGCTGGCCAAAGATGAACCCACTATCCCTTCCTCTTTACCATTCCCATTCCCATTCCCTCACCCCTCTCTTTCTCGCACGCTGATGCAGCAGGTTTGTCTGGCAAAGTCATGTGTAAAAGTTTTTGGCCTCCGCAAAATGTCCGAATAGTTTTATATTCATATGCATATTTGGGCACAGTGAACGAGTGAGCAATCGCCGGATGTTGAGTGGGGGCGCGGGGAGGGAGAAGGACTGATGAAGAGCGATTGGTGAGAGTGAGAGTGCGAGGGAGAGAGTGATGATAGTACGGCCAGTGTATACACTTGTTTAAAGAGCTCGCCTTACTATACCATACCCCCCCCCTCCCCTCCTCAATCCCTTTGCCTGCTTCTTCTTGTTCTACTCCTCCTTTTCAGCTTTAGCCTGGCTCGTTGTTTGTGCTTGTCTTCCGCCTGCCTGCCGCCTCGTGCCTCCTTGTCGGTTCTCGCTTTTTACGCCCCTTTTTTCCGGTTTTCGGTTGCTGCTCGTGTTGCCGCTTGCGAGGCTTATGTACATTTTTATGGCCTACAACGTTCGCCCGATTGTGGGACGGTTGGACTAACGGATGGACCGACGGAAGGCTTTTATGACTTTGTTATGAAGTTTGTTAGGTGTAAATTTGATGTGGCGAGCGGCTGTTTCAGCTACCTACCTACCATACCTACCCCCTTCTTCTCCTCCCTCTCTCCTCACTCGTTGCTCGCCCTGCTTTCGTGGCCATATCCGTATCAGTAGTTGGCTTTTTTGGCACGCGCTCTCCTGTCTCCTGTGCCCGGCCTGCCTGCGTTTAATTGCCAAGTTGTCGGCAACATAATTTATGGCCTGCCATGCCGTGTTATGAGTTGCACTGCTCCCTCCTATTCTCTTTCCCCTTCCCCTTGCCCTCATCTTCGTCTGCCCTGCCCCACTTCCCTGCTAACTGACCTTTCCGGACTCGATTGTCGGCCAAATTGAATACAAATTCGCTTACAACTAATTAAGCAGATGGCCCAAGAGTGTATGCTGCCCCTTCCACGCTAGAGCTCCCTCTGCGAACTGCCTGTCCTGCCGTCCGCTTGGCAATTGCAATGAGGTTTAAAAGCTAAGCTTTTTTCTTTGTCTCCAGCTCTATATTTTCTTCCCGCTTCATCTTAAGCTCGTTTTTCTTTCCCTTTCCACTTAGCTCTTCCTCTTTACATGCTACTTCTTCTTTTCCCTTTCCCCTGCACCTTCCCCTACCTTAGTCTCTCCCCTCCTTATTGTCATTCCTTCTTTCCTCCCTTCTTCCCTTCCTTCTTCCCTTCCTTCTTCCCTTTTTTCTTCCCTTCCTTCTTCCCTTCCTTCTTCCCTTCCTTCTTCCCTTCCTTCTTCCCTTCCTTCTTCCCTTCCTTCTTCCCTTTCTTCTTCCCTTCCTTCTTCCCTTCCTTCTTCCCTTCCTTCTTCCCTTCCTTCTTCCCTCCCTTCTTCCCATCCTTCTTCCCACCCTTCTTCCCTTTCTTCTTCCCCTCATTCTTCCCCTCCTTTTCCCGTTCTTTCTTTCCTTCCTTCTTTCCTTCCTTCTTGCGTCATTGTCTTCTTCACTTTCTCCTTCTTTTCCTACTTTCTTTCCTTCTTCCCATCCTTCTTCCTATTCTTCTTTCCTTTCTTTCTTCCCTTCCTTCTTCACTTTCTTCTTTTCTTCCTCTTCCCTTCCTTCTTTCCTTTATTCTTCCCTTTCAGTTTCCCTTCCTTCCTCTCTTACCTCTTACTACACTATTTCTTTCCGGCTTCCACTAGTTCTCCCTCTTCTTTCTTCAATTCTTCTCGTTTCTCCCCACTCCTCTACACTTTTCTTCCATCTTCACCACTTTGTATTTGCTGCTGCCTTTAAACCTTCTCCTACTCCTTTCTTTCTCCTTCTTTTCCTCCTAGTTTTCCTTTCTTCCCTATCAACTTCCACTTCCACTTTCCCGTCCACCTGCCACAAGGCTGTTGCACATATCAAAAAGCCTGTGGCACGCATAATAAGCTGCCACAACACGTTGCATACATTGCGCTGTTTGTCCGCAATTGATGCCTTCCCCCCGACCCCCCTCCTCTTCCCCCCTCCTCCTTCCCCACTCGCCTCGAGTTTGACTTGCATCACGAGTAGCTGTGCCCGCACCCGTATCCATATTCATGTCGCATGCCTCGTCCAGCCTGATTGCGCACATACGCATGCAAATTGGCAACCCTTCAACCGGCTACCCCTGCTCCAAGCCCCCCTCCCCCCGCTCCTCTTCTCTCTCCTTGTCAATGCTCCACTCGACGCCTCTGGCGGCACTATTAGCTCAGGTAGCTCAGGTTGAATTTTAGCTGTTTGTAAACGCTTCGACTTTTGTGCCCCGTCAGCGTGGCACGTGGCACGTGGCAGGGTGCGCAGGGGGGGGGAGAGGGGGAACGGGGGCAAAGGATGTCGCCTCTTTTGTTGCATGTGGCGGCTTTTATGGCCATTTGCCGTGTGTCTCCAATAATAATGACAAATCGGTTCACAGCCCCGCCAGACTTGGCGCTCTTTCATGTCACGTTCGCCCACGGAATGGACTCCATAAAGTCAAAGGACCCTACCCCGTTCCCATCTCCCATTCTGGATCCAGGCCACAAATGTGAATCTCGGCCAGGCTATAAAACTGGCAGATATATTGGGTTTCATCTATATAGTAGTCGGCTCACAATATACTATATAAATGCAGTATGTACCCAAATGATGGCAGTGTGTGTGCGTGTGTGTGTGTGTGTGTGTGTGTGTGGGTGTTTGCATAGCAGGAACGTGTGGCCAAGCCATGTGACAGGCATTTGTTAAGCCCAAATATAGCACGAACTGGCAGGCTCACTCTCGCACTCACCCGATACCCTGTAATCGGGTTTCAATTTCAACCTATCAATATTAGGCCGATTTTCATTTGTGGCTCGTCTGCCAGTCGAGGAGCATCTCGATTTGAGCAACTTCAGCACTTGAACAGGTGCTAAATATGCTCTTCGCAACGTGCCTCATGCTGCCGCATGCCACATGCCACATGCCACACTGTTTGCCAGGTTCTCCAAATGATATTGCCTATTGCAGTCGAAGTCCGTTTGCCAGCTGACAAAAATTGTCGTAGCAGGCCTGAACATGCACACACCGACACACAAATATAAATACCGATACATACATACATATATGTACATGTGTCTATATGCTATACATATCTAGATATAGACTGTCATGTATTTACAGCTCTTGCAGCGCAAATGTTCACAATTGTTTTTGGTATTTTTTCTCTTTCTTTTTACTGTTTTGCATGTGGATTCGATTTCCCAAAGGGATGTTCGTGTATATTAATTATGGTATCTATAATGTAGCATGCTATAAACACGCAAAGCTATGCTATAATATGACAGATAAAAGTCTTATCAGATATACTGCTGCACCATATTGCACACGGCTATGCAATTTACACTTGTGAAATACTATGCTGTGCCATAAAATGATGCTATAATAAGCCAAAATACAATGTATTGGGCTATAATGCGATATACTACAATAAGTGAATATCCACTGTGATATATCGCCTATATTATAAATTTTCGTTTAAATTCTTCAATAATATACTTACAATACTGTGCTATAATATGCTATAATTTCGAATAAACTACACTCTACAGTACCATAAAATACTATACTATATCATACTTTACTACAAGGCACTATAGCAAGCTAATACTGTGCTATAATATGCTCCACTTTTGCATGCCATACTATTGCTATACTATGCTATATAATACTTTACTAAACTCCGCTATAAAATGCTTAAGACTGATACTACTTACGACCATTATTATATAATGGTTAGTTTACTCATATTGCCATAAAATATCTTACTACATAGAGCAACACAGTCTTAACTATACCATAAAACAAGCTAGCCGATATCGATATCCCTTCGAAATCTGGACTGCAAAGTGAGCAACAAAAATTTACGATACTTTTATCGTCAAAAATATTTCGGGGCCAATAAATGTTCGCATATTTCTTTCTTTTTCGTCAGGCTCCCTGGAATGTGCACATACTCAAGTTCAGTAGACAAATCACTGAGTCATATGACAAGCGAAATACCGTTGAACACCCTGTATGCACCATTTCAGAGCTCATTTGGGTCTCAAGAAGGTCGTGAGTGGGGAGGGGGGGAGGTTTCGGGTGAATTCGATCGACTGCGAAGTCGATGCTAATCAGAGCTCCTCGGGTCAGAGTTGGCTGTTCACTCACACGCACACGCACACACATACGCCTGGAAATTTATGAGCACTTGTGCTCGCACTGGTTTACAGGGTATGTGTGCACGTAATGCCCGTAACGAGGCAGGCCCGAGGAGACGCAACTATTCATGCATTTGTCGCAATGGGCAGATAACGTTTATGGCTGGCTGGACAAGCCGTGTGCGGCCGACAAAGCCGACGCACACGCACGCTTAGCACACGCACACACACGCACATACACTAACACACTCACACATACTGGTACACACATGCGTAGCCAGCTTGCTGGAGCTGGGGCTGGCATTAGCATGTGTCTTGGGCCTGACAATGTCAAAAACTGTTTATGCTCCGACGCCTTCGCACTGTTTGCCCTGTATGTGTGTGTCTGCGAGTGTGTGTGTGTGTGCGTACACAATGGAGCAAGGTCCCACCTACCCGAAAAGGTCTCTCTCCCCCCCCCAATCCAGCTAGCGCTGCCCTTGCCCGACAGTCGTCGCTGTGTGTTATTTTCACTTCACTTTGTTTGGGTGTTGGCTTAAACACGATATTTATTGGCTCACCACATGGACAGATGACAAGGGAGAAGGGTGCTAGTGTAGAGGGTGACGGGCGGAGGGGGAGGAGCTGCTGGATTGGGTGTTGAGCTGGGCTAGGGAAACGGGTCACACTTTTCACAGTTGACATCTCAATGACGCTTTTTTACGCATGACAACAGCAGCACCTCCCCCCAGCCCGTTCGGTTCCCCTCTCTGCCACACCAGGGGAATGCCAATTGACAAAAGCCACCGATTTCACACATACTCAGACGGAGGGTGTGTGTGTTTGTGTGTGTGTGTGTGTGTGCACGTACATATTTGCAAATGGTTTCTGTGTCGCCATATTTGTATCAGACTCTGTTTTTCGTATGATGAATGCAGGCAGGCAGGCAGGCAGGCAAATGGACGATGGTCACCCTATTCCCCTCCCATCACTAGCTAGTTAGAGCCAGTGTGTGAGTGTGCATTCACATGCCAAAAAAGCTGTCACACTGCGTAGTGCAGTTTGTCATGCGGCCGGCGCGACACAATCTGCGCTGCCAATCAGCCAGTTCGCATCGAGTTATCGATAAATGTGTCGCAAAAAGCTGAATTCGATTGAATTATTATACTCACTTGGCAGTAGGAATGAGGCTGTTGTGGCTGCACTCGTTTGGTCTGTGGCATGGGGCATGCAATGATCGATGGGTCGAGCAATGAAGGAGACTGAGTACTCAATAGAAAATCGATAGCATATAACGAGAGCAAGAATGAGTGTTGAGTTAACTCAGTTCACGTTGCTCCATTAATCGACATGTGATCGAATTGTTATTTATTAATTACAAAGCTATCGATAACGTATCAGTTAAGTACAACTATAGTTGATTTACTCAATAAACGATGTTTTTATTCAAATAATCGAATACCGAATTATAAGATATCGACAACCAATTAAGTTAGTTTAACTATATCCATTTAAGTTATTCATTAAAAATAGGACATGCTGCTTAAACTATCGGTTTGTTATCGTCATATTGGTAATCGATAACATAGTTGTCAGCTTAAAATTATTCAAATGTCAAAATAGTAATTTTACACAAATGGATAAGTCCTGTACCTTATTAATCGACATGTTATCGAATTGTTAGTTATCGATAACACACATATCGATAACATGTTAGTTTAATTTGACAAAAGTTGACGACAAAACATGCATTTACCTAAATCACCCAAAATAAGTCATGTTACTAAGTCTATTATTATGTCTTCGATATATTATTAATCGATAACATTGTTTTTATCTATAAACTAGATAAAAACAACTTTAATTTATTGGGAATTAGATATGTGTACAGTTAAATCATATAGAAAAGTCGTGGTAGTTCACTTGTCGCTGTGTTATCGACTTTGTCATCGATTATTGATGCATAAGTATATATACAAAGCCAATAAGACATTTGCACGCATTAGTGTCAATTTATCGCTAACAAGAATGACAAAAAATGAGTCAAGGCAACAGTTAAACAGTTAAGTATGTGCAGGGTATATTCGCATTTATTGGCCCCATATGGACACATTGTTTGAGACTTTATGTAGTCTGGGCACACAATAAAAGGGAATGTGTAAGCGAACTTCGTTATTTATTAGTTACTTTGTTGGCTTACAATGAATTAAGTCAGTCTAAATCACTTATTGGAATGTTATTTAATGAGTAAACAGCGAACATGACTTTAATAGTTATTTATTAGTAATTATCGATTAGACACACAGTAATCGATGACTTTAATGAACGTGTGTATGGTTGATATTTCCAGCAAAGTTAAAAGTATTTTTGAAGTCACTTCAAGCACTTCAAGCCTTTCAGCACTTTAATGGTTATTTATAGGTCACATCACTCAAGACGTATTCATATTCGCTTGGCGCTTATCGTGCAGGCTTTGTGCCACCTCTAGTTAGCACCCTGTTACCCAGGGCTGCACCCGGCTTGCCTGGTTACCCGTTACCCGTTACCCGTTACCGTTCATCATGAACGCTTGAACTTTTGTCGCCTGCTTGGCGTAGTATTTATGCGTTCCCCTCTTTAGTCATGGCCCGCAAAATATGGCGATAAACATGTCACTCGCTGCCGACTTGCTGACTTCTTCTGCTCGACAGCGGAAGAGCGAGAGGGAGACAGGGAGACAGGGAAAGAAAGAGAGAGAGGAGTCGGCAACAGTTTCTGATCAGAGTGCAGAGTTTCCCTCAGGCAGGACGCTGCCACAGCACCACAACAGCACGCACTCTGCTGGTCAGGCTGTGTAGGGAGGGGAGAGGGGAATAGGGTGGGGTGGGGGGGGGAGGGGAGTACTGGGGACAATATGGCCCTGCCCGATAATACATGCTCGCAGTTACTAACATAATACATACTTGTCATACTTGCACTCGCATATCATTTGATTTACGCATTGTGTCGCACTTGTGATATATGCGCTGGCACGCCCCCGCCTCCATCAGGCTGGCTGGCTGGCATAGCTGTAGCATAGTCCCTGCTCTCCTCCTCCTTTTCACTTCCCCTACCCCCCTCGGCGTGCCCCTATTCGTGCTGCTTCTGCTGCTGCTGGGTCCTGTGCTAAATGGCAATGTATTCAAACATTTCAGTTTCGGGCTTGATGGCAGCCATAATTGAAAGCAAAACGCGCTCAGCAGGACCGGGAATCTCGCACACACACACACACACACGCACCCCTCCCCCTTGCAGGCCCCCCCCTCTCCTTTCTCCTTGCCTGTCTCTGTCTCGCGCGTGTGTCTTGACATGTGTAGCGAGCCGTTTTGAGTTTAAGTGGCAATACGATTTGAATTCTTTGTGTGGGCGTGGGGCGTGGCAGCTGTTAGTTAGCGTTTTTGTGTGCGCCCACTCCAGCTCCCCCTCCGTTCTTCCCCACACTTCCTGGCCCTGCGGCAAGGCGAGCTTGGCTTGTATTGGATTTGCTTGTTGATTGGTTTGGCTGTTGCTTTTCTTTCCTTTCCGTTCCTTTCCGTTCCCCCGCTTTGCTTTTTATGTGCGCAATTTTGTCTCTTTTTCATTTTTTGGCATGTCCTGATTATTCATGTTGTCACTGCCCCCTCTGGTGTGGCTACTTTTCAATGACACTCGCCACACTTTGGGGCAGCCTGCGTCGTTGTGCCTTAGTTGAGTTTCATTTTCATCGCTCACTTCTCTCGCACTTTTCGGCCACTTCCTCATCCATTTTCGTTTCTATTTTCATTTCCATTTTATTGCATACTTCGACGGGCGCACAAGTGTTGCCGGACAGCAGCACCCTCCACCACCCTCCCTCCTTGTTTCATATGCTCCTTACCCCTCTTCTCTGCTGCTGTTGCTGCTGCTGCTCATGTCGCTTCTAATTTGTGTGTCAGCCACAGCAGCAAATTATGTAACTGAATTCAAGCACAATGCCAGGCCACACATGTGTGAGTGAGTGTGTGTGTGTGTGTGTGTGTATGGTGAGAAGGGGGGGGGGGGGAAGCAACAATGAATCGCACTAGTTTCAATATACTTTTTGTATAATGCAAGCACATTATATTGCTTATACGCGCCTTTGTTGCTCAAACAAAACCAAAGAGAGAGAGGGCAGCGGGGTAGCGGGGGTAGAGAGAGGTAGAGAAAACAAAGGGCGCCAGAAAAATTGAGAAGCTGTAGGGGGGAAGGGGGGTGTAACAGAGAGGAATGCCGAGCGAGAGTTGTGTGTGAAACCCGCATCTGTTTGAGTAATGCTGCACAGCTGGGGGCAGCTCCCTCCCTCTCCTCACTCCCCTCTAGCTCGCTCTCATGGGATGCCAATGCCAGCGAGGGGAACTACAGAGGCGAGGGAGAGGAGAGGGCGGGGGGTGAGGGGCTAAACCTTGACTGAGCCTGCTGGGGCGCACGGAGCAGCAACAGCTTGCATAAATTTGACTATTGACAGACTATGGAATGGAATAACTGCTAAGTTTCATACACATTCGCATTCGCATTCACATTCCCATTCACATTCGCATTCGCATTCACATTCGCAGTCGACATTCGCCATTCACAATTCAGATTCACTCTATGCCATCGCTCTCCCATTTGTATTCACATTCAGCATTCGGGACTCGCATTCGTCATTTTGCCTGCAATGTCTTTGTCAAATGTGCGAGTAACAGTGACTGCAAACGGTCACCCAACACCCAACACCCCCACCCCCACCCCACGCTAGGCCTGTCCCTGCAGCAGCCCCTGTCCTTCTGCTTCGCTCTCCCTGCTGGGCTGCTCTTCTCTTTTCTGCTTTGCCTTTCCAATCCCCAACTCAATTCGCGCGTCTTTCTTGCGAATGATTTGTCGTCATTTCACATGCCGCAACACCTAAACGTATGTGAAGACAGACACACACACACACTCATACTTATACTCACACACTCATATTCCCAAATGGCATTCACTTGACTGTGGCACAAGGTGTTGCCGCGCCTACTTAGGCAACTTTGCCCAACTTGGCCAATTGACACAGTTGCCCCAACAGAATCGAAAACGAAAGCGAAAACGAGAAAACGTAATCGAACCAGAAGCGGAAACGGAAGCGGATGTGGCAAACCATCCCCCAACCCCCTTTCCCATCCACAATTCGACCAGATGAGTCGGCAAAGCGAGCATCGCATCAGGGCCATTTTGCTGTCTCAGTTCGCATATCCCTTTTGAAGTTCAGCTTGCCTTGGATTAGCGGCGAACACTCTGACTCGACACTAAAATTGGATGCACTTAAAGTCATGTGCTATATGTATATATTGTACATATTGTATATATATAATATACGCATATATATATATAGTGTATATCTGAGAGATTGCAGATTGTTTTAGTTTAAAACCAAACGAGTTAGAGCTGTGATTAAAGAGAGAAAATACACTTCAACTGTCAGAGTAGAGAATCGTGTCTGGAAGGATTCCTCATTAGCTAGCTTCAAGCTGAACTCATACCCTTTAATATACTATATATGTATGTATGCATTTATCTGATCAATGGCAGCTATAGCTTGTACTTAGCAATGCTATGCCTTGAATGCATTTGCCTTGATACCAAAGCTGTCAAAGTACTGCAGAACAGAGCAACAAGAGCCGAGTGAAGACCAATAGGAAGTCTCTATGGAACAAAGCTTTAGCTATGTAATATATAGTACCATATGCATGTACGTATGTATTCGACCGATTGCAGTAGTAGCTAAGTATTATACCTATATACTTGTATACCTTGTCCAATTGAAGCCTTCTCTATTACTTAACCAAAGGTACAAAAGCTGACTAAACCTTGAAGAGATTTGAACCGAGGCACAGTATGATGTGCCAATTATGAACAATGTATATCTGGCTAATAACAATAGTAGTGCGCACCTAACTACTACCTATTCACCTATATATACCTCTTCAAGCCAACTCTTTGTTGAGTGTGTAAAATTTAAATTCAATAAAGTTCTTCAATCTTGAAACTGAGATGCAAAGCCTTAATGAAGGCAAATCGCAATGAACAAAGCCTAATTGTGGGATGTTCGATATGTATATGATATACTACAAACCTTGTTCCCTATATCAAGTTACCCATATGCACCGATACCCATGTACCTCGTATATGTAACTCTGAATCGTAGCCTTGCATGCCATTTCTGCCAAAGCTGAGATGCAAAGCCTCAATGAAGCCTGTTGAAACTAAAGCTGGCAGATATATACATATATGCTAGGTTATATATGATTAATACCAAATTGAATATGGCATGCATATGTACACATAGTATACATCTGCACATACATACGCTGTATAGTTGTAGGCAAAAGAGGAGCGCACACCCTGCAAAGCGAGGGTCATAGCCAATTCAGCATACGCAAATTATTTTGTGGTTTTTTTCGCTCGACTCACCCCTTTTATCTGCGTGTGCATGGGACAGTGCTAAGTGTCTCACTTGTGCATTGTCTATTCCAGGGGAAAAACTTGTGTGCGGATGGGGAGCACGAATTGCACACGGGCTGAATTATGAATAAACGCACAACGTGCAGACGCACTGGCACATTACGCATACGCCACGAGGTACGAGGTGCAGCAAATGGAAACACATGGAAAGGGTTGACAGGCGGGGGGGGAGGTTGGGCTGCCCCCCCTTGCAATGTCATGTGGAGCATTGCGCTCAGCTGCTTGGCAAATATTGTGATTTCATTTGGGTTCGCCTCACATTGTCTTTGAGGCACGCGGCGTATGAGCGATGCGCGATACTAGACAAGCAACAAGGCAGGGCAGCGCACGTGTACATGCCTGTGTGTGAGTGTCTGTGTGTGTATGGTTCGGGTAAGTGTGTTTTTCAATTTCACTTAATATGCTTAAGTACACAAAGCGAAATAAGCGAATCAAATTAAATCGATAGCAAACCGATTCACATCGCATCGCATCGCATCGGGGCGCATCGAGAGCGTTTCCAATAGTTTTCAGGCCGCGAAATCCAAACAAAATGAAGCCTTCAACAACAGCGGCAACGCACACAAATCAAAAAGAAATATGAATAGCAGAAAAAAAATAAAATAAAATAATAAAAGCCATGAAAACATAACGCACATCCAAGTCAACAGTGTGATCCGGTTCGACTGTCCAGTTACCCTGTAAGGGCAGCAACTTCAACTCGGATTTAACTTTGATTTAACAGAGTTTTTCATTGTATTAAGATTCTCTTTTAAGTAACCAGAATCTTCTCCCAATTTTCTATAAATTAAAGTTACATTTTACTGCTGCTTGATATGTTTAATGTTTAATATTATAAGTTACTTATTTATATATTATATTTTATATATTATAAATAAAATAGGTAAATCGCAGAAAAATAAAGTAAGTCAACAGAATAAAAAAAAATATATATATAAAAATAAAATATTATGGCACAGAATAAATGGATTGATGCTTCATGTATATGTTCATAATATATTTTACTTTTTGTGTAATTTCATTTTGTTTTTTCTCTCTATATTTTTGCATAAATATTGATAGCATTATAGAAGTTAAAGTTCATTTTATTATAATAGAAAGTTCTATGAAAGTTGCTGCCTAGTTATTTCAATTAATTAAACATTCAAGCAATCGTAATGTTTTATGTTACGTGCGTGTTTTCTATATGCACAATATATAATAGTCATATTTTATTATAAATTTAAATGAGGTATTTTATGCAATTTATAATAATCATATGATAAAATTACATGATGGTGTTCCATATACAGTATGCATATGATAATAATATATTGATATGCATATTCAGCCGAGTTGATTTCTTGCACTCCATGCACACCCCTTTGCCGCCCATTTGTATTATTATAATATTCCATTTTGTGTTTCTTCATTTCGAGGGTATATTCGAAACTAATATTAAATAAAAAATGTCAACAATAACAATTTATATGCGAACATAACTATGTTTATTTTTCATAATTTATAATCGTGCCGCCCCCTTTGTGCTGCTGCTGCCTGCTGCATGTGGCACGTCGAGTGGCGACTGCCAGTTGCCATTTTGCCATTGTTGCGTGTGTGTGTGTGAGTGTGTGGGTGTGTGAGTGTGTTAAATGTAAATGGAAATCCTCAATTGGCATAGCCAGCTAAAACAATTACGCGCTTAAATGGCAGAAAATTTCTAAATAAATAAATTGCTTGCACAGGCAGCGCACTCGCATTGCATAAATAAACTGCCCCGCGAGACGGTAAGAGGGCGAACGAGGGGCGTGCCTGAAAGTCAACGATGATCCCCAAGAGAGAGAGAGAAAGGGAGAAAGAGAGAGAGAGAGAGGGGGAGTGACTGAGCGCCTTGAAAATGTTGCCAAATCGATTGGTGCGCATCGATAAGCGACAACAGCATTGAGGCGGGAGTAGCGTATGGGGCAAGGTACTGGAGGGGAGGGGTGGGGTGGTGTTAAGGGAGAGAGAGATAGAGAAAGAGGTTGGCAGGCCTGGCCTCGAGTGGGTTTTGCCAGTGCTGTAAAACTAATTTTGTGCATCATAAAGTTTTATGACAAATATTACGTTACTTTTTTGACAGTGTGTCAAACGCACATTCACAGACACACACAAACACACACAGTCACACGCACACTCACTCACAGACATGTGAAATAACATAAAAATTGCTGTCGAAGCGAATTTTTTGCGCGCTTTCCTCTCGCTCTCTCTCTCTTTCAATCTCTCTGCCTTGCTGTCTCGCTCTGCTTATCAGGCTGTGCGACTGCAAGCGCGGCCTGTAACTAGTGTGTGTATGAGTGTGTGCGTGTGTGTGAGTGTGTGACTTGCTTAATAAAAAAGCATTAGGCAAGTCAAAGCAGAGCAAAGCAAAAAGCGAGGCAAACCAAACCAAACGAAACGGAACGCAAAGCAACCAGAAATAACGGCCGGAAAATGAGAAAATTAATATTTTTACGCTTCCTCCTCCCGCTGCTCCTTCTCCTTCCTCCATTGAAAAGTGGCTCATTAAATTTAACATGACAATTGGCGGCGGCAAATGGAAATCGCACTCGAATTCCCATTTCCATTCGCGCGTTTCCCGCGTTTCCCGCTTATCCCGCTCTTCCCCATTTCCAATACGTGCAGCGCGTCGCATTTGCATTAATTATCGCATTAAGCTTCAATGACACGAGGCGAAAGTGCCGCATAAAAATTAGATTAACATGCCCAGGAAGGGGCAGACGGCAAGGCAGGCAGTGTTGGAGGCGTGGCAACGTTTAGCGTGCGCCTAAATAATTCACGAGCTGCGCGTTGCCAACTCATCGGAGATCACTTTGCCCGCTTTGGCCCGATTAAATGAGTTTGTGCTTTTCGGGATTTGGTTTATCCGGGTTAGGTACGCCGGAATCCGGTAAAGCATTGCAAAGCCTTTTGGACATGGCCAACTTGTGAAGCATTTAACTTACATTCCATGCTGGTCAAATCAGTCAGAAGTTTGTAGAGCGGAGGGGAGGGGAAGTAATGTTAATCTTTGGCCAGGGATGTGACACAGTAATCGCTCTAAGTTTCTCGTAATATCGACAGCTTGATAGCTTGCATGCATAGCACATTCATTCACATTTTACCGAGTATCTTCGAGTGTGTTCTCTTGGTCATTTTAATGAATTTTTTCTTTGTCCATTTCGATCCATCGATAGTTTATTTATTGTGTTATTAAGAAGTATCTCACTGTTTGGTCTTTATCAATGTACTTAAACTGTTTATCCATTTGGAGATCTATTTATATTATACTTTCAAAGGAACCCTTTATCGTCTTCGATTACAATTGATTATTATCGAAATAATAATGAAAATCACTTCAAAGTATTCGATTATAAGCGATTAAGCGATCGATTGATTGGACATCGAGGGAAGAGAAGCTTTAGAAGTCACTTTATCGTATTTGATAACAATCGATTATTTTACATAAAATAACACTACATGGTATTCGATTTCAATTCGATTATTGTCGCTAAACTACTTAAAAGTGAAGCTTTGGAAATCATTGTATAGTGATCGATAACAATCGATTATTATCGATAATTTGCTAGAATATCGAGGAAAAAGAAGCTTTGGAAATCACATTAAGTGTTCGATAACAATCGATAATTATCGATAAATTTCTGAAATATCGAAAAATGACTAAGTCGTGCAAATTATTTAATTAGCTCTATATACGAGGGTCGTTTGATAAGTCCGTGACTTTTTGAATAAAATATATTTTTTTCGTCAAAGAAGCGTTTTATTTCTCAACATAATCTCCTTTTAGCTCGTATTATAACTATCGTAATTTGACAATCGTTTATCGATTACAGCCAAATATCTATATGTGTATCGAATGAAATGAACAGGCTATCATATTATTTACCTTTCCTCTGCCCTTTTTTAACACTTATCGATAATTATCGTCAGCACAAAAGGCATTTTAGTTTCATTGATTTCCCCTTGTTTAGCTCTATATAAGTTGAATATTCAACTGTACTCCCATGCCTCTAACTTTCCCCCCCACTCACTTGCATTACAGGGCATCTGACTCGTTCGGCGCAGCAACAAGGTGAACTCGACGCTCTTTGCGCTGACAAATCAAATTAAAAATTTACTGTTAATCGAAATATAAACAGAAATGTCAAACATTGCAATAATGCATGGCCAGAGGCCAACAACAACAACAACAAAAAGATCAGAGAAAAAAACAGAGCGAAAGCCGGAAAATACAATTGACAATTAACAAAGTAAACAAAAAAAGAGAGAGAGAAAATGAGGGAAAAAAGAGAGAGAAAAAGAGAGGGAAAGAGAAAAAGAGAGGTAGGTGGAGTGGGAGTGAAAGAGAGAGTGAAGAAGAGGGAGACCAGTCACATTTTTTATGGCCACAGGAAAAATTTTTTTGTACCCCCTAAAGACAGGGTGTTAGCAGGGTATTATAAAGTTGTGCCAGCCGAAAATGTATGTAATAGACACTAGGAGGCGTGACAGTATATGTATATATACATATATTATTGATGAGCATCATCAGCCTGGTCAATATAGTCTGTCTAGATCTGAATCTCTGAGACAACTTATGTGACAAAATGTCTAAATATTGCAGAAATAATTTCACGGGAGTAAAGACTTCTGAGGCCTCTCTGCAAAGTATGCAACACAAAATAAAATTTAAATATTAAAAACTTCCTTTTGTTCTGCTAACTAGGGGGTATGTCACAGTCGAACACACTCGCCTGCAACTTTTGGACTTGTTTCTTTTTGTTTATCTTGTTAATTTCCAGATACAGAAAAATGCCATAGATCTTACTGAGATGCATAACATATAGAGCTGCCTATTTATAGATGGTAATTTCATCACCGTCTCGAGTATGTTCTAGAGTACATCCCCCACCTCCGCTTTCTGCCTCTGGGTTTCCTGGGATATCCTGTTGCTCTTTGAGGAAACTTGTTTGCACAAACTTTACATTTTTTACAAGTTTTCTTTTTCGCTTTTTGGTTTTTTTTTTTTTTGTATTTATTTTGCAAGTGACAGAGGTGCCGACAGGCAGGGCAGGGGGTATAGGGTAGGGGGTAGGGAGGTGCAAAAGTTGTGAGCACTGCGCGTTTCTGAAGCTGGATGATGTTGCCCAGCGCAATGAATAGCGCAAATAATTGCGAATATATCTGAGTGTCATATTTCACTGGAACAACATCATCATTTTTGTTCATTTTTTTTGCCTCATATGTATGCATGAATGTATATTCCGCTATAATAACATATAGATACGCGAGTGTGTGTGTGTGTGTGTGTGCGTGCATTATCTGCTGCGCGTGTACAACAGCTGTGCGAGTGTGTGTGCAAAAATAATGAGCGGATGAGCAAAAAGTTTATGGGCGACAGGAAGCGGCAGCCGCACCGACACTCGCAAGCAGCCAACAGCCGGAAAAGAGACAGCAACAGAGGCAGAGCAACAGTGGCATAGGGAGGGGGAGGGGGTCAGAAGGGGGGAGTGGGAAAAGGAGGGACACCATGCGGTCGGTCAGTTGGTCAGTTTGGAGGCTGCGACGCTGCAATTCATGTCCGCTAATTAAATTACAATTATGTATGTTAATGTGTCTGTGTGGCAGAGTGTGTGTGTGTGTCTGTGTGTGTGTGTCGGCTTGTATGTTAATGTATGCGTAAATGTGAGTGTCTATGTGTTTGAGTGTGTGTGTGTGAGTGGGCAAGGCATGTCGTCGCCAGTGGCTCGCGGCCACAAACAATGTTCTTAATTTAATGAAAGATTTCGATTATAAATGGCATTACATGGAGCTGCCTCCCTGCCCCCGTATGTGTGTGTGTGCGTGTGTGTGGTCTCTCGCTTTGCCTCTCTCCCTTCCCCCCTTCCGACGAGTAATTTCCCCGAGTAATTTTCATTCATTTCTTCTTTCTCACAATCCAATTTCAGCTAGAATTCAGCCAGATGGAATATTCCATCTTCGCAGCGATTCTACGTGCGGGAATTTATGAAAATTGTTGGCCCCAAAATGAACTGGCGCCTCATTAAAACTTGCCCGAATTATTGGGCATACGAATGGGGCACGAGCAGTGCGTGATAACTTTAAGTTTTTGTCCTCTCACAGAAAATATTTCACTTTCGCTGCGCACTCCAACTCCATGCTGGCAAGTAGAGGAAGAGGGAGAGTGGAAGAGAAAGAGTACAGGCTGTGTACAGTGTATGCAACATATAGCACATTAACTGGCCGACAGATTAACTGATGCTGCGCCCTGCTGCCTTGCGGCCCCTGCAGTCCTCGCTGCTTTTCTAACAATTAAGCCGAATTTCGAAAATGCAAATAAAGCCCGCAGCCCAAGCAGGAATGCGGCCATAAAAACTTGTCGAAATGAGGCAAAAGAAAACAACGCAACACACAACGCAGCGAGGCAACAAAAGGGAATCTAATAAAATAAAACAAGATGAAGTGAAATAAAGTAGAAAGATTTGTAGAACAGCAGCGCGTGGCTGCATTTGAGGGGCCACTTGGCCACTTGATGGGCTGCCAAGTGCCAACTGGCGTACGCAAGTGTGGATGATGGAAGGAAGTCTCTGGAAAGTATGCTACGTTTTTATGCCTTACGTTGAATGTTTCATCTTTCTATGTTTTCTATGTCTTCTATGGTTTCTATGTCTTCTATGGCTTCTATGTTTTTCTACAGTTTCTCTATGTCCTTAGATTTTGTCTATGTTTCTATTTTTTATTTATCTAATTTTTTTTTTAATATTAAATTTCATTAATTTATTTATATATTTGTCTTATATCAATTAACCTTTTTATTTTTTTATCTATTTTTCTATTAATCTGTTTATCTATTTACCTATTTATCCATTTATCTACTTATCGATTTATCTATTTATCTATTGATCTATTTATCTATTGATCTATTTATCTACTTTTCTATTTATCTAGTTATCTAGTTATCTGTTTATCTATTCATCTACTTATCTATTTATCTTCTAATCTATTTTTCTATTCATTCAGTGCTAATTTAATTAAACTGTGCCCACGAATGGTCGCTTGGCACTTCCAACTCCACTGCAAGTTTCTCCGCCCTGAGCACCCCTTATCTGCCCGTCCCTCCCCCTTATACACCCTCTATTCTTGGCTTGCAGCCGGCAGTCATAATTTTATGAGGCTGCTAAATAATTGATGCCGCTAGTCCGATGTCTAAAGCGCCTTATTGAAAGAACACGCGCTCGCCCTCGTCGCCCTTTGAAAATGGGCAATAAAACTTTTATGACACCAGGAGAGCCCCAGCGAGAGCCACTTGACGGGTAGCCACGCCTTCCATACCCCCCCCCCCCCCTCGTCACACATCCCCTGACACACTTGAGCAACGGGTTAAGGCAAACTTGAGTTACTTTAATGACTCCAGCAGCTTTGCCCTGACCTGAACTAGAACTGGGAGAGAGAGAGGAATCAATCGACGTGGGCCTGAACTTGGCTGTCAATGAGAGACTCCTCTCATGCCCCTGTCAAAGGGCTGTTCCCGTATTACCTTAGGCACTGCTGTGTCGTTTATTTCTCTACAAATTTAGAGACTTTTTATTAAATTCTCAATCTACAAAAATACAAATTCATTTCATAAATTGTTCTTGCTTTCTTTTGGCATCACACAAAAACACTATTCAGGACTCGCGCACACTGGAGTACCCTGTGGAGCACAAGAGAAACGTGTGCGAATTGCCAGATATATTATGCTGTATCCCAAGCGCTTGATAGCGAAGCTTACCAATCTCTATCGCCGCCTCATCATGAGTGATCGCAATGTACGTGAGCCGAAGCTCAACGAGGAGCGGCCACGTCCGGAGATCAGGGTGCTACTGGCTGGAGGTGATGAAGAGCGCAGAGGTGGCGCAGGCACAGATACAGCGATCGGGGGCAGCAATTTGTCAATTATTATCGTAGAAACAGACGAGGGAGAAATACCGCGATCGGAATTGCCGGACACGGCAACCTTGACAATTCAATCGCACAGCGACGACGACAATGATACGACATCGGCGATGGACGAGGGGCCCATCCTGGAGACGGGCATATCCCGCAAGGCGTTCTGCATACAGCTGGATAGTCTATTGCAGCGCAATCTGGGCATCACAGTGGATACGGTGCCCAGCAGGACGAGCACCAAGGCGGGGCGGGGCTCTCGTAAACGTTAAAACAAAGCGAAAATTGTATTCGAATAATGCGCGAGTATTTTCATCCATTTGGGTAATAAAAGGCATAAACAACATAATGACAGAGAGCGACTTCGTGGCGAGACAATGCACAACGCACACACACAGAGACACACACAAAAGACACACACAGGCAGGGCAGGGCTGGCAGCAATACAAACTGTGGAAGGTTTTTTGGGTTGTTAAAAAAAAAAAGAAATGAAAATTTCACAATTTATTTAACTAATATATTCCTGATCAGGATCACTAGTCTGCCATGTCCAGCTGTCTGTGTGAGCACACAGATCTCAGTTACTAGAAAAGCAAAAGTTACCAAATTTGGCATTGAAGTTTCTTTATTTCCTGAGCAGTTGCAGTTCATTCAAATGTTGCCTATCTACAATTTTGTCTTGATTTTTTAACTTTATTTATGAGTGACACATTTAAGATAAAATATATTATGTTTATTATTCATACATTATATTTATATTATTTGAGAAGTCTCTCTGAAAAAAGGCAGATCTGGCAGCCCTGGCACACACAGCCACAGACACACGGCGAGGAGTAGATTGGCTGCTGGCGTCGAGCTCATTACAGAAACATAACCTGCCTGTAATTATGACAGGCTGTGCGCGTGTATGTGTCTCTATGTGTGTGTGCACAGCTCATGTAGTAAGCAGGTGAGGCGTGGCAGGGGCGCTGCTTTCCCCCTCCACGTCTCCCGCTGAGTCAGCAAGGGCGTCAATTTATGAACAAGCGCAGCCTAAAAGCAGGCAACACTTCTTTACACTCGCGCACGGGTGTCGCGCGTGCCTGTATGTTGGCATGTGTGTGTGTGTGTGTGTGTGTGCGTGTACTTGTATGATTCAATTTGGCGCATTGCTTTTGTTTTCATTTCTTTTATAATTAATTGCATTGCTTACGCCTGCCTGAGTCTCTGAGCCGGGGCCAAAGCTGACGCTGACTGCGCTGCTCTGCTGCGGGTTGATGAGCAGCAGCGCAGCAGCAGCGCAGCAGCCTCGCATCCGGCTGCGAATCCGGGTCCCATTTCGTGTTGTGATTATTGGATCAAATGCTGAGCCTGCTCTTGGCAAACAGGCACACACACACACACACGTGTATATAGAGGCACTTACACACACACGTGTATATAGAGGCACACACACACACACGCATGCATGCATATATATAGGCAGTTGCAGGCATAAACAAGTTTATTTCGATCAAAGTGACATTTAATTAAATCACAAAAATGCAGAGCGTAATAAGCGCGCGCTCTCTCACTAACTCCCTCTCTCTCTCTCTCTCTCTCTCTCCCCCTCTCTCTCCCTTTCTCCTTCTTCCCCTCCTTGTTATTGCTGTTGCCATTGCCTTTGCTCTTGTTGTTTCTTTTGTAGCTCTTGTTATCGCTGCTGTGCAACAGTTGTCGCTCTGCGCGAGTGTGCGTGTGTTTTGCAGTGTGCGTTGGTGTTTGTGTTGCTCACACGTTGTTGTTGTATTGGTGTGTGTATGCAAATAGTTTAAGGCATGTGCGGTGCTGCCAGCATTGATTAAATGTCGTTTAAATGTGCAAGCAAATCAAGGCAAGCAAGCAGAAAGAGAGAGAGGGAGGCAGATGGAGAAGAAGAGTGTGGAAAGAGAAATTAAGAGAAAGAGGGCAAAGGGAGTGGGGGAAGAGAGTGAGGAGTGTGGAGAGTTGGTGCCGAGCAGCAACTGCAGTTTAAGCGTGTTTCCAGGGCCAAAGCAAGCGATGTATGTGCGTGTGTGTGTGTGTCAGTGTGTATTGATGTGGCCCACATGTGTATGTGTGTGTGTGGCAAGTGGCATGTGGCGTGTGGCATATGGCCACAGCCCCCCAAATGAGCGTTGCGGGTGCAATGGAACGTGACGTAAGCTGTGTGTGCAGCAAGCAGGAAGCGTCAGTACCAGCGCCAGCCAAAGGCAGCTACAGCAACAACAGTAGTAAGAAGAACAGGCACAACTACAGCAGCAACAACAACAACAACAGCAAAGGGCAAGTGCAACAAGCAACAGCAGCGGCAGCGGCAGCGGCAGCGAGCAATGCAGCAACGGTTGAGGAGCAATTTGAGTGCATTGAATGTGATGCGATTGATAGAATTGTTGTGCACACACACAGACACACACAGACAGACAGACAGAGAGACAGACAGAGAGACGGACAGAGAGACGGACAGAGAGACGGACAGAGACAGATAGAGACAGAGTCAGGGAAAGACAGAAACAGAGGGACTTGCAGAGAGACGGATTGAAAGACAGACAGAGAGGCAGACAGACAGACAGACAGATAGACAGGCAGACATAAACAGAGACAGAGAAAGCAGGAGAGAGGTAGGGAGACAGAGAGGGAGAGAGTCAGGGAGAGAGAGGTCCAGAATAGACAGAGACAATGCCCACAGCTGGTGGCATTGGTAAAATAACAGAGCAACTAACTGAATGGACAAACAAAGGAGCAAAGTGATGCCGAAGGGGAGAGGAACAGAAGGGGGAGAGCAGGGCAGAGGGAGAGAGGTAGAGAAGGGAGAGCAGGGCAGAGGGAGAGAAAGGAGAACAGGGAGAGAAGGGAGAACAGGGCAAAGGGAGAGAAGGGCAGAGGGAGAGCAGGGCGGAGGGAGTAGCAAGTAAGGCATTGCAAGAGACAGTGGCTAAAAGTGGAGATCAATGTGCAAGATTGTGCATGCAATTAATAACTGAAGACTATCGATAACTTAATTTAAATCTTGTGCTCAATAAGTATCAGTTTGTTTTGGTGGCTATCGATAACTGTGACTGCAGCTCAAGCGCAGATAAATCGATTATTTGCTAATTATTTTGCTGCGATTCTGCAATTAAAAGTACTGAGAAACTATCGATAACTGCGACTTCAATGGAGTCTGAGCTTAGTTGAGACTTGTAGCAATCAGCTTATTTCTGCAACTCAATCGATGCCTCATTTACATTGATTCTGATAATTAATGAGAGCAACTATCGATAACTGTGACTTCAAATTCAAGTTCAGCCTCATCAAGGCTTGTAGCAAGTAGCTTATTTCTGTTCTGGCGCCCAATTAGCGACAACTGCAGGCAGTTGTGTGCTCAGTAGGTCAATTTGTTTTGGATTCCCAAGTTGCGATACACCGCATATCGATAGATATCGAAGACAATTGAAATTAATTGCTTAAACAAGTTTAACACGACGAAGATTGGTGAAAGGCGATAAGCAATTTCGATAATTGCACGCGATTAACCGAACAGCATGACGCGCAATGTGTGGCAGGGTGCGTCGTGGGAGTGCTGGGCGTGGCATAATGTGTGTGGCAGCAGCAGCAAGCAGCAGCAGCAGCAACGGCAGCAACGGCACCAGCCACGTAGCTTCCGACCGTGTCGATGTCAATTAAGCGATAAACGCCTTGAGGCAACGGGGCCACATCAGCAGCCACACAGCACACACATATCCTGCCACACACACACACACACACACACACACATACGTGTGTGTGCCCCAGACTGTCAGTGGCACCGCCACATGCCGCACATGCCACATCAAGGTTTATTTTCGCCGGTCTGCGATGTTGCAACAAAGTTTTGGCGATTTGTTGCCCATTTCGGACCATGGTGCAATCAGCGGGCGGCAGCCCTGCCCCTTCTTCACATTCCCCCCTTCCACACACACACACACAGGTGCAGACATACACACAGGCGCACATTACACGGAGCATATTGGCAAAAGCTCAGGAGCGCAAATTTAATTAAAGTTGGGAAAACAGTATTGACTCGAACGGTAAATTATGCAGCATGCCACACGCACACAAAGCAAGCAACAGCCAGGGAGTGAGAGAGGGAGGGGCGGTGGGGAAGAGAGAGAGGGAGATAGACATGCAGATGAAAGGGCAAACAAAAGCGAAGGTGGCACCGCATAGACAGTCACAATAGACGTAGATAGATTCCTCTCTCGCTCCGGATAAAATCAAAAGAAAAATGAAAAAATGTTGCCCCAAAAGAGAAAGGGAGAGAGGAAGAAGGAGGAGAAGGGATAGAGGGAAGGGAAGACAAAAACAGAGAGTGATGCAGGCTTAAGCTTCGTCTGTGTGTGTGTGTGTGTGTGTTGCAGGAACGCTTTGCAGCTCAGTTGCAAGCAGTCCGCAGCAGTCAGCAGCAGGTGCCACCTACACCTTGTGCCACTTGCCAAATACCACATGCCACATGCCACATGCCGAGTCTAGTTTGGGTTGCATTGGAAATGAGTTTTGCATGATGCGGCAGCCTTTTGGCTTCCGTTGAGTATCGGAATTGACGAGCGCGCGGCGCCATTGAAATGCCAAATGAATCTCAGCCACAGAAGCAGCAGCAGCAACCACAACAGCAACAACAACAACCACAACAACAACAACAGCAAGTATTACAAGAACAGCAACCACAACAACAACAATTGCAGCATTGTTGCACTGCCACCACAGACACACACACACACACACACGGACACAATTACAAGGAGAGGGAGAGGTAGAGTGGAAGTGTGCTTTACTTGCCACATAATTACTCTGAGAGGTGCAGTGAATAAAGCTCAGCCAGGCGTTTTCATTCACTGCATGACTGTGCCGTATTTTGATTTCTCTGTGACTGGCAAATATCGCAAACAGTCACGGGCAGGCACGATCGCGTGCCGTGCATATATCGATAGCTGTGAACATGCAAAGTAGTCGCAAGTTACACGGCATGCCGCAAGAGCGCGCTGCTTTGCTGTTCTCACTGTGCTCCAATCTCTCGCTCTATCTTTGTCTCACTCTCACTGCTCCTTTGCGAAGTGTCAGTGCAGCCACTAGTCATCTGACTTGCACATAGAGGGCGCTGTCCAGCCCTGCGATTTTTGCTTATGCTCCACTCTCACTCTCTGTCTCTTTGTCTCACTCTCACTGCTCCTTTGCGAACTGTCAGTGCAGACACTAGTTACCTGTCGTGTCCATAGAGGGCGCTGCATTGCTCTGCACTTTTTGCGCTTTCGATCCCCTTTGTCTATCTCTCTCACTCTCACTGCTTCTTTGTGCAAATATCAATGACAGTCAAAGCAGTCACTCGGCATGCCCAGAGAGGGCGCTGCATCTACTCTCCCTCTCTCTCTCTGTTCCCCCGTCTACCTCCCATCCGCACTTGATTGTTGATTTCGCTTCTTTTATTGCATTTACGTTTGCTCGCTGATAAAAATGAATGACTGCATCAACTGCAATGACAACTGCGTCAAGGATGCAAGTGGGGGCGCGGCAGGTGCAGAGGGAACAGCAATTGAATGCTGAAATCAATGCGCCGCGTATGGCAGAAAGAGGACAGGGGAGGGAGGAGAGCGCGGCACTTGCTCATTTGCAGCGTTTAGTGCGAAATTGGCAGGAAGCGACGCTGCTGCTCCTCTGCTGCTGCTGCTGCTGCTGCTCTCGAAGTCAACAAGTTGACCGCCCTCTGGCTTTGCTTGCTGTTGCTCCCTCTCTCTCTCTCTTTCTCCCTCTCTCCCTCAATCTGCGTGCAAATCAGAGCGACGCTTTGAGAATCACATTATGCTAATGTCGTGCGTGCTCGTCTGTGTGTGTGTGTGTGTGTGTGTATGCACAGGAGAGCACACACACTCGGTATCTTTCCCTCTCCCCTCTCTATTCCTCACTCCATCACTATCTCTGTCCGTATGCCTCTCTCTGCTTCTCCCCATCTCTCTCCCTCTCTCTATCTCCATCTCTGTCTAGCTTAGTTTTGTAATTACACACAAGTCCTTGAGCTACCAAAATGATTTGATCAACCTGCTTTTGCTCGAGAGTAAGAGAGAGAGGGACAGAGAGGGGGAAATGAGTAGGGCCGAGGGGGGGGGAGGGGAACATTACCTTCTTCATTGGCAAATTGTTTGCAGATTCCAATGCAAATTTGTCTATAAATTCAGAACGTTTATTCATGATTGCAAATCACTCGCACGTCATTCGCCCATAAAATGCATTCCTCGCATGCCACGCCTTCTCTACCACCTGCCCACCTTCTTCCTCCTCCCCCTCCTGTTGCTCTCTGGCGCGTTTGCTAAGTCCAAATATCCGGCTCAGCAATTCCCGAGCGGATCTGCGCTGCACTGCAGGCACAACAACAACAACAAAAACAACAACAACAACAAGGACAGCACTTTTTCCCTCTCCCTCTCTTTCTTTGCTTCCTTTCTCGTCTGCATAATCTGCATAATTTAGTTCCTTCAGCTGTAGAAGTTGATTCGGTACTGCAAGTAACGGTAAATTAATAGCATGCAGCTCCAGCTTTAACTGTTGTTATTGTTCTTGCTGTTGTTGTTGTTGTTGTTCCCTGACTTTTTGCCCAACACATCAATTAGAATCTGCCAGTTTATATTGCATTCCAGTCCCGCCCGGCTGCATTTCTGTTTCTCTTTGATTGATGTTTTCCCAATGCTTGAGGGGAGCAACAAGGCAAGGAGGGGGAGTGAGGGAGAGTGAGTACCAAAAATGTGCAAGAAATGTTGTGGAAAAAGGAACGAAAAGAGCAATCAAAATGTGTATTTCGGACCTGCCCAAGCCAAAGCATCTTCAATGACAAACGAACGCAACGAAACATCTCATTTTGATTATTCCTTATTGCCCTTGCCAGGGTACATAAGGGGGTAAGGAGTGTCTAATGGATCCAAGTAGGAACTTGTTGCAGTTGCCAACGAATACATGAAATGCTTTAAAATGCAAGAAATGCCAAAGAGACTCTACTTGATTGAGGTTATGTCAGCAGTTCGAGATGCTCTGCGTGTTTTACCTGCACAATATTGAATATTTACCATGATTAGGTACATTTTGTCTTCGTAGGGCATCAGTGCTTCACTGTTGATGCTATTGAATCCTGCCTATCGATATTAAAATCAGTATTTACAAAATGTAACTAAAAGTAAAGTTAAAATTGTTGAAATACAGCAAATATTGCACAGAAATTGAATTGCAGGAAAAGTTTATTGTTTAAAGATTTTTTTGTGCCACTTTTTGGTTATCGATAAGTACTCCTTACTCTGCTGCAGGGTATCTGCTAGTCGTAGTCACACCACATTGTTCACTCAGTACATCAATGCACTTGGACAAGTTCAACTGTAGTCTGTCACAACAGAAGACTAACTACCATCGCTAGTTAGTTATCGATAAGTACTCATTAAGCCGCTGCAGGGTATCTGTTAGTCGCAGTCACCCCACATAGTTCACCCTGCGCAATTTGCCACTTGGGGATGTTTTACTGTCATCTGTCACAGCAGTTTGATGGGTCATCGCTTTGTTATCGATTGCTGTTATCAGCGGGTTGTCGATTTAACGATGGCGTTGACAGAGGCGTCAATAATTTTTGGACACCAGCCGCGCTGCGCTGCTGGCAGTGAGCCACTTGGCGATGCCACTTCCTTAGTTTCTCTGTCTCTCTCTCTCCCGCTCCCCTTCTCTCTCTCTCTATCTCTCTCTCTCTCTCTCTCTCTCTCTCATGTGCGTGGGGCGTTTTCGTTGATAACGCGCCATGAAAATCTCATGGCATATAATCAGTGCCGCATTCAAGGAAATCTCCAGGTGGCCCCGCCGCCTTTCTCTCCCCCCACCACACACACAACAAGTCGCGCAGCAACCGCTTCTAGTTGTGTTAAGCAGCAGCTTCCTATCCCCCTCCCCCTCTCACCACTCTTCCCGGCGCCCCTCTCCATCGCACATACGCATTACATATGCCAATTTATTCATTTTATTCATATTGTGCCATCATGTGCCCCCGACGTGTCCTTTGCCCTTTGCCCTAAGTGCTGCAGCTCCTTCAGTGCCTGCTCTACTGCTCTCTCCCTGCCCTTCGTCAACATCTTCCTCTCTGTTCTTTCGTCTTTCCTCTTCCGCTTCCATGTGCGAACTTTGGCCATTTGTTTGTTGTTTTTGCCTTAGCTTTGTTTGCTTGTTTGCCTGCTTGTGTGTCGTTTGTTTGCCTCGCATGCTCACTCACTCGCACACACACACACACACACACTCCCTCTCCCTCTTCCTCAGCCATACTCCTTTTCTGCCCACTCTGTTTCTGTGGCTTTCTGTTTGTCTTGCGCTTGAAACAAAAGCAACGCCGCGTGGCATCGCAGCTTTGAGTAACTGTCGATTTTGACGAAGCTCTGCCCACTTGCCACGCCCACCATTGCACACGTCACAGCGATTGCTGTCAGTGTTTTTCAATTAAGGCTGCAAAAAAGGAAATTAGCATTTATTGTTGTCACACACCCGTTCTCTGCCTCTCGCTCTCTCTTTGTTTCTCTCTCTCTCTCTCTCACACGACACGAAAACTCGATTATTTTCGCAGGCATTTCGCCCCGGCGACTTCCGACTTGCAACTGGCAACAGCCGCTGACGCAGCTGACGGAAATGAAACTGCCCGTCTCCCTCTTACCTCCCTCCCTCCTCCTGCCACACTCCTCCACCCACTGTCCCACTCTCAACCGTTTGACATTCGCCTTGAGGCGCAGGCAGCGACTGCAATTGCAGCTGAAATCAACGCAGACTGCGCGCACTTTGAATTACAAATGTGCCCACTGTAATAATTCCAGCTACGCCCACTGCCGCTCTACCCTGCCACGCCCCCCCTCCTGGGGAAAATGTGCTAATTTGGAATGCGAACGCGAATTCGCTTTGAAATGTTTGCCCAATTTGGTTGGCCAACATTTAAAACATGACTTGACAAAATCACGCACCGGTTCGCCCGGTTTACCCGCTTACCCGTTTGCCTGCGCTTCTTACCCACTCTATCCCGCCATTGTTGCTGCTGCCTCTGCCGCTGCCGCCACTGCCGATGTCCCTGCCTGGCGCTGTGACGTGACTGCTAAGCAAAAGTTTTAGTCATCAAGAAGAGATAGCGTTGAGCGTTGTTTAACAGACGCAGCGGCAGCGACAGTGGCAGCACGACGACAACAACAAGTTTTGAATGCCTTTGCTGGGCTGCACGTGCTGCCTGCTACACTGTGCAAAAAGTCACTTAATTTGCGATGAAAACTTTGGTGCAGGTTAGACGCTTTTATGGACGTATTTTACGTACAGTGGAAGTTTGCTAAAAGTACACTGAGAGAAAGTGCAGTCTACATATATATAAGTGAATTTGTGACGAAAACGAGATGGAAGTCTCCACTCATCCTCCACTGGGGTAGAGGGGGTGGGAGTGCAGTAAAAAGTGGAGCGCATATTGCAAACAATTGAGACTCACAGAAGTACACTCAAAAAAAAAAACAAGAAGATTTCGGTTTAAAAAGGGTATAGGAAAAATCACGTTTACACCTTTTATTCTGTTTATATTTGTTACAATACTTGATGTTCGAAACATTTCAATGTTATCGGCAATGAAACAGAGATGTTTGCAATTTGTATCGAAATTTAAAATACTTTTATACTCAACCAACACTACACAACACTACTCGAGGTCTTTATAACAAACTGTCTGCATTACTGACATTCAGTTTTCTTCTGGCTCTTGCTCTGGCAAGATGCCTTCCTTTTTTTTTCTTTTTTTTTAAGTTTTCTTTTTAAAGCAAAACTTTATTTTTTTTTTTAATACCGAAGATTAGAATAAATCTCTGATTATTTTGTTGGGTTCATGAGACTTCCTATCTGAGTTTCCACAAGGAAGACGATAGTCAATTTTTATTTTTTTTTTTATTAAGAGAATCTTAATTTACTTTGTTCTTTAGGTATTCATGCACGATGGCGTCTGTCAATCTGCAATCGTTCATTCAAATAGTGAGAAAATAGAGTGGTGCGAAATTTTTATTTTTATCTTTTGATTTGCAATTCATCTTTTTTTATGCCAAGGTTTGTTTTTCTACCTTGAACTTGTACGGACGGAAGTTTTTCTTTTCGTTTTTTTTTCGACAAGGAAGACGATAGTCAATTTTTATTTTATTCTCTTAATGTACTTTGTTCTTTGTATTCATGCACGATGGCATCTGTCAATCTGCAATCGCTCATTCAAATAGTAAGAAAATAGAGTGATGCGAAATTTTTATTTTTATCTTTTGATTTGCAATTCATCTTTTTTTTTGCCAAGGTTTGTTTTTCTACCTTGAACTTGTACGGACGGAAGTTTTTCTTTTCGTTTTTTTTTCGACAAGGAAGACGATAGTCAATTTTTATTTTATTCTCTTAATGTACTTTGTTCTTTGTATTCATGCACGATGGCATCTGTCAATCTGCAATCGTTCATTCAAATAGTGAGAAAATAGAGTGGTGCGAAATTTTTATTTTTATCTTTTGATTTGCAATTCATCTTTTTTTTATGCCAAGGTTTGTTTTTCTACCTTGAACTTGTACGGACGGAAGTTTTTCTTTTCGTTTTTTTTTTTTCGACAAGGAAGACGATAGTCAATTTTTATTTTATTCTCTTAATGTACTGTGTTCTTTGTATTCATGCACGATGGCATCTGTCAATTTGCAATCGCTCATTCAAATAGTAAGAAAATAGAGTGATGCGAAATTTTTATTTTTATCTTTTGATTTACAATTTATCTTTTTTTTATGCCAAAGGTTTGTTTTTCTACCTTGAACTTGTACGGACGGAAGTTTTTCTTTTTTTTTCGACAAAGAAGACTATAGTTAATTTTTATTTTATTCTCTTAATGTATTTTGTTCATTAAGTATTCGTGCTTCGTGATTCGTGCTATTCACGCTTCCGTCTGTCAATCTGCAATCGTTCATTCAAATAGTGAGAAAATATGAGTGGTACGAAATTTTTATTTTTTTTTATACGGAAGTTTTCTCTTTTCTGAATAGGGAACGGAGTAACTGAGTTTCGACAAGGAAGACGATAGTTTTATTTTATTTTTTTTTCTTAATGTAATTTGTTTTATAATTACTCGTGGACGATCTCATCTGTTAATCTGCAATCAAATAGTGAGAAAATAGAGTGATGTGAAATTTTTATTTTTATCTTTTGATTTACAATTTATCTTTCTTTTATGTCAAAGGTTTGCTATGCCAACTCTTTCCTCCTTGAGTTGGTACGAAGGTAATTTTATATTTTCTGAATAGATCAAAAGGTCAATGCCCATTCGATTTCTGCATTAAGGCTTATCTAGCCTACATTTTTCTGTTTTTAATATGGAAATGCAAACACAATATTAATAAGTAAATAAAATAATAAATTACTAAATGAATGAATAATGAATTATCAAACATTTTTTATACAATATTATTATTGTTCCATTGCATTCCGAGCTCTATCCAAACGTAAACTCTCTGCGTATTTCTCTCAGTGTGCAGCATGGACAATTCTTCCGGCAAACTTGGTTCAGTTCTGCATGCTACGTTGATATAAATTGCACCCCGGCCAACAGTCGACACACACATATACACAGAGAGAGGGAGACGAGCGCGTGCAGATATAGACGCAACACAGCAAAACGGACGATGCGAACGATGAACGCACAGATACAAGGTGGAGTAAGGGCTGGTGGGGGAGGTGGGTGTGGGCAGATATAAAGACAGAATTTACGCTTTAAAGTTTCGCCACGCTCTCAGATATTGCAGGGGCTATAATTTTAATTAAATCTGGATGCTATTGCACGGCGTTAACAATTTTTAACATAGTTTTAGTTAAGGTTTTGTCCAAAGTGTGCAAAGTGTGAAATGTATGACGGCTGTGCTTGTTTGTGCTTGTTATGTGTGTGTGTGTGTGGCTGCTCTCTGCTTCCTACTCTTCTTCCTCTCTGGCTGCCCTCTTGCTCTTTGCCTCTTCCCTTGTGTTGTTGTGCCAACTCATCTTAAACTTTAATTAAATGTATTGTTTTTTCCTCCTCAAACACACACACCCATACAAACACACACAGCGTGAGGTTGCGGTGCATGCGTGTGTGAATGTTAGTGTAAGTTTGTGCATTCCTTCTTCCGCTTCATTTGCTCTGCTTGAAGTACGCCTGCCTGCCTCTCCCTCTCCCATTCTCCCATTCTTGCTTAGCTAGAGATCGCCGCAAAAGTTTTCACAACTTTAGCGTTCTGTTCCACATGCTTGGCGCACACTTCTTTCACGCACACACACACCGAGAGAGAGAGAGAGAAGGCAGAGCAAGGAGAGCTAGCCAGTGTGTACATACATATATAATTTGTGCGTGGCATGCATGAGTGCGTGTGTGTGTGTGTGTGTGTGTGGAGCAGTAGGGGAGGAGGAGCAGCCACGCTGAGTTTTATAGCATTCAGCATGCAATTGTGCGCGTGGCATACAAAGAAGCCTCTGCAAGATGCCCGCAACTGATTTCCATTGCATTTTGAAGCTCCGCCAAAGTTTTCCACACACTCTTCTAATGAGGAAATTCTTGCGCTGCCACGACTCGAGAGACTTTTCATTATTGAATTGTTTATCAGAGGCACGCGCCTTCTCATCGCTCTGCAAGACGTGCTAAACACTTTTTTTAGCTCTACTTACCTGTTGCCAAATGAATTCACAGAGAGAAAAGCCTCAACGTTTTTCCTGCCAAATCACTTGTGTGGAAAAGCCCTTGGAAACTTCTGGCCGCCACTTGCACTCCCCCTTCTGCCACTTGCTCTTCTTCTTTTTGTTCTTGTTCTTCTTCAAGTGTTTTCATAGCTATTTTATTTACTTTTCACATTTAGCTATTCATATCGGATTATGCTTTCGTCTCTCTCTTGCCCCTCTTGCCCCTCTGGTCCCGTGGGGTCTCAATTACTTATTTATTCCGTTCTTCCGCTAGTTCCTTTAGTTTTGGCTTTCTCTCTCTTTTTATTGCATTTTCAAGCAGTTGCTTTCTTTTTAATCATCTGTTCTTTTAATTTCATCTCTCTCGCTGCGCGACTTATCAGATTGTCGCTTCGTTCTGTTCGCTAAACTAGCCTTTTTCCGCTGCCTCTTCCCCTCCCACTCTCCCTCTCACCACCTCTCTCTTCCTCTCACTCATCTCTTTGGCAGCACTGCAACTTGCTGGCCATTGTGCTTGAGCTATGGCCGTGGTTATGTCAGTTCCTCCTCCCCCTCCCCCTCCTCCTCGTCTGCCCCTCTTGCGACCTGCTTG
Organism: Zaprionus indianus; assembly: GCA_018904595.1. Lineage (NCBI taxonomy): Eukaryota > Metazoa > Arthropoda > Insecta > Diptera > Drosophilidae > Zaprionus > Zaprionus indianus. Next base: position 8,597,965 of record JAEIHA010000158.1, read on the forward strand.
TGCACTTTATTCGCCTTCATTTCAGCTTGTCTAGCTAGCGCAATCCACTTGAAGCCAGCCGCAATTTTTGCTCGCAAGCCGCAAGCATCAACAGCCGCAGCAGCAGAGGCAGCGGCAGAGGAGCAGCAGAGGCAACCACAACAAATTGCAAAAACATTTCCATGCGACTTACTTACGTTTCTTTGTGTGCGCGCTCGCTCGCTGCTCTTCAAGCTGCTCTCGTCTCTTCGACTGTCTGTCTGTGTCGGTCTCTCTCCTATCTCCTATCTCTGTCCCACTCTCACATCCACTTCTATTGCTGTGCTGCTTCGCGAAATCCTTGCAGCAAGCAGTTTCTGCTCCGCTTTCATGCTGTTTTGCCCACTTAATGCCTATTTATTGCCCCTTTAATCCTGCGCCGCTTCTAAGCAAGATCTGCCAAGCACACGCACACACACACGCATGCTCCCACTGCTGCACTATGGGCCCAAGCACCAGTTTAACGGTCATTTAATTATAACTTAAATACAGAACAAGATTTTTGATATTATCAAATGGAAGAAATGCTAGATAATGCGTAAGTAAAAAAAACAGTTTAACATAATTTGAATGTTTAGCAAGGGGCGTGGCATTCTCAAAATATGGATTTTCATTTACTAAATAAACTAACGTTTTGCTTTTAAATTAAACAAGAATTGTTGGGTTTGAAACGCTTTATATTTTAATTTAAAGTTAAGATTATATATTTATTTATTCAACATTTTTTAATATATTTATAATTTTAAGAAAAAAATGAACAAATTTTAAAATGTCTACTATCCACGAACACTTAGGAAAAACTCTACTTCATTACATTTAATTTCATTTCATAACACACCTTCAAGGAATACTTCGATAATTCGAACTTTTAACAGCTACAATGTTAACATTTTACATCAGCAGCCAGCTGTTATGTTAACAGAGCAAAGGTAACAGAAATACTGATCTTAACAGAATTACATACAAAAATTGTTGGTTTTTTACTTTCGTAAGAGGCGTTGCCATCAACAACTTTTCTCGTTGGTCCCATAGTGAACTGACGCTCTCTCTCTCTTTGTCTCTCTCCCTCTGCTCGATATTCAGCTGACCAGACAATTATCTAATTGATACGGCATTAGTTCGAGTGTATTTGCGCCTTGCACAAATTCAATTTCCATTTTCAATTTTCAATTTGCACTATTTGCCTTGGCAATTAAAAGCCGACCGTCACGTGCAGCGCTGCCTCACTGCCTCTGCCTCTGCCTCACCTCTGCCGCTGCCGCTGCCGCTGCACTGTGCTCTGTAATTTGTAATCATTAAAAATACAGCGTTAATAAATTTATTTGAAACTTTTATTACAGTTATGATGTGTGCGCTGCCTCTGTCTTTGTCTATCTCACTCTCTCTCTCTCTCTCTCTCTCTGACTGTCTGCCTGGCGATGACGTTACGAGTGCACACAGACAATTTCATTAAAATGTTGCACACAGCTTAAGAGCGAAGAGCGAAGAGAGTGGGAGCAGGAGCAGGAACAGGAGGAGGAAGAGAGCAGAACGTGAGCGTGGATGATGACAGGCAAAGCAAAACCAATATCAAATATTTAAGCACTTCAAATTGCTCGTTTGCACTTACGAAAATAACTACGCAAAATTGAAGAAGGCAAAGTCCAAGCAGACCAAGATGAACATGAAGGCAAAGGCGAAGGCAAAGTCCAAGGCAAAAGGCAAAAGGCGAAAGAGAAGGCACAGGCGAAGGCGAAGGCGATGAAGTTGCTGCCAGTTGCAGTGGCTGTTGCAGATGTTTAGGCAAAGATAGATGGCACACACACACACTCACACACACACACATTTGCAGTGGCAGAGTGTCTGTGTGTGTGCTTTGCTGTTGTTGGCATTATCAAAAATTTAAACTTGGCCATCGCAAAGTTGCATTTTCTTGAGTTGCGAATTAAAACCCCACGAGAGATCCGATTTGCCGCTGTCGCATATATCAGCAGCACAAGCAGCGCTCTCTCTCTCGCACTCACACACACACACATACGCAGACAGACATGCAGAGACTGGCTCACTGTAGCCTAGCATGGTTTATTTAACAAGAACAACAGACAGTTACGCACACACACAGACACACCATCACACACACACACACACACTCCACATTCGCCTTTCAACGTTCCGTCGCCGAGGACGGCACGTTAAATGACCCACTTTTGGTCCCTGGCATGGGCACCTTCGCACAGTGGGCCAGAACACCGATTAACCGGAATTTAACTAAAAAAATACATGTTCTAGGCACATTTATTATTTATTTTGGTTCATTCAGAATTTAACATTATATTATTTATTTCTTTGATTTCTTTATTGCGAATTATAAATATTGAAGTTTTAATATAGATTGGTGCAACTCTGCTTTGAAACCATTAGCTTACATCATAAGATCACGGCTCCAAAAGCACTTCTTGCAATTAAAAGGAAATTGTGTTTTCTACACTCATGAAGTTTTTACGCTCAATTAAAAGACAAATAAATAAAAAACAAAATTTTTTGTATATATTTTATTCAATTCTGTATTATATTTTCCTTTAATATTTTTTGATAATATTAAGTGTTATAATAATATGAAATATTAATATTATATATTACGCAAAGAGATCGTTCAGCCATTTTTATAATATATTTAAAATTAGTAAATTTTAAATATATTTATTTGAATATATCACATATTAGTCTTTCTAATCTCTAACTCGATTTTATGAATAATAACAAATTTTCATTGAATTAAATTCCGCTGGATCCGTCGCTGGCCCACTGTGCGTCGCCGTCGCTGTCGCTTGATGCAGAAAAAAGAATCAAAGAATCAAATGGAAGAGTTGCTAAACAAGAACAAAACCTGAACTAAAACAAAACACTAAAGCGAGCAGCAGCAGCAGCATCAGCAGGCGACAAATGACTAGTGAGTACAGTTGCACAGCGCACTCACTCAATTTGAGTTGCACTCAAGCTGAAATACGCTCAACGCTCAAAAGTAGGCAACACTTCGCAGGCAGCAAAGCTTGCTTGCGTTGAGTGTGCAGACAAGAGAGAGAGACAGAGAGTGAGAGAGAGCGAAACGAGTGCAAGAGTGTCGCTCAAAGAGAGAGGGAAAGGGGCTCAGAAGAGGAGGAGGAAGAGAAAGAAGAGGTAGAAGAGCAGCCTGAGCTAAAGCTTAAGCGCAGCACCGATTGCGATTGGAATTGGACTAGAGAAGCTAACGATGGGTTAGCTTGGGATATAGCGATATAGCTTGGCTAAGGGCACGAGCATTATAATGTCTGCCTGTGTGTGTGTGTGTGTGTGCGTGTGTCTCTGTTTGTGTTTGTGTGTGTGTGTGTGTGTGTGTGACGCGCGTGTTTGTGTTTCTAAGTTCGTTTGCCGCGCTGTGTTAAAGTTTTGCGGTAATGGCGCTCTGGGACGGCGCGACGCCAAGCCAGCGACACTGCTGCTGTCGCTGTCGCTGCTGTGCTGCTGATGGACTGTCCCGGCATCGTTGACGCTGAGAGCAGAGGCGTGCCCAGCAAGGGGGGACGGTGGCAAAGGGGCAGTGCGGGTTTCTTATTCATGTCTCGAGTCCATACAGTGCCGGACCATTAGGCAAGGCGAGACGAAGGGGAAAGAGAAGAAGCGGAGTAGAGCGATGCGTATTACTTAGCTGTAAACTTGCCACTCGATTGTTGGCTTTGAGAGCACTCTGCGCTACCGCTCTCCTCCTCCCCTGCCTCGCCGCAGCTACTCGCCTAGCTACACTCCCCGAGGAGAGCAAGAATAATTTTAATTGAAATTACGAGAGCAGGCAAATTACACACGCCCAGTCTAGTTTGCCCCCCCTCCCTCATTGTCTCGCTCGCTTTATTTCTATTTTGACTTCTGTTTTATTTCATTTTACTTGAGTTTTTATTATTATTATTATACTTTTTATTTCGGCTGCGGCGAAATTATCATTTTAAATCATTTTGTGTGCGCGCCCCCACAAAGTATGCAAATAAATGTCGTAATACATTGTTAGACCCACCTCCTGCCACTCCCACTCCCACCCGCACTCCCCCTTTCCCATTCGCATCCACACACACACACACGTTTATGTTGTTGTTTGCGGCTGTTGCTTTATACCCTTGACAAGGGTTTTATAGTTCTCTCGCCAGCGGATTAGGCCAGCCACCTTGGCCACCTTTGAGGGTTCTTTCGAGCATCTAATCCACAGATTTGGCTATAGCTCATCGTTTGAAAGAAGCAGATAGTAATTTAGTAACGAAGTCTGTTGAATTGCAGATGGTATAGAGAGTTTTAATGGCATACGGATCCCAATCAACTGAGGAACTTAATCAGGCGAGCTCAAGTTCAAAGAACTGACTATATGAGACAAGGAATGTCTTCCATTTCACTTACACCTATTTCTTATTATATATTATATAGGTATATGTATATATAATTATATCTATTATACATATGTAATTTCTTTAACCTCATTACTGAAAGCACAGATTTCTTGTTTGAAAAACTAGATGAAGGTCGTGGATAGAGTGTCCGCTTAAGGGGGATAAAGATTTTCACCTGAAAGAGGTGTCCCCTGAGGGGAGGTTTCCCTTTAATTAAGGTGTCCGCTTAAGAAAAGTGTACGCTTAAGTGAGGTGTACGCCTAAGAGAGGTGTCTGATTCAGAAGGGTGTCCGCTTTAGAGAAGTGTCCGGTTGAGAGGTGTTCGCTTAAGTTAGGTGTCCGCTTAAGAGAGGTGTCCTGTTGAGAGAGGTGTCTGATTGGAAGGTGTTCGCCTAAGAGAGGCGTTCGCTTTAGTAAAGTGTCCACTAAAGAGAGCTGTCCGCATAAGAGAGGTGTCCGTTATAGTGAGGTGTGTGTTAAAGAAAAGTGTGATTCACACAATATATACAATATATTTGCTGTATAACTGAATAATTGGAAAATTGTTTTATTCAGATTTATTTATTTTTTATTTTGATTCTGTAAAAATTAATATCATTGCTTAAATTTTCCGTCTCTCTCATAATTTCACTCTCATTCTCTCTCCCTCTCATTCTCTGTCTCTCTCTCTCTGTATCCCGCTGTGTATTTTGTTTTATTACAAAACGCTCTATTGCTCTACCGGGTTTGGCATTTGTCTTCAACTCAAACGTATTTCCCCTTTCCCCATCCCCCTTTTGTTTCCCCTTCCTACCAGCTACGCCACACGATTTAAAGATCTCGCCTTGTAGTTTGGCTTCGCACCGCGCCGCCCAGCCCCGCCCAGTCCCAGGCTCCCCATTTGCCACGCCTCATCTTGCATAGTTTGTCGCGTTATTTGTAAATTTCTAAAATTCCATTCAAGCCAAAGTTGCTGCGTGTTGCAAGACAAAGGAAGTGTGGAAGTGTGAGTTTGAGAGGGAGGGAGAGGAAGAAGTAAGAGAGAGAAAGAGAGAGAGAGAGAGTGGGAGAGCAGTCCAGCAGTTACAGCGTATCTCTGCGTCGAGTGCAGCAGCTTCATAAGCTGCTTTGCTTGTTTTTCAGTTTTTCAGTTTTTCTATTTTTCAGTTTTTTGGTTCTTCAGTTTTTGCTGTTGTTGTTGTTGCTGTTTTCTGTGTTGTGTGTGTTTTATTTTCATGCTTGAGGTTTTTTGTTTTTATTATGAAAATTATTCCATGCATTTGGCCTATAAAGCAGGGCGAGGGGGAGAAGCAGGGGCAGAGCGGGGAGGCTGGGACGGCCGTAAAAGCGACGCTTCAAATGAACATCGCATCGCAACATGGCAACGCCAAGTGGAGCGACAACAGCAACAGCAACAGCAACAGCAACAACAACAACAACAACAACAACAACAACAACGAGAACAACAAGAACAAAGGAGAGAAAAAGCGGAGCCGGAAAAAATGTGCTATAAAATGAAAAGCTGAAAATGAAATTAGTTTTAATAAAGTCAAAATGCCACAGGAAGCCGACGTCGACTGCGACGGCGACTGCGATGCTGAAGCCAAGCGACAGTCGGGGACAACACTGGAAGAGAGAGAGAGAGGGAGAGGGGAGAGGAAGAGAGTTAGAAAGAGAGTGAGGGAGGCAGAGAGAGAAATTTACAAAGCAACTGAACAATAGACAACGGAACTAGTTCGATTTCAATAAAATAACAACAAGCGATTGGTTGCGATATAAATACATATATACAATATATACATACATATATGAGTAGTAGGTACTCTATATGTATTAAACATAGTATATGTATATCAAATAAATTTATATATATGTATATATAGTACAAAATACATAAAAAAGAATACATAAAGACATTCAAATAAGAAAGTGAATTTGAGGGATATTTCAAAATCGATGTGATTTTTCTATGATTTACTAAGGCGCAAGGAGGCGTGGCCAATTTTTAACAACACAATTTATATCCGTACAATAGTAAGACATACTGTACTTAATTTGGTGACCCAAGCACCTATAATCTCTGAATTCAACGCGTTCATACAGACACTAATTAACAATATATATACTTTGTAGGCTCGTAGCTGCCTTCAGAGATGCCTGCTGGGCACGAAGCTTAAATGTCTCTGCTAACTTCAAAATTTCTAGAAGAATATGAGAATTAGAAGTACAAAACAAACTAGAGTTTTGTGCTATAATAATGCATAAAAACTGTTTCAAAACTTCAGAGATATAGTAATAATAATCTCTGAGATCTGTGAGATCATAATCTGCATATGGAGCAAAGGTAACCTTAGGTCATAGAATATTTGTGATTGTCTTTCTCTTTCTCTTGAATTGTTCTCCTGCCTCCTAACCTCACTTTCCCATTGTGGAGTGCGCTGGCAATTTCAGTCTCTGTCGCCGGCCGCAGGCAGACACAGCTCATCATGGCTGGCTATCGATAGCCAATAACCGATAACCGATAGCCATTAGCCATCTTCGTCGTGGTGGTCAATTGCCATTTCAGCCCCGTCACCCACCCGCCTCGGCTCTCCCCTCTCAGTCTGTCACTGTTCCACTGCAGACGAGTGACTTCGCTTCCATTTGCTGCTCTCCCTCGAGTCAGTCGAGTCAGTCCCCACTTTTGGCCAACCTCTTGAGCACATATTTGTATATAACTAACTAACTTTACACACATCTGTCTGTGTCTATATGTGTGTTGGCAGAGCGTGAGGAGGGGGGGGGGGCGTGGAGGGAAGGGGGGCGTGTGCTGTGTTGAGTTCTAGAGTACTCAGTAAATAAGCACGGCTGTCTGGCCCCATTAGAAATTGGCTGCCCCCAAATGGGGCATATCCAGCTGGGCTGCCTTATAAATATATTATATGGCATCACAACTCTCTCTCTCTCTCTATAGCTGGATCTATTTGCTATCTCTGTCTAGCTATTGCAGCTTTCCTATGTCATAAATTCTCGAAGCCAGCTCGACTTGCCGGGAAATCAATAAAACAGTTTATTTAGCGCAGTTGGTAAGATTTTCATTTGAAATTTGGCTTAAAGCTAGTAAAGAAAGTGCTTTAACTATGTTCCAAATTTAATTGGGATCTGTCGATCAGATAAGGAAGATATGTTCCATAGAATCTTGGACTGATTTCTAGATTCAATCATGCAGCGCAGTTAGTATTCATTTGTATAAAATAGATAGATATTAAAAGATATAGAAATATGTGTAGCCTTAAATGTGTGCCTGGCATAGCTAGATAGATCGACAGTTAGTTGTACAATCTACATAGGTTCGCCAAGCATTTTTTGCAGGGTATCTTCAGTGCGGTTCAACCTGTTGTTGTTCCTTTGTTGGGGCAGTCTCTGTTGCTGTTTTGTTGTTGTTTTGGCTATTTACACAAACTACTTGCTCACGCTGAGGAGTTCATAAGTGCGTGGGCAAGCGAGAGAAGAAGGGAGAGAGAGATAGATAGAGACAGAAGATAGAGAGAGGTGGAGACAGAGAGGGAAGTGTGCGTGTGCTTATTGTGTTTTTGTTTTTCTTCTGCACAGTTTTTGTTGGTTTTTGCCGCCTTTTGTGGCAAATTGATTGGCGCCATTGGCCATAATTAGATCCGCATTCGCACTCGCATCTACATCCACATCCGCATTCGCATCCGCATCCCCATCCGCATCCGTCAGATACAGATACAACTTCATCTACGGGAAGCGAAGCAAGTCAAGGCCAGCTGCGAGGCAATTGTCAACTGCCACGCCCACTTGGCGCACGCCCATGCCTTCTGCGTGTGCTGCTGCTGCTGCTGCTCGCAATTCCCCACTCCTCCTTAATGACCCTCCTCCTTGCCCCACCCCCTCTCCCTACTGGCTGCTTTGCTCTCCGTTGGGTGCTTGGCATTTATGGCACCAAAGTTTGTGCAGCATTGCGAGCTGCTGCAGCTGCCACTGCTGCTGCTGCTGCTGCTGCTGCTGCTGCAATTGCAGCGTGAATTTAGCACTGCGCTCCTCATGGCATCTTCTCAATCCACCATCCCCCTGGTTCCCCTCCCCTGGCCACTGCTGAGCAGCAGATGCGATAAAAACAATCGAATCGGATCCGTTTTAAGTTGATGCGGATTTCACTGCACGCCGTCGCCCTCCCTCCCCCTCTTCACCTGCTCACTCTACATCTGACTCCCTCTCTTCCCCCCTCCCTTTGCCCAGTCTCATTCATCAGCTACACCGCCTTTCCATTAATTTAATATTTTCGAGACTTATTTAAGTTTTTACTTGCAGTGCCTATGCAAATGAGCAGAGTGAGAAGAAACACAGAGAGGAAGAGGAAGAGAGAGAGAGAGAGAGAGAGAGAGGAAGAGAGCCAGAGTGAACTTCTTCATGCAGGGACACGCACGTCCCCCCCCCCCCTGCTTCCCCCTTCACGTAGTGCAACAATAGTCTCATTGTCTTTAAGGTTGTCCTCGATATGAATATTTACGCGCGGATTGAACTGAGCTACAAAGAAGAAGGGGAAAGGAGAGAGGGAAGAGAAGAGCGATTGAAGAGAAGAGTAGAGAGAGAGAGAGGGCAGGGGAGATGTGAAATATGAGGCTACTACAAATAATGCCAGAAAGATGTGAGTAAATCAAGACACAAGGGTCGATTGCTTTTCGATATCGAAAGAAAGGAGTAAGAAGAGAGAAAGGTTATGAACAAGTAAGACAGTTGAAGAGATAAAGAAAGAGAGTCGGAAAGAAGTTAGCGAACAATAAACTAAAAGAGAGAGAGAGAGAGAGAGAGTGGTTGGGATAGAGAGAGACACTGCGAAAGACAGAAGAGTGTGAAAGAGTGGGATAAGAAGTGAGAAGAGAAGAAAGTTAGGGGAAGGTAGGGCAACTGAGTTGTGATCAGAGAAAGAACATGTAGAACAGCTCAGAGAGAACGATAAAAAAAAGAGATAGCGATAGAGAGAGAAAAAGAGAAAGGAAGGGATAGAGCAATAAACTAAGACTGAAAAAAGGATTAGAAGAACGAGTATAAAAATGAAAGAAAGAGGAATAACTACAATAGAAAGAGAAATAAACAGAGACAGAGAAAGCTACAGTGAGAGAAACGAAAAGGGAGAGGGATATATAGAGAGAGGTACACAGAAAGAGCGGGAAAGGGAAAGTAAGGGAGACCAACAAAGAAGAAGAATAGTAAAACAGGAAAGAAGCAAAGCAAGAACGACAGCAGGAAAAGTAACAAATGGAGAGCAAACAATGTTACCCTTCCCCGCACCCCTGCACCCTGCACAGGGTCATGTCCAGTCCTCACTTAATATATAGGTATATATATGGCACATTTAATAAATCGTTCAATCGCAGCACAATCGGCTCAATCGTGCAACCTTTTGAGGCAAGTTACGCCTCGTTTTATTGCACGAAATTTGCGAAATGTGCTTAAGGCAATCGCATTGTTTCAGCAGTGGCAGCATGTGTGGCGCACTGGCGAAGGGGAAGAGGAAGGGAAACGGGCAAGGGGATGGAGAAGGGGAATGCGAGGTGGCAAGGTGCCGCATTGGACCCCGGGGCCACAATGCTGGCCGACACACGAGGCGATGCGCCTGAGGCGATTTCTTTCAACTTGCTTGCTGTGCAGCCCATTTAAATATATTGCCACAATGTGGCTGGCAGAAGGGTAGGCAGTGCGGGGAAGGGGAAAGTGAGAGGGGGCCTGTGGTAAAGGTTGCTTACAACAAAGAGGCGGCATGCTAATGGGGGCAGGTTGGGGCAGCTATTGACCTTATTACGGTTACATTGAGGCAGTTAAAGCTTAATCTATTTCCGAAAAAAGCAAGGAAAGGTAGGGAAGAGGGAGGATGGGAAGGTAGGGGAATGGGGGCAGAGGAGCAGGTAGGAAGTAGAGGAGGAGGTAGGGAGCAGAGGCAGAGGAGCAACTAAGGAGTGGGGGCAGAAGAAGAGGGAGCAAGCTGGCTACTTTGGAGGTTGACTATCTCTGATCTATGCGGCGTGTTGCTTGCCCTTTTGACCCTAGAGCCGCTCTACTTGGCACCCCCTCTCTTCAGCCAACCCTCTCCCACAGCATACCGCTCTCCTCCCATCTCTCTCTCTCCCTCTCTCTCTCTCTCTGCCTCCCTTCCCTCTTTTTTTCGGGCATTCTGTTGCTTGAACTTTGCACCAACTCGCATTATAATAACAGCCATATAATTATGTATTTTAGCCAGTGGCCAGGGGGGCCAGAGGTGGAGTGAGTAGCCTGTGATGTCAGGCAAGTCCGTTCTCCCCTCTCTCTCTGCCCCTCTCTTTCTCTCCTTCCTTGTCACTCTTCCGCTTTCACAAACTCTGCGCAAATGCTTATTATATTTGCTGTAGTTTTTAAGTGAACACCCCGTCCCCCTACCACTGCCCCTCCTCCTTCCTGCCACTGCCAATACTCTGGTCACCCGCTAGCTCTACTGCTGCCCCCCCCCTCTCTGCTTCCCTCCACTGCCCCTGCACATGCTACGTGCTCTGTGCAATGGAATTTTTGCGCTTTGCTGGCTTTGGCTGCGAGACGGAAACTTTAACTGCACTGCCAAGCAGCATGTGGAGCAAGGAGGACGGGGCAGGGGCAGGAGATGAGAGGAGGAGTGTGGAGAGAGGAGTGGGAAGTGGGGAGGTTGGCTGGTAAGGCGCTCACTTAATGCCGTCTCTGTATATGGCTTGGCTATTAAATTTCCAGTTCAATGATTAACGAAATTTATGTTTCGGCTTATAAGTGAGTGCGTGTGTGCCAGTGTGTGTGTGCCAGTGTGTGTGTGTGACTGTGTGTGTGCCACTGTGTGCGTGAGTGCGTGCCACGCCAAGGTGCGACTGCGACTCCAATGCGACGCAAGCAACGCTAACGATGCCACGCAGCCTGCTGCGAATGAAGATGAGAAGCAGCAGCAGAGGCAGAGGCAGAGGCCGAAGCAGAAGCAGAAGCAGCAGCAACCGTTTTGCCTTGAGGCTACCAGTTGAAGCCTCCGCCAGCCCACTCTGCCCCTCTGCTCAGCCTGTCGCGCGACGTGTCGGGGCTCATTAAGTATGTATGTCTTGTGCTGAGCAGCTGCTCAGCTTGCCAGCCTTGCTGCCTCTATAAAGCAGAGAGGGGAGAGCGAGGTTACTTGCAGGGGAGGGGGCTAGTCAGTTGGCTGCTTGGTTGGACGGCATGTGGCATTCAATTAAGGCGCATTTTGTTGCTGCTCTAATCTGTTTGAAATATTGACCAAGCGCAAAATGGTGTCAGGCAGGCGCCGAAAAGTAGGCAACACTAACTTTGCACACGCTTGCAGACTCGCTGCGGCACCCTCCCCTCCCACTACCCTTTCCCGCTTCACCTCTCTCTGTCTCTCCTTCTCGGTCACACTCTCTCGCTCATGCTCATGCTCAGGCATGCAAAATAATGAAGTTGGAGCGCAATTAATTTGAAGTTGACGCAGCCGTCGCCGAGGACGTCAACGTCAACGTCAGCGCTAACCTGCAACTGCTGCGTCAACAGAGCAGCTTCTCTGTGCTCTCTCTACTCCATCCTTGTTTCTCTTTTTCTCTCTCTGTCTCTGCTTTGTTGCATTCTGTGCAAAAATAAAATAAAGCATACTTAGCTGCGTATTGAGCCGACAAGCGCCCAAAACTTGTGTAGGTGTAAGTCGTTTACTCCCTCTCTCTCTCTCTCTGTCACTCTTTCTGTCTCTCCTTTCTCTCACTCACTCTCTCTCTCTCCCGCACACACACACACATGTATTTGTAGCATATAAAAAGCCGTTATTCTATGTCAGTTGCATTTTTGTGTTACGCCTCAGTTACATTTTTCTCTCTCTCTCTTTCTCCCACTGACACTCTCTCCCTCTTCCCTTCGCCTGCTGTGCTGTGTTTAACACAGGGCGACCCATCGGTTTCGGTTTTGTCCCAACTTCATTGCCTACCACGCCCACTCTCTGCCTCTGACCCAGCCGCCCTCTTCCCGCTGCTGCTGCTGCAGCAGCCGCAACGCGATAGGAAAAGCTTTTTTCAATTGTTTCCGTTTCGAGGTCATGACAAATGCATTCATTTCTCTTTATTTTCTGCCTCCGTGTGCGGTTGCATGTCTGTGTCTGTATGTGTGTCTGTGTGTGTGTGTGACTGTGTGTTAGTTGGATTTTGAGGCAAACAAGCGACAGGCGGCAATGAACTGTTGCCCCCTGTGAAAGTACAAACATGCCACACCAGCTTGCGCAAAGCCCCCCCCTCCTCCTCCCTGCTTCCCTATCCCCATACACACACACATAGCCGCACACACACACAGCGTGTGCTGTATGTCATTTTTGCGTTTAATGTCGGAACCTGCACAAAAATTGCTTACCTTTCGTGGAGGCGCGACGATAACAACGCCCCACAATAGCAGCAACAACAACAATATCAGCAATAATAGCAGCAACAACACTTACAACGACTACAGTGTGTAATAAAATCAAAAAGCAAAAAAACTGTGTGAGCAACCTAACCTCAAACTATGCGACCTGTCAATACTCTTACTGTGTCTGTCACTCTTGTCCTTGTCTGTGTCTTCCATTTCCTTCGTTCCGCCCCTGACTGTGTCTGTCTTCAACTGAGTTTAAGATATTTTAATTCGATTTGCCAATTTCTTCACTTTGCCCAAATTTCATTATGTTTTCTAGCAAGAGATAAAAATAGAAATAGAAACAGAAATTCAGATAAAAATTCAGGCTTTAATGCTAAGCTGAGAGAAACATAATTTAATTAAGTGATAATTTGTAAGGCTCTTCTGTCATTAAATTGTTATCCTAATTGCCGAATACACTTGCAGTGACCCAAAGTGTAATTGGGTTAAGTGCTTAGCACGACAGCTAAGTGCTTTATAAATCATTTGCCACATTTGCAAATACCTTGCTGAGCTAATTAAGTAGTTTAAATAACTAACATTTCGTGAACAAGATACCTTTGAGACACTGTTCCGCTTAGCTGCGCTAATGTAAATTGTTGTTAGACATAACATAACAACCATTCACACTGTAACGTAAGATAAACAGGCTTTATTTGATTGCCCTGTTAAGTAAGTGCATTGTTGTACATTGATAATGTCGATAAGTTATATGTGTAAGTTTTCAATGTAATTATAGCACTCCTTGTAAATTCACCTGAGGCTTTCTAACTCTCTGCCTCTTACATTCGCCTGTTAAGTCAACTATCGAAAACTCAATATGCGCTGCAGGCTCAATGTAAATAACATTTCTTGTGTATTCCCATGTTAAGTTACTTGCGTGCGCTGCAGGCTTACATGTCATGTCGATAAGTTATATGTGTAAGTTATCAATGTAATTATAGCATTCATTTTAGTTCAGTTACATTGAGGCTTTCTTTCTCTCTGCCTCTTACATTCGCCTGTTAAGTCAACTATCGAAAACTCAATATGCGCTGCAGGCTCAATGTAAATAACATTTCTTGTATATTCCCCTGTTAAGTTACATGCGTGCGCTGGAGGCTTACATTTCATTAACATTCCCCTGTTATGTCGAAGATCCGCAGGCTTAAAGAAACAATAGCATTAAACTGTTAACTTTATATTTTCTAACAGCAAAAGAGAGGCAAAGAAGAAAACGTAAAAGTAAGCCAACTTTAACCTTGTAGCTGTTATGCCCCATTCGCTGCTAGTAAGAAAATCAGGCTACGAAGATGGCAATGGCAAAGGCGACGACAACGGCGACGGCGACGGTGACAGCGACTATTGCAAAGTGCTTTGACTGGAAGTGAAGCTGCTGTTGGAGCTGGAACTGCCGCTGTCGCTGCTCTGCTGCTGTTGCTGCTGTTGGCTGCCGCTGTTGGCAGTCGTAAAAAATGTAGTTTATATTCAAAATAAATGAGGTTGACTTTATTTACGCGCTTATGCTTTTTATGCGCTTTGCAACAAATACTCGTAACAACCAGCAGCAGCAGCAGCAACAACAACAAACAACAACGAAAATCATCAGCATTTCTCTGCCTCTGCCGCTGCCCCTGCCTCAGCTGTTATTGACTGCAACATTTTGTTGTTGCAGGAGAGAGAGGGGAAGAAGCAGTGTTGTACAAATCAGCAAATGCCTGCAAGGCAGCGAATGGGAGGGGGAGCTGGGGGCATAGACGGACTGAGGATAAACGTAGCGTAAGTAAGTGATTTACCATTGTTGTTGCGGGGCTCGCAAATCGCAGCACTGATAATTATTTTTGTGTGCTTTCAATGCGGGAGAGAGAGGGAGAGCGAGAGAGAGTGAAGAAGTGGGGAGAAGAAGAGAGAGAGACAGACAGAAAGAAGCTGGCAGAGAGGCGCCGCCATGTTTGCACAGACAAAAAGCTGCTGCCGTTTTTATACTCTTCAATGGTCAAAAAAGGATATACTCGTTTAGTGCACATGTATGTAACAGCCAGAAGGAGGCGTGGCAGAACCCACAAAGTAAATATACTCAGAATCATTACCCGAGTCGCTTGAGCCGTGTCCGTTTTTCTGTTTTTCATAGCTATCATAAATCTTAGAGATACCAAATTTGGCATAAAGGTTTCTGCATATCATACGCAGATTAAGTTAACTTCAAAAATTGATTGCCACGCCCATCGCCCATGAAAATCAAGAACTTAATATTTAAGCTCGATTTGTAAGCGACTTTCGATAGATAAAATTTTCTACTTTTGATTATATAGATTCTCATTAAAATATCTACCTTCCCTTTAAATTTCAATCCAATCAAACAATAAACACAAAAGTTATTCAAGTAATGTTGGTCATGCTTTGCCAGTGTGTGCTAGAGTGAGAAGGCAATAAATGGAAGCAGACATTGTTTCTGACATTTTTTGGTTTTTAAAAATTAATGAAGAGTGTCATACTGTCGGTGCCGTTCGACTGAAGCGCTTGTCTTTTTGTTGTTGTTGCTGTTGTAGTTGCAGTTGCATTTGCCATAGCTGCTGGCGAAAAACTTTCGCTGTTTGGTTTTTGAATATTTTTCGTAAATTAATAGCGGGTAAAATGTGTAACGGTTTGTCATTGTCCGGGCTGCAGTCCAGACTGAGAGGCAACTGTTATTGTAGAGCTCCCTCTACCTCTCTTTCTCCACTCCCTTTCCTTCCTACTCCCCGCCTCGCTCAGTGGCCGGACGCATTTGTTGCTGATTAAACCGAGCATCAGGAGCCTGTTTAGTTTTGCGGTGTGCCCGGTTGGGGGAGGCAGCAGAGAGGGGGCGGGAGAGAGGAATGATGGGAGGGAGAGAGAGAGAGAGGGCGTCACACAGCAGCTGGGAAGGGAGAAAGGGGGCGTGTTATGGCTCGTTTTGCGTCGCCAAATTGTATCAATGCGTTCTTGTTGTCGTTGCTGTTGCTGCTGTTGCTGCCTGTGTATAGTTATAATAACAGTTACAGTTACCCACTACCGCCCCCCTCCACTCCTGCGTTGCCAACGCAGCCACTGCTGCCTGTGGTTGGAGGCGCCAGAAAGGATTGCCGCGTTTGTCCTTCCATAATACAATTAGCAATGGTTGTTGTGGTGCGAACAAGCGAAGCGGGTAAAAGAGAGAGAGGGAGAGAGGGGAAAGAGGGAGAAAGGTATAGAGAGCGCGAGCAGGAGGGAACGCAAGCCGGGAATGTGACCATGAGCCGAGAATGTTGTTGCGGCTTTTGCTTTATTGAATTGTGAGGCGAGCGAGAGAGAGAGAAGGAGAGAGAGAGCGAGAGGGAGTGAGAGTGAGAGCAATAGAAGAGTGAAATGGGAGAGAAGGGATAAGTGGATGGCTGGCGACCAGGAGACCAGAAGAATACCGCGTCCATGCAATCTATCACTGTGACTGTGACTGTGACTGCTTTTCAAGTGTTTGGCAAAATGCAAATAAAGCCAGAAATCCGCTTAGAATCAAAGTAACTTTGTAGCTAAAGTTCACTTGGCCAGCGGTTTCAGGCAATTAACTGCGCTTCTTTTGCCAAAAGATAACGGAACAGGGGAAATTGAAAGGAGAAGGAATGATTGAAAATAAATTGACCTAATTTGAACTTAAATTAGTATGAAAGTAGAGTCAACAACAGCAAACAGGCATTTCTATTAATAGCATTTTAATTAACAGTGTAAATTACTGTTGAATGTAGCTTAAGTTTAACAGAAGTAAGTAAACAGAAGGAAGAGTAGCTAACAGAAAGAAGTACTTTGGCAGGGCATTAAGTACTTATGTTTAAATAATGTAACAAGGATGATTCACGTCAAGATATTACAATTGACATAACACATTGTTTATAAGGGTATTTTACCAAAAATGTATGTAGCAGAAAGAATTAGAGAACACCTTAACGTGAACTTTCTTTTAGAAAGAACAAGGTAAAGTTTAGTTTAATCTGACAGAAGAAAAAGTAGTCAACATTAGGAAGCAAAGTAAGTTAACAGAATGCACTTTTGAGAAGTTTGCATGCATAAGATACATTTGTATCTTTAAGATACATTTGCACCGCAACCCGATTTTTGAGAAATTTGCATGCATAAGATACATTTGTATCTTTAAGATACATTTGTACCGCAACCCGATTTTTGAGAAATTTGCATGCATAAGATACATTTGTATCTTTTAGATACATTTGTACCGCAACCCGATTTTTAGTTCTTGAGAAATTTGCATGCTTAAGATACATTTGTATCTTTAAAATACATTTGTACCGCAACCCGATTTTAGAGATATTTGCATGCATCAGATACATTTGTATCTTTAAGATACATTTGTACCGCAACCCGTTTTTTGAGAAATTTGCATGCTTAAGATACATTTGTATCTTTAAGATACATTTGTACTGCAACCTGATTTTTGGTTTTGGAGAAATTTGCATGCATAAGATACATTTGTATCTTTAAGAAACATTTGTACCGCAACCCGATTTTTGAGAAATTTGCATACATAAGATACATTTGTATCGTTAAGATACATTTGTACCGCAACCCGATTTTTGAGAAATTTGCATGTATAAGATACATTTGTATCTTAAAGATACATTTGTACCGCAACCCGATTTTTGAGAAATTTGCATGCATAAGATACATTTGTATCTTTAAGATACATTTGTACCGCAACCCGATTTTTGAGAAATTTGCATGCATAAGATACATTTGTATCTTTCAGATGCAATTGTATCTTTCAGATGCAATTGTATCTTTCAGATACATTTGTACCGCAACCCGATTTTTAGTTTTTAAGAAATTTGCATGCTAAAGATACATTTGTATCTTTAAGATACATACATTTGTACCGCAACCCGATTTCTGAGAAATTTGCATGCTTAAGATACATTCGTATCTTTAAGATACATTTGTACTGCAACCTGATTTTTAGTTCTTGAGAAATTTGCATGCATAAAATACATTTGTATCTTTAAGATACATTTGTACCGCAACCCGATTTTTGAGAAATTTGCATGTATAAGATACATTTGTATCCTAAAGATATGTATATTTGTACCGCAACCCGATTTTTAGTTTTTGAGACGTTTGTATGCTAAAGATACATTTGTATCTTTAAGATACATTTGTACCGCAACCCGATTTTTAGTTTTGAGAAATTTGCATGCTTAAGATACATTTGTATCTTTAAGATACATTTGTACTGCAACATGACTTTTAGTTTTTGAGAAGTTTGCATACAAAAGATACCTTTGTATCTTTCAGATACATTTGTACCGCAACCCGATTTTTAGTTCTTGAGAAATTTGCATGCTTAAGATACATTTGCATGCTTAAGATACATTTGTATCTTTAAGATACATTTGTACCGCAACCCGTTTTTTGAGAAATTTGCATGCTTAAGATACATTTGTATCTTTAAGATACATATGTACCGCAACCCGATTTCTGAGAAATTTGCATGCATAAGATACATTTGTATCTTTAAGATACATTTGTACCGCAACCCGATTTTTGAGAAATTTGCATGCATAAGATACATTTGTATCTTTCAGATACATTTGTACCGCAACCCGATTTTTAGTTCTTGAGAAATTTGTAAGCTAAAGATACATTTGTATCTTTAAGATACTTATGTACCGCAACCCTATTTTTAGTTTTTGAGAGTTTGCATGCATAAGATTGTAGAAAACATCGAAGTACCCCAGCCGGGCGTGCAGCCGAAGTCTCTACTCTTAATGCTCCGAGCTCTGGGGTACTTCGATCGAAAAACTAGCAATAACAGATTTACCCACTGTTTGAAGTCTCTATGTGTTCAGTGCTTGGTGGAACTAAGTGTATTTACAGTAGAGAACTAGTTCGATTTTAACAGAAGAAAGAAGGAGAGTGAACAGGGAATAATAAAGAACTGGTAGATTAATGACGGATTCAGCTTGAAACTTAGTCGTAAAGCTGATTCTGAACTTTAATAAGCCAACTCCATTTTTATAAGGGGTGGGAATTTCAAATTTGAATAAAGAGTGCACACGCCTTTACGCTTTTACAAACTGTCTTTTCCCTTAAAACAAAAAAAAAAAACAATTAAAAAGCAAATAAATATAACACAAACACAAAATTATGCATGCATGTTTATAAAGTATATATAATGTATATTGGTACAGTATACATCAAATTATCCCTTAACTGAACTTCAATCAAATGAATAGGTACCCTGGAATAAGCACTATATGCTAAAAGGGAACCCAAAACTCAGCTTAAAAGCATCGTTAATAACTTTTTGCACTCTTGAGGGTCAATGAAATGTCCAGTCGAATCGACCTTTGTACTCGAATGACCTTGATTAATTCAATTATATATTCAATTAGTCCTTCTATCCATCAATTGGCTTCAAGGCCAACTCCTGTTAGCCGTAGCAATTAAAATTATTTAACAATCAATCAAAATGTCGCGAATGCATTGACAATCAATTAGTCCCTGCCCGGAATACCAATCCGGCTCAATAGGTGGCTCCAAATGGAACCGAGGCAGGTTAGCATCAGCAACAACACCCTTATCCCCCATCATCATCATCATCATCATCGTCATCATCATGGGCATCATCATGGGCATCATCAGCTATGTATTTTCAATCAGTTGACCTCGATGTCTGTGAACGATGCCTGCCATTGCCATTGCCAATGTGTGTGTGCTAAAAAGAAACAGCAAAAGAGAGAAGCAGAGAGAGGGAGAGCGAGAGGGATAATGGGAGGGAGAGCGAGCAAAAAACTATATAAGATGAAAAAACACAAGCAATCTGCGTCATTAGCCATATAACCTATAAGCTCATACAGCCTATAACCCGTAACCCCAAAGCTGTAACCCAGTTTCAATTGAACGCATTTTCACATGCCAGTGCACCCCCTTTCCCCTCTGCTCCCCCCCATCCCCTCTCTCTGCCTGCTTGCAGTGTGTGTGTGTGTGTGTGTGTGTATGACCGAGAGGGAGACTAGGCATCGCTTTCGGGGCACTCGTGCTGTGGTTTTTTTGGGCAATTGACAGAGAGTACCCTGTGGGGGGGGTGGGGAAGAAGAGGGAAGTGGAAAGAGGGGGGAGGGAGGGAAGGGGGTAGGCAGGAAGGCAGATCGTTCTACTTTATGCCTATTTGGCTTATTATTTTTTGTGGCTGGCCCGTCCAAAGCAATAACCCAACTAAATTGAAATCAAACACACACACACACACACGCACACAACACACACGCACATATAACACACACTTACTTAAAACACACACACACACAGTCACAGCACACACTCTCACACTCACACACCCTGTGCGTGTCACGACTTGCACATTGAGCTTTACGAGGCGACTTTAATTGCTTAGGCCAGACCAGGCTCACCCGCGGGGGCAGAGGTGTGGGCTGGTGTGGGGAGGGGGGAGGTGGGACAAGGGCAGCAATCAAAATGCGCGCGCTGCCAAAAGCGCCATCAAATCGCGCGGAAAACGCGCCACTCTCAAAATCACCATCACCTCAATCGTTGAGAGTGCCAAAGCGTGCGAGTGAGAAAGAGAGGAGGGAGAGGGGGAGGGAGATAAGGTAAGGAGCGGGGGGGGGGGGAGTGTGCTGCCATGTGGTGGTTAGCTGAGTGTTAAGTGCGGCGCCATACCGTTAGCAAATGTTCATCTTCCGCCCCTCTTTCACCTCCCACTGGCACACACAGCGCATATTCTCTTTGTGCCTGTGCCTGTGTGTGTGTGCCCGTGTGTGTGTGTGCCCGTGTGTGTGTGTGTGTGCGAGCTGCACTTTGTAAAAGTGTTTTGCCCATTTACGAGCCAGCGAACTCGGCGAGCTTCGCCGTCGCCGTCGCCGTCGTCGTCGGCGCTGATTTTTATGTCATGTTGTTTGATGTCGACTGTCGACCGTCGAGTTTATGCACGCTCATGCTCCTGCTCCTACTCCTGCTCACGCTCACGCTCAGGCTCACCCGGCAGCGCCTGGCAGTCTCAGCGGCGTCTCGCTTGCCTTTGTCAATCAGCTGCCGTTGCGTGGGCATGGGCGTGAGCGTGGGCGTGGCCCTGGCATGAGCGCACTTGCAAAGTCTTGTTTGCTGTTTGTGTCTGCTCACGTTGCAATCGTTGCTGTTGTTGTTGGTGTTGTTGCCTCAGCTGCAACATCATTGCCAGAAATGCACACGCAGCAGTAGCAACAGCAGGGAGGCGAACGGAAGCCAAGCGCCCCCGCGACGCGTCTCGCCCCCCGCCCCCCCGCTGGGGCGGTAAGATATATGTTGACAGCTTGGCAAAATATGAGCAGCGTTTTGCTGTTGCCAGCCAAATGTGTTGAAAAATTGAAAAATATTTCGCCATCGATGTGCTAAAATATGGTCCAAAGTCAAGGCATACCAGCGAAGGCACACGCAAAACCGAAAAACACTGGCAAAGGCAACAGAGAGTAACAAAAAAAGGGGAGACAGCAAGGCCATGCTCGACGTGGAGGCACCCTAAGGCACCTAAGCAGGCCATATTTATTTTCATATTTTTGTTATTTGTCTTTGAAATGTCACTCATACTTATACTAATATTAATTTTATTGATTTAAAAAAAAAAAAAAAAAAAAAAACATGTAAGTATATTACACCAAATAAAACAATGGATTGAAATTAATATTATAAAATAAATAAAACAATTAGAAAGCTTAAAGAAAATTTAATTTATTACTTGAATAAAGTCTTAGTCTTAAATTTACATCCAAGTTAAGCATGAAAATAATTTTTAAAGTCATGTTTCTTATTATTTTTAAGTTTTCTAAAAGTTTAATTTTATTTAAAATAATTATTGTATTTACTGGCATTTAATCTGTAATGTAATTATACTTTTTTTAATTCTTGTATTGAATTTCATTTATTCATTCATTTATATCAATTTAAATGTTTATTAAAGCAATTATTTAATATGTTTTTGCTCTACTTATTTGATTTATTTTTTTTATTTCTCTCTTGCTGTCGAAATTGACGTTTACGTGCCGCTGTGATTGGCAAAGTATCGATTAATGAGCGTGTAAACTTATGTGAATGCCGAATTAGCTTGCCAGACAGAGAACCAAGAGACAGAGGGAGAGCGAGAGAGAGACTGTTTCAAATATTTCAGCACTTGGCAAGTGATAAAAACTACATGCATTATTAATCCGTGCCTCCCCTGCTGTCTCCATCCCCCTCTCAGTATGCTGCATGATGACAAATTGCATATTAAACACCCGTTATGCTTATCGTGCGGTCACTCTGGACATTTTAGCGTGTTTAAGTATTCAAAAGAAAAGGAGAAAAAAAAAACAGAAATTGCTCACGTAAATTTCAATTTTCTTTTTTGTGTGTTATCAACCAAGTTGACCCGTGCTTTGCTTTGTTTGCCAGGTGCCGCTGCTGTATCTGGCCAGGTGGACGGACAAAGGGACAATGGAAGAAAGAGAGGGTGCTATTATTCGGGGTGTTACATAAATTTGCACCAAGTTATACCCCTTTTCACACGGTCGCTTGCAATGGGTAGCAGAGAAAGGGGGGAAAAAAAAGAAAAGGAAAACGGCGACACCAACACGGGCGCGTTTTGTTTTCTCTATGCCAAACGGCTTTTGGCCGTGCGCCAGGCAACAACAACAACAACAGAAACAGAAACAACAACATCATCCTATACATGCTATATATCCTGAGCCTCAGCCGAAAATGGAGTCCCGCTCGAGTCCTGTGGAATATCTGCTGGCGGCTTTGTTATTATTATTTTTTTTTGTATTCTTGATTTTTTGATTTACCTTTTTGTTTTTTTTGCTTTTTTTTTTGTTCTTGGAAGGCTTTTACTTTGATTAACTGACAAGCGGCTGGCAATTGGCACAATTGAAGGCAGGCGCAGAGAGATCCTTAGTCCTTGTTGCAGGCATTGTTGATTTAGGAAAACACAAGCCAGCTGCCAAAAGGTTAACGTTAACGAATTTATATTAAGGCCGCCACCGAAACACCGAAAGCGCCCAAATAAAAAAGACAAAATACACGCAAAGAAGGCCCAAATGAAGGGGAAAGCCAGAAGAGGGTGTTACCGGGTGGTGGAGGGGTGCCCTGGGATTGGTCGGACAGGGGCGCAAAAGATGATGAGCAGTTCAAAATTTGCTTGTTGGCCATTTACCGGCGCGGCAACAAAGAGATAACAGAAATCTGCACATCGAGCCCACCCCTCCCTTCCCGCTCCCCCCTCCACACACATAACTCTAAAGCCACATTGAAATGTATATAGTGAGTACACGCACACAAAGGCGCCGAACGTAAGTACACACACACACACACACAGGCAGACACCGACACACGTACGTATACTTTATATCTAACACAAAAGGCAGCAACTTGTTAACTTTGCTTTTTATTTTTGGGACCCGAGACTAAGTCAAGGAGCCCGTTTTACAGTATTTGGGCCTCGCTCTCCTTCCTTGTTTCGTGTTTCTCAATACCCTGTAGTCGTAAAGTGGACAAATTGATGGAAACAGTAGTTGAAAAGGAATAAACTGTGTGAACTAGTAAAACGAAATAACATAATGATTTATCTAACTGAATGAACTAGCTAAATCATTTATCTAGCTGCATGAAACTAGTTAAATGAACTAGCTTAATTAATCTACAAACTGCGTGGAACAAGTAAAATTAACTAGCTAAATCATTCATCAAACTGTGTAGAATTTATGCAATGAATCACCAAACAGCGTGGAACCAATAAAAAGAACTAGATAAATTAATTAACAAACTGCTGGAACTAGCAAAATGAACTAGCTTTATCAACTAGCATATTAGATTTAAACATGCATTTAACTGCATGGAACTTGTAAACTGAACTAGTTAAATCATTCATCAAACTGCTAGTAAAAAGAACTGGCTGAACCATTAATCAAACTGCGTGGAACCAGTAAAATGAACTAGATCAATAAATTGATAAACGAAATTGAACTAGTAAAATGAATTAGCTAAAACAATTAACAAAGTGCGCCGAACTAGTAAAATTAACTAGCGTAATCAAGTAATAAACTGCATGGAACTAGTAAACTGAACTAGTTAAATCATTCAATAAACTGCGCAGAGCAAGTGAAATGAATCAGCTTAGTCTACCATATAATGAATATCTTGAGCGCATCGATAACAAATGTTGTGAGCTACAAAACTCAAAAAAGTCGATTAATATCGGCGTCGTTTTGCTGAATCGATAACTGCTCGATACCAAGCCACTTTAATGAGCTTATAACTAAATGAATCGATAAGTGCTTGTTCGTCTAGCATACAGGGTGTCACTGTCGCTAGCAGTCTCGCTTGGGACACGCTTAGTCGTTTTTATTCTCCTCTTCTTTCTCTTCTTCTTGCTCTTCATTTGGGGCAGCAGCTGTTGCGGCGCATAAGAAAATTCCAGGGCTTTGACTTGCTTCTGGCTAACGGGCTGCCTGGCTGCCTGGCTGACTCCCTGGCTGGCTGGCTGCCTGCCTGATGTTCTTCTGCTGCTCCGATTCCTGTCTCGGCTCCTGTTTTGTTTATGGCACGGGCCAGGGCGGCGCCTATAGCCAGGGGGCCATAAAATTGGCGTCGCCGCCGCCGCTGCCGCCGCGTGATTAGAAGCCGCGTCTCGTTTCATTTGAGTTGTCCTTACCACATGCAAGGCCATGTGTGCGTGTGTGTGTGTGTGTGTAAACGAGTACTTATATAACAGTACATTGTGTAAGTAACGTAAATTGTCGTGAGTGTGCTCCACAGCGCATCGAGGGGCATTCTTAAAAGCCAATCTCTGGAGATAGCCATTTGTGGATATGAAATGTTACCCCACGGAGTGGCTCATTGAAAGGCAGCCCAGTTACGCGCCTACTTCACCCATCTGCCATCTTCGGACTGCTTTGAAGAGTCGTCGCCACACGCAGGGCACATAATTCTTAGTTACACAAATACGAATACAAAAACAAATTGTTTGAGCTGTTTAAGCAACGCGAATGACTTTAAAATATCGACTGAGATTTGATTCGTAAGCGAAACCTTTGCTTGATTGTCTGATTAACTTTGATTTGCCTTGACATCGAGACGCGGCACGCAGCACCCTGTTTGCATAATGAATAGGTAGGGGGAGAGACGAAGGCAGGAAGGTACAGCTAGGGGCCAGGGCACACAGATGTCTCTGGCAGCCCTTAGACCAGACACTGTCAGCCATTCAAGTCAGCTCACTCGATTCGCTTTCTAGGAACTCTCGCTTTGAGTACTTCGCAAGTCACTTTAACCATTTGCCTTTGAAATGTGATAATCAACTGAAATGCAAAACCCTTCAACTTTGATCTGCGTCTTACGAATTGGCGCTTAATTTGACTGGATTATCTGTCAAATCAGCTAAACAACAGGCGAGAATTGTTGTTATTATTATCTGATTTGATTTATGTTTTCTTCTTTTGTTTTCGTAAAGAAAACTCCTTACAACTTCTTAAAAGGGAAATCCCCTCAGGTTACCATCTTGAGGTTAACCCTTTGAGGGTTACTCACTACTGGTAACTCACTTACAGCTACCTTATTTAGGTAACTCCGTTAAAGTTACCCCTTACTGATAGTTCCGTACAGGTAACACTCTCTAGGTAACCCCCGCAGATTACCCAAAAATTACCCAAATGTGTAACTCCCTCATATTACTCTCTTAAAGGTAACTCTCTAACAGTCATCCCCTCCAAGAAACTCCGTTCAGACACCCTCTTCTGCTAGCCCTACCCATTTTGTCCCACAGAAAACCCCACAGACAACCATATTACTGGTACCTTTTACAGCTAACCCTCTACTTAGCTAGTTTTCCTCAGTTAACACCAACGTGCATAGCTTCTTCTGGTTACCCCCATAAAAATAGCTTCCCTACATGTACCTTCCTTAAAGGCAACCCTACAGATAACCGCATTAAAGGTACTCCTTGCAGCTTACCCTCAAGATGTAGTCCTGTTAAGGCATCTCCCACTTAAAACTTAAAGATAACCTCCCTCAAGTTGGCTTTTAAAGGTAGCTCCGCTTCTGGTAACTTTCTCACAGGTCAAACCCTTCAGGCAGCCCCATTCAGTTAGTCTCCACATCGAAAGCCCCTACAGATAACCCCTTATCAGATAACCCTCGTATCCAGGTAACACCCACAGATAGCCTCCAACATATGTCCCCTATAGGTAACCCCATGGATATCCCCTTACAGCTCGCCCCACACTTCTTTTAATTACTTGGAAAAGCAAAAGTCCCCGAGGGTCCCAATAAGTTTGTAAATCTGCTCAACTACAGTGGGGCAACTAGAACCATTAATGCTGTTGTCGTTTTCGACTCCGTTGCTGTTGCCGTTGCCTAGTGAATGGCTTCGGTAATGGGGCTGCAGCTCATTATCGATAGATTGCCAAACCCCCTTGGCCACTCCCCTCTCCTCTGCAGCTCCCCTTAGCAGCCCAGGGCTGCTATGGCGACTTTTATTGTCGGTTCGACAAACTGGCAATTTGACAATTAAAATACAAATTTAAATTAAGTTGCTAAATGTTCAAGTTGTGCGAGCTGTGTGCTCCAGTTGCCGTTACCCTTGCTAGTTCCGGAACCGGAACCAAAGTCGGAACACTAGCAACAACAACGGGAGGAGCAACAGCAGCAGCAACGCAGCTAACTAATTGCCACATTTTTTTCTCAACTTGTTTGCAAACATTTCGTCTACGTCGCTCTCGCTCTGGCATTCGTCTTCTCTCTCTCTCTCTCTATCTCTTTCTTCTGCTCATTGTATTCTGTAGCTGTAGCTGTAGCTGGAGCTGCTTTAGGCTCCTCTGGCTGCCTCGGTTGCCTCGACAGCCTCGACTGCTCTGGCTGCCTTGCTCGGTGTCATGTGCACAAATTGCTGCTTATTAATGTCAGAAATTTCTAATTGCAACGCTGCATACAAATTGTTTTGCCTGGAGATGCCCGCGACACCAACCTCGCCACACCACACCATACCATGCTAAACCATGCCACGCCCCCTCCCCCCAAGTACGCCTCCAACCCCGCAGCCATGAAATATTTGCACTAATTTGAACAATAAATTTTGATTATTTGTGTGGTGTATGCTGTGTGTGTGCTTTGTGGATTGCTGGTATGAGTGTCTCCATGTGGGTGTGTGTCGCTGCTGTGTGTGTGCGTGTGTGTGTGGGTAACTGATTTGCCTGACTGGCCATAACGAGCCACTGAAATGTTCTTGTTGTTGCAGGCAGCCAAAACCAAAATTGAACTTAAAGTTGCGCAACATGCGACGCAAACTGAAACTCTAATTCAAAGCCAGACACACACAGACTCACACACACTCACACGCACACACAGCAGCCAAAGCCAAACAACTTTCAGTCATCCAGATGAGCAGGACCAGGAGCGGGAGCAGGAACAGCGTAAAGCCTACACCAGAACCAGAAACCAGAAATACTTATAATCAAAGCAAAAATTTGCATATTTCTGAACACTTTTCGACAGCTTGAACAAAAATGGGACAGGGAGAGGTGGATGCGGGGGGGGAGGTGTTATTATGCGCGCCACCCGGTAGAAAAGGACACGGCAGGACAACAAGGGAGAATAGGCCCAGGCCCAGTGGCAAGAAGTGGACCCGACGGTCTATCGAAGCGGATTTATTACAGTTCGGGCCAAGCGAGACAATTAAAAGGGCAGGTACATTTATATACAGCTGTTTGTGTGTGTGTGAGTGTGTATGTGTGTGTGTGTAGCAAACAAACCCACTGACAGACAGAGCAGTTTAAGCCCCACATCTTGCTACCCTCCTCTCCCTCCCTCTTCCGCTTTCTCTTTCTGTGTGTGCGCATATAAAATATGTCGAAAAGTATAAAGCTCGTAACAGTAGCAGCACAACAAGAATAAAATGAAATAAAAAAGAAATGATCAAACAATATAAATATAAGAGAGTACTGCATTGGGCTTCCTCGACTAGCAGATACTCTGTTTAACTTATATTTTTTTCTACATATTTTTAAAATGTCAACAAAAGTCAGTCAACTTCAAGATAATGAATTTATAATTTAAAATTAATAATAAAATTATGCGTAAAAAAATATCCAAACATATTAAATTTTAACTTTAATTTTAGTACTATTAAATATTTTTCTAGCGTTTAATTTGTCGTATGGGCACCGATATAGCTATACCAAATCAACTGTCAATTCGATAATTTCCGCTGTAGATAGTCTGAATGTATTCGCATGCATGTGAAGTGTACATATGATATATGGTTTTTATAGCACTGCAAACAACAATTAATAATATTTTGTATTATATCAACCCAGTTTTCTTTAAAAGGGAGCAGAGAATAATGTATGTCCAAATAACGGTTAAGCACGACTACCGCCGATATTGGTGGAATTACTATCGATGAGTTCAGCAGTACAGCCTTCTACCGCTCTATCGATATGTTGACTTAGCTCATAATGTTCCATCGATACTTAAATTGCACATTAGACCCAATAAAATGTACTTATAATCGATGAGATAGATTGTGAATGAAATATAAATACAAAAATAAAATAAAAATAAACACGTTCTGTATTGATGCACCCAAATGATAAAAAGTTAATGAAATACAAAATTAGTTCGGTAAAATAAATAATTACTTTCAAGGGGTTGCCAACACTAAAACAGCACACAAACAAAAAGTTCGTAACTGTCTATCGCAGGATTACCACGACGATTACTATGTACGACGTCAGGGTCAGACATTCTGAGCATACAAGCGAGTTTATTTTTACCAATAAGTTTATTATTGTTTATATGTATGCTGTGTGCGATGCACTTACAGCTCTTTTTTACTTTTTTACCTCTTGTGTGGGTGTGTGAAAAAACGTTTATTGCCAGGTAATATAGATCGCATAATTGAATTTATTTAATTTTTTATTGGCTCACAGCAATTTCTACCATAACTTGGATACCCTACGACAAACTGCGTCGAAGGGTGTCTTGAGCTTCCACAAACAGAGAGTCATCTTGCATATACAAAGTAATTAAATTCCTTTGGAGACAAATCGATTAGAGCCTTCCACAACTTAAACTTTATTTCATATCTTCAAATGGAATTACAATTGCTTACTATATACACAGTATGAGGGGAGTGTGTGTAAGTGTGTGTGTGTCAGGGGGCAGTGTGGGTGTTTACCACAATCCAAAAATCCGAACCATTCAAAAGTGTTATGTACGGAAAAACTTTTCACGTTAAACGGAAGAAACAATTTACATTTTGCAAGTTTCCTTTTCATTTGCTTTTCTTTTATTCCGCATACGATGCGAGGCGGGGCGATCCAAGGCGACAGGCAGCCTGCTATTGAAACCCTAAAATGTGGCCAGGCAGTCAGGCAGGCAGTCAGGCAGGCAGGCAGTCAGGCAGGCAGGCAACCAACAATAGTTTTGTTTTACTTAGGCAAACATAACAGTTGTTCTCTGCTCTGCTCTGTGGTTCTGTTCTGGTTCAGGTTTTGTCTGGCTCAGCATGAAGGACTTTCGTCCATTTTGCGAGTACAGGGTATAGTAATAATAAAAGAGAATTGCAGCCAGGACGTAACCAGAACCCAATTTTGTGGCCGATGACGCTGGCGCCGCAGCACAATGGACCCGAAAACAGCAGCAGGTCGACCATGGCAAGCCGTAGCGGACCAAAGTGTGGACCACTTTAGCATAATATTACATACATATATTCCATGGATTTGTCATGTACATATACATAGTTCTGCCTCAATAGGCAAAATCAACAGAAAGCGATACAGCAACAACAACAAAAAAATAACATAAATAAATAATAAATAGAGAGGGGAAAAATAAAAAAGAAAAGCCTTCAATTGTCTGTTCATCAGATGCCTCCAATCATTTCCATTGATGAAGGATTATGACAAATGTCTGGGGAATTTGTGTAGCCGAAAACAAAAATAGATGTTCTAGATTAACAATAGCGAAGACTGCAAGTGATTTGGATATTTTAATTAGGGCTGACGATCTGGCAAATAACGTTGAAGTGAAATGTGAAATGTGAGAAATTAACATTATTCCTTATAATATCTGAACGCAGTTTGAAACATTGTCTCATTTAATACATAAACAGCGAGTTTATCTGTAACTTATCGCACTAAATATTACTGTGATATATTTAATATGTACTTTTTAATTATATGAAATGAATAATTAAAAAACTATTCACTGTTTTTCCCTGAATAATCACTATTTTTCATAATATCTGAACATTCGAAATAAATAAAATAAATATTTGTAACATTTAATACCTTTACAGCGGGCTTACATGTCTGAAAGTTGTCACACTGAATTTTTATTGAGGCACACACACAAAATGTTTTTATGTTGCGCGTGCGACTTACACAATTGACAATATGGGATTGCATGAAGTGCCATTGAAGTGAGAGCGAGAATATTGCTTAAACGTGTGGAAAGCCATTGGAAATCTCTTTAATTTCAGCAAATCGCACCTATCGCTATTCGAATCGCTTAATAGTCTCCTTCACGCCCATTGTGCACAGTGCTGCCAAAATATTTTCCAACTGCACTCCACACTGCACAGCACAGCGAGCTGATATTTTGTGCATTGGCTTTGCCTGTCGCTTCTCGTCGACATCATCCACATTTTTTTGCTCTTCCCCCCCCCGGCCCTCTGGCCTCATGCCCACTGTTGCACTACTCCTTCGCCTTGCTTGCTTGTGGCACGTTATTCTGTTCGTGCCGCATTTGTCGTTCTTCTGCATGTTATTGGTATTGTTGTTGGCTTATTCTGCTGCTGCTGCTGCTGCTGCTACTGCTGTTGTTATTATTTTTATTGTTGCTTACTTATATATATTTAACAATCTTTGTGTGTGCACATTTTCTCATTCCCTTTTGCTCGTTTTTTGGTTTTTGGTTTGCCATTTGCCGTTCATCGTTCGTCGTTCGTCGTCATTCTATGCCCTGCACAAGGATATTGCTGTTGCAACACAACCTAGGTAAAGTTGCAAAGTCATCCTATTTATGCAGCTAATCTGCATCGCTCTATATACGAGTATAAGATTTGTTTGCCTGAAAAGAAAATAACAAGAGTGTGCTTCAATTTCTGTTAAGCTAGCAGCGGACTGTTCTTATTATTATTATCGATTATCGATTAATGAACTAGCTTTCTTGGACAGGACGAGCTTTTGTTCTTTTGTACAGTGTTGGACAATGCAATATTGATATTCTTTGCAAAAAATCAAAAAATGCAGAGTCGTGGAGTTATTTTATTATTATTATATTATTTTTTTATATTAATATTAATATTAAAATTATAATTATTTTATTAGTGTTATTATTACATAAGAAAATACTTCACTTACTTATTATTAAATATTTTATGAATCATTATTTATTGTTGTTATTCATTGTTATTAATTATCAATATTGTGTTTTATTACTTATTTTATTATGTTAATTATTATCATGTGTTTATCAATATTATTTAATAAATTATTATTTTTGTTTGGATTACACTCTGGTTAGAGTATTCGGGCTGCGGCTGGCAGTGATGTCTGTTCGGCTTGTTTGTAGCTAGCTTCTGTTTTTACTGTTTGCTGTCAGTAGGTAAAAATTCCAATAAATAATTGAAATCGTTGGTTGTTGTAGCGTTTTCCCTTTGCACGTTTTGGCTGCCATTATTATTATTTTATTTTTATTCTTTATTTATTTTCCTTTTTTTTTGTAGCATCAGCAGTAGCAGCAGCGGCGCCAGCAGCAATGATGCGTCCGAGAGTCCGACGCTTTTGGCATTTGAATCACAATGGGCAGCACCAGCACCATCAGCAGCAGTAGCAGCAGCAGCTGGCCCGGCTCCGCCCACTTAACCCACTGATTGCTCATTTTTGGCATTTTCTGAATGCAACCGCAGAAAATTATGAAAATTACAATGTGCCAGCACACATTTTTGCCCCTCGTTTTTTTTTTTTTATTTTGTTTGCTCTGGTTTGGTATTCTTCAATTTAATTGTTGTTGTTGTGTTACTTTATTAATAATGCCAGCTCGTTTTTTGTTCCTGTTATATTCGTCTCACGTTTCTGGCTGTCAACACGCACACACACACACACGCATACTCATAGTTGGCAACTGGGTTTTTTGTTAATTACACAAATAACAGGGCAAACAATGTACAGCAAACAGAAAGGTGTAAGAGGGGAATGAGAGCAGCTGGTTGGGAAAAGAGGAGAGTTGACCATTTCAGACATTGCCAACACCTGCGGCCGAGTCAAGAAACGCACAAATGTGACTTATCTGCAACTGTCAGATGGAGCAGCGGACGGAACAGGCGAGTCACAGTCGGAATCGGGAAGCGGGAGACGGAAGAGGGGACTGGCAGCTGTAAAATTGCCAGTTGCAAGTTGAAACTGTAAAGCTGAACACTGAAAGCTGTTTGCAGTTCTCTGGTGTTTTCAAAGTTGAGGGAACAAAGAAGAAAAACAAGCAAATGCCATAACGACAATAAGTATTCTTGATAGTCATGACCCGAAATTTGGCGTAAACTTAAAAATGAGCAGCCATAAAATGGGGCCAAATGGCGGCAAAAACAGTGCACAGTGCACAGTGCACAGTGCAGCAGCAGCCAAGTGTAGCTGCAGCAGTCGCGTATTTAGTGCATAACTTGCAGCTCTATGGCAGTGATAAGTCCAAATGAACCAGACGAAAGGCAATGCTAAAGCCAAAGCCAAAACGAGAGCTAAAGCCAAAGCCAAAGCTGAACCCCACCACGAGCCGAACTGCAGCCAAGGCTGATGCTGCAGGCGAAAGAAGCCGTTGATTTATGATGGCATTCCATAAAAGTTTGCAACCAAAACTTACAGTTTAGCGCCTGGCAGGAGATAAAGAAGTCGTCCTAGTCGTTGTCGTTCTCGTTGTCGTTCCTCGACTTGACTGTGCCACGCTGGGCGGACAGAGCACCAAAACAGGATGCACGCCCGCACAGTCCTGCCCGGTCTTGGCTCTGAGTGACCTCCTCCATAGCGAAAAAGCAGCGAAAATCAATTAGAGAAAATAAACAACTGCTGTACAATCGGAAATTTCTTTAAAGTTCAAGCTGAAAAGCGGAAAATTGCTGGAAATGAGTGCACTGCATTTTCTAGGTTCATTCTTGCATTTGATACCCTCTATTTTATACGCATAGGGATGAAGGGTATTATGTGCTAACCAGGCAGTACGCAGAATGAGGCGTAGCTTACTTCACAAAGAGTTTCTTTATATAAATATATATATATATATATATATATATATATATATATATATATATATATATATATATATATATATATATATATATATATATATACGTGCATATACATATATATATAAATTATATAGCCAAATGAAAATGGTCCTTTTGTCTGTCCGTCTGTCTATCTGCCTGTCTATCTGTCTGTCTGTATATCGATCGAATGTTTACCTGTCCGTCTGTCTGTCCGTCTGTCTGCCCGTCTGTTTGTCTATATGTTCGTCTTTCTATCCGTCCGTCTGTCTGTTCGTTTTTCTATCCGTCCGTCTATCTGTCCGTCTGTCTGTTTGTCCATCTGTCTGTCTGCCTGCCAGTCACTCTTTCAGTCTGTTTGTCCGTCCGTCTGTTTGTCCGTCCGTCTGTCTGTCTGTCCGTCTATCTGCATCTCATCTCTATCTGCATCTGTCTGTCATCCTCTCTATCTGTCTGTCTGCAAAGTTTAAACTTAAAAGTTATTGACGAAATAAGTTTAGTAGGAGCACTAATTTCCAAGGCAGCGCCTGCAAGTATGCAACACAAATACACTAAGCACACACATATTGTAGAATCAATGGGTATATTGTAGCTTACTTGCTTGTCTATGTCAACCTGAATATGTTCAGCTTGAGCAGCTTAACTGCAGATGTCGATAACAGTCAATGCTTGTCGATAAACGATAATTGACAATCGTGTTGCCGTGTTCTTTGAGCAAGAACAAAGCTCAAGCTGAATATTATTATGATTATTCAGGTGCCAATTGCAGGAGAAGTCAAATCGATTTGGGGAAACTTAATTAAATCCACAATCTTGGCAGATGCAGGTGATACTGCAAATAAGGATAAGTGTAAATTGAAAATCGGAGCACATGCAGCGTAATTAAGTAAGGGGCAACCTTAGCCACTTTGGCACAACGTGTGCGCAATTAATCATGTTGTTGCCTTCTTCCACTTGATTACAAAAACATTGACTTAGATCTAAAGTTGCCAGGGTTATGGCACGTTCAACGATTTTGAAATCAAAGTTGAAATCGATATCGAGTGAGTGCAGAAAAAAAAATATATATCGAATAATCGCTGCTGTAAGAACCTTCCTCGCCGATGAATGGTGAAGGGCAAAAAATAAACAGAAACTTTTTGCAACACATGGGCCGATGGGTAAGTTCGTCCCTGTGTGTGTGTGGCACGTAGCGTATCTGGCAGCTGAGCACACTCGACTTGAGCACTCTCAGTTGGTCGGTATTGCAGTTTATTTGTTACTAACATCGCATTACTTCATCTCTGCCCAGAGACAAAGACGGAGGAGCAGTTGCCGGACGGCGGAACAGGACCAGAGCAAAGAAAAAAGGTTAAGTCAAGCCCGAGGGCCATGTGCCATGTGCCATGTGCCTGATGCCTGATGCCTTATGCCATGTACTACTACTACTGTGCTCTTTGCCCTTTGGCACCAGAGGCTGCCTCGGGGCAAGCAACCCGCTCTCAGTTAGGGAGACACACTCTCGCAGTCTATGAATCTCATTAATTTAGTCATCTCGGCGTGGCAGCTCCGCAGCTCTCAAAATCAAATGAGGCACGGCCGCAAAAGTTAACGATGTCTCGCTGCCTGCCTAAAAGTGTTGTCAGCAGCGACTGGGACTGAAGCTGGAGCCGAAGCTGGAGCTGAAGCTGCGACTGTGTGTTCTGCAGACTGTCAGGCTAGGCTGGGCTGCTGACTGCTCTTCGGGGACCTTTTTCTCATTTGCACATTGCTGCCCAGGAGCACTGGGCACACACTCTGCTCTAACTGGGTGTGCGTGTGCCCTCAGTGCGTGTGTACGTGTGTGTGTGAGTGAGTGCTCTTTGTGTGCCTTAGTGTGACGACCCTCTCAGCATGAGTTCAATGTACTCCCGTTGCAGCATCACTGGCTTCACTGTGTCCGAAACGTGCGGATAGTTGCGCCGCGTCTTCTGGTTGTCGGCTTCCGGCTGCTGCCATCCCCCCCTCCACCTTCCCCCTCTCAGCACCCACCTATCGGCTTGCCCAACACACACACACACACACACACATCCCCATCTTGGCGTCTCTAAGACAACTCTCGGCGTTCCGCATGGCTGCGTTCTTGGGCTTGCAGCAATGTCACCGCCTGCTGGCTTCGCTGCTGCCTCCGCTGCTGCCTCCGCTGCTGCTCGTTTATGGTCGCTGTCAAATTAATTGGCTTTTCCGGCACTGGGCAGCTTCCATTTGCTTGACAACTCATTTCCTCAATAGTCGAACTCCATTCGCTGCCTCTCTTTCGCTTCTCTCCCTCTCCCCCTCCTTCACCTGTCATAAAGTAGTCTGGCAATCGTCATGGAATTCGCCTGCAAACGGGTTTGTCGCAACATCGCAAGTGCTTGGAGCCACACGCTTGCCACGCGCTCTGACCCCCACCCCCTGGAACCCACCCTCCCCCAGTTGACCATAACTGGCACTGAGGCTAGATTGCCTTGCCGCTTTGATCACTCCAATACCGAACTACAGACATTGCCAAGTGGCCATCCATCCATTCCAGCATCTTGGTATCCCAGCATCCTGTCTTCCATTTATCCATCCATCCGTTGATTCATTCAACCTCTTGAGCCATTTTTGGACTACAACAAAATGATGCTAAAAGGCGCGTTTTGATTGCTTCGTCAGTCGGCTTAAGCGTCGCTTATCGCCTCCATGGACGAGTGAATACTCTCCGAGTGGGATGCTCACGAAGCGAACAATCGCACTCGTTCTCTTGCTCAATCTCTGCAAGCTCCTGCATTCCCCTACTTTCCCCTACTTTGGGACAGTTTTGGTGAGTTTGGGCAGTCTGTAGTCTGTTCAACTCCAAGCTTTCACGGAGCTTTCGCCGCTGAGCTTTCGCGCAAGAGCTTTGTGGAAAGTCCTTACGATAGAAAAGTTTTATCGCAGGCAAATTTCAATAAACTTACGATTGTGTTAAAGCTTTGCTAAGCTTTTAAGACATTTCGAAACTTTGAAAGAACTTTAAGAAGAAGGAATGAGCGCTTACCTGTTTCAACTTGGATAATCTGAAGTATTTCAAATTTTCTGGTTTTGAGCTTAGTTTAAAGACGTTTTTTTGTAGAAGATAAAGAACTAAGCTTTTGCCGCAGCGCATCATAAGAAAGCTAACGCTTCCTTGAAGATTTAAAGTGATTCCCCAATCACTTTGGTCATTTAACTCAATTAACTTTTCTCACACCTGCCCAATGTTAACTTAGCAATTACACATAGGTGTGGTTAATTGCCCCAAAGGTAAATCGACCACAATCGCGGCATCTCGATATGTCGCACACCCATTCGCATCGCTTTCTTAACCGACTTATGCGATGCAATGTGCAGGTAATTATTACAGCTTCATTAGCAACACTTACACACAGCCACACGCACACGCACGCATGCAGATTTGCCCACATATCTGTTGGGCGCCACAGGAAATGCTCGGCTAATTGATTATAGACATGCGAGATATGCAGCTGAGCCCTTGTCGGAATGCGATAAACACGAGCATTAGCAACGGGAATATTTGCTACGACCTCAGCTAGTCGGTATTTTCGGTTATAGAAGGTGGCGGGGGGGTGGGGGGAGACACTGGGAGGGGGGTTAAGTTCCACGAATTACGCCAAATATTCGAGGTTATGTTGTGCGAAGTGTTTTTGCATCTTCCTCACTCCAGCTACGGCTCGGCTTCATACCAAAATTTGTTGATTTATGTAAATTATGCTAAGTTTGTTTGGCAAATAACAATACCTGACAGAGAGGTTAGGAAAGCTGCGCTGCTGAATACCCTGTAAACTGATACTCAATAAATATATATATAATATCTTAGGTTAAATAATGTTTTATATCTCATTGGATTCATAAGATTCATTCATATTTGAATAGTTTCAAATGAGTGCTGGACAATCTGTAATACCCTGTACTCTGCATGTTTTACACTGACAGTGAGAAATAAATCTAATATGACTTCCTGAAAACGAAACATCAGTTTGTTTTCGATTGGAAAAGTGCTTAAGTAGAGCGCAGCAAACTCGTTCCGCACTCGAAGGTTTTCTTATTTGAAACACATTTCAAGAATTTCATTCCATTGTTTGCCATTAAAAATTGCTATTGATTGTCTGGAGTGTATTTATTTGAAGTGATGTTGAGATGTTTATGGGCTTGTTCAAGCACAAAGACATTCAAAACCAAATTTCAATAGGAATTTTATGACTTTCGCTTAAAACAATTCGAATGCAGTTGAATATATTGAAGAACTAATGTTTACACTTATATATATATATATATACATAAATAACTATATATATATCTTATTATCTATTTACTTGTGCACTTGCTATGCCCTTTTTCTCCACACTCGAAGAATCTTGCGATGATTTTCGCTAGCGCCTCTAAGTAGGCAACACTTTTAGGTAATTCAAGCTGCAACTGTGTCAGCTAAGCGGCCAGACAAACGCTAACCTTCAACACACACAGAGCGGCACATGTGTGTGGGTGTGAGAGATGAACTTCCGCTGCACTGCAATGTCCTGGCCGGCTCGTCCTTGCCAAAGCCAACGCCAGAGCCTGAGCCTGAGCCTGAGCCTGGCTAAGCAGCAGGCTAGCGTAATACTTTCCGTTTCAGGCAACTGACAACTGCAGTGCAGTCGTGGTTGGCCGTTGCCGCTTTTGTTTCCTCTGGCCATTTTTAGCCACGGAAAAGGAAACGACCGACACACACACACACACACAGGCATGCACATGCATGTGCAAGTTAATCATTTGTTTTTTGTTTTTGTCGCTGTTGATTGTTTTGACTTTGGTTTCTGTGGTCAAAACATTGTGCATTATTTTCCATTTAATTGCGTAATTAACAACAATCAATAATCGAATGAAGAACAACGAGCAGAGTCCGCTAGTTTAAGATAGTTAAAGAGTTGATCAACGGTTATTTAGGCTTTAAGAATTTGCCATAAGCAAATAATTTGATCATAGAAGGGGGAACTAGTTAGATAGATATAAAAACTATTTTTATTATATATATGCTGGATCTGCGCTCGGTCAAGCTCGATAGATTATTCATTTACAAGTTGCATATGCATACACTACACTCTGTAGATATATAAAGAATATTTAAATATATACCATAAATAACATATTGTTATAATAATATTATATATTCACGTTCAGTTTTAAAATGTACACGATTTTAACCAGTTTGTAATACTTGTTGAACAAAACTTGATTGATAGTTTAACGTAAATATAGTATCTATATTATATGTATAGTATTGATATTATATATTCTTGATCTGTACATGAAATAAACTTAATTTAAAGCCGGTGTTAAAGTTTCGTAAATAAAACATTAAAATTGAAAAGATAGTTTCAAGTTAATTAAACAGTAAACAGAAATTCCGATCAATATACCTGTACAATAAATACTCTTGATAAATATAGAAAGTCAACTCAATTTTAACCCTGAGTCACATGCTTCTATTTCTCCCCTGCCCCCTCCCCATGGAACGCAGTTCTGAAATAGTAATTTCACTTCAAATGAAGAAAATCTTCTTTGCTTTTTCTCGCATTTTATTTTGCTTTGAAGGTGAAATTCATCTGCACTCTATGCTGGCTCTTCTCTCTTCCACCTCCCCATCTCGAGGTGCTGGTGCTGCCCAATTTCCATAACATCTTGTAGCAATTTAATTTGAAATATGCAAATTGGCACAAAAGTCTTCGTGCCGCGTGTTAATAATGAATAACAAGATAAACATGATGAACCGAAACGAGGAATTTGCATACACGGGGAGGGGGTGGGGAGTGGCTTAAGCTTAAGCTAGCTGAATCAAGCTTATCAAACTGCACCATGAAAGGGGGAGGGGGGGGGGATGATGTGACTGGATAACTGCATGTTTGTTAAATCAGATCGAGTAAATATGTAGAACGAACTGTCTGTCAAGCACGGAGTGCAGCCAAGGGGGCGGTGTGCCACGCCCATCACGTGTCAGTCTGAGGCATATATATTTGTATATAGTATCTTTTATTTGGCAGCTTATCTGGCATCTTTATGTCGACGTCAAAGGCAAAGCCTGAGCCAGGACAAGTCAACAGACACTGTCGACTTAACGCATTGCAGTGGCTGCCCCAAAGAAGCAGGAAGAGAAAGCACGAGATAGGAGAAAGTACAGGGGACAGGGGGAAGGGGGGGGCAGTGGCAAGAGGCCACTCTAAGTGAAATATTAAGTGTGAACGGCAAGTCAAGTGGAAGGCGCCGGCGATGGCAACACATAAGCGCAAAACTTTTTCAATTATAAACGCTTTGAGATAAGCAAGGCAACAACAGCAGCAGCAACAACAACAGCTGCTTTGAGTGCCTGTGCTGCCCCTACCAGCCCACCCCCTTCCCTCGCCTATGCCCGCTGCCACTGGGCCAACAGTAAAGCAAACATGCATAAAAGCCACAGCAGAAAAAATGACAGGAAGAAGGAGCAGCAAGCAAAAGCGTCGCAGCTTGACGCAGTTTATTATGCATTATATCATCTGTTTAATTGAATATTGTTGTTTGCTCACACACAAACACCCTCACACACACACACACACACACAAGCGCGCAAAGAGATAACTGTGTGTGTGCAGAGGTTTCATGCTTCATTTGATTGCCTTGACTCGGCTGGGTTCGCTGCCATCGCTCTAGGCCAGGCCTGGGACAGACCCCTTACAAAAGCAATCTACCCGCAGTATATGCACATAAATCTATATATTACAGGGAGTGGAAAAAAAAAAGCTGAAACTGATTGAATTATGAGCTCAATTTATTGCGGAATTAAATTCACAATAACGGACAGTTAATCGAATGCAAATGCAGTCACTGCGACACAAATAAAATGTGACAAACCTGGCAATTGATAAAATTCAATATAGACAAAATGTCAATAAAAACCCGCAAAGAAGAGAGCTTCTTTCGGCGTGCCGAAGGTTATATACCCTTGCTGGTTCCTATGGCCTCCCTATGCTATTTATAAATATTATGCTGCCGAATCGAATAACTTTTACACTGATAAGTGATCTTTCCCATGACATGAGCTACATATATGGATGGTTCAGTTCCTCCTTTGATGCTGATAAATAATATAATGATAATAAATGTATATATATTTTATAGGGGGTGGGACAAGCTTCTGGCCTAAACCAACATGCCCTTTGCAAGAAGATAATAACAGAGATTATTGGATTGAGGCAGAGCGAAAGAGAGAGTGAGAAAGAGACTGCTGAATGGCCGATAAGGCACTTTTTATATGACGTCAAAATAAAAAGAAGAAACCAGATACGATATATTATAATACTATACTATACATTCTATTATTTAACCTACATTAAAAAAAAATTTTAAATTTAACACCTTAACTGACTAGACATTTAAGAGCTTATAGAAAAACCTAACAATCTTTAGAGGTTCCATATTTAATTAAAGATAAGCAACAGAGTTATGAACAACATAATTAAAATTTAGATAGATAGATAGATTAACCATTTACATAATCAAAAAAACAGCACCTACTTATTTACTTGATGCTCCCTGCAAAGTATGCAACAGAAAGTGCGCTTAGTATAGAATAGGTTAGTTGTCGTCAACGACTACATATTTGACTAGTTCAGTTAGTTGTTAACTCCTTCCGAACTGTAGCTACAGGGTATATGAACGCACTGTGATGAATGTTGCCCCAAGTAGGAAAGCTGCTTAAAAGTGGCGCCGAATGAATCAAGCATAAATAGCAACTTGCTAAATCGGTACTTGCCTCCAATGCGTAGGGCAGGGGGGTCGGTTGAGATCGAGTGGAATATATTGTTATAATCAATTCCGAAAAGGGGGGAGGGAGTTGAGAAGTTGAAGCTAGTTTTAGTTAAAGCACAAATGGCTGCAGGGCAATCAGAGTTGCCCCTAACTACAGAGTGAGGAAAGGGGAGAGAAAGAGAGGGGCAGGGCGAGGATGCAGGGTCAACTGCAACTGGCAACTGTCGTTGTGGAGCTTAAAGTGCTGCCGTCTATCTAGGGTCGCATTAGGAGACACACACAGACACGCACACAGACACGCACAGAGTGCAATAAGCTAATAATATGGAGCAGCAAATCATGCGATGGAATGCAGGACAAAGCAAATGGAAACAGAGATGGAAACGGGCAGGGACATTGAGCTGAACATGAAGAGAGGGGCATGTAGAGGGTCATGCAGATGGGCAGGGCAATGCTAAGGGAATTGGGAATGAAGATGGGCAGGGTAATGGGGATGGAGATGGAGATGGAAATGGAAATGGTATCGGGATCATGCAGGGTTAGGCACGTAGCCCAAGCGTAGTTAGGGGTAAGAGGGCTAGCTTTGTCAGCACGTAGGGACAGAGTCTCGATTGTGGTGGTACACATAGTAGCTTCACCCCTCCTCCTTCAATCAAGCTTTGCCACGGGAGCAGTGTCAACTCGAGACTGGACTGCGATGTGTCATTGTACATTCAGTACATTCACATTTTTGACACTAAAGCGGCTCTTTATGAATACTTTAATCAATCACAAAACATAACACAAATATACTTCGATGTCGCAGCGCAAGGCCAGCAGCAGCAGCGAGCAGAAGCAACGACGACCTCCAGGACATCCTCCATCGCCGCCGCCGCGATTGCCAATGATGATGATGCGACAGCAGGGCGGTAGCGAGAGGATGACAACAACGCGGAGCAACGTAGTTGGCGGCGCAAGTGCATACGGAATCGGTGTCCGAGTCCCCGGTACGTCCATTAGGGGCACCACCCGCAACGACAGCAATGACAATGACAACAGACTCACAGGCACTGAGCCGATGGAGCAGGAAAGCAACCATACGATCCGTATGCGGCCATTGGCACGCCTGGATCGCCTGCTGCGCCGCTGGCTGCCGGGCTACACGTTACTGCGTAATCTCGTGACTGGCGGCAGTGGCAGCAGCAGCAGCGCCAACAACGTTGACGAGAGCGCTGCGAGTCGGCGAACGCATGCGGCAGCCGGGAGAAACCAAACGGAGATGACGATGGCATCGGGTAACAGTGCGTTGGCACAGCAGCAACACGGAGCAGGCATACGATTAACGTCCTATGGGAGTGCCGTCGATCCAACCCTGGTAGTCAGGAAACGTCATGATGGGGAAGTATATTTGGATACGGGCATTGCCAAGTCTGAGTTCTGTCTCAAGTTGGAGAAGTTGCTGCGCGCCAAGTTAGTCGAGAAGGAATGAATGGAGGGGCAAACTCCCTTCACTTCCCTTCTATTCCCTGCCCGCCCTCCTTCCAGACATAAACACAATGTACTCCTCATACACACTACTCACAAACACACACTATTCAAAATTCAAGACGAAGAAGTAGATGACCAAAGAAGATCCCTAGCTCGAAACCAGTTGCGATCTATAAACGTGAAAATACACTTACCAAATTGCGTTGAAAGTACACTGAAATAAAACCTTTGCAGGATTATTTCACTTAAGCTTCCAAAATGACTCCTCATTCCTCATCGAACTCCTCATTCCCCCTTCATTTCGCACAAGAGCTTAGCTGATTTATGCCCATTTGGCCCATTTGGTCCATTCGAGGCATCAACATTGCATATAACAACATTGTAATTATGTATTTATTATGACAATGCCGACAGAACAACAGCAACGCGACGAGGACCAAGCAAGGTAAGAAGACAGCTGTGAATACTCTAACTGAGCTTGAAAAAGTCAAGCACAATAAAGAAAGAAAAATAAAAGTTTTACAATAGATCAAAGTAATTGAAGTTGGTAACTGCTTATTTCCAAACATGGTTTAAGGAATGTGAGAATATTCTCAGCCACCTTTGAGCTAAATGAAGCTGCATTTAAACTTTCTTAGCACTTTAAGGAGCAGAGTTCTAGTAAGTTTTGATTAAAAGTATGCGAATTAAGATGAATCGACTATGTAGCAACCCGTTTAACCTATAAACCACCTTACAACCAATTTCAAAGCAGTTTAAATTAAAAAAGATTATGAAAATATAAGATAAATGACAACATATAATTTATATCGAGGTAACTCTTATTTCTCTAACAACTTCTGAATAATTTTCAAATATTTTGCTTTAAATTAAATCTAATGCAAGCTGCACTTCAAATTTCATATCGACATCACTTTTAATAGCAGAGATATAGTTGATTTAAATTAATAGAATAGAATAAAATACAAATTGTGTTTTCTTAACATTTTAGCCTTACTTATTTGAAATCATGCACCACCTACATGCAACCTTTTTGTACCTATCTGACCTATTTGGAATCATGCATCTTATTTCAAATCGTGCAATCTATTTGAACCTATCTGACCTACTTGAAATCTTGCAACCTATTTATGTATTCATATTCATATTCTAAGAAACCAGCAATTTATATATTATATTATATACATTAATTAAGAAAAAAATATATATATGAACACAAGTTAAGTCAAATCGAATATTCAAAAAGAGGCTCCCTAACCTTAGTAAGAGTATTCGCATGACTGCAGCAAATGGGTCTGAAAACATGATGGCCCAGCTGGTGATTTACGAGTGTGTGGCACACACATTCAGACACACACGCACACAAGCAGGCACTTGCAGCTTCAATACATCAATATAGAAGTATTAGTAGTATACCAATCAGTCCGGCGACACAAAAGCACCCTAAACAGCAAACAACAAACAGCAAACGGCACAATAAGGAAAAGGGGCGTGTCAGGCAGGGCACAATCCATTTGGGGCTCCTTGGGGCCTCTCAATAAAGGA
The DNA here is from genome assembly GCA_018904595.1 of Zaprionus indianus. Taxonomy (NCBI): domain Eukaryota; kingdom Metazoa; phylum Arthropoda; class Insecta; order Diptera; family Drosophilidae; genus Zaprionus; species Zaprionus indianus. The sequence goes on from JAEIHA010000158.1 coordinate 8,641,813, forward strand.
AGGTCTCATTAAAATTAATTAGAAATAATGACCGCAAACCCGGAGAATTTATGGATATTAACAATTATAATGGATAAGTGTGCCGCACAGACACTGGCAGAGATACAATGCAAAAAGCAGTGTAGATATACATATGAATTGCGCATACTATAGATGTATATAGTCACGATCTGATCTGGGCACAGTTTGTCAGTTGAATGGCCACGCAAATTGGCCACAATGAGTTGACGGGCAACCGCGTTGGGACGATTAGACTGGGGTAAAACTTGTTCTAAAGTTGTTAATCAGCCAAAAGGCAACAACAACAAGTACAACAACAACAACAACGATTTAACGGCTTATAATTAAAAAAGTGAAAAGTGGCTTAGGGAATTGGGAAACGGGGAAAATGGAAATAGCAGAGAAAAGCAGAAGAAGATTGAGAGCCGCAGGGGAGAAGGCGACAGAGACTGAAGGCACTCAGGCTCGGGCCTGATTGTGCGGCAAATTGACAGGAGAAGTCAAGAGCCACAGCGGGCCGGTAGGGGCGGAGAGGTGTGCAGGCAGTCAGGCAGCCTGGCAGCCAGGCAGGGGGTAGGTTGACCCAACACTTGACGCATCGATTTGCTGCCCATCAATTGTCAGGCGACGCACTGCAGTCGATCCCTTTTTAAAGTTGCTCCCAGCGGGACAGACGAGGGCAGACGACACACTCAGGTTCAAGTGAATATAATGCTGGTGACAATGTATTTGTTGTGCACACACACACACACACACACACACACACACATATACACACATGCATATACTTATGCTGGGTACGGCACACAAATCATAGTCCAAGTGGGCGAGCTGACAACAAATATTACGCATACGCAGCGTGAACCGCAAAGCGACTCAGCTCGCACAGCTCGTTAGCAGGCTGTCTATGCGTGGGTCTGTGTGTGTGTGTATCTGTCTGTGTGTGTTCACTGAGCTCTGGGGAGCCCTAATAATTTGCTGGCTGAGCACTTGACTTGCGTCGTTTACATGACCATTAATGCGACTTTTGCCAACGCAGCTACGACGACGAAGACGACAACATGCCGCATGTCCTTGCGACCAATGGCAGCTGAATGTGCGCCTGGGGAAACAAACTGCTGTGCTCCCTGGCGCTGCTGCTGCCCCGCATTGATTGCGGCAACAAAAGTGTTGCCTACTTTTCGGCATGCTTCCACTCGACATGCTAATATTTACGCAACTTCCCAGCACGAATGTCTACACCTACAGCACCCCACCACAGATATCCTATCTTTCTCTCTCTCTCTCTCTCTCTCTCTTTCGATATATTTCGTAATTTATTTTTAAATTACAACAAATTACTGGGGTCAAGTTGATAAAGGATAAAAAGGGTTCGACGGGATGACGCCCAACTTGATTGCGTTGATTGCCTTTCGCAACAGCGAACACTCAATTAGCCACGCCCCCATAACCCGTGGCCCGCCCCTGTTGAGCCAATTACACGCACACATACATACATACATATATAATATGTACATAGATTACACAGTTAACCCGCCCTGCAATTAGAACAAATTGGTTTTGTCTTTATTTTGATTGCATTTATTCTGTTAGATTCGATTTCGATTTTTTAATTGAATAAAAATTGTACATTATATATTAATTAAAGTTTTCGCCATCTCGTATTAGCTAAATACTATATATAATATATATTCGTATATGCATATTTCGATTTATCGGAAGTGGAGCAATTGCTTGAGTAAGTTCGTTCTCGTCCTCGTCGATCATTGAGTCTTTGTCCGTCAAGAGATAAAGTATATAACGCTAAATTCTTGATTGGAGTAATCGTAAAAGCGCCACAAAACTGGGCAACAATATTGTTTTGTGTGTGTATCTGTGTGTGTGTGTGTGTGTGTGTGTGTGCGATAGTGCTCAGTGAAGTGGAATGAATACACTTTTACCTAGGCTTCTTTGATATGTTTCATGTTGAAGAAATAATTTATATCAGTTTTGAAAAACTTTATCATTCACCATTAATATTTATTTTTATAGGTTTATATTAAGTTAATTGAAAGCGAAAGAGCAGGGAAAGAAGGAGGAAGGAAGAGGAGGGAGATAATTATTGGCACTCCTTGTGTCTTTCAGATAGTTCTGTGTGCTCATCGATATATTTTGTTATCGTTATCGTTTTATATATAAGATTTTGATTTGCAAACTTTTTTGATTATTTTTGATTTTAAATTGATGTATTCGATTTGAAGTAATTATCGATTGATTTATAATTAAGTTTATTTAGTATGAATTACAATATAATAATTATCGATATTTACGCTGCTTGTGGCACAATGCACAGTAAAGTAATTGTAATTGTTGTTAATTAATTCATATCTATTGAATACTTTGTTAATACTCTTCGTTATTGCATAGATCGAGCTGCGGCTGCTGCCATCAGCTGTGGTGTAATCGTTATCGTTATCGTTTTGAGATTATTTAGAATACGTTGTGAGAAATATCGAGATGGCTCGTCTAATCGTATCTCATCGAGACAATGGACTTGGGCGTCGGCAGCGGCGATGTTGTATTATCCTCATCGTCATCGTTCTCCTGCGAATCCTCCGGCTCGCCCAGGGCATGCACAAATTCATAGAAATCAATGCGTCCATCGCCGTCCACGTCCACCTCCTTGATCATGTCCTCAACTGAGACAGAGACAGACCATTCATTATCTAAATCGAGCTGAAAGGGGCGGTGCACAAAATGTGGGCAACTTACTGTCCTCCTCATCGAGATCCTCGCCGAGGCACTGCAGCACGGCACGCAAATCGGATGCCGTTATGTAGCCACGATTGTGCTTGTCAAAGACACGAAAGGCGTCGCGTAGTTCGCGCTCCTCCTGATCGGCCGAGGAGAGGCCCGACTTGTCCTCGTACGTCATGTTCGAGAGAATGTCGACGAACTCCTCGAAGCTGACGTTGCCATCGCCTGCAGGAGTTCGGGAGAGACAAATGGGAGGAGATAAGGGAGAGACAAATTAAGGGAAGGACAGATGAGCAAAGGAGGAACAAAGAGAGAGTGAAGAACGAGAACAGCAATAGAAGATAAGGTGAAATCGACGTATATAGATGTAGAGGACGACGAGAAGTGAGAAAGAAAGGGAAGACGAAGGAAGGAAATAGAAATAAATATAGGAAGGAAGAAAGGAAAGATATATGTAAAGGAGAATAAATAAATAAATCAACATAGGATGCAATTAATGAGCAAAAGAAAAGAGAGAAAGGAAAGTTATTGACATTGATCGAAGGGCATAAATGCGCAAAGGGAAAGAGAGAAAGAACTGCAGATGATTGCACTGCTTGCCACTCACCATCTACATCGATCTCCTGCAGCATCTCCTGCAGCTCCTCAACACGTGCGAACTGACCCAGCGAACGCATAACGGTGCCCAGTTCCTCCTTGGTAATGCAACCGTCGCCATCCTTGTCGAACAGGCGAAATGCCTCGCGAAACTCTGTCGGGGATGGAGTGAAATGCCAGTCAGATGACAGTATCGTCTGCATACTTACCACGCATTTGCCCCTTGGAGATGCAGCGACGCTTGTCCAGGGCATCGGCATCCCCTTCCGCATCCGCCTCGCCGCCGCGTCCGGCATCAACGGCATAGGAGCTGCTGCGCTGCGAGAACTGACGCGTTTTCGTTTTTCGCTTCTGCCGCAGGCTGTCACTATCCGCTGGCAGAGCACTTGGCAGGGCACCTAGAGCACCTGAAGCGGACGAACGACGTGCACCCGATGGCGTGCGCTGCTTCTGCTTTTGCTTTGGCCTTGGCTGTACTGACAACGGTTCATAGCTATCGTAGTCCTCCTCCTGCTCGAGCTCATCCTCATCCCCATCCCCCTCTACCTCCTGCTCCAGCTCCTCCTCCTCGTCCTCGTCGTCATCATCGTCGTCGTCATCGTCTTCCTCATCGTCATCGTAGTCATCAGCCTCATCGTCGTTGTACTGCTCGTAGACAACCTGCTCGCTAAGATTGCGCTGTGCGTAGCTGACCCGCATTGTTGTTGACCCCGCCCCGGCTGCCTCGCATGAACTGGAGTCCGTGTCCACGTCGGAGTGGGCGCGATTTCGTTGCTGCTGCAGCTGCTGTTGCTGTGTCGTCACCTTCTTCCTTTGCCGCTGGCGTCGTTGTGGCTTCTGTTCTTGTTGCAGGGCTGCTACCTCCGGCAGCGATGCCTGCTGCTCCTGCTCTTGCTCCTGCTGCAGTGCCTCTTCAGCCGGCGGCAGCTGTTGCTCATCTGTGCCCAACGTCATCTGCTCCTCGTCAGGTTCATCGCCAGTTAGTGTTGTGTTTCTCGTCTGATCGAAAATCGAAAAATACTTGATTAGTTTCACCCTCCCTTGCCCACCTTTCTTCTTCCCCTCCTCTCACCATTAGCTGCCTCAGCTCGCGGGCAATAGTTGAACCAGTTAAAAACTTATTAACTGCCGTAAAAAGCCGTTTTCCTTCCAATGTGGCGGCCTTGCAAGTTGCAACTTGCAACTGTTGCAACTGCGGCTCGATTGTTGTTGTTCTTGCTGCTGCTGCTGCTGTTGTTGTTGCTGTTGTTGTTGTTGCACTAGACTTTGGGTATTGCCACAAGCAATGTTGCCAGCGGCTTATCCAATACTTAGCTCAGTTCCAATGCGAACATTCAGATAACCAACAAGGCGCACCGGAGAGGCTTTCCGTCTCAATTGCCTCCTCTTCTATCTTCACTTGCTGTAAATATTAAGACCGAGAGAGAGAGAGAGAGAGAGAGAGAGAGAGAGAGGGAGAAGGGGAGTGAGTGAGATAGCAAGCTGATTAAACAATTGCCCTATCGGGCTAAATTCGTGTTCGATTATATCGCTCTTCCGCTTTGCATTCCAAATGGCACGTTTCTAATTTCGGACTGCGCTGCTGGCTAACGGGCAATACGTGCCTGCACACACACACACACACACACACACACACAACAGTTGACAATCATCATGCAAATTGGGGTACAGACAGCGCAATGGAAAAGCATTTCGACACCTTTCCCCAACCCAACTTGAAGAGGAAGTTATATACACGAAATATTTGCATGAATAAATTCACCTTTATGTAGTACATCACGTATATGCAAATAGATATACACCTATATAGTGGACCGATAACATAATGCATGTAATTTACACTCATTACTATAGCAAAACATTCACTTTCAAATAGAGTGACAATATTGCCACTTATTCCATTGTGAATGGTAGTGATAGCAATGTACGATAACTTACGATCACTTTCAACACTCTCCCCGGTCCTTAACGTTGAGCAACACTATAAGCGACAGAGAGAGAGACAGAGAGGGAAAGAGAGAATGCCATATGTCCGTCATGAGTCAAATTTCTAATTGAATATCGAATCGAATGGACCCAGAGAGAGAAAAAGAGAGAGAGCAAAATAAGTGTGTGTGTGAGCGTGCGTGATTGCTTGGGACAGATAGAGAGAGGGACAGATTACGTCGATTGACTCATTGCGAGTTTATCAATAAACATTTGTTGTATATGTTCGCGGGGTTATCGAAAAAAGAGATTGCACCGACAAGCCGACAAACCGGCAATACATACAAGAGAGGCGAGACAAAAGGAGAGACAAAGAGAGACAAAGAGAGACAAAGAGAGACAGAGAGTGGGAGAGAAGAGTGCTGACACATAGCACATTTTAAATTTCGTTTTATCGTTTTACACAGAAAGAGAGGGAAAGAGAGAAGAAGAGAGAGAGTGAGAGGAAGACACGCAGTCTCAGCGTCTGTCAATGATAAGCCAATTAATAAAAAAAAACCGATGAAATTGGTAATATTTATACACACTTTCATTTAGAGCGAACAAAATTTCAGCCACTTCCATGAATATCCGTATTGTTGCTCCATTAAATTGAACACCTCTTTTTAACACCCGGTGAATCCCACACAATCGCGGTCTATAGTTAAAGTTACCCCATCCCCCCCAATATTTCATTCCATATCGGTTAGTAAAGTTGACATATTGTAATCATCTACAGATTATGGAAACCTTAACTACACTCGAACGAGCCCGTTTCCCACAAAATTCCCATATGGACAGACATGTTTTTATACCTTTGCAGGGGGTATATTAATTTTGGCCAGATGTTTGCAAGGTACCTAATGTCTCCTTACGTACGTTGCAAACTTCTATAAAGTATATATGTCTCAGAATCAGCAGAATAGTCGATATAACCATGGATAGATATTGCAAGCAAATTTTTTCTATAAACTGCATATAAAATGAAGCAATCGGCCTAAATGTAGCTTATAAGTTAACTTATCAGTGTACACCATTATATATCATATACCTATATTGTAAAAGCCTTCGACATGGTGAAGGTAGCCACTCGTTATCGTTGCCCTACAGACGGACACGGCTAAAAGGTCTAAGCTATTAGTCACAGCAGTTGAGTCACAGAATAACATTTTTCAAAACTAAAGCAGGCTGGGCGACCGAACCGGAATAGGGAGTAAGGTCAGTAAGCAATTTCAAAGTTAACATTGAAAATAAAATAACTTAAATTTCGATTATTTCAAACATCTCAGTTTGTTAGTATCGTTTCTAGATTTATATATTTTTTTTGCAAAATAAATAGAAACCAGTCAAGACATCAATCGATTCGTGTTCATTGATACATCATGGATAGCAAGCAAGAATCTTCCACAAATATTTACAACACTCGCAGTGTGAAATGTTTGATCGCGAAATTCGAACGTCTCTGCAAGACGATTCACGAGGGATCCCCCGACCAGATAAAGGAATCGAAGAGTAATGAACTAGTCAGGATAGCGGGTCATGTCACTGAAACTGTGGCCAAATTCGAAGAGAGCCTCTATATCCATGGGGACAAGAAGATATTTCGTTAATAGCATTTGAAAGCCTACAAAGGGAGCGGGGAACAAACTTTTGAATTTTCTAATAAAGTTCATATGAAAAAGAAACGGAAAGAAGTTTTCTTGATAGCGATACACCAAGTAAATGTTAAAAAATGTTGGGGCTTACCGATCTACTGAAGTATCCACGGACTCCAACAATATTTTTTTGATTTACGCCCGTAGCCAAATTCGATAACAGACTTTGATCTACGATCATTTTGTCACAAAATTTAATAGACAAATAGCGGTCACATGAGAACAGATATGGCTATATCGGTTATGTTGTGTTATAGCTAATCTTATATACATATGTACATACGCATTGCCTCCTACTGCTTGTAAGGTACATTTGGGATTAACATGTAATACCATTATACCATATGAGAAGTTCGCAAAAATATGAACATCGCGTAGTGGTAAAGAGGATTTCAGCGTTGAGGTTTTGTTAGAAAACTGCCGTACCGACACTCTTGACTGGAAGTAAAGAGCGCAAGAGCTCTCTTGAATAGATAAAGTGTATAGAAATAGAATCGAGCACAGCGAGAGCTAATGTGCACGCCATAATCAACATTCTCAGCAATCAGAATTTCAATCTATATATAAAAGTGCTCTCTGAAAAAAAAATTCTCCGCAGATTTAATCACTCGTTTTAAAATCGAATCGTCATTCAACAATGTATATCAGTGCGTGTACAACGTTAGCGATTCCGTGAACTGTATTTATAATAATTAAATTTTCTTTAATTATGCCTCCTAAAAAAATACCTCGTAAAAAAGTAAAACTGCTTGTAGTGGGACAATGTAATGTCGGCAAATCATGGTAAGTAGTAAGTCCTTCAAGTGTGTGTACATGTAGTACAGTGTATTTATCGGCATATTTTAATTCATTTATTTCACTTTTCGGCACTCTAACTACAAAGGTTTTCTTTCTTAGTTCATTATAGTCTTTGAATTTGTTTTTATATCATTATCGCAATTTTAGCCTGATAAACCGATTAGTCGACAAGAAATACATTGAAAGTGATGCGACAGTAAGGGCAGGCTTGCGAACCGTCGTTAAAAAAGTGAATGACGAAGAATACAATGTGCAAATTTGGGACACAGCCGGATGCGAACGCTTTCAGAGCATGCAAAAGAGTTTCTTTCGCAATGCTCACGGTGCCATACTCGTCTACGACATAACAAGGCGCGATTCATTCGACAAACTAAAGTTCTGGCTGGATGAACTTTATGAAAACACTGATAATCCAAATATTGCCTTTGTGGTGGTGGGAAACAAGATCGATGAAGAGCGTGTAATTTCTCGCGAGGAGGGTGAGAAATTTGCTAGCGATCATGGTGGGCTCTTTATGGAAACGTCGGTAAAGGATGATCTATTTGTGGACGATGTTTTTAACAATATTATAGAGGAGGTCAGTCAAGACAATCCCCCGCTCTATCTATTTATAATAACTTTCTCATAACGGTTTGTTTCACTTACAGATTGTTACTTCGGAATATTATATCACCGATAACAGTACCAATGTCCTGATCATTAAGGGTACAATAAATATTAACAGCAATAATACCACAACTACTGGCAGCAATAATACCAATACCGTTAATACCTCTGCCAATGCAGAGGGTGGTCAAAGCTGTTGTTAATGATTTTAATGAAATCTGGTACAGCTTAACCTCCAAAAGCAAAGCTGCCATTTATTGAAAATGAATACTAAATACTTAAATACAATTGTGACGAGGGTCGTTTGATAAGTCCGTGACTTTTTGAATAAAATATATTTTTTTCGTCAAAGAAGCGTTTTATTTCTCAACATAATCTCCTTTTAGCTCTATACATTTAGTCCAGCGTTTTTCCAATTTTTTTATTCCTTCCAAATAATAGGTTTTCTCAAGGCCCTCAAAATAGTCGTTTGTTTCTGTGTTTCTCTTCATTTGACCCGAATCTCTTACCGCCGAGCCATTTCTTCATGTTTGGAAACAAAAAATAGTCACAGGGGGCTAAATCTGGAGAATATGCTGGATGGGGTAGCAGTTCGTAGCCCACTTTATGAAATTTTGCCATTAGCACACGAAATTCACTTTTTTCCATTTTCGTTAAAATTCACGAGATCGTCTGCTTTCAATGCCTATAAAACGCAAACCAAAAAACGCAGCTTTCTCAAAATTTTACAGTCAGCTGTTAATCGATAACTGCTGACAGGAGCAGTGTTGTATTTAGAGCAGGTGCGAAGCAAATACAAAAAGTCACGGACTTATCAAACGACCCTCGTATTTGCAAATGTTCACTGAGGCATTATCGAAAGAAACAATCCATCCTATGCTAGTTTACTATAAAAAACTGTATTAATTTGTAGAACAACTTCAATTACTGAACGAATACAACTTTATTATGAAAATCATTTCTTCTTACTGATTGTTCCTAAAAAGCTTATGGGATATAGTCGCAAATATGAAATGGAACGAGTGTGTTAAGGTTACTGTTTACCTTTTATTGATAGTGACATAGAGAATTTCGAATATTGATAAATTGACTGCAATCTTTTGAAGAATAATAATAATCGATAGGTTGTCGGCAAAAAAGTCTCCCAAACAACGTTGCGAAGTTCTCTTAAAATGAGTGCACCCTCTGCAAGGGTATAATAAGGTACTACACACATATATAAATATGTTAGCTAATGTTTTCATGATACATTCTCTACATTTGAGGACACCAGTTCAACTTTAATTTGTCCAAAAATAGGCAAACTCATACGAGCTGTCCAGCAGCATTTCCTGCTGACTTGTGAATGAATGCCTGACTGGACAACTGGCTGAATGAATGAATACATGAATGAATGAATGAATAAACAGTTTTTGCGAAGGACAAGTCATCCAACAAGTTTCCTGACTGAAACAGGTCAGAGAGGGATAACGCGACACGTTCTGTTAATGTGTTTAAGCTACGTGACACGAGGCACGCGATTTGGCGAACTGGCCATGGGGCGTATGTGTAATATGCCACGACTGACAGCCAACAAGCAGCCATAAATGTTGGCATACTGATTGTGATTGATGTGCCGGCACCAGCAACAGCAGCAGCAGCAGCAGCAGCAGGAAGAGGATAAGTCACGGCGATGGCATCAACTGCTGAGCAACGGAGCAACGGAGCAAACTCTCTTCCAATCTGAGCAGGCTGGGAAGAACATCCGGCGTGCCGGAGACATTTGTTAACAGATTATCAAACAAACAATTCGAGCAAAACTAGCTTAAATTTAAATTTTTCCCACACATCTCAGTTTTGTTAGATTCGTTCGTTTCTAGATTTTTACATTTGTACAAAATAAGACTGTGTTCGTTGTTGCGTCATGGATAAAAAGCACGCATCCTGCTCGAATCTTCACCGCAATCGTAGTGTGAAATATTTGATTGAGAAATTCGAGGGTATATGCAAGTTGATTCACGAGGGACCGTCGGAACAGATAAGGGAACCAAAGTGTAAACAACAACTAAGCGGCAAGTCGGGTCACGTTGCCCAAACTGTTGCCAAATTCGAGGAGTGCCTATTCATACCTGGGGACAATAAGGCACGCCAAGTCCAGGCCTCGTCCAGCGGTGAGCCATGCACAGGTGGTTGGATGCTTGAGCTGAACGAGAAGATTGCTCAACATGTGAAGCGCCAGGAGAAGCTGGCGTTGATGGATCAGCAACAGCACAAGAAGTTAGCCCTCATGGATCGGCAGCAGCGCAAGCAACAGCAGCAACAGGAACAGCTGCAGCAGGAACAACAGCAACTGGATGCGAATCCCCTCGAGGGTCATTTAACTGAGACATTCCCGCTACCCGTCGAGGTAAGCAAGACACTTGGCATTTTCAAGGCAAATACCCTACTGCCGTTGGGCAATTCCAGCATCCGAATCATTGAGAAACACTTGGCTGCGATCGCCAAGAATCACAGCTACGTAACCATCAAAACCAGTAATTGTCTTCCAATCTCACTAGCTTATCTCTTTATCTCTCTATATCTCTCTTTCTTTTTCTCTCTCCCCCTCTCTCTCTCTCTCTCTCTCTCGCTCTCTCTCGCTCTGGCTCTCTCTGTCTCCCTCTCTCTGGGTCTATCGTGCGACCAGATGTCGATGGTAATCGTCAGATACGTTCAACCAACAGCTGCGCCTGGTAGACGCAGATGAATCTGAATTTCGCTTTACTTTTACCCTGCCTTAGGATCCATGTTTGTGGACTATTTCAATACTAAATTCGATGTACATTTAAATGTGATCGATTTAAATTTCATGTACTTAAATTTTGATAGTCTTAACCCATGTAATAGTGTCTTTTACTCCCTTTCACCCCTCTGCCATCATCGCTTCCTCTCTATCATTGCAGCTTACAAAACAGGTAAGCAGAAATCATCAACATGTCGATGCTTTCTATGCCCAGATGAGTTAGGTTTCCAAGTATAATGTACCACCATGGATGTGTACTGTTAATATACCCATGCAGAGGGTATATTGGTTTTGGCCAGGAATTAACCTCCGAAGGAGTTAGCGAATATAAGAACCTGCAAGAGTATACAACTTTCGGCATTCCAAAGGTAGCCTTGCATTCTCGTCTTTTCTTTAGTTGATTCATCGTTTATCGTTTTCGTTGATAACCTTTCAAATAGTCTATTGAAATTTATATAAGTTAGGTATTGTCTGCCATCCATCGTAGGTGCTTTCTAAAGTATATGAAATCCTTTTAATAAAACTTATCATGGAAACTTTTTGTCAAATATAAATGATTGATGATTCTTAATTATAATACTTGTGTATCACTTAATATTTATAAGCAATCAATAGTGAATTAACCAAGTCTTTCTTTCATAGTATCGAAACGATCATAGCAGATGGGAACCTGCAAGATAAATCCCTCGGCAAGCCGTAAATAGTCCTACTTTCTGGTTAAAGTATTCAAACTGTTCACTATTTACTATTATTTATATTATATTTTATGGTATTTGAAATCATACTTTGCTATTTATGACTTATCTATCTACATCAGCAAACCCTGCGGCCCTCATCTTCATTTAAGAGGTATGCGAAAGAGACAAACGCGTTGGGAGGGAAGATTGGATGGAGAGTTAACTGAAATTGCGACCTGGCAGTTGGCAATGAGTATTTTCCGAGATTTCACAATTTTTCCAGCTCTGGCCCGGCATTTTTCGGTGCGTTGTTAAATTGCATTTCAATTGCGCCTTTGCGTACAATTTGCAGCGTATTTCGTTGCGCAAACATTGCACAGGAACCCGAACCCGAACCAGAACAAGAAGCCGAGCCCGCATCCGCACTTGCCCCTGCTTGGGCACCTGCTCATGCTGCCGCAGGGCATCATCTCGAGGAGGAGCAGTAGCAAGGAAGGCAACAGCTGCCGCCTGAGTCCGGTGCACAATAAAATGCCTGCATGTGTCCATGACGGAAGGATGTGGCTGACATGGCCCTCATGCGGCAGCATGCAACGTTCCGGCTGTCCAGCTGTCCAGCTGGACCTCCCTCTGTCCATATGTCCTTCAGTCCGGCAACCGCAAAATAAATAGCTCAAAGCGGAGGCGCTTGGGCAGGCAGCAGGCAGTAGGCGATGGCCAAGGGGAATAGGACAGCGTTGGGTTCATTGGATTCACAAGGTATTCCTGGGCAGCGTGCAAATTGTGCGCAAAGCAATTTCATATTTAAATTCAAGCCCCCTTCTGGCCATTAAGCCGTTTACTCACGAGCAGACCGCAAAAACACTTTCCGAATTTTCCGAATTTTCTTTTTCCGTTTTCCGTTCGTGTTGAGCCTTAATTAAATTATTAACGTGCTTCTCATTCCTTCTTCTCAACTGCTTTACGCTCTTTTTTATTTTTTCTTTGCCTTGTCAGCAGGTGCTGAAAGTTTTTTATTGCCATTTGCATTTCACACCACCAAGAGGGAGAAAGACAGAGAGAGAGAGAGTGAGAGAGGGAGCAGCACAACTCGCATTCCGCCAAAGACAACAAAATTTGCAACTGCTTGTTGTTCCTCTGGCTTCCTCTTCGTTGCCACTTCTAGTTCTGGAAACTTGTCGCCAACTGACACAATATACAAATGAAGATGGCAGTGCCACGCCCACACTCATGTCCAAACGCCCATTCGCCCAGGCGCCTAATGCGCTTTGCATAACTTTGTCGAGTGTCAGTTGATTTGTTTATTAGCAGAAAACTCGCAAGCCCAAGTCGAAGTTGCATGCTGCAACGCGGCAAGTGGCAAGTGGCAAGTTGAAAGTTGCAAGTTGGTAATTGAAGCCAGCTGCTGCTGCTTCCCACTGTTAACTCTGACGGGCCAACTTTCCGTGATGAGCATTTGATAAATGAAACGAAGCCAAGAATGCTCAAAGTTTTCCATCGATTCGCAGTTACACGCAATAGTCCCGGAGATCGATAAGAATTGTACAGAGCGCATTGAAGAGCATTGAAGTCTTTAAAACATATATAAAGAACGCTGCCAAAATAAACGAGGGGATTACCGTATAGATAAGTTGGTTATTGCATTCCATTTCGCATAAAGAAAAAAATATAAAACAAATGGCATCATTAAGAGCTCAAGCATTTTCACGATAGTTTTTGCATACTATCGCAGCATCAAAGTATCTCGAAAAGAGAAAGAAGAACTAAAGTCATTTCGAAACAAATGGTATCATTTATATTCGCAATAGTTGTAGCACTATTCACGATAGTTTTACCATACTATCGCATCATTAAAGTATCTCGAAAAGAGAAAGAAAAACTAAAGTCACTTCGAAACAAATGGTATCATTTATATTTGCGATAGTTGTAGCATAATTCACGATAGTTTTTGCATACTACCGCATCATCAAAGTATCTCGAAAAGAGAAAGAAAAACTATAGTCACTTCGAAAAATAGTTTTTGCATACTATCGCATCATCATTAAACGCAGATGCAGACTTTTGTCCATCCCACGTAGACAGGCATAAAAATCGGTATTTAAATTACAAATTTAGCTCGATATACATACATATATGCCACGCAATATAGGTACAATTCTATGCTTTAGAATATATTTAGCTGATTCTAGAATATAATTGCATTTCAAATTTCTATCCGATCGTACAATAAATACAAAAGTTATTGAAGTCAACTTTTCATAGTTCCGAACAGCGTTGCCGCTCCGCTAGGTATGCTTTAGTTTTTGCAAACGTGAGCCTCTGTTGTTGGGAATTCTAGGATAAGTAGAATAGCAAGCTTATACATTAATTCAAGGTTTGCAAACGAGAATTTACCCTTTAAATGTATATTATATTATAATATCATACTATGCCTTGAAGATTCCATCGACCTGATGCCGCTGATCCGCCCTCAACTCGTTAACTGTTGATGGGAAGAAACGACAAGATTTTTGCGTGTTGAAATCATTAAATTGGCATGTGATGTTAACGAAAGACATTCCCAGCCACGCCCAGAACACCGCCTTTTTCCCACCTCTGTGAATGCCGCCTGCCAAATGCTGTGGTTGACCGCAGACCGCGTTCGAGCTGCGGCTCTATGAATGGGGGGGCTGTAAGCGGCAAAAACAGCTGCAGGCAGAGAAAGAGAGGGGCAGAGAGGGACGGATAGGTGGCCAAAAAGTATGATGATGAGAGAGGGAGAGAAAACCGCAACGATTTTTGGCGCCCATTTTATTGTTTAATTTGAATTGTTGTGGCTCAAGCGAAGCGAGTGAGAAGGGGGGTGAGGAGAGATTTACGCAGAAGAGGAATATTCGAATGTGGGTGTGAAAGTGGGCGTGAGCATGGTGCAGTAAATCAGTTGGAAATATACGCAGCTGCGAGTGGTCGCCATGTAATGTGGGAGGACCTGTCATATGCGGCGTATGCGTAACGTGCGAGCTGCACTGCCAAAGAAGGCGGCGCCGAGATAGCGCAGCAAGCTAAAATGGACGGGCATAAAACCGACCAAAAATGTAAATATGAGCGCCAAAAAGTTTACGCATTTCCATCGCATAAATCACAACAAAAACAACAACAGCAACAACAAAGGCAACAAAAGAAGCGTAAACACAAAACATACAAAAAAGAAGAAGAAGCACACAAACAGAACCCGTGGCAAACCACAAAACTTTTGCCTGCCCCACAATTGTCACGCCCACTCCAAGCTCCCCAAGCTGCACAAGCACAAGCAGACTGTGTTGGTCTCCCCCCCCACACTCTCTGCGATACCATGCGGCGTGCAACACGTAAATTTTGGGACATAAAATTTTAACAACTCAAGCGAAACACAAAACAAAGCTAAGCAAATAAAACAATGTTCTTCTCTATGTGGCCTTGCCTGTGTCTGTATACATGTGTATGTTTGTGTGTGTGCGTGTGTGTGCGTATATAGTATACCATACGTATATCGATAATAGTGTGTGGTTTTCACAACAAGTTTTCGCAAGCATCGCTAAGAGTTTCCAGCAAAACAAAAAAAATTGGGCAAAAAATTAAGAACAGCTTGAAAAATACTTTGAATACATTTTCATTTCATGTGGGAGCACACAACCGGCAAATATAATATAGATCAAGTTACTATAGTTACACATATATATATATTTATTGGTCCAATTATAACCTAGCCAAAGAAAAGGAGACAGAGATTGAAAGTCTGTGGGATAAAATGTGTGCACTTGGCCAGAAGTTTGCTTTGAATGTAGAACTTATTTCCCATGCCATATAGTATATTCTAATGATTAAGGAATATACTAAAGTAGATCTATTCAAAACTAAATTGTTACTAACTTAATCTGCACCTTAAGGCATATTAATAAATAAAATAAAATACAATAAATACACATTCAATTTAATAGGATAACTATCAAAGTGGTATATAAACTAAATAAAAACTAAAACTCTAGTGAACTCTTAGCTAGTTTATATACACAGAAAATATATAGTATATGTACATGTATAATACTATATAGTAGATATACAATTCCTTCACTATTTAATTGCATAAATGTTCGTTCGAAATGCTTTTGAATGTATTTCATTGATTGGAGGACAAACCTCACTTGAAAATCGAGTGAATGGAAATCGCACAGCCAATGAGTACTGTAATCGAATCTATATTCATGTGTGTTGTTGTTTTTGTTGTTGTTGTGTTCTTTTATCCGGCTAATGGGCAGCAAATGCATAAGCATTTCGCGTTTATCTGTTTGTGACATCGGCCTCAATGACATAATCTGCAGCAGACACGTGGGTAAAGGCTGGATGAGGGCGTTTTAGGAAGGATATATGGTAGGTAAGACAGGGGTAATTGAGTTCCATTGAAATTCCAATTGATAATAATAAATGCACAAAAATGTGTAAATAATATATGCCCCCGTATCTGTGTGCACACGGCAGGTTGAGCTCTTAATGCGTCGCATTAGTGAGTCTATCTGTAACTGTGTCTGTATCTATGGAGATAATATCTACAAATATCTTTAGGGTAGTTGGATGGGATGGCAGCAAAGCGGATTCTATTTGCAGCTGCTGCTTACTTATGCATAAAGTAGAGTAACATATTTTATCTGCAACAGGATCACATGTATACACTGCACAAATATCAATATCTATATACATCTTTATACATACTGTATTTTTTGTTATTCACATCTTAACCATATCTATCCATAAGTAGATTAATTTGCTTTGTCAAATCAATACTCTACACATTGACAGATCAATCGATAACGTGCCTGTCTAATTGCATCACTACTTCTATCGATATACCAAGCATGGCAGTTAATCTCACGTTCTAACATTTAAAATCAACTAGTATTTATGCATATTAATGTTCCAGATACTATACATACTATTTAATGTTTAAGATAATGCTTCTTTGGGTACTGCATATAATACTCTTGTACCTATGTTTAACAGTACCATATATCGCAGACGGACGTATATGGCGCGTGCCACAGCTCCTTCTGCCTGTTTACACACATTTTCGGCTTACACTTGCTTGAAAGTTTGTCTGCATACAAAGGCAGTTTTTAGCGCAACCTTATCCTGCCTTTTTATATATATATTATATATGTGCAAACAAGTGTGTATCTGAAGATGTGTTTGTCTGCGCATCCCCAACTTTATACCAATAAAGCGAAGTATGCGAAGCCGGGGCAAAGGCAAGGCCATCGCACATTTGCGAATCCCTTTGAATGGTGAATATACAATATACCTATGCGCTTCGAGTGAAATGCACAAACAATTGGCCAATGAAAAAGTTGTCAGCTGCCAGGGGAGTTGACCCAAAGTTGCACAAAGAAGTGCACGCTGCAATGCACAATCGACATTCCGATTGTGCGACGAAATCATCGTGCATTGGAATTCACTTGACAAAGCGCCGAGCAAATTTCAATGGAGCATTTAACTTTTACCTTGGCCACCTTGTATGAAAGTCAAGTAAATTGATGTTCAATCGAAATTTAATAGTCACTCATACGTTGCCTTTAAGGTTGGGAGGTTGGGGGTGTTAACTTTTCACAAAGCGTTCACAGTTCATTCAGTTTAGGGCTCGTCTACTGGCAAATGCTTGATAGATCGGGCAACCGCTCTTCCATTGACCAGCAATGTAAGTGTTCGGGCCCTCATCACCGGTATGGTGGACTTTTTGCATTGCACACACTTGGCCGGCACCTTCTCGTTTGGTGGTCGCAGTTTTGATGTTCTCAAACCATTTCGACTGTACTGCTCGAACATTTGTATTAGGCCACGCACGCCATGGCCACAGACGCAGGTCGATTCACTGTTATTGATAATTCCACAAGAGTCGCTGTCCATGGTGGCAGACTTCCTTCGATCGATTGATTTAGTTTATGTGGAAAATATTGATGGACAATGATAATAGCTATTCCAAAAATAAAAAAACAAAACCAATTTCACAAACAACCACGAGAATTTAGCCAAAACCCAAACTGATTAAGAATTTATCTTCATTCGATTACAAGGCGGACAATTTAGTTACACACAAACAATTTAAAATTCTCTCAACTTTACGTCCAGAAATATTTTACTCAAATAATTTTCTCTTAATTCAACATAAAGCGTTAGCCTCCTGAATTATTCTGACTTTGGTTACGGAATTGAGCTCACACTTTGTTTTCTCATTTAAAAAGCACACTTGATTTTTCAATTATCATTTGCTGATCTACCAATATGATTTTATTACCTATTGCAGTTGTACTTAACCAACTTGTACTCTTGTGAATTAAGGCCTAAACTACTTCTGCAGCATTTGCTTCCACTGTTTTTTCTGTTTCTTACCCACAAAACTTTATGTAAACCTTCCTTGAAGGAATTCCCCTAAAGTGTCCAAAAAGTTTATACCTCTATCTCCATGTATCTATTTCAATTCCATTAAATGTATTTTTTATATCTAAACCTCTATTAATCCCCCTTCAACTTAATTTCCCTTCATTTTCCACATCTCCATCTACAGCTCTATCTATGTACACGTATCTCGAGTAAAACTCTATGTGTATATCGCTATCTATATGTCAGTCTATATCTCTATAAATATCTCTTTTTATCTTTATCTATATAGCTGTCTTTAACTCTATCTATATATTTATCTACGCTTCTATCTGTATCTACATATCTATCTATCGTACTATATACTTGTATAGCTCTAACTGTGATGTGATCAATTATATACATCTACCTATATCATCTATACCTATATCTTTATTATTTTTAATCATTTATTACTATCTATGTATCCCTACTCACGACTCTTAATATAACTATATCTACATACTGTATCTAAATATTTTTCTATACATCTATCTATATCTCTGTTTAATTCTCTATCTATATTTCAATCTATATCATCGTCAGTATATCTCTCTACTACGCCATCTCAACATCTTCCTTTATATTCTTATTACAATCATCTCTCCTTTCTTTTTTATTTTTCTCACTTTCCCGCTTAGTTTTTGACCTTGAGTGTGAATGAAATGCAAAAAAACTGTGAATTAATGTGTGCACAGCCAAAGCTGTTAAAAAAAGTCTTGCTTATCCTTCACACTAACAAACTATGTATGCACAATATTTATAATGCACATACAGACACTTTATATGCAGCTGATGTGTGTGGCACGTAATAAAAGCGTAAGCGAAAACAGCTCGATAGGCAGTGCAAGCAAGAGAAGATGGGAAATAAAAGCACTATAATCGAAATGATTTCTCGTAGTTCTTTATAATTTCTATCATTTATCGGATTCTCGTTTGGTGCCAAGTAGCCCAAGCATCAATGAGGATGTCAATTAAGGTTAAAGAGCGAAGAAAACATAGTAAAATAAAATATTATAAAATCCCTTCAACTATACATTTATGGTACTTAATAGCATCATTATCTGCTAGGGAATGTTGTTAAAACTCTTCAACAAGCAATTAAAACAGCGAAACCAGAGGCAAAATGCAACAAACCAAACACAGAATGAGGATCATTCAGTGAGATTTCAACGTCGAGTGCTTTCCCACTCAACGCACACACTTAACTACCACATCGCTTCTCTCCGTCTGTCTTCACTCTCTCTTTGTCTCTGTCTCTCACGAAAGCTTAGCAGGCATTAATTTATAATAAATTACACTTAAAGTTAACTAAATGGTGCCAACAAACGGCAAATAATGTAGGTGAACAGGAGTGGCGAAAAGGAAAAACGATGGACAGAGACAGTGAGAATGGTCCAAAGACAGGGTTGGGTGCAGGGGAGGGTAAAGGGGAGTCGCAAACAAGCCAAGGTATTACCACACATTCACACAC
Organism: Zaprionus indianus; assembly: GCA_018904595.1. Taxonomy (NCBI): domain Eukaryota; kingdom Metazoa; phylum Arthropoda; class Insecta; order Diptera; family Drosophilidae; genus Zaprionus; species Zaprionus indianus. The sequence goes on from JAEIHA010000158.1 coordinate 8,661,505, forward strand.
AGACACACACACACATGCGCACAGAAAAAACATAACAACAATTACGGGAAGCAGCAAAAGAAAAACTAAATAAAAGTCCAAAAAACTTTTCATTACCATAAACGGGTATGCCCAGCTAGTAGATACCTAAGCGAAATGGAAACACATATAAAGAAATTTTGGTACTTAATACTGAAGATTATTTTAATGAAATGTAAAAATTAAAATTAAAAAATAAAATTAAATTACATAATTAAAAGATGTCTATGCTTTTGTACTTGTGATTCAGAACTGTATTGATTCAATCGGTAGTAGTGAGTGCTATCGTTCTCCAATGTGAAGACAGCCTAGCTGGTGAACCGTAGCCTAGCTAGTTATACCCCACTCATTAACAAAGTCGAGGGTATATATGGTACATATAGAGAACGCAACTCGACAGAACTTTTCGCTCTTGTTGAACCGACTTTACATATGTTCGTACATGCGAATGCATATGCAGTGGTATGTGTGCGTGTGTGTGTGTGTGTACAAGTATATTAGTGTATGTGTGTGTGTGCCACAATTTAGATGTTTCTCCACTTGTTTTCTGTGCTTGTGTCCCTTTATGGCAGCCGTGCTTAAGGTTTAAGCCTTTTATTTGCTGACGTCACTTTGTTGCCCCGCACGCTGCACACTCTAACACCCACACACACGCGCAAACACACACTCGCACACACACACACATACGCATATACATTCGCATGCTGGCAAAAGACATCTCTGTCTGGATTTGCATTTTCCGCGCCTCATCTATTTTACGTATTCATCGCCTTATTTGCATGCGTTTTATTCTCGGCTCGTTATTTGTTGTGCACACACAAACAGACAGACACACACACACACACACACACACACACTGAGAAAGTCGTGTGCTCTGGGTCCCTTTTTGACATATCCCTGAACCCTGCTTCTGCTCTTGCTTCCTGCTCCCTCCGCACCTTCTTCGCTTTTTATTACACTCAGAGTCTGACAGCTTCTGGCACTGGATTTGTCCTCGTCACTTTGGAGCAGGCAAACTAAACACGGGCATTTTGGTTCGTCTCTAAATGCTCCTCGCGAGTGGCTTATTTCGAAGTTGACATTTATGTGCGACCTCTCTGGGACCTTCCCCACCTTTCCCACCTTATCCCCCTCTTCCTTTTCGGGGATCAAAGTGGGACTTCATAACGAAGTTCACTTTGCATGCAAACTGATATAAATAGTTATGACTTTGTCAAGCATCTGCAGACCCTTCACGACCCCAAATCATGATGAACATAGGTATGAATATATAGAATTAAATCAAATTTTATTGAGGTATGTTACACCACTTTTTATAGTTGCTTAAGAGGGAGTTTTAAAGGAGTTTCTTACATGTGAGAAACGAAAATGAATAAATGTTAAAAACATTTAATAATCATCTTAAAGAAACCTTCAATTTCTTTAATTTCTAGGAAAGTTAAGGTTGACCATAGATTGAGTTACCTAATCAAACTGCATAAACTTAAAATTTAAAAACTTACTTTATTTTATTTCCACAATAAATGAGGAACCCAATCACTCAAAGAAAATCATTAGAACTTGTGCTATCCATTCCTTTAACTTAATAGAGTAAACTCTGGAATGATTTTATCATTTAAAGAGACCTTAAATAGTCTCTTGACTCGAAGAAACCTCCTACTGGCTGTCATAATGGGCAACTGGGCAATTAATCGCCTGACATCGCATGGCTGAGGGAATATGTGTGCGTGGACTGCGCACAATTTTACCTGCTCTGCTCCTGTGGAACCTGCAGATTTCCTGAGTTTCCGTTTGAATATCAATCATACCTTATGCATGCCATGCTCGAAAGCCTTAAGTGCAGTCACTTGCGTAGCCAGCCCCAACGGCTGCTACCCTAACTGCGGGCCCTTTCACTATGCTATAAAGTTCAAAAGAACTAACACTTAAATTTGCTCAAAAACTCAGTTCGTAATAGCTCTAAATAGATTTATATGGTATAGTTTAATTGTTGAGCTAAAATCAATAGAGTGTATAATCTATTCGGCTAGTTCGTTCTTTCGCAAGCTCCTGCTTTATGTAGCTGTTGAATAATAGAGAGGATATTTCCATTTCCCAGACATTGGCGTTGACGGCGACGAAGACCGACTTGGCCGGCACACACAGTGGGGCCAGGACAGCAAGAGAAAGAGAAAAACAGGGAGGTACAGTGAGCGAAAGAGGAACACGATGAGTGGGGGCAGTGGGGGCAATATTATTACCTGTCACATTGACAGACATTACCCGCCTGATGAGTGAGTTGCGGTCGTTGTTGATGATGTGAGTGGCGACATCAATTAACCTGGCAATCAACTGCTTAGAGCTCAATTAAACCCGGACACTCACACACACACACACACACAGTCCATTTCCATGTGATGTGAGGCATCATCATTGGCATTATTACAATCATTGTGCAATCATCGAAGCATTTAAAATTCAATTGAACCTCAATGCAGACCAAACTGCTTGGGTGAAATTGCAAAATTGTCATTCGAGCCTCATAATTTGCATGCAGTTAAATTGCCTATGATGAGATTTAAATGGTTAAACGCTTTACGACCTTTAGACCAAAATTGAGGTATTTGATATTGATATTACAACGATTTGAGTACTAAAACTGAGGTGAGCTTGACCCAAAATTGACTAATTCTTGCTTGGTTTGACTTGTGGTTCAACAGAATTTCAGTATGAAATGTGTAGCCATATTTAAACGGGCTGCATATTATTGAGCACCTTTACTTAAGTCCGAATACTCGTACATATAGTACGCGACCAAGGCCGTGCTAAACTTCTGTAATTGCCTTGATTTCAAAAATATTTTGTATTTTATGTTAGTTCATAAAACATTTCACAAGAAATTTAATTCTAGTTTCTTTGAATCTTTTTATGATTTTATATTTCGGGTTCTCTCTTATTCACAATTGATAATATTGTCAATTCATTCAATCATACGTTCCCAATGGGGCTTGTCAATCATTAAACGTTATACCCATTACCCAAAGGGCAGAAGATTATTATAACTTGCTCGATGAAAATGTTTTTAGCAAGCATCCCAATGAGTGACAGATCCTGCAAAGTAATGAATATATATTCTTGTTCAGTATGTATATCGCTTTATTTTGCCATATGAGTGTCTGTCTGTCTGCATTTTTATCTGTCTGCCTGCTAGTCCGTCTATCCTTCAGTGGGACTGTCTGTCTGCCCGTTTGTCTGTCTGTTTGTCTGCTGTTTGTCTGTCTGTCTGTCTGCCTCTCTGTCTAACTGTCCGTCGATGCTTCTGTCTGTCTCTCTGTCTGTCTGTTTTTCTATCATTCTTCTATTGTACAAATGTCTATATACCATATATCTCGTATACATGTGTTCTATACTCAGAGCAACTCACTGTGGCAGATTCACAAGTAATAATTGCGTCTATATAATCACCAGTAAGTCGGCAAAAAGAACAAAAGCTCATAGACAACAGAGAAGAGAAAAGGAAAGAGGGAGGACGGGAGGACGGGAGATAAGGCACAGATTTTACTTAGCAGGCTCAACTAGAGGGGGCTTTTCAATAAGCGCAGCCTGCAACTGCTCGAACTACTTCTGCGGTCACAGACCGCAATCTCTAAGCGTCCTTCTAAGCTTCCGTTTCCTTAACCGCCCAACCAACAGCATTACCAGCATCCCTTTAGCAGTGTGCAACGTGCCACTGAATGGGGCAGGGTCAGGCGCTTTCGTTGGCCACTTAGATTACACTTGGCCAAAAATTTTGTCGTTCGTTGGTTTTCTCGTTTTTCCCTTTTGCGCCAAAGGCAATTCTTTATTGCTTTTGTTATTGTTATTGTTATTGTTGCTGTTGTTACTGTTGTTGCTGTCGTTGTTGTCGTTGTTATTTTTGTTGTTGTTAGCTGCTGTTGTTGCTTGTTGCAGCTTGTTTCCAAACGACGCGCAAACAATGGCAGACGACATTGTAGGATGGCGATGCTGCTGGCTACCAGGGAAAGGGGCTCTGCTCGTGGTGCTTGGGACACGGGCCGAAGGCGTAGACGTAGGTCGACATAGGACATGCCACACACACACACACACACGAACATGCAAGGCCAACCTCAGTTGCAGTCTATCCTCCCCAACCCCCTTCCCCTCTTGTCTTCCCTCTGTGCGGTGCAGTTTTTACTCTTTTGTATACGTAACTGCTGCCTGCCGTATTTGGGACCAGCAGCTGCTCACCTGTACTGGCGATGGGATATATATGCTATATATACACAAGTATGTATGTGTTGTATATTGTAATTGTATGTTTGTATATATACAGGGACAATACCATATATGCGGGGGGATATGGCTTGGCTCGGCTTGGGATGTTCAGCTGGACGACAGTTGACAGTTAGCGCATTGCATAACCAACTGCAAATTTCTAAAGGGGGCCTGCACCGCCAAATGGCACGGAAAGTGCGGAAGACAGGCTGATGGGGTGGGGCAGATGTTTTGGGGGGTTGGGACGAGGAGCTGCTGCTAACCCCACCCACATTCGTAGCAATTTCACTAAGCATCAATTTGAAGTTATGCACTTAATCAACTTGATGATGCCAAGGCGCCAACTGGGGCATGAATGGGGCAAGAGAAGGCATGAGGGGGAGGAGGAGGAGAGATATATGGAAGATGGGCGGCAAGTGGCAGTTGCAAAGTGTGCAGAGTATGCACAAGTTCTTGCATGTGAGAAAAGTTGCTGCTGCCTTTCAAAATTTTTCTACTTTGCTGCCTTTTGAGTCATTCGAGTGAAATATTTGTTGCACGTCGCAGATGCCATCAGGCATCTTTGCCAGTCTCTCTACTGTGTGTGTGTGAGAGTGTAAATTATGCAGTCAAGTACGCACACACGCGTACTCACACGCATACAGAGGGAGAAACTTGCTGCTGTTTAATCCAATTCATTAAATGAAAATTATGTTTGTGATTTACATTGCAAGTTTGCTCGCTGGAGGACTCGAATGTCAGGCAAATCGTCTCAGTCTCAGCCTATATACATACACTATGTGTGCATATTCACACATATAAAATACATATGTAGATGTTTGTGCATGCGTATGTGAGTGACACACAATGCAACATCACTTGCTGCTGCTTTGCAATTTTCATCATCTGCCAAAGTCGAGATTTTATAATCGATATTTTTGTACGGTAGAAGTTAATTAAAAACTGCATAAATAAATGAGATAAAGCAGCAAAGGTTGAAGCTGTATGACGTGGTTGAATTACCAACAAATCACGAACAAATAACTTGGCTTGGCTTTAAAGTAAATTACTCTATATTTTACATACTAAAGGAATTCCGGTCACCCTAATATTTATAGCCAAAATTCATTAGAATTTGTGTTTTGTTTTCTACTACTCATAACGGACATGAGTTACAAGTGTATGAGGGTTCACTCTAATACGTTTTCTTCATGGTTTCAATACATTCATTACCTAATACCTTTCTATTGAGTGTAAGTGTCAAATCACAGTTGCACCTCTTGCAACAGATAGATGTATTCGCATATGTTCACTCCGTTGATTCTATACTTATGTCTTGAGTTGGATCCTTCGCGTTCATAATTAAGAACAAGTAAAATGAAACCTATGTTGCTGGCACTCAAGTTTCCATCAAATCGAATTAACCGAAGCAGCTTAAAACCTTCGAAATATTCATTTAAATCACTTTAAATTCTTTTAAAATCGCAGAATAGTCTCACAAAGATGAAGTAGAAAGCAGAGGAGGGGAGAGGAGAGGAGAGGAGAGATAACTAGCGCTAAACTAGCGCTATTGGTATGCAATTAACTGTAATCAAAGCTGGAGAGAAGCTGTTGCTGCTGCTGAAACGTAATTGAATCTGCCGAGTTAGAAAGAAGAGCTCAGGAATTGGCAGCATTAGCCGCTTGACAGGAGCTAAGGCCCGCGCTAGCCTCCTTCAAGCTTGAAAGCACTTTGCGGCCCCGAAAATTTACATCAAGATACAAGTTAAAAGTTTCTACTCCACCCCACGCCACTTCACTCCACTCCACTCCATGACAGTGGAGCTGCCAGGCAGCCCAACGTGCCAGCACCCACAGCAGCCCAAAGAAAGTGAGCAAACAAATTTAATAAGCGTAGCAGCTACAAACGACAACAAGGAGCAGCAGCAGCAGCAGCAACAGCAGCAACAACTTTGAATTGCGACCACGCCCAACTCTTGAGTACTGCCCATGAAACAAAAAAAAATACCCAACGGACCCCCTACCCCGACCTGCTCCGTCTCGCAACGCCCCGCGCCGCCACGTGCGTCATTTCATAATCAAAATACATTCGTAAATTTAGCGGAATTGTTTTTGTTTTACTTTACAAAGTCAACGCCGAAAAAAGCTGCAAAGTCTTAGCGCCCCCACAACAACATTGAGAACAGCAACAAGCGGCAAAAAGGTTGCCAACTCCTGGCATGGAACGAGAAATGAAAGAGAGAGAGAGAGCGAAGAGCAGTGAAAAGGAGAAGGAGAAAGGCACATTTTCATGTTCTTATGCTTTGCAAATTGCAAAATGAATCAACGCCAAAGTGGCCCAAAGCCGATTGCTAAACAAACTGATTGGCATCAGTGTGTTGGCCTACGCCAACGCCAACGCGAACGCCGTTTCCGTTTCCGCTTTTAGCTGGCGATGTTGACGAAGCCCCAATTGCCCCCAATCGACTGGGCTGGCTGGCGATCAGCTAATGCTGATGCTGCTTCAATTTGTCAGAGACAGTAACCCAGCCCTCTATCCGTATCCCTATCTATCCCCCTCACTCACGCTCCCTTTCCCTCTGCCAGTCTCTCTCTCTCCTTCTCTCTCTGTCTATCTATCCCACGCAGTGGCTCATGATTAATGTGGCTTCCATTCGAGTGTCGCGTAATTGCTTTGTGCAAACAGCAGCAACAACAATAACAATGTTTAACCACAATCACATGAACGCACACACACACACACAGGGTGATAGCGAATCTTTGTGGCATCTTAGTTAGCTGCATTTCCGGCCGCCATTTCTATTTCCTAATTGCTTCCGTTTCTCACAAACTAAACGCATTTCTTTTGATGCCGCCCCCCCCCCTCTCTCTCTTTCTCTCTCTGCATTCCTTTCGCTTTATACTTACATATATTATTCATTTTTTACAAGGACAATTGTATCTGGCAGTACTATACTATATATGTATTTGTATATTTATGGTAATGTCTGCCACACTGAGAGAGACAGAAATTTGTTGCACAACCTTGAAAGCTGTAGCTCGTTTTGGGGGCTAATAAAAAACAGAAAGATAGGAGGGCTACCTTCAACGTGCCGAAGGTCCTATACCCTTACGGGCTTGGGCTTAAATCTCCTGCGGTTGTTCCTACGCTTGTTATATAGTATTGAGGGGTATAGTATAGTAAAATTAGGTATAATAACTCAAGATAAAGTTTTACTTTTAAAAGATTATTCCAATGAAAACTATGTTATATGTTAAATTGGTTGGATTTTGATAACTTATGATGTTTATGAGCTTATAAATTATATAGAAAAATGCGAATATATAAAAGTTGCAATATTTTGAAAAATAACTGGCAGCTAGTCGATATATCAATCCAATGCGACTCGTTCGTTGCCTTGTTTCCCAAAAAAGCTAAAAACTAAGAGATAGGAGGACAGAGCTAACTCAACTCCTCTTTTGATACTAATTCAGAAATAAAAAGATTAAAAAATAAATATACCCTCTGCACGGGTAGTTAAAGCAACAGTTAGAGCTCGAAATATTTGAGCATAGCAATAAGAGGATAATATTTCATATAGTTTACTAGATGTATCTCAATCGTGCATTATATTTCATTATTTATTATTTTATTTTATTTGGTATAGCCAATCTTCTACTTATGATTTTTGGGTGCCATTTAAACCCGAAATCCCGCTACGTATTTTGACATTAATAAGGATTTAATTTACTTTAACTTTCGTCGCAATTTGTTACCTTCAATGAATTACCTTTTTCATTTTTTATATTCTTTTTTTTTTTTTTTTTTTTTTTTTTTTTTCTTTTGGCTTGTTTGTCGTTTTAGCCAAAGCTGTGTCGTTTTGAACAGGAAAATATTTGTGGTTTTGACAGCTGTCTTGGGAAGCAAGAGGGGGGAACATTTCAATTTAATACGGACTGCAAATAATTAACTTTTGACATGAACTCAAAACCTTCGCAATCCCATTGAAGCTGCCCCAAGCAGAATCGCGAAAAATAGCAAAAAAAAAGAACAAAAAGAAACAAACAAGTAAGGAACGCTAGTGTGAAGCAGCTCGACTCTTAGATACCCCTCGAAGAATTTGGAAAATAAAAACAATAATCTACGAGTGTTGCATACAAACATTCATAACAAATTTGGTTTCTTTATTTTAAAATATTGATATCTTTAATGATGACTAAGCTGAGTTTTAAAATCAAATTATAATTGAAATGCCAACAAAATAAGATTAATATTCGAAATAAATTAGAACATTTAAGAAGTTAAAAAATAATGAGAAGATTCTATTTAAATTTATTTTTAATCTGAGATGTTACAGATCTATTCATTTATAATATCCGCATTATTTGTGAACATTGCGAAATCGACTTCTCTTTTAATGATAACATTCGCCACGCCTCCTTGTGCCCATTACCCAAACATAACATATACCCTGTTTAAAGAGTTTACGGTGGCTAAAGAGTATAAAAATATGAAAGCCAGAGCTACACATTTATTTCCCACGGATGCCCCAGGGGAGCTTAAACATTTATAGTACGTTTCGTATGTGCTACCCTTCAGAACACATACACGTACTACATACATGACAGTATGGATACATATGCTGGCAGCTTTAATATTCCCGCATGTCGAAACATGTTTACATTTGTGTTTACTTTGTTTTGTTACGATATTGCCAACATGAGCGGGTAGGCTTCAATTTGAATTTCAAAATAGGACAAGCATCGCGCCAGGAAGCTTTAAGACTACATAACCTTAAATAATTTGAGTTGATCAACATAACTAACTTAACCTCAATTTACTTACGTTTGAGCTCGGATGCTTGCTGCAGCCGATATACGCTGGAATACAAATAAATGAATAATACCAATTATATTTATTAAAATGTGCAAATGTGTTTTGGGTCAAAAACAACCGCAAAAAATGCAAGCATAACAGTGTATCTCCCACAAGTTTGGCACATTTATTTGGCACGTTCTCTTTTAAGCAAACACTTAAAAAAAATATTGGACAGTGTTTTTTGTTTACGCTCTTTGAAACTGCTGAAATTCGTTGAAATCACAAAACGCACCAAATCAAATTCTATCCCGAAGTCTGCAAGTTGACGCAACAAGGATGACGAACAAACTAACTGTAAATACGGTTTGGTTTGCCGACGGTAATGCAAGTGTGACCATTTAATGTGAAGCCTAAATGTGCCAGTTTTTGAACTGGCGAAGGACGTTCCAAAGCGAATTTAAGGTTTTCGCAAGTCTACTAAGTATTTCTTACAAGAATAAAATATCTTGACAAATAAAATATTGGAAAACTACTTTTAATATACTACATAGATATCAAAATATTTTTTTTTAAATATAAATTAAATGAAAAATTTCACTGCAATAATGCTCATGTATACACTTTTTCACATTTTTGCAATTCTTTGCTGAAAATACTATAAAGATTTACTTTCACCGGTTTGTGTTTTTTCATCTAATGTGTTATTAGAATAAAAAAGAGGTAAAGCAGCCCATTTTGAAACGAATTGGAAACTGAGAATAACCTGAAAATGCCATGGTATATTTACTAAGAAACTTTACTTCCAAAATTGCCACAAAATATAATACGGTCACCCTGCACCTGCTTTATAGTAATTTGTCTGCAGTGCTGTTAGGGCTCTGTTAAAGAGTGTAAGAAGCGGTTATATTTAAATTTGTTTTTTAATCGCACTTTTTGATTAATACATCTTGCTAAATTTAATAATTAAAAAAGAATAAACAATAACAATAACAATTTAATAAGTTCCTGATCGAAAATCAACAACTGGAAATCACGTTACGTTACATTCTCTGTTAATATCATTTCAGTATTCTGTTAAGTTTTGTTGACATGTTATTTACTTGCGGCAGAGTAACAGCAGCGCCGACAATCTTTTGCCCAATTAGATTTTAGGAATATTGGATTAAATGCAGCGGAAATTGCAATGATACGAAATGTTGTGGTAGGTATTTCGGGTGGCGTGGACAGTGCAGTAAGCGCGCATCTGCTAAAGGAACGAGGATTCAATGTGCTCGGTGTCTTCATGCGCAACTGGGACGAATATGACGAAGCTGGAAGATGCAGCGGCGAACAGGATCTCAAGGATGCAGAGTGGGCATGCCAGAAACTTGGGGTCGAGTTGCGCCAAGTGAACTACGTTAAGCAATACTGGGCAGCGGTATTCAGCCAGTTTTTGGATGATTATCAGCAGGGTCTGACGCCCAATCCGGACATCTTGTGTAACAAGCACATCAAATTCGATCTGTTCCATCGCCATGCCCTGCACACGCTACAATACGACGCCGTGGCAACGGGACACTATGCTCGCAACAGTCTGGGTGATTATCTGGAGCACGCCACCGAACAGGAGACCACGGAGGATGTGCGCCTGCTCATTCCCGCCGACACATTCAAGGATCAGACATTCTTTCTAGCTGGCATCGCGCAAGCCTCACTGCAGCGTACCATGTTTCCGCTGGGTGGACTATTAAAGACTCAGGTAAAACAACTGGCGCGTCACATTGGATTGCAACGACTGGCCGAGAAGCGCGAGAGCACAGGAATCTGCTTTGTGGGCAAACGTGATTTCAAATCATTTATACGAGAGGTGAGCACACTGATACTAGACTCAAATTCAGATTCCACACAATAACAAAGTCTCTTCGTAGTACATCAGCTCGCGGCCTGGCGATTTTGTGGATGTTGACAGCGGTGATGTTGTGGGCACACACGAAGGAATTCATCAGTGGACCGTGGGACAGCGCTGCCGACTTAGCTCCTACTTGCAGCCATACTTTGTGGCACGTAAAGATGCCGCCAGCAATACGATATATGTGGCCGCGGGCCACGAACATCCCGCACTGCACAGCACTCGCATCCACATTGGTGACATCAACTGGTTGTCTAGGCGAGCACACGCACAACTGGCCGACCAAGGCAGCCTACGGTGTCGCTTTCGTTTTCAGCACACAAAGCCGCTAGTCGACTGTCAGCTGTACTCCAACCAGGTGCAGCTAGATGCCCCACTACGCGCCATTACGCCAGGCCAGTATGCGGTCTTCTATAACGACACTGCGTGCCTGGGATCAGCGCGCATTCTCCATGGAGAACCCCTACAGCAAATGAAGCAACAAGTTGCGCTGGAGAGATAGCACAAAGTGGATATTGTTTAAATTTGTTGTTGTCAATTTAGCTGTATATATATTGTACATTAAGAACCAGTAAGGAGCCGGCATACCGAGGACTTCTTCAGCGAATGTTTTTATACTATTTATATATAATAGTACAAAATTGTATAACATTGTTTATATATTTGTTTACAGTTTTAACTGCTAGATATACACAATTTTGTTAATGAAAATCGCTATTTTTGACTAATCGTTCCTGTGAAAGCTCAGTGAAGACTTTCTTCAGATTGAAATCAAATGGTATAAGTATACCAATGTTGCTTTATATCTTTAGTTGGTACTGATAAACATATAAATCGGCAGATCGGTTCTATGATAGATACACGACATATCAATCAGATCCGTTACGTTCAGATCGTGCAGCAATAATAGCCAAGTGTGTCAAGAAAGCTGAAAAACAGAGAGATAAGTTTGTGTTGATGCTGATCGAGAAATTGTTTACTATATATACTAATCTTCGTCTGCAAGGGTACATAAATATATTTAAATCGCAGCCATTGTTTTGTGGTAAATTTACAAATGTATTGTGGGATATAATTAATGATGTGTTCTCCTTCATTTCACTGATCAATTCATCAGACCAAATGAAACAACATTAGTTATGATAAACAAAAGTTGTACTATATATTGATAGATATATTTTGATGTCCGCTTTACACAATTTCCAAAAAAAAGCATAAGTCGCACTACTAAAGGTAAATCTCTTTTTTCAGTTCTTAAGCATAGATCATATAATTGAAGGTCCGTTATACACATTGTGAAATTCTCTACATCATCATAGTGGGGGGTCCTAATTTATTGACATTTTACTTTTATCTATTAATATCCTATTCGTAGTATCTCTAGGCGCCGAAGCGGGGAAAAAAAATCAAATGAATCTATCGTATTTAAAACATATTAGTCGTGTATAAATTATATTAGATTAGATTAGAATTAGATTGTGTTGGGTTGGTTCGCGAAAGTCGTCTATTGTCTTAGGGACATAACTTAGGTCTACATCTCATATGAGAGAGGGGGATAACTTAGGTCAAGAGCACGGTCAACGCATCTAGAAATCGTGTCAGGTCGCTCTGGCGTAACTGCACAATGGACGGCTCGAAGAAGTCTTGCAGTATGCTGGTCTTGCTCTTCTGCGCCGCCTGATCGAATGCCTTGCCAAAGAAGTTCTTGGGCGAATCCTCACGCACCGGCGCAATGCCGACCAGCAGACACATGCCCTGCGTCGCATCGAGCGGGCAGGTGGCGATCAGTGGCAAATCAGGCGCTTGACGAGCTCTTGTCGTCGCCACATGACCGTGCAGCACAAATTTTGCTAACATTGCCAGCGCGTATGGGTACGAGAAGAAGGCATGCTCCTCCTGGAGTACATAATAGAAGAAGGAGCCCGTCGAGTGCACCTGATGCGCCTCCAGGCAACTCTGCACTTGGCGAAAGATGGCCGCATGCAGCAGTTTGGCATTGTCAATGCCCGCATTGAGCAGTTGCTTGTGCTGGCGCGACAGTGCATCCGATGCCTCCATGAAGCAATCCTCGGGAGTCTTATGCTTCTTTATTGACTGCAAGATGGCCAGCAGTGCATAAACATAGTCCGCAGCAGCATAGCGACTCCGATAGCCATAGCTGAATGTGAAGGTGCCGTAGACAATGTCCGGTATGCCATACTTCTCCGCCAGCTGCTCGACCATGGTGAAGAATTCCTTGCGCAACACCAGATCCATTGCACTATACATCTGACGGGCATGCACCAACGGCAGACCCATCTCAACAAGCAGCTCGTGCAGCCGCTTTTCGCCCCGCAACGTCCACAGTTTCATCTGGCAGGCGGAATAGCGCGAGTAGCTAGAGATAATGAAGAAGGTGGATGAGCAATCAGTAAAGTATTACAGCTATAGCCTGTGATGCCATCCACTCGACTTACCGCATGGATTCGGTGACGGTCCAGTGTCTGTAGAGCACCAAATGCAGATCGTTCTCAAAGTTGATCTTGGAGGCGCTCATTGTGTTTTGATCGTTCGTCTTGTTGGTCAAGCGCGACACATGCGACTGTATATGCTCCAGTTCGAGCGTGTAGGCACCACTCTCGATCTTGCCCAGCAGCAACTGTTCGGTGATGCCAACTATGGCCCACCACAGTAGATCCATGTTGTCTTTGGACAGCTTCCAGGCCAGTTCAAAGATGAGCAATGCCGTTGATCGGCTGTAATAACTGAATTGCGTGTAGTCGAACATGATACGATCCCTTTCTTGCTCCCATTGTCGTCTCGCCCGTTGTCGCATCACACGCTGCTCATGACGCTGCATCCGCGTCAATTTGGGAGCGCGTTTTCGCTCTCCTCCATCGCCCTCGTCAGAGTCATCCCCGGCACCACTGTCAGCATCATCTGCATCCTCAGCTTCATTATCATCGTTCTCGTCGTCGTCGTCGTCACCATCTTCGCCGTCCGAATCATAGAATATCGTCTCAAATCCTGGTATATTCTCCTCCAATGCGGGATCACCCAAGATGCACACCTGTCGATCACTGTAAATGTTGCACACGTCCAGCGGCCGATGTGAGTCGCATATGAAGAAGGTGACATCCTCCGCTGGCTGCAGAAGCTCCACAATGTCCACACAGCCGCCGCAGTTCACCAGTAGAACGTATTTTACATCGCCTTGGTGCTCAGTGTAGGCTCGCCGCAGTCCCGTTATACCCATTATGGGGACCACTGTGTAAAGCATGTGATCGTACTTGAACAGCGACTGCAAGATTTTGCTGGCACATATCGCATCGACATCATAATTGACCACAATAAGAATGCGTTTGCCTATCAACTGCCTGTAGAAGTCATTCTTCAGATCCTGTATGAACATTTTACGCGCAAACAAAACAGATCACGGCGCCAAATGAGAAGAACTGAGAATAACACAGTTTGGGGGACAAAAGACACAGAGATAAAATGTAAATTACAATTGGCAGCACACTTTTGGCGCCGATTTGCTGTCTTAATACAATTGTTTGTTCTGCCACTTAATTGGGCCTTATTGCGCGTTGCATTTTGTCAAATTTGCTCTTTTGATTGCACTTTCTAATAGAGCTCTCTTTAGCCCTTTGTGGCCTGCATGCTCCACAGCTGCGGGATCGAATTATGGCGGGAAACGGACAGCTGTTCACTGTTCACTGCACTGTGAATGGCAAACGAGCAACACAGTTCGATCAATGTTGCTAACTATCGATGATATTAAGTTAAAGTAGTATTTTCGTAGGTATTTCCCCTTTTCTTGAAGGATCTCTCATTCTAGCCTTAGTAAATAATAATTTCAATTCAAATAGCGCACATTATCTTTCTATGGAAAGTTTTTTTAGCTTGTGATCTTTAAAAGCTATATATCGATAGGTAGTCAATGGCACCAGCGTCAATATGATATATAATAAATATAAGCATCACATTCAGTTTAAAGTTGTTAAATTACACGAACTCATTTTTGAAGAAAAACACAACAGTCTAATATATTTGAATCCGATATACACGTCACGATAATTTTTAAATGCCATATCGATTGTGAAAATATGTACCCAAACAAAGTATTATCGCTTTTATATCGTCTTTAGACACGTCATGGTCGACAAAATTACTAATTGTGCCAGTAATAAATAAACAAGGAAATACAGATCAATTCATTTCTTATAATATATCAACATGGTTTACATTGACCGTAGTAAGTAAAAGCAATATGCGATTTAATATTTTGACTTCTGCTGACTATGTTGCATTATTCCAGCTGGTCGCGTTTGGGAGAAACGTCCTTGGGACTGGCAACGTATAGTTGAAATTTTCGTGGGACTGTGGTACTTGGTTATTCAATTGTAAGTAGCTTAATGTTTTATTTACTTCGAGATTCTTCTAATCCCATTGCTTGTCTTACAGTTTCCAAACATTGTTGGCACCTTTCAACGGTGGTAATGATAACAAGCGCAGTGAGGGACGTCGCGGATACGGCTGGGGCGCCGGAGGAGGTGGTGGTGGAGGAGGCGGCGGCGGTGGTGGCGGAGGAGGCGGCGGTGGCAGAGGCGGTGGAGGTCTATGGCCAAACCGCCGCATTGGACGCATACCACAACAAACGAACTGCAGCACGTGCCCCATGGGTGGCGGATGTGGATAGTTGCCAGCTTGAAACGTAATCTTCGCTCATCTCTGACTACTAATAATACAACTACGCGTTCCACGAACACAATACGCCTACACACCGATTTTGGAAGCTAATTTTTGATTACGTGCACATACAATATATATGGCGCAATCTTCGCAAAAGTGGAACGGGATGACAAAGCTGGGGCATATTTGAAGGAATATAGAATAACTCGATTAATAATTAAGTTAGTTTTTACACGATAAACATTTATCAGTTACTCGAGTATGGTAAAAAACACCATATTTGCATTAACAAACCTCAAATGGCAATATAATTTACTGGGCATTTTAGAATGTCATTCCGAAAATAAATAAAATAGGCCAACGATGTGAGAAATAAATATGTACATATAATTAACCACAATAAATGTTGGTTTACTGTTATTAAAAAAAGGTATCTCCAGAAAAAAATAACCACAATAAATGTTGGTTTACTGTTATTAAAAATAAAGGTATCTCCAGAAAAAAAAAATTGATAATTTATTGCTGGGTTTTATTTCAATCGCGAAATCCTAAAAAAATAGAATCTTTTTGATATAGTCATAGTTAATAAACAAAGCCGAGGTAAGTCATTAAAAGCTCTGCAATTTTTAACACCTAACTTATAATGTCAACAATACACAGTTTACCAAACCATATTTGCATTTTGTATACAAAGTATATTCATAAGGAGTTAACAAAAAATTGTAGTTCCAAATAATATTTGTTTGAATTTCTACAAGTTTATACTTAAAAGAATTGAAAAAATAGGAAATAAAAATTTTGTTTGTCTCCATAAGCACGCAAATTCGATTTTTTTAAAATTATTTGAACTAGTTCGTCACCAAAAAATATCGAACCAATGACATCTCTAACAATCTCATGTGCACAAACATATATCGAAAAAATTTGTTGTGCCGTTTCCATACGTTCCGCCGAATGCCTCATAAACCCAAGCAATCACACACAAACAAACGTGCATATGTGTGTACGTACGTATTTAATTTAGGAATTTGACAAGAGCGTTCTTTCAAATCATTTTTTTTGCATTGAGAATCACTAAATAGGCTTTGTGGCTATAAGGAAACCACTAAGTGCTTTTCTTTTTTGAATCGCATGCGGCGTGTTTTAGTTTTTCTCGAAAAATGGAAGTTCTAGCAGCTGAAAAAGGTATTACACACTAAACATGCCTTAGCGTGCTTATGCATTCACATTCACGTTTTATTCTACAGAGAAAACCTTCGGCGAGGAGCCCGAATCCGCATCGAAGCCGGAAAATGGTAAAGCCATGGACACAGATGCAACCATCAATGGCGCAACCGAAGAAAGACTTCAGGACAATGAGATTGATTCGACTTCAGCCGCGGAGGCAACAGAGCCCTTGTTGCCACCAAGTGAACCAGTTCCAGTTCAGGCAGACGAAGGATCTCCGCGCACAAGAAGCCGCTCACCAAGCGCAACACGCAAGTCGCGTAGCCGCAGCGGCAGTGTAGTTGACAGCTCACGACGCTCGCGTAGCAAGTCAGGATCTGGTCAACGTTCCCGCAGTGGCTCGCATCGTTCACGTAGCGGCACCGGTTCCAGACGTTCGCGTAGTGGCTCCCGCTCACGTAGCGGATCCAGACGTTCACGTAGTGGATCTGGCGGACGATCACGCTCTCGCAGCGGATCGAGACGTTCTCGCAGTGGCTCGAGGCGTTCGCGTAGCGGCTCGAGACGCTCGCGTAGTGGCTCTGGTTCAAGACGCTCTCGCAGTGGATCTAGGCGTTCACGCAGCGGTTCTGGTGCACGTTCTCGCAGCGGCTCCCGACGTTCTCGTAGTGGCTCTGGATCCAGACGTTCTCGCAGTGGTTCGGGCTCTCGACGTTCGCGGAGCGGATCGGGCTCACGTTCTCGAAGTGGCTCGAGACGTTCGCGTAGTGGATCCCGACGTTCTCGCAGTGGCTCGAGACGTTCCCGCAGCGGCTCGGGATCCAGACGCTCGCGCAGTGGCTCGGGAGCACGTTCACGCAGCGGATCCAGACGCTCTCGCAGTGGATCAAGGCGTTCACGCAGTGGTTCACGTCGCTCTCGCAGCGGCTCGAATGCCTCCAAGCGATCACGATCCCGTAGCGGATCTCGACGCTCTCGCAGCGGATCCCGCCGTTCTCGCAGTGGCTCCCGACGTTCTCGCAGCGGATCACGACATTCACGCAGTGGATCCCGACGCTCTCGTTCAAATAGTGCCGCCTCGAATCACAGTGCTGGCGATGCCAAAAAGAATGGATCACGCAGCAGCCGATCACGTTCCAAGAGTGTAGCTGAATCTGTGGGATCCCCAGGCGATGCGAGTCGCAAACGTACAATCACAAGTGATTCCGAGGGTAAGGGTCGAACTTGAAGATTCGTTTCGCTCCTGTATATGTAACAGAACACCACAATCATTTATAGATGATGCACCGAAGCTACAAAGAAAACGCGCTAAGATTACAGACACTGACAACGAGGAGGAGGAGGCGGAGGGGAAGGAGCCACAAGCGGATGCTGAGCCAGCTGCAGAGAAGGAGCAGGACAAAGCGGTTGATAGTTCCGACGATGAGAACACGCCAATTTCAAATGAACCAGAGTAAGTGGACAACGAAATAATTCTTTATTTCTTAATATATATTCCCTTTAATATCAATATTGTCTTCTTTATACATATACTCTATATATTCTCTTCTCTTTGTATCCTTTGGCTACTTAGTAACAGCAACTTCATATCCGATTTCGACGCCATGTTGCTGCGTAAGAAGGAGGAGAAACGTGTGCGACGTCGCAAGAGGGATATCGATCTGATAAATGACAATGATGATCTTATTGATCAGCTGATAATCAATATGAAGAACGCTTCGGACGATGATCGGCAGCTGAATTTGTTGGGGAAGCCTGCAACCAAGAAGATTTCAATGCTCAAACAAGTGATGTCACAACTGATCAAGAAGAACATGCAGTTGGCCTTCTTGGAACACAATATACTCAATGTGCTGACCGATTGGCTGGCTCCGTTGCCAAATAAGAGTCTGCCATGTCTTCAGATTCGAGAGAGTATTCTAAGGCTGCTATCCGATGTACGTCTCGCTCTCTCTCTTTCTCCTCTCCTGTTTCTCTTTCTTTATGCTTGTCTCTATCTCCCTCTCTTTCCATTTTGTTACAGTTCCCAACAATAGATAAAAGTTACTTGAAGCAATCGGGAATAGGGAAGGCCGTTATGTATCTATACAAGCATCCGCAGGAGACGAAATCGAATCGTGATCGTGCAGGACGTTTGATATCGGATTGGGCACGGCCCATCTTCAACTTGAGCTGTGATTTCTCAGCGATGAGCAAGGAGGAGCGCCAAGAACGTGATCTGGCGCAAATGTCACGCCATCGTCATAAGAGCCCCGACCCGGAGCCCGCATCGTCCAGCAGCAATCCGCCATCGTTGAATCAAACCTTCTCCGGCGAGGACAAACTACTGCGTCCCGGTGATCCCGGCTGGGTGGCCCGAGCCCGTGTACCAATGCCCTCAAACAAAGATTATGTTGTGCGCCCCAAGTCAACAGTAGAAGGCCAAATATCCACGGTATGAGAATGAAATATATTTGACTTCATACATGTATATTGATTGATTATCTTTCCTTCTCCGCGTACACTCACTAGTCCACTAAACGCAAACCCAATCGTTATGAAAAGCACATGAAGAGGTTCCTGGACTCGAAGCGTTCCAAGGAGAGTCGTCGCGCTGTCGAAATTTCCATCGAGGGTCGCAAAATGGCGCTATAAGAAGAGCATGGCGGATACACACACCCACACCCACACACTCACACACACACACACAGATAAACAGCTGAACAAAATTATTTTGTAATATACTACCAAGCAAGCACCTCGAAAAAGTCTACTTAAAATGAAACAAAAAAAACAAGAAGAGAAGGGAAAACACACGCAACATACTGATGGACTTAATTTATATCATAATGAAACATATAGAATGAGTTCCTGTTTTGACGCAAATAATAGAAACATACACACACACATACGCATGCAAGTGGGATCGTCGCCATCGGGAATGTCCTGTGATATGTTTTTGCAATGTCACAAGCGACTTTATAATCAAAGACACTGAATATACACATACTATATATGTATCTTTATAAAACATGCGCAACTTCTAACTCGATGTGTTTTTTATTTAAATGTGGGCAAGGTCTATCAAGGTGTACCAAGGCTAGCAGATCAGCCCTTTTCCCGAACAGATTTGTCTTTTTTTCTTGTTTAGTTGTAGTTCAAGTTTTGAAAAATGTGTAAAAGTTAAGTCATTTTTTTAACCGAAAAACGTATTGTACTGTTTTCTATACTCTTTTCGTATTTTCTATCCGACTTTTCCCGGTTTTTGAGTCCTCATTAGGGCCCTTTTGCAAAACTCCTTTTGGTCCATAAAAATAAGGTAGGATAGAAAAACTTAATACTAATCAATTCTTTCTTTATTTTATATTGTCATCAATCATCAATACGTTTTGAGGAATCTACATTTCGGGCCCTTTTATTCTCGATTGCCAACCCCTTTAATCATTCTAGCCCCATGGTTCTAGGCAATATATATTATATATTATGCACATTACACATAGGTAATTTCAAATAAAAACTTAGGGCACCAAATTTGGCATGAAGCATTCTGTATGTTATATAAAAATTTAGGCTACTTATTCGATGTTTTCCCCTGACAGCTGTGGGCCCTTGTGCAACGCACACCCCGCAAACGCCATGATACGAGCCTGAAAAATCATCTACCCACTCATAATAGAAGGTAATCGTCAGCCCTGGTATAGAGAGAGAGAATCAACGTTTTGATTCTGTTATCAATAAATCCCAGAGAGATTCCAGCAAACAATTAATTAGTTTGGGTGTGAGCTGCCAACACAAGCCCAAAGCTGCCAGCCTCCTTATCAGTTACGCGACAGACCCATTTACATATACTATGCTACACTTTAAACTATATATACATATATATACTATTTAATATATATGCATATATTGGTGACATACGTTAAGAGCTTATCGTAGTGGGTTTACGCTCGATCAGACTTAAGATTAAAGACAGGCATATCTGATATGAAAACTAACTGAAGAGGTTAAACTGATACTTCAGTGAGGATCATGCAATGCCAACTGGGTTGCGACTGGGCCTACATAATTCTTCTGGCAACAAGTGATGTTCTGTCTATGTCATAATAAGTATAATGAGTGTTCACGATTCGAACTTCGAACACTCGAGTTTATCTTGTGCACGGTAGTTATAAATATCGCTTGAAGTTGCTTTTAACAAACAGACAAACACGCACACACGCACACATACACACACAGGTGGTATGACAACAAATCACATAGATACTCCGGTGGTCGGTAAATATTATAAAAGAGATTTAATATGGAAAAGTCAAATTAAGGGCGTTTCGGTGATGATTTAGTAAAAAAAAAAAGAACCAACCCAGTGGGAAATTGGCTGTGCAGTGAAGTGGGCAATACGTCAATAGAGCAATCCAAGTGGTAAGTGCTGGTATTTATTACCTCAGCGATTAATACACACAGCGATGCCAACAGTGTTCCCAATTTAGCTCTGACTGTTTTCAAAGTTCAATAGCGGAAAAAAGCTAATATATTTCTACAGTTAGTTTGTTTAATACCAATATAACTCAGGTTTACTTTTATCTACTTTAGATTTTTTTTTTCAAAACTCATTGCATTCAGCCTTTGCTATTGAAACTCTACAATTCAGCTTTATTTTTATCTATTTTAGATTTTTTTCTACTCAAAAATACTCCTTCAATTAGGCTCTTCTAATGCAACTCTACAATTTAGCTTTATTTTGATTAAATTAGGCAGGTTTACGATTAGAAAACTCCTTACATTCAGCTTCATTTTTATCTATTTTAGATTTTTTTCCACTCAAAAATACTCCTTAAATTAGGCTCTTCTAATGCAACTCTACAATTTAGCTTTATTTTAATTCAATTAGGCTAGTTTCCGATCAGAAAAACTCCTTACTTTCAGCCTTTTTCATTTAAACTCTAAAATAATATTGGCAACACTGTGTGCGAAGGCCGAACTGGTTTTTCATGAGCTGCAACAGCAAAAAATAAAAAAACGATGTCATTTGTGGAGTGCTCGATTTTCTAGCGGGTTTAATGTTTTTTTTTTATTTTTGTTTGATTTGCTCTGCGCAATGAAAACTAGTTCGAAATCGCGCTGCCTTTAGCATTATCTCTTTGGAAATCAGCAGCACCCAACACCAGCAGCACTAGCTATACCCGGTACTGGGCACATACACACAAGTGTACATAGAGCTACGTAGAGCGACACCCGGCGAGCACATCACACTTTGTGTACACATGTAGGTCGCGTTCACCTTTGGCTGTTATCGCGCTGAATGAATGAGTATCAGGAGCCAGAAACCGGTCGCGCTCCCCTTATAACGCAGCTAGCTCCGCAGCAAGTGCTAGTTGATTGTTAGCGTTCGTTCAGCATCAGAAACAAAAAACAGAAACAGAATTGCAGCAAAATGTCGCAGTTGAAGAAGACATCGAAAATCGGAATTGTGGGCAGGTAAGGCTGGGAGACTGGGAAACGAGGATCCTCCTCCAGTACACACTCATTTATTCGTTTCTCGCACTCGCAGCGGACTCATTGGTCGCTCGTGGTCAATGCTATTCGCCTCCGTGGGCTACCAGGTGGTGCTCTACGACATTTTGCCCGAACAGGTGCAAGGTGCACTGAAGGCTACCGAAAAGGAGCTGGTCGAGCTGGAGAAGAAGGGTCTGTTGCGTGGCAAACTGAATGCTGTTGAACAATTTAGCTGCATCACCGGCACCAATGACATCAAGGAGCTGGCCAAGGGTGCCATTTTCATACAGGAATGCATTCCAGAGAATTTGGACTGGAAGAAGGATCTGTTCAAGAAGCTCGACGCTGTTGTCGATAGCAACACAATCCTTTCCAGCTCAACCAGCACTTTCCTGCCATCGTTGTTCACCGCCGATCTGAAGCATAAGCAGAACGTGAGTGTCTTTCACTTAACCGTGAAAACTTTCCAAAAATTTATACAAATATGTACAGTGACATACATACATACATACCCACATGTGTGGTATCTGTATCTGTGTAACTGTATCTGTATGTGCGTGCACATATCAGCTTGTTTATCTATCTGTCCTTGTGTTGACCCGCCTCCAATTGCACCCTGCTCAAAAAAGGGTATACCAAGTTTATGAAAATCCATGAAAAAGGCAGAGGGAGGTGTGACAGTCTCAGGATCTCTAGCTGAGAGTTAATCGAACCTTGACTGTCTGTATGAACACATAGATCTCAGATAGTATTATGTATTCCATAATATATTTCAAACTTAACTTGCCACGCCCAACTTAAAGGCAATTCTATAATCTGCATATATCAAAAGCGAAGTATTTAACGAAGGTGTTTCATGAATAATATATAATTAAAGTCCGATCGGACAAGATAGAAGTTATTTCAATTAACGTTATCTATAACATTTTTCTTAATGCGTTTCTTCTTCCCTCGCAGGCTGTTGTATCGCATCCCGTGAATCCACCTTACTATGTGCCACTGGTTGAGATCGTGCCAGCACCGTGGACCAAGCCAGAGGTTGTGCAAACCACACGCGCCATCATGGACGAAATTGGCCAGAAGCCAGTGACACTATCGCGTGAGATCGAGGGATTCGCACTGAATCGCATACAATATGCCATCCTGAACGAGACATGGCGTCTGGTCGAGGCGGGCATCCTCAATGTCAAGGACATCGACAGCGTGATGAGCGACGGTCTGGGCATGCGTTATGCCTTCCTGGGTCCCCTGGAGACGGCACATCTGAATGCCGAGGGCATGACCAACTACTTTGAACGTTACTCGAAGACAATCTACGCCGTCAGCGAAACCATGGGACCCACGCCTAAGATGGAGGGACCCGTGGCAGTCGAGATGGCCAAGCAACTGGAACAAATGGTTCCCCTCGACAAGTTGGCCGAGCGTCGCACCTATCGCGACAATTGTCTGACTCACCTGAGCATCTTGAAGAACAAGATCAATCAGGGCAAACAATGAGTGAATTAATTATTAACTTGCAACATGAAATAAATACACTAAATATACACTTAATTAAAGAATACCATCAGCGCATTCCTTTTACTATCGTTGTGTGTGGATCACCTTGAAACAGAATCGCTTATTTTCATCTCTATATAAATTACATTAATTAAACATTTAAGAATTTGATCACATTGTCACATGCATTCATTTATTATCGTTGTTCGTTGTGCCAGCCAGTTGGTGGATCTCCTCGAAACAGTAAGAGCATGAAACAGTTCAGTCATTTAATCAATAATTATATATCAAGTTTTATATACTACGTACAACAAAAATTCGACGGATTCATCTTTGACTTATATCTAATCTATTAGGAATGTAAGCATTTCATTGAGATGGTCTCTTGGAGTAGCTCGACTGAATGGACGTTGATACGTTGGAATAGCTGCTCACAGGTCTTAAGGATCTGCGCGGCTGTGCGCGCATTTGAGGCATAGGTGTGCTGGTGCAAAACATCTGGCCACCAGCTGGCTTCGTTTTACTTGGCATAGGTGTATTCAAATGGTGCGAGTTTGCTGCTGTGGACACATTCAATGGCTTCACCCGGGGTACCACCCTTTTGGTGGGTATCCCTGCTTTGGTGGGTGTTGTTGACTCATTAATGGCTGCACTCTTGCCCACACCCAGAGAAGCACCGGATCCAGCTCCAGCTTTGGCAGCTGTTGAATGAAGAGAGTATGAATTGCGGCGTTGTCTAAATGATTTCATCGCATTTCCACTGTCCACAGTCAGCAGCTCTTTAGGAGGCACATTCTGGTTCACAAATGGTTTGGTACGCTCCGCCGGCTTGGCTTTGTCGTGAATGGAGAGCGAGGATGAACGTCGTCGGTATGTGCTAGCCCGGCTACTGGCGGCGCTAGTTCCAGATGCAGCTACTACTGGTGCTACTACCACTGGTGCCGGCGTTATGGTTGTGTTTGTGGTTGGATGCACTATGCAGCTGGGTATTTGATTGCTGGTGGCTGTGGAGTTCACAATCAAAATGACTGTGGATGCACTGCCCCCCGTCTTTGTTTCATTATTATGATCGCACTCTTGCTTGAGCTGCTGCTCTTCGTTTGTTTGCAGGTTATGCCGCTCTAGAAGTTCATTGATCTGCAGCATAAGGTTCTCGTTGACCTGATTGGTCATGTAGGAATCTGGCTTTTGAACGCAAATTTCTGGCAACGCTTTGGGCTTCTCTGAATCGATTATTGGCAGCGGGACAGTTGCAACAGATTCGCCATCGTATGTGGCCGAAGAACAGGTCATTGCATCGGGAAACGCATCTACTTTTCTGCCAGCCCCTAAACCTGCAACACACTCTGCCGTTTCCCTTTGTTGCTGGAATTAAGAATACAAAATAAGAGAGGCATTTCTTTGATGTACTCTAGGTTCCACTTACTTGTTGCTGAAGTTGCATGTCAAATGTCGCCTGGCGGGTATAAGATGCTTGTGGGGAATCGACAGCGGGTTGCTTGGTAGCTTCTACAGAGGATGTCAGTGCATTAAAAGTATTTCTTAAGCGTTCAATCACCAAGTCGAACTCCTTCCTTTTGGATACTTCGACATGTTGGCACACCAACGATTTCAGTATTAGTAGATCTTCAACATAGCCTCCATGTGTAGATCGATCGACATTGCCATGTTTCGCCTTTCTCACAATCTGTTCTGTGGCTATTTGGGGAGTATTAGAAGCTGGCTTGTCCGTAACAGTGCCCGACATAGCAATTCTCAGATTCTTCAATCGTTCCTCGAATTCTGCGTTGGAGCACTCATAGTCAGTTGGGCCAGTAATAGAAATAGGCACTTGTTGTGGCTCGTCTTCAACAAATTTAATCGGGGACTCCGCTGCAATCATTTGTAGACTATCCAGCATTACATCTCTGAATAATTTAATCGTGTTGTGCGGCGGGGAATTATGGCATAATGCTGCATTGGGCTTAGCCAGCCGAGTCTCTGGCGATTTTAGGTATGATTCGTCCAACTCCAGCGCATCGGGTGGAGGTTCATTATTCAAATCTTGGTCAAAATCTTGTGTTTCAATTTCAGGTTTCTCCGTTTTAATTGGTAATTTTAAAGCCTATACAAACAATTTTATATGTACATATCTGTTTTGCAATATATGCATTAGCATGTGTGTGTGCACTTACCATAAGACAAGCTTCCTTTTCTACCGAATCAAAAGGATCGTACGGGCCCTTGAAACTGTTGGCCTCAACTAGAGCAGGCTCCTCAACTACTGCTTCCTCTTTGACAGGCTCATTCCAACCTGTTAAGTCAATTAATAGATTATCACACATCGTAATATATTAATACAAGACAGAACAAAACGACACTATTTAAAAAAATGCAAAATTTTCCCGCTTCTGTCGCGCACTAGTGATGGTAATGCAACAATCGCATGGAAATGAAGATGGGACAAAAGTGGAACAGGTAGAGTTGTTATCGAAAAAATATTTAATTGGTATTTCTAGATCGATGTACATTAATTTGATTATTTTTAATCTAATAACAAGTGTAAGAATAAGGATAATGGTTCCAGACATGTTTTTAGCATGAATTTAAATATTTTTAATATATGTAATATTATTTATATTTACAGCATTTCATTGAAGTGACGGTTAATGCTGAAAGACATATTCATATTTAAGAAGAACGTCAAAGCAGGAACTTGGACCTTAAAACTAAGTTGCAAGAGCCTACATCTCTCTCGATTTTTTGAGAAAATTGTCATATTCCGCTGCGTTCAAATTAATAATGGTCTCTTATTTTCTTAGTATACCATTCAAATAAATTACTTGCATTGTTGTTCGTTATCATCGCACAGAAAATTATATTCTCTTTTAGACAAAATACATTGGGATGTGTAATCCGTAGAAGTATTGCAAATATCGTGTGTTAAATATTGCACTTTGCAAAAAACACATGCTGTTTGAATTAATAGTGGTTGTAGCTCGTATTCTTATTTCGTCCAGAAATTCTTCACAATGTTATCTGTTCTATTCCACCGTTACCGATAATCGATAACAAACCAAGACACACTTGAACATACCTGAATATAAACACAATGACTAATTAATTGTAAAAAATCACACTGACAGGTCGGTC
Organism: Zaprionus indianus; assembly: GCA_018904595.1. Lineage (NCBI taxonomy): Eukaryota > Metazoa > Arthropoda > Insecta > Diptera > Drosophilidae > Zaprionus > Zaprionus indianus. The sequence goes on from JAEIHA010000158.1 coordinate 8,688,384, forward strand.
GGATTTCAAAGTACAAGTACATATAAGAGGCATGGGATTAATTTCAACTTGAAACTAATTAATATAATTATAGGCCATTTATTTAAAGGATTGTCAGTAATGCAACAGAAAGCCTAACATTTAAGAAACGACCAAGTATTGAATTTGAATTCCCTTCAAAATATCAAACTAATTAAGATATCATATAACAATATGAAGCTGCCAACCTGTGCCTGTATTTGGTCCATCTTAATTATGTGCGGAATACTTAAAGTACGCGCAGATTTCAATTTGGATCAACTCGACCTGCAAAGTCAACTTCCGGAGGATTTTTCTAAAACAAACTTCAGCTACAACGAAGTCAAGGAAATGCTCAGTAAGAAGTGCATCGAAGTGTCCGGCGAAGAGGCCGGCGAACAAGCCTATAAGGATATTGAGGCCGGTTTCATGACCCTTTCCGATTGTATGACCAACATAGTTAACTTCACGGCGATGCAAACAGAGATTCAAGAAGCCAGTCCACGCGGTGAGCTGGATGTGGTCTTCAACAAATACTGCGCCAAGCGATCAAACGCCATTGAATGTTTTGATGTATTCACGGCTAAACTGTTGCCCTGTCTGGACAAGGATGAGCAGGAAAGCCAGGATGTGATCAAACGTATTGTACAGAGTCTATTGAACTTTGTGTGCCATAAAGATGGCGACCAAATAGCCCTCTTCATTGCCGAGGAGGGTCCCGAGTGCCTTGAGTCTCAGAGGGATAACATACAGCAGTGCATGAACAGTACCTTCTCAACGTATTTAAACAGTGCCGATCTGCAGGATAATAACAAAATTAAGACGATACCCAAGCTGGTTGTTGGGGAAAAACAATGCAAAGAAATTCGCACGCTGGAATCGTGTATTGTTCGCCATTTGGAGCATTGTAAGAAGATTACACCGGCCAATCTCATAGAATCTATGTTTAACTTTATCAGAAACGAAACACTATGCCGTAATTATCAACCTTTGCCTCTTACTGGCAATAGTGCCAACATTTCAGTATCATCGAATTCCATTTTTACTTTTTTTATGTATTCCCAGATGATACTCCTCCTCATCAAGCTCTGCTACTCTAAGTGATTCCCAATGTGAATCTTATAAATCTCATGTTACATCGGTGCAAACTCGAATCGAAACGAAACGAACATGAATCTTGCCGTGTTCATTTGTCTGTCCTTCCGGTGTTCTATAACTATAATCGGCGGGGGCGTGGTCGAACTAACCAAGTATAGGTTCCCTAAGGTACAAAGTCAACAACAATAACAGTAAGAGTAAAAACATCAATAGCAATAACTATACAAAAGAGAAAGAGATATAGAAAAAACAACAAGAAAGCGGGAAGAACAAACGAGTTTGATATATCAATATTATGTATATGTATTATATTCCTATTGGCCCTGGTTTCTTAGTGTCTTTTGCAATAACAACAGCAAAGTGTTCACTACGTCGGAATGTAAAATTGTCGTTCATAGTTATTAAGTCAGGAACTTTGAAATGTGCACTCTTAATTGTTTAAGTACTGCAATCTGCCATGCCGGATGTACTACCCCCTTTCACCATATCTCATTTTTATTGTTACTCATTCACACAAGCAATCTCATAAGTACTCCCATATGATATTCATTATGCAAAGGTCATAGGTTGAAAGATTATTATTTTTGTATATGGTAACATCATAATATACCTATATAGATATATATTTATATATTAAATGCGGAAATATAGTATTGAACATCAAGCAAACAGTGTATTATTTAAACATAAAAGCGATTCGAATTTGTTCCATCGATTGAAGTCTAGAAACTCCGTGTGAGGGGGAAATCCCACCTTACCCTCCCCCTCTTGTAGATAAAACGTAAGGCTTGCGATGTTGGGCGAAGTTTTGAACCGATACAAAAAGAAAATTATTTGTTTATTTATAGTTATGTAAATATAACATTATTAAATAAATATAATATAATCGAAGAATATATATAACACAAAATATTTTAATATTTATCATTACAATAATTAAATAATAAAAAACAAAACCAATCACTAAAATTGTTAATTATGCAGCAGCTTTGGCAATTTTTAGCGCTTTTCTGCAAGCCCTTGCCTTGCATTTCGATAACTATCGATGGAGGCTTGACCATCTCTGATATTGCATGCTACTGACTGCATCCAAGAAACTGCATCTGGCAGCCTAAGCCTGATTCATATAAACAGTGCAGTTAAATGATCCATCGATGAAGCATTCAAGAGTGTGGAATCTCTTTTTGAGATTCTCTTCTGGAAAATGGAAAACTACGAGGCTTCAACTTCAGCTTTATCATGCCAGATAACTCGGCTCAACACAGGCATTACTATTTTTTTTGGCAATAATCCGCTTTAGTTCGATCATGATCAACTGGTAAATGACATTTGATGATGGGAAATTCGAATCTTACCGGTGCCCATGAGCTATATAAGAAGTTATGTCAAAGGTTAAATAGCTGCCTACATCTCTGAGTTTGTTTAAGTCAAAATTCAATTTTAAAAAAAAACTACAAGCGATCGCAAAATAATTCTTTCACCTAAATTCATGATAAATATAGCCCTATTAGTAAAAAAAATTCAAACAAAATCGTCGATGTAGAAAGCTATTTAACCTTTACCAAAATCTTGAAAACATCAAGCTTACCAATTTCATAGAATATCTGCTTGACTTTCTAAGTGACGAAATGCCATAATGATGCTCCGCCATCAGTATAACTAAATTCTCATCCTTATCAAGATCTGTTATTCCAAGTGATTGGCAATACGAATGCAATTGTATTTTGTGAATTGTTTTTGTTATGTTCTGTTTCTCACATTTTTAACTTTTATTTCGGCACCTTCGCATCAGGACGCCCAATTCTTAAACAACTTTTATGTCCATTTTCCGCTAAAGTGAGCAATTTTAATTTGCTAGTCCCAGTTCTTATAGTCTAAACACACAATCGGACATCGTACTTTTTATAATTTTCGGAATATAATATGACTTATCATTTCCGGCACAAGTTCGGTTGGTATTTCCAGTGCCTGGTACCAATACAACAACTTTTAAAAAGTTGTGCATATTGTATTGTTGTACACTGAACAAAATTTGTATTTGATTATAAAGAAGCCAGTGTTTTTGTGCGCTTAGAAAATCAACATTGCATGCAAAGAAAGTGCTGAAAATGTATATTTGGGTCTGATAGTTCCAATAGCCTGTAACCTATAGTAATCTGATTTTAGGAAAAATGTAAGAGTATTAATTGTTGTAAAGAATTAGATATTAGTAATTGGAGTAGATTTCAGCTGAACTATATACATATGTATGTAGTAATGATCGGATTTTGATTTGTAATGCATTGAAAAACGACAAAATATTTATGGTTTCAAAAGTTGTCAAAAATGTTCGCTGTTTAGATTAAAAAGTTCGGCAAAGTTATATGACTCATGTGCGACCAAGAACTTTTTAAGTGCGACCAATCCTAATCATATTCCTTTCATGATTCATACTATGAAATATAATCATTTTGGCTTTCGAGTCGTATTTCATATGGGAACCTTTTAATTTAAGAGAAACAGTCTGACTGGTCGGTACGATTTCTAACTATAAATTTATATATTAACTACAAAAAGTACACTATAGAGGCAACATTAAGTGTAAGACTTAGGAGAGAATTAAATTCCTTTGGAAGTACATATCAGTACATATCATATAACAACATGAAGCTGCCAACCTGTGCCTGTATTTGGTTCATCTTGATAATGTGCGGAATATTTAAAGTACACGCAGACGCGAACGAATTCAAGGAAATGCTCAGTAAGAAGTGCATCGAAGTGTCCGGGGAAGAGGCTGGGAAAAAAGCCTATAAGAATATTGAGGCCGGTTTTAGGACCTTCAAAAAATGCATGACCAACATAGTTAACTTGGTGGTGTTGCCAATAGAGATTCAAGAAGCCAGTCAACGCGATAAGCTGGATGAGGTCTTCAATAAATACTGCGCCAAACGATCAAACGCCATTGAATGTGTTGATGAATTCACGGCTAAACTGTTGCCCTGTCTGGACAAGGATGAGCAGGAAAACCAGGGTGTGATCAAACGTATTGTACAGAGTCTATTGAACTCTGTGTGCTACATGGATGGCAGCCAAATAGCCCTCTTCATTGCCGAGGAGGGTCCCGAGTGCATTGAGTCTCAGAGGGATAACATACAGCAGTGCATGAACAGTACCTTCCCAACGTATTTAAACAGTGCCGATCTGCAGGATAATAACGAAATTAAGACGATACCCAAGCTGGTTGTTGGCGAGAAACAATGCAACGAAATTCGCACGCTGGAATCGTGCATTGTTCGCCATTTGGAGCATTGTGAGAATACCACACCAGCCAATATCATAGAATCAATGTTTGACTCTTTTGGAAAACAACTGTGCAATAGTGCCAACATTTCAGTTTCATCGAATTCCATTTTTAGCCTCTTTATGTATTCCCAGATGATACTCATCTTCATCAAGCTCTGCTACTTTAAGTGATTTGCAGTTCATTTGTCTGTCCTTCCGGTGTTTTATAACTATATTCGGCGGGGGCGTGCTCGAACTAACCAATTATATGTTCTCTTAGGTACAAAGTCAACAACAATAACAGTAAGAGTAAAAACATCAATAGCAATAACTATACAAAAGAGAAAGAGATATAGAAAAAACAACAAGAAAGCGGAAAGAACAAACGAGTTTGATATATCAATATTATGTATATGTATTATATTCCTATTGGCCCTGGTTTCTTAGTGTCTTTTGCAATAACAACAGCAAAGTGTTCACTACGTCGGAATGTCAAATTGTCGTTCATAGTTATTAAGTCAGGAACTTTGAAATGTGCACTCTTAATTGTTTAAGTACTGCAATCTGCCATGCCGGATGTACTACCCCCTTTCACCATATCTCATTTTTATTGTTACTCATTCACACAAGCAATCTCATAAGTACTCCTATATGATATTCATTATGCAAAGGTCATAGGATGAAAGATTATTATTTTTGTATATGGTAACATCATAATATACCTATATAGATATATATTTATATATTAAATGCGGAAATATAGTATTGAACATCAAGCAAACAGTGTATTATTTAAACATAAATGCGATTGGAATTTGTTCCATCGATTGAAGTCTGGGGCGTCCCCTAGAAACTCCGTGTGAGGGGGAAATCCCACCTTACCCTCCCCCTCTTGTAGATAAACGTATGGCTTACGATGTTGGGCGAAGTTTCGAACCGACACAAAAAAAAAATATATTTTTATTTATAATATAATAATGTAAATATAACATTATTAAATAAATAAAATATATTCGAAGAATATGTATAACATAAAATATTTTAATATTTACAATAATTAAAAACAAAACCAATAACTTAAATACTCATCCTCATCAATACTCATCCTCATCATAATTATACAGCATCTTTGGTAATTTTTAGCGCTTTTCTGCAAGCCCTTGTCTTGCATTTCGATAACTATCGATGGAGGCTTGACCATCTCTGATATTGCATGCTACTGACTGCATCCAAGAAACTGCATCTGGCAGCCTAAGCCTGATCATATAAACAGTGCAGTTAAATGATCTATCGATGAAGCATTCAAGAGTGTGGAATCTCTTTTTCGGATTCTCTTCTGGAAAATGGAAAACTACGAGGCTTCAACTTCAGCTTTATCATGCCAGATAACGCCGCTCAACACAGGCATGACTATATTTTCGGCAATAATGCGCTTTGTTTCGATCATGATCAACTGGTATCTGGCATTTGATTATGGGAAATCCGAATCTTATACCCACTGTTCCTGGACAGTTGCTTCGATACTGGTGCCCATGTTTTTGACAACGTTGATATATTCGAATATGTAAGTTATATAAGAAGTTATGTGTATATGTATTTCTTTTCATTGTATAAATATTATAGACTCATTGAATGTAACTTGGGGAGGAAGCCGGTCAACCTTGCGGATCACATATGGAAGCTTGTGCTCTCATATTTGTTTCGCGATGCGATCACCCTGAGTTGGGCCTTGAAATATTATCAGGCTAAAGAGCAGGGGGACAAAGTGGCCGAGATTGAGTAAGAAATTCTTCTGGCAATGAAATAAGTTATTGTTAATAACCAACTATGGAGTTTTAGGTTTTACAACAGACATTCAAAGGAAGAGTGCAATGTGGGCTTTATACGACTGTTCGATTCGTTTCTGGAATCGGCTCCCCAGAAAGTGTTACAACTTGCAATACTCCTTCGATATATCAGATGCTTAACCTGTAATTTTGTCAAATACCCATTGGAATGAACTGAATGTCTTTGATCAACGTAGGGTTTTTGCAGATTTTCGTGCTGTAACTTTTGGAATATATTTCTTGAGCATCGCTTGGTGTTTGGTTGCTTACAATCGTTCGAATAGGTCTGTTCAGTTGGACAAATACGACATAGGAACTAAGGGACTTGTTGTACAGTTTTGGTATCTCCTATTCTTGACTGGTTAGTAGCACTTTTTACTATATAACATAATTCAATAGATGCATGTATTATTCGTTTCGGATATTGTTTTTCTAGCTTCCCGGACAATACTTTTGGCTTATATGGCGAGTATATATCCGATAGAGACTCTGGCTGGTTCTCTAACACATATATTTCTATGCGGCACCATTGTCTTTGCACTGGACACACCCAAGTTCGGAAGCTCGGCCATGGTGAACTATATACTGTGCCTTACATTCGGAGTAGTCTATATGTTTGTCTATACACCAGTTAGGGATGCGCCAACGAAGATCAAGTACATGATTTACTTAACGTTCTGCCTATTGCAGAACATTATAGTATGTGCCCTATATACACCTATGTACATATCCGTGGCAGTTATCGGTTTCTATATAGCGGGCATTGCACTTATGATCTATTACTATTTACACTGCCATCCGGGAATTGTTTCTTCCGTCTTTTAGATGATGGCATATGTGTTTGTGTATACATATTTATGTAGATTTAACGGACTGAATTTGAATAAACTTTAAAGTACGACCTACTTAGCTGCGCCCACACACAAAATATGCTCACTCCGTCTCTTTCTTTCTAACCATTTTCGTTGTCTGCGCAGACGTGACGTGCGTCTTGGATTGGTGTGTTTCGCGTTGCAGAGAGCTGGTCACACTGAACGAAGAAACGAACCAGACTTAGACTAGGTGGCAGTGACTTACCCGCAGCAGCGTAGCAGCTTAAGAAATTAACTTTCACTTGGAAAAACTAAAAGTCGCAAATATCACACTCGAAAGTGATGTTAAACAAAACAATAAAATTCTCGAATGGACAAAGTGTCGTGTAATCTACCTAAATAAACCGAATATGGCATCAAAATACGAGAGAATTATCAGTGATTGCAAGTCAAAAAATGTGCTGTGGGAAGACGCTGATTTTCCAGCAATACAATCGTCTGTATTTTACTATCAAACGCCCCCGTTCACATTCCAATGGAAACGTATTGCCGAACTGAACAATGCTCAGGCCGCGTTTCTCAATGAGAATGCCGAGTTCGATGTGGTGCCCGGAAAGATGGGGGATCGCTGGCTGGTCTCATGCCTGGGCGTGCTATACTCGTTGCGGAATCTCTTCTATCGTGTCGTACCTGCCGATCAGAGCCTAGATAAATCGATGGGCATCTATCGCTTTCGCCTCTGGTGGTGCGGTGAATGGGTCGAGGTCCTTGTCGACGATCGCCTGCCCACAATCAATGGACGCTTGGCGTTCATGCAGCCACAGTTGTCCAATTGCTTTTGGGCATCGCTGCTGGAGAAGGCCATCGCTAAGCTGCACGGCTCCTATGAGGCCCTCAAGTATGGTACACGATCGGACGGACTAACCGATCTGCTTGGCGGCGTCGTCAAGTGCATGCCCATCATATCGGATAGCATAAGGCCGCAGACGTTAAAGGATCACCTGGCCACCACCTGCATTGTCACCTGCATTGCGGTGAAGAATGCACCGGTGCAGAAGAAAAATGCCACCGAGAGGCTTTCGAATGGGATTCTTGTCAATGTGAATTACAGGTAAACTTGCACGCGGATTGATCCCAGAAATCTCAGAGAAAGCTTTGGGCCTGTGACTAGTGCCTAGTCTCCCTCTCTCGCTCTCTCTCTCTCTCTTTCCCTGTCTCTGTCGCTTATCTCTTGCTTTATCCTTTATAAACTACAATAATCGTCTTCACCTTTCAGACTCTCTTGCCTGGATAAAGTTGAGACCGTAATGGGCGACTCGGTTCAATTGGTTCGCATCAAGGACACATTCTCATCGAAGCCCTTTGGGGATAAGACAAATTTTCTCGGCGATTGGTCGCCGACTTCAAAGACCTGGGAGCGCGTGTCATCGGTGGAGCGAGGTCGCCTGCTGGCCCAACTGCAGCTGGGAGAGTTTTGGATCTCGTTCTATGACTTTGTACAAACGTTTAGCACACTGGAGGTGGTCTATCTGGACTCGGATACGGCCAATGGTGAGGATATGCTCAAGGGTCGACCGCTACACTGGAAAATGAAGATGTACCAGGGCCAATGGAAACGGGGCGTGACAGCGGGCGGATGTCGCAATCACGAATCGTTTCACATCAATCCGCAGCTGCTGATTGCCATACAGGAGAAGCAGGACATTGTTATCGCACTAAATCAGCATACGGCCGTGGAGCCAAAGGTTATTGGCTTCACCATGTACATGTGGAATCGCGAGTACAGTCTCAACGAGTGTCTGCAAAAGGATTTCTTCAAGAATCACGTCTCGTACCTGAACTCCGACTATGGCAATACGCGGCACGTGAGCTACCATACCCAACTGGAGGCAGGACACTATGTGCTAATGCCGACGACATATGAGCCCGCGGAGGAGGCACAGTTCACAGTGCGCATCTTGGGCACAGCCGCCTTTCGATTGTCATGCCTCGAGACACAAACGATGATCTTGCTGGATCCGTTTCCATCGCTCAAGAACGACGATAATGTGCAGAAGATCAAGAGTGTCTGTCAATACGAACCGGTCTATATGCAGTTGGCGGATGAGAACAAGACCATCAATTGCTTTGAGCTACACGAACTGCTGGAGGCGTGTCTGCCCAACGATTACATCAAGGGCTGTGCCAACATCGACATTTGTCGTCAGGTGATCGCGCTGCAAGACAAAACCGGCAACGGTCGGATCACGTTCCAGCAGTTCAAGACATTTATGGTCAACCTGAAGTCATGGCAAGGTGTCTTCAAAATGTATACGAAAGAGAAAGCGGGCATATTGCGGGCGGAACGGCTACGCGATGCGCTCTACGACATCGGATTCCAGTTGAGTACCGACATCATGAACTGCCTCATCCAGCGATATATACGCAAGGACGGCACACTCCGGCTTAGTGACTTTGTCTCTGCCGTCATGCACCTGACCACGGCGTTCAATCAGTTCCATCTCAAGAACTACAACCAGGTTAATGTCATCGAGGTGCATCTGCACGACTGGATCAAGAGTATATTAAGTTGCTAAGCTCATTTTCTAGTAGTTAAATTCTCTTTATTATTATTATATTTGTATTTTTAATCTTTATCTTTTATAACTATTATTTTTTTTCGCCGAAATACCCCGTAATTTACGCAGTATGTGACGATCGTTATGATTAATTATTTATTTTTTAATGGGACATGTTGAACATAAACAAAAAACAAAAAAAACAAACAAACTTGCTTGTAAGTTGTTGAAATCATCGCAATGTAAAATAAATTTAATATCGAAAATATCGTATGGAAACTGACTTATTTGCGTAAGCATGCATACGATAGTATGCTCTAGTTTTGATGAACTATACGATACGTAGTACGAAAGTATGTTCTAGTTATGTTGAACTTCAACTATACGATGTTAGCAAGTATGTTTTAGGTTTGATGAATTTTAATTATACTATGCAAAGTACGATAGTATAATCTAGTAATGTCAACTTTAACTATACGATGCACAGTACGATAGTATGTTCTAGGTTTGATAAACATACGATAGTATGTTCTAGTTATGATGAACTTCAACTTTACGATGCATAGTACGATAGTATGTTTTAGTTATGATGAACTTCAACTCAATAACGATAGTTATGCAGCTTGTAGGGTTATCTTTTAGCGAGACCATGTTTATATGGCATATAGTTCGTATATTTAAGTAGTTGAATTAGCAGTTTCAAGCAGTTGCATTACCTCTTTGTCTGTTAGTCGTATTAGGTATTCACTTAGACTAGGATGACGTACATATATATTCAAATATGTATAAATACTGCACGATAGTTTGCGATTTATGGACGACTGGCAGGCTTGCTTAGTTCACTTTCTCCACTCCCTCCCTCTCTCTCTCTATCGCTCTCTCTCTCTCTCTCTTTCTCTCTCTCTCTCTCTCTCCCTTCCTCGCTATGTATCTCCACCGTCGCTGTTCCTCCAATCAATCCATGCGTAATTTACATAACATGTGTGCGCGTTAAACTATGCGATAGGCTATACGATAGATTAGAGATAAGACATTACATCGATGTGCCGTTATGGGACGAGGCATCGCTAATGCGTCGCGAGAGCGTGGTCTTGCGACTCATGGACAGTGCGTTTCCAGTTTGATTTGAGCTGCTGCTGTAGTTGATACCCACAACTTGGCCTCCTCCTCCACCGACACTGATGTTCGATATATCGTGTGCAGTGGGCGATGATGCGAGCGTGCGCATGGGCGATCGTCGCAATGAACCTGTCACCTCGTGCGGCTCCTGATAGCCCGAGTCCATATCGTCATGATAGGAGTCCATAAGTGGCGTGGGATCCTCGTAATCGTAGTCAACGAAGCCATTGTTATCGAAGGACTGAGAATATATATAAAGTACATACATATATTTATTTATGTTTCCCAACTTATTCGAGCACTATTCTGCTGCTCACCTTAACAAACGATTGCGACTGCTTGGCATAGCCGCGAAACACCTGACTGTGCGCCTTGCCGCGATAATCCACCGATTCGTAGTGTCCACCTCCGCCTCCGCCCACGCTGCCGCTACCAATGCCCCCGTCCTGTGAGTTCTCAATGATGAAGTGCCGTGTGCCATGCGGTGTCAGTGTGGCCCAAAGCAATCGACTATCGTTCACCAACTGGCTCTGGAGCAGATCTCGACTATTGGCCGTCGCACACGGATACAGAATTCCGCCCGAGGTGAAGGCATTCGACTTGGTGGCCTCTCCCAAGGCATTGATCGCTGTCTGCTTGATGTTTGCATCGTGGTACGAAAAGAAGTTGCTGAAAGAGCTTCAAATAAAATAGGGATATGGTCACAAATGGGGCTATATACATATATAGATGGATCCACTTACTCTCTGCAACGGATGACAATCAGTGCCAGAAAGCAGCCAAGCACAAAGATGCCAATGCACGAGGAGGCAAAGAACCAGACATTCTCCAGACTCTTCGTGTCGCTGCGCACCAGTTCCATCAGTTCGTTGCCGCTGTCGTTGTGCTGCAGACTGCTCTGGCCGCACATGAAGGCCGCAAAGCAGGGCTGACTCTCGTTCGCCGGCAGCACAATGTCCACAACGCTCTTCGGCTTTGTTATTAGGAACGATGGCAACGGCGGCGGCGGCATCGATAGAATGAAATCCGGTGGCGGTCCGGCCAGCTGATCACAGCTACCGACGCAATTTCCAAACATTAAGTTCATCTTGTGGCCAGTAAAAGTATTTTCGATTAAGATCTTTTGATATCTGCAGTTATACAGAGATAAATTAGTTATAATGCAATCGATTTTCAAAGAATTGTCTGTTTTCTTTTGTTTATTTCTCTATTTGCTTGCTGTATAGATTCGAGCAAAAGGGGTTTCCATCTTAATCAGGCACTATATAGATGAGCCCAGGCTCCACATGCACATAGGTTATTACCACTAGGCCCTGGCATCATATGGAGTTGCGTCTCTTCTATCTTCGCTGATGCGTAGCCCTGTTTCTAACTGACCAATACTATATCTAAATTAATATCATATTCCTCCTCTCTTGTCTATCCTCACTAATATTTATAGTACCAGACGTATTCTATCTGTCCATCCTTTTCAACCGCCATTCTGAATAATTCTTTGTAAATTTATATATCCTTAATATTCATATATACATGTGTATGAATATGTATAACTAATATCCTATATATACACGTATTGGTCTCCCTTCTAATAAGCCACAAAGGGAACCAACTACAAAGCCTGAGCAAATACCTACATTGTATCCCTACATGCGCATGATGCATACACAAACATGCTCACACCTTCACCCCCAGCCCCCACACACACCCTCCCACGCACACACACACATATGTACACCTTCAACTGTCCACAACAAACTTTGGAGGGTTGTTTTTGTAGTTATTTACAAATTGAACATTTACATCAATTTAATGAACGTCTTAGAAGTGAATAACTGATTCTATTCAGCATCAAATGGGATATAAAATCGGGCATATATAATGTAGTATACATAGAGATAAATATAAAGTTGATGTATGCCAACAACAACAATAGTTTGTTTATGCCACTCGACCCAAATTCTGTTAGTGTCCTTAGGGATAACCCTTGCAATTCTGCTGCACTATGAATCGAATATATTTACATATATGTATGTACATATATATACATATATACCTCATATATATCTATCTGTTTTATCCAACTATACTACGCACTGTGATTGCCCTTTGCGTTGTGCAAACAAATTTAGCTATTTTCGTTTAAAACATTGTCAAACCTTAATCCAATCTAACGTCCTTTGCCGATGAAATTCCACCTTGAACTGAGTTCTCTGGTTACAATTGCCATATTCGAAATCCCAGAGAGTCCGCTGCGCGCGCAACCACCTCCCACCTCCTGGCAGTGGCGGGCCCCGGCTCCAAGGAACCCCTGTAGATGTGCAGTGGCCACACCCAGTCAATACACACGCCTTCGATTATTCCAGTTTGATGAATTCAATTTCGATTCATTGTCAGAAACTCAACTGAAATAACGATTATATAAAATTATAATTAAAAATATCACTATTGACAGTCCACAAATTGGAATATCGGGTCAGGTATCTGCAATATATTATAGAAAATCCTTGCGATATTTATCGACTTGTTTTGTTTTTATTCAACAACATGCCACTAAAGTCCTTTACTTATATCATTGTTAGTGCGCAAACTCTTAAAACTACGAAAAAAAAAACAAAACAAAAACATTCAGGATATACCTAAAGTAGAGTAACTCCTTTAATTTATGCTACATTCGTATTTAGTTATTTAGTTTTCAACATTTTTCCATTATGTTGTGTTATTTTTTGTCGCCATATGTCATCACCACGCCCACTATGAGGGCAATCACTGTAAATCCCTGAGCCGCAATTCGAGTGCGCATCATGATTTGCGACATCTTACGATTGCCGGTACGGAAGTTATATAGACCAGCTGTCAGGGCGGCTGTGGTGGCCAGGCAGCCTGTAAAAATGTGCAATAAACAAATGCATTTCTCATTAATTGTTTACATAACAACAATCGGTTGGAGAGAGCAGGGGCCAAGGGGTGCGGGTCTATGACTTACCAATCGGCACCAAAGGGTTCTCGTTGATTTTCCGTATCAATTTCTCTTTGGTTGTTTCTACCTCGACGGGCGGTCCGAGGTCCTGACGCAACTGAACCCAGTCGAGATCTTCCGTTGACAGGGGTATTTCCGTTCTGTTAGCCATTTATTTGTTGTTGCAACTAAGTTTTAATAGCGTTTAACAATAGGTCAGAACTGACGCCGACACTTCATAATAATACACAATGTTACACACATTCGTATGAAAACACATGAATGCATGCATACAAACACACACAGCACAGATGACAGCCGCAATATGAAACGATGAGAATGAAACAGGGCCGGCATGAGAACAGAATTTTTTTAATAAGTGCAATATATTTATACTATAGTTACCTTCAATGTTAATACATTTTTTTTAATTAAAAACCAAATTTATTGAAAGCGATGCTTACATGTTAGACTCAAGTTCATCAAATGTTTAATGTGAATTAAGCTATGTATGTATTTCCATGTAAATCAACATATATACACACGGTAATTTATAAATTATGTTTTTTTCTGCAAAAGTCACATATACAAATCTTAATTTCATTTAAGTTCCGTTCATTTAAAAAGAACTTTCAAGTTCAGCTCACGAACAGGTTCAGTTTGTTAAAACTTGGTCGAGCCTCCATCCCCTAAAATGATCACAGGGTCTTATTGTTAACTTATCGCAAGCTGCTACTATAAATGTATCGGTCACATATATCGATAATCTTTTTCCAAAAATAAAGTCCTTACAGATACATTTGTTTATATGTATGGATGCGTATTTACGTTTTTGTGTATTTGGGTATATACCAATATACAATTGCCCTTTAAAGATATTTTACAATATTCTAAAAAGCATTTTTGTGCAAATATAAAATTCTTTTCTATGTATTCTTGTTACTTTGTAAGAATAAATTAATTTTTTTTAATTTTACAAAAAAAAATATTTATTCAGATACTTTTGTTTATGTGCTAAAAACACCCTTGTGATGATCAAATAAAATCGAAGAGAATTTGTGTGTTGGGTATTTCTGACCTCACTAACACGTTCACACACAGCTGCATTATTCCAACAATGTTTCTCTCTTTATAAAATGAGAGAGTTGGGAAGTACAGTCAGACGAGGAACGCAAAATGAAACATGTGTATGTAGCAAGCATATCGTTGTGTGTGTATATCAAATAAAATACATGCATTTTTGTGTTTGTGTTAAGGCGAAAAACAAACGCACACATTCAAATAAATGAGAATGTATTGTTGGAATGGGATGGGGCTGTTTACATACAAACATAGAGATGTACATAAGTATGTACATTGAAACAAATACATACGCATATAATTATATGTACATATGTATATGAATATATGTACATATAGAAGCGTACATTTATACGTTCATACAAACAAACTTTCCTCAGTGTGAGTTTCTTACTGTTTATTTGTTGTATTACTCAAAATTGGGAGTTTGAGATACATACAAACTTGTATTTATTACTTGCCTATGTACATAGCATGTACATACAGTTGGCATATGCGTACCCAGTAATGTGTTATAACAACTTCAGATCAATATGAACAGATGTACGCTTGCTTTTGCGCATACACATGAGCATAAGTACATAGTAGGCTTGCACTATGTACACATTAGCATAATTTTAGTATGTACATTGAAAGGGCTGTACATACAAACACATGGCTGCATGGGTTTGAGCGTGTCTGTGTGTGTGTGTGTGTGTACCTTTGTACAAAAAGTAACAAGCCAAAAATGTTAAAAGGCCTGTTTCCCTCCACCACGTGTATACACACAGACAGATACACACGTAAACACGTACACACACACACACACACACTGAGCACTCATTGGGCAGCCAGAGAGAAAGTGTGCTCAGTAAACTGTACTCAGAGCATGCCGCCGCTCGAGCTCTGCTTCGCGTTTGCTCATTCTCTCGTTCGCGCGCCCTCTCTCTCACTCTCCCTGTCACTCTGTCTCTCTCTCACTCTATAGCTCGCTCACTCACTCACACCCTCTCTCTTGACAGTGAGCACACAACACACATACACAATGTTACTCACATACACGGCACACACACACACACACTTGCGCACGCAACGCATACACACAAGTCTGGCGCTAGCCAGGCTGGGCCATGAAGCACAGTAAGGCAGAGACGGCTATTCAATTCAATAGCCTTTGCATTCGTTGTTGGTACTCTCTCTGTGTGTGTTTTCAATCAAGCGAGCGGCGCGCGAACCTCATCTTTTCCGCATTGATACCAACAAAAACACATTACTGCAATAAAGCTGCGTTTGTGGCGTCGTTTGTTTATTTTTTACTAACTAAAAACAAACAACAAGAACAACGACAACGACAAGAGAATAAAGCACAAACTCCAAGCTCGCGTTGCGTTACGTTACCGTTCCGTTCGCTGTTACGCCGATTCGCCGTAAGAATCGGTAATATTTTCAACTAACAAAAGAAAAAACGAAGAAAATAGAAAATAAGAGGAAAAAGCATAAGGCTAAAAACAAAAACAAAAAACAACCGTGTATAGCGTCTGAGGGCTCCTCCGTTTGTTCCTCTTTGCCCAACATACGTACATACATATGCACATATGTATATGCATGCATATGTATGTATAATAATCAATACAACATACATACATACATACATACATAGAATAAACGAATGCTAGTTGGAACTAGCTTTCAACTTATTTTATCCATTGAATTTGTGTGTGTGGTTTGTGCAGTGCAAGAAGCAGAAGAAGCCGAGAAAGAGGATATAACTGCAGATACAATACACAAAACTATTAACAAAGTCGCAGCTTAAGACACTCGATTCCCCCCCAATCCCCAATACGATCAATTCGCACAGAAATCGGTCGGAACCATGGAACACTTTCATCAAATTCAGGTAAGCTTAAATGCACATACAAACGTATGTACGTTTTGTGTGTATGTAATAACGCACCAACATATTACATACATGTTACATACAGGCAAACATCCAGTCAGCCATCCATCCGTCCAAGCATGTACATACATACGTTCGTACATACATGCATATGTTTGTTTGTTTGTACGTGTGTATCCCTCTCTCTCCCTTCCTTTCAATATGCTGGCGTTCCTTTTGGTCGTCATATTCTTATTTGTTCACTGTACGCTTATTCGCGTCCAGTTACAAAAGCATTAAAGATTTTTCCCGCCAACAACAAATTGAAATTGGCAAACACGCACAACTTTTGTTATATGTACATGTGTATGTGCGCAAACACACACACACACACACACACATGCAAACAAACACATGCATACATATGTATGTATTTACGTACATACGTGTGCGTGTATTTATACATGAAGTGAGACGCATGAGAGAGTATGGAAATTTTACAATGGCCAAGTTGGAATCTCAATGCGTACATGTGTATGTAAATACATACATACATACACACAGGCGTATAGGCAGTTTGCGAACGCAGATACAAACATATGTACATCTGTTCGTGCACACATTTAGGCAGAAACTAAATACATATATATGTATATTATATATATATACACACACATACATACATACACCAACATACGCATGAACGAACGGCGACGCTATGCATACATACGAAGTTTCATACATACATACAAACATATGTACAAGCAAAACTTTATTTTGCGTGCGCATCTATGGTCGCCATTTTTTTTATTTTATTTTGTTACATTTTCAATGTTTACATGTGGAAGAATTGACGAATTTATTTACGCATTCGTGTACCAAATTGTTGTTAATTTAGAACGCCAGCGAAATTGCACACATTTGTGTATTTTCACACAGTATAAAATTGGAAATGACATGTGCCTCGAAATTTCAAATGTTGCACAAACACACACATACACACGCCTCTCAGTTTCAATGTGTGTATGCCATGTATGTATGTACATACATGCAAACGTGCATATAACGCTCTAGTCTTCATATGTATGTTAGTATGTATGAAAACTTAAAACACATACATATGTACATACATGCATATGTATGCATACAACATTGAAGCTTGCGTAATCTGAAATTGGCTGTATGTTCATACATACATATGCACATAAATACGTACATGTATGTTTGTATGTATGCGTCCCATGCGAATTCTCTTTGTATTGTGAGTCTCTTGCTGCTTGCTCTGAGAAGACAACTACAACTACTAGGAACATACATATGTATGTACATGAGTGTATGTGTAAACTCAAAATGCTTTGTCAGTTCTCTCATTGTACAACCATTTTGTTTTTAGTTTCTTACATACACATGCATAAGTGATAGGGCATTTATTTTTATTGTATTAAAGTTTACGAATATGTGCATACATATGTAAATATAAATATAAATAAAATATATATACAAAAGTAAAGTCGCATGCATGTGTGTGTGTGTATGTACATTGTGTTAGTAAGTCTGTGCCAGTATTGCCCTTTTTTGCAAGAATAGTTTAGACATCCCTGGTATCATCGATAAACTGGTTCATGAACTTAATGAACCTGCTCCCTTCCTCACAAAGCAACGTGCCTTTTTTCAACCCATTCCCAGTTGTTGCGATTTGCATAGGGAAAAAAAAACCGCAAAACAGCTGACGTGCTGCGTTCTAACAAAACAATGCGATGTTTTTGTTTATATTTATTATTCAAACACACACACACTGTCCTATGTACATATGCACATGCTGACGCGCACACATAGGCGCATCGCCATATAGATGCTTGTGTGTATTTATGTATTTCTGTGTGTGTGTGTGTATGTGTGCAAATATGCGTAACAACTTGTTTACATATCGTACGTAAGAATTGCTAATAAGAAACGTAGCGTGGCGTATTGATAAATTCTGAATGGAACCATTGAGAAATGAAACAACAACGCAGATGTTATTTCCAACCATTTTGAGCTTACGCTCATGCGCGCTCGCTCCCACTGAACCACTTGCACACACACTCATGCATGTATTTGCGGGCCTATGTCAGTGTGTGTATATGTGAGATCGCGTTGTTTTTTATATTTTGGCGCCAAACGTCAATGGGGCAAGCTCGGCAAGATCTGCAACTTAGTTCGCTCTCTCTCTCTTTCTATCCCTCTCTCGTTGTTGTCGTTGCGTATTTTCGTATACATTATGCAGACGATTTTGTTGTAATACAAACACGTACATGTGTTACAAACACGTACATGTGTGTATGTATGTGCATATAAAGTATACTAGGTCAGTTTTGTTGCTGTTTTATATGATTTTGTTTTATGTAATGTTTCGTTTAGTTTAGCGGGGAATTATTTTGACTATCGATTGAGTCAATCGATAATGATTGCATGTTTAGATGTTATTAAAATAATGAAGTGAGGTGGAGGTGGGTTAGAGATGGTATACTAACGATAGTTGGCACAGCTCAAGTGGGGGTGGGGGTGTGGGATAGATCGGTCTTTAGTTAGTTCCAAACTCTCTCTTGCATTTACACTTATCTTTGTCATCATCATCATCATCTGATGTATGCACACCTGCATCAAACATTAATTCACACACACTTGCACATGCCTACACACACACACACACACACACACATACATACATAATCACAACAATCACAATCACAACCACAACAACAACCACATCGACAACAACAACAAACTATTGATCAGCAAACAATTCAACAATATCAGCAGCAACTAGCTGCGCAGCAACAACAACAAGCGGCTGCAGTACAACAACAACAGTTGCAACAACATCAAGTAGTTGTCCAGCAGAATCAACAGCAAGCGCATCAGAATAGCTCCAATACCACAGCCGGCGTTGGCACCCAACAGTTGTTCACATACAAAATGGCCAGCAGTTTCCCGAATCCAGCCACAACAATGGCACAGGTTGTTGCCACCTCGAATGCGGCAAGCACCGGCTACGATTATCGTCTAAATATGGCACAGGCAGCCGCAGCAGCAGCAGTCCCCGGCTCTCAGTGGTGGTATTCGGCTGCCAATCAGGGTCAGGTGGATGCGAATACAGCTGCCCAGCTGCAGCAGCAGCAACAGCAGCAGCAGCAACAACAACAGCAGCAACAACAACAGCAACAGCAGCAACAACAGCAGCAACAACAGCAAATGCAACAACAGCAACAGCAACAAAATGTCATCAACTCAGCAGGCGTAAGTGTTTCCACCTCCACCTCTATCTCCACCCATCACCAATATATCTAAACTATATTTCTGGCATCCTTAGAGCCCCATGATGCGAGGAGGTAAAGCCGATGCAAAACCCCGAGGTCGCATGACCGCATACGCCTATTTTGTACAAACCTGCAGAGAGGAGCACAAAAAGAAGCATCCCGACGAGTCGGTGATATTCGCCGAATTCTCAAGGAAATGCGCAGAGCGATGGAAGGTAAGTTCGAGATGCATACAGTATCCATATAGTTAAAAACTCCACATCATGGCTGTCAGCTCCGGTAGCAGGACAGATCCATCACCAAGGGAGGACAGATGTAGACTTAAAAAAGGGGACAGGAAGAAGAATAGACTTTATGTTTAGAAAAAAGAACCTATTCACAACAGATCAAAGTTTAGCAGGAGACTTAATAGATTGGAATACTTACTTACTTACTTATCAATTAAATATATGTTTTAAGAACGAAAACTGAACAGATTTGCGGACAAAAACAGTTGGAGATGATATACAGTTAGATGTAGATAGAAAAGGACTAATGTGTCCAAAAAAAGGCAGTCCTGATATAAATAAATTCTTTAAAAGATACATACATCTAATGCATAACTTTGCCCTCTTCGCTATATAGACAATGGTTGACAAGGAGAAGAAACGTTTCCATGAGATGGCCGAAAAAGACAAGCAGCGATACGAGACAGAGATGCAGAACTATGTGCCGCCCAAGGGAACCGTTGTGGGACGCGGGAAGAAGAGAAAACAAATAAAGGATCCGAATGCGCCAAAACGTTCATTGTGAGTTCGTAGCAAAGTCCCTAACTTACTAACAAATAAAGAACATAAAGATCAAAGATCTCTATACATATTTGAAATATGAAGTATAACTAAAGTGTTTTGTTCATAATCTCTTTACTTGGTTTTAGGTCTGCGTTCTTCTGGTTCTGCAATGATGAAAGAAATAAGGTTAAGGCTCTCAATCCGGAATTCGGTGTTGGTGATATTGCCAAAGAGCTTGGTCGCAAATGGTCTGACGTTGATCCCGAGGTTAAGCAGAAGTACGAATCGATGGCAGAGCGGGACAAGGCACGATATGAGCGGGTAAGTTACAAAATTAACGAGACAGAAAGAGAGGGAATATTAATATATTATTGATATTGCTTGCAGGAAATGACCGAGTACAAGACAAGTGGGAAAATTGCCATGTCAGCACCCTCAATGCAGGCGTCCATCCAGGCGCAGGCACAAGCCGTGCAGAAAGCCGCGTTATTAGCCGCAGCTGCCCAGCAACAGCACCAGCAGCTCGACGATCAGCATGACGATGATGATGGCGACGGTGATGATGATGAGAATCAATAGGTTTAACAGTAAACATAAATACTCTACAACAAAACACAAATACACTACACACACACACACACACACATAAATACACATACTGCACTACACTAAACTACACACATTATTTTTAACAATAACCTATCGTCGTCGTCGATCATCACACGAAGAAACAATAACAAGCAAGGAATTAAAATATGTGACGTTGACGACGTTGGTTAATCTATTATCAGGTTGACCGATGTGTGTTGAACATATGTATACATTATATATATAAATATATACATATATATATATATATATGTATATACAACTAATTGAGAGAGTATATATAGTGTGAGCATAAACGAGACGCATACATACATACAATGCATAAATATATATGGATATATAGCGTACACATATATAGATATACATACATACTTTGTGTATATATCGCGTATATATATATTTATATATATATATGTAGAAATAATAATAATAATTATATAATATTAATTTTTTTTTTAAATAATAAGTAATCAAATTTCCATGAATTACTGAAACGAGAAGAAGAAAATCACAAAGAAACCTTTTATAAGTTTTATTTTTAAGAACATAATCTATAAGTCTATATGGTTAGATTAAAATGACATCTCGTTTGTCAGCAAATCTTATTTTTGTGCTTCAATCGATAAGTTTCTCCTAGAAAACACTAAGAACGAATTATTTTATAACAACATGAACAACAGAAAGATGAAGAAGAAGAAGAAGGATAAGAAGAATATGAAAGTTCATCATCATCATCCATGTCATTCTCAGCAACAGCAATAACAACCACAGCAACAAACAAGAAGAGTTACCCCTAGCATACCATACAAACATATGTGTATATATATACATACATATTACGTATATTATTGGTACATATTTCCCATTAATTAAAGTTAGATGATTCACCAATAATGAAAAAACAAAAAAAAAAAGAAACAAACTATAAAACACACGATGCGTTTACTCGATATGAAACGTGATATCTTTGAAATATACTTAACTCAGTGGCGGGTGATATCTCTCTCGACGCGAATACATACATAGTACATAAATGCACCGATGTGCAGATATACCAAGAATACTATATATGGTGGTATATGGTATATATATTCATACGATTTCCAGAACTAATAGTACTGCAAAGTGAATATACTGAAGAAGATGAGCATTTAAATGCATAAAGAGATGATAGAATCAATTATATCAATTATATAGAGAATTCTCATCGGGTTCTCTCATCGGGTTCGAAAATGAATATTTACGAATGTGTGTAAGCACCCTACCCCCCACATCCTTCCGTTCCATCTCGATTCCTTTCACATTTCAGGGAATTTCTCCTTAATTTTTTTTTTTTTTTGTGTTTTTTGTTACTCCGCCCCGTATCATCTTGTAGGTTATATATATATTTAATCCGATTTTTGTGATAGGAATTCAATTGCAGTCGCATTTAGTTTGTGTTGATTGTCAGTGTAAATACATGAGCATTATTGGATCGAAGAAGGAAGATACGAACTAATGTATGGAGAACTATACGGAATACGGATGTATATGTATTATGAATAAAGCAAACTGTATGTTTAGGCTGTTAAACCTATTCTCGAGTACCCTTGTGTATATGCATAATAAGTATGAAAACAATAAGGACGGACACGACACACACTCACACACACACATACACACGCATTTGAGCATAGGTGTCTGTGTCTTGGCCATGTCTCATGTACATACAAATTGAAGTATTATTAAAACCATTAACTTATTATCATAAGCAGCTGAGATTGTGAGTCGGGGAATGAAGTTAAGAGATATATATTATACACTAGCAAAGTATTGCCGGATACTTGAGAGGGTATAAGATACTATATAATCATAAGTTGGATCTCTCTCAAGCTGGCCAATTACACACACACAGACATATATGTATGTATATATATGTATATACGATAGAGTAAATTATGCTTTTTTCGTAATGCATAAGAGCAGAAGTGAAAACACCTCGATATTTCGTAGCGAGCATACAAAATCAATATATATTATATATAGCATATAGTATATATATCTATATATATGTATATATAAATATCGAGCGAGATCGAAAGCAAAAATATCGAGAGACTTCCTAAACCATATACATATGTATATAACTCATATGTATGTATGTATGTATAGCCTAGTTCGGGAACATATTAGATAGAATATGGCGTGACACGACACGAGACAGAGCAAGCGCATGCGAGAAAGAGAAGGCTGCAGAGTAGGCAGGACGAGAAGGAGAAGCCCACAGAGATTGGGTGAAATAGAGAAAGACAGACAGAGAGAAATAGAGAGAGATAGAGCAAAATCATTGGCAATGCATTAACAATAATGTTGCTGCTTTATTAACAATATATAGAGAGAGACAAGTACAGTATAGTACACCTGATGATGGTCACGTTATATACCTCAAATGTATGTACAGATATTATTTTCATAAACGAAGAAGCACTTTAATTTTTTTTTTTTTTTTTTGCCAGAGAACAACTCGCCACCGAGATGATATTCATAGAAGTGTAGACTATTTCATACATACATGCATATATATATGTATATATATATGTATGTATATATATGTATATATATGTGTATATATATGTATATATATGTGTATATATATATGTATATATATATGTATATATACATATATATTTAGTTTTCGATTTAACCGTAACTCCTTACATCATTAACTATAATGAAATAGAAAGAACGACAACAAATTCCAAGTTCCCTGTGCTTGTTATAAGAAAAGTAAAATCTAATACAAATAAACTTTTAGAAAAGTGATGTTTTGTTTTTAGTCTACTTACCACATACCAACATACATCCAACTCCAACTCCCCCGTCCCCATTTGGGTTTATTAGAGGGAAAAATAAATGTGCAGAAAATACACATATATATATGTATATATAACAAGAGATACTATAAACGATTCTCTAGAAACTTTTCCCAAGCGAAAATGGGTGAAAATAATTTTTTTTTTCAAAAGTCCAAAATGGCATAGAGTTCTTGGATTGCATATAAGATATATACACTGAGTATATGTATGTAAGTGCGTGAATTACATTAGCAATACTACTATGGTAGCTACTAAGCAATTTTTTTTATTTCATACGTTTTTTTTTTTCTACGACTTTACACAATCCTGTAAAAATAGTTGAAAATAAATATAATTTAGCTAGTTGTACGCTTATAATGAAGGCAAATTTCAAAGATTTTCGTTCTGATTGATATGCGTCCATTTCAGAAATGATATATAATATGATTTTCTAGTTAAATTTAATATTTAAATGGTCCATGAAATGGATTTTAACGCGGATTTCGATTAGATTTGTATGTGAGCGGATGATGGTTCAGAAAAGGAGGACACTATATCCTTTAGTTCAGCCCGCTACAAAGGAGTTTTGTATGTTTCCAAGAAGTTCTTTTATCCTTTTCACCAAACCTTTCATCTTTATCCATATTGCATAAATTTTCTCATGTAACAGATTGGAATTCTCGCGAATAGTGAACAAGGTAAGTAGGGTGAGTTTTGTTCGATTTCAGATTTGAAGATAAGCATATAATTCTCAACGGAAAAGTCTGGAAAAACTCTTTTATATTGCA
Source organism: Zaprionus indianus (assembly GCA_018904595.1). Taxonomy (NCBI): domain Eukaryota; kingdom Metazoa; phylum Arthropoda; class Insecta; order Diptera; family Drosophilidae; genus Zaprionus; species Zaprionus indianus. Next base: position 8,713,246 of record JAEIHA010000158.1, read on the forward strand.
CATGCAAGAAACCAAGCGCAAAAGAACCAAAGCGACCTTCGAGGAACTATGAAACTATGGAAATATATTCTTGAATAACTGATGGATTTATTGCTCGTTCAGACCAAAGCATAAAATAAAATAGGAACTTTACAGCAACCTCCAATGCAAATTTAGTGTCTTTTACTTTTGTTATGGCGGAGATTTTAGAATGTTTAAACGGACGTAGAGATAAATAGATAGAAGACAGACAGAAGGCTAGTGATCCAGATCAAGAATAAAGTTGAAGAGGTCTGACGCGTCTCCTTATGCTTGTTACATACATTGTTCACAAAGTTCGCTTGTCCAGTTTATGGTTGATAATATTTAAAATAAATAATGTAGAACTTATTTGGACCATAATCTATTGCTTTCATAACAATAAATAGTGCAATTCTAGTTTATTTAAAATGGAATGATACAAGTTGAATCATTATTTAGTCTCTTTATTATTTACCATAACTAAAAGATAGAACAGAAACTCAAAATAATAATTGGAAAAGAAAAATTGAGAAAAAATAATGAATTGATAAAAATCCTAAGTTTACAATTACTTGTTTGTGGTGCACGTGGGACACGTAATTTAGGAATAATAAATAAATTATTTTAGAGAACCGCAAGGTACCTATCTTAGTTAGAGGTTAGGTTAATGATAAGGGGTAGATTCGCTGCAGCCGATGCATTCGATGCCGATGACAATGAGCTGTGGGTGGCAATTAATTAGTACAGTAGACACACCACATTAGTAATGCGACATTACTACATCCAAAGCTCTCCACTGCAGATCTCAAGCACCATTTTTCGGCGGAAGTATTCCATGTGATCTTGCGAGAAGGTTAGAGGCTTATTGCGTGATATATACTCAGCAAACATGCAACTGAAGACACCACAATCGCTGCCATTTGTCTGTTGCGGCACATTCTGGACATTTTCGATGGAGAATTCGCTGGTATCGAAGGGTTTTTGCCGTTTGTCCAGCGACTCGGCACGCAAGTACATTTCAAGGGCGTTCAACACCACTTGATTAGGTTTGCCCATTGAGTCATAGTATCGAATCGTTTTGTTCTTCATGTGAATGATTGCCATGCACCAATGTACACCGCCAACATGAACCGGAACCGGTATTATATCCTTGCTGAATATATCCACTTTACGTGTCCAACGTTTCACAGCGCCATGACCGTTCTGCAGCAGACGAGGCACAAAGAACGTGTTCATGGCATAAACACTTGGCAGTTTACCCTCCTTGCGCTGTGATCGATCTGTCAGCAGATTCATATAGAAGTTAATAATCTCGTCATTCAGCCAGCAGCTGCCAGTTAATGTGCGAATATCGGTGCGTGTTATATTGAGGCTGAACTTAGAAATGAGCACCTGCAAGAGAGAATACAGAGAAGAAGCACGATAAGTACAAGGTAAGAGAGGATAAGGATGATTAGGGCATCCTGCTGTTTTGCTTTGGAATAATGATCGCTAATACACAGTTTGTAAGAACCGCATTGAATCTGTACAAAAGAACTTATCAATTTTGCCTAAAGAGACATGGCTTGGCATTGCATAGACCACTTGACTGTACATTCATGGTATCAACGTCAAAGAAAACAGGATTAGATTATAGGATTACCTGTTGGGCCGGCCCCATGATCAGTTCATTATAGCGCCGATGATGCTCTTCGGTGAATGGAAGAAACTCTGGTTCGCTCTCCTCGGGTGGTGAGTATTTCTCCAGCACAAAGAGAGTTTGCGTCTTGAAGCGTAACTTTGCCAAGTTCTCGCGCAATTCCTGCTCATAATTCCGACGTTCTTCGGTTGTCTTTTCCGCTCTGCGTTGTAGGAGTCGATATTAATAGAGAACAACTATAATTTCTGGCTTATCACTTACTCATTTAGTACCAGTTGCTTGGCATGACTCGTTTCCTGCTGTGTGCGTGAGCACTTATCCTTGAAGAACTGCGGATAGTTGTCGGAGAAGTAGATAGATGTACTATGACGCAGCTGCAGAGCTTGAGTCTTCGGCGTCATTTTGGATCTATTGTGGGAATAAATACATGACATAAATGAATATATAGGCATAGGTAAACTCAGACTTTGCGGCGACTCACTTATTAGCGTATCGCCCAATGTGATCGTCAGTTAGATTTTTAACTGTCGTCAATTTGGAGCGATTATCATTGCTGCTGCTGCTGGTCCTGATGTTGCTAGTATTGCTATGGATGCTGTAGCACTGGACGAGCTCGGGCGGCTTCTTGACCACCATTGGCGTTTGTTGCTCCAATTGATGTTTCGTTCCCTTCTCCAGCAGCTTGGCAAACTCCTCACGTTCGATAGCATCGTTGACCCGTGCCTCCCGGTTCCTTTTGGCCATAAGGGCAAACATCCAATCCTCACCATTTACGATGGGTGTAATCGGTTGCAGTCGCGGTGGCTTTGGCGGTATTGGCTTCTGATCCGAATGTTCACGAGCTCCAGCTGCAGCAGCGACGGTGGTTGAGGCCGAGACAGAGCGATTTATGCGCGGACGCTCTTGGTCGTGCACGGTCAGATTGTTGATTAGATTGATGTATTGGTTGTGATCGCTGCGCTGATCTTCCAGTACCAAGACATTGTCTCTGTTGCTCATCGACGACTCATACATATTGAGACTGCCGTGGCCATTTAATCGTGGCTCTGACGATGAGAGGCTGCTGGAGGGACGTCGATAATTGAGATCGGCCACAAAGCCGTTCTTGCCATAGCGCACAGCATCCGAGTACAGCATATTTGGTCGGTTTGTTGTTGTTCCTGCAGCTCCTCCTACGCCTGCTCCCTGTCCTGCTGTTGTAGTTGCCGCATTATTGCGCTCGTACTCCGGCTGTGTTCCGGTGGCAAGTCGATCGGAAAATGTCTGATACAAAATGCTTTCATTATATTCTTCAGCATCGGAGAGATCGATTGCAACTGTTGGTTGAGGGTTCTTCACGCGCACTTGCCGCGTCTGCGGCGTACAGAACATGGAGAGACGCTTTCGATTATCCGCTGCTGTATGCTGGTAGGAAATTTGATTGCTATTATTGTCCTGTTCCCTGCGCTGCTGCTGCTGCTGATTGGGCTCTGTCATGTGGCTATAGTCTTCCGCTGCAATGATGGTAAAAGTAAGTGCGTTTAGTTGTAAAGTTAAATTATTTAAATTTTTTCGATACGTCTAAAAACATTTATAACATTACATCGTTACTTATGATCAACCTGAGGATTCTCAGCATCATTAACTGCTTACACCTCTTGAGATTGTATCAGGGACTTTGAGTGCCACAAGCCTGGTGTTCGTTCCCCGTTCAATTCGCGGATTTTTCCCACCTCTGATCGTAAGTACTCTCCTGGCCATATCTATGTACCCTATGCTCTAACTGCTAACTTAAAACTGCAAGCTTGTGCCTCATTACTTACCTTCATTCGGCATATACTTGGGAAATGTATTATCCACCCGGCGATACTTAATCAAACGCTGTGCAGCGTCTTCGTTGCCCACCGACTGGCAGCTGAAAGAGCAAGTTATTATACATTGTATTATCATCATTGTGTGCATAAGGAGGATATGGTTTGTCCTACCTGCGTTTGCGATTTTGTTCACAATCCTCGCCTTGGGATTTTGGCGGATCCTTAGCGTTGTTTCGACCGCCCAGCAAAAACCAGTGTCGTATCCTGTTAAACAGATCAAAGCCCATCGAGTCGTGATTTGTTTTTGGATTTACCGCAGTGCTGCTATCAATTGTTGCGGACAATGCGTTAATTCTCTGATCAATCTCGTCAATTAGCTTGCTCGTATCTGAAGTTCCTTTTCTATGTGGTGTTGTTGCTGTTGATGTTTCGTTAGTTTCGCTTAAGAGATACTCGCGCACATCACTCAGTTTACGCTGCAAGAGCAGTACACTCCACAGTTCCTCGACGTGACGATTCACGCAAATGTGCTCAATAAAGTCCAAGGCTCGTTGAATGACTGTGAGACGTTTATCCGATTCGTGTTCTTTACTGTTTTGTACGGCTGGGAAGTCAAATATGTTCTGCCCAATACTGTTAGTAGTTACTCTGACATTTGTTTCGATGCTGTGCTGTTCCAAATGAAAATGCTGAGGCTCTGTGACAATATATGATGCTTCTTCTCTTAGGGTATCCTTAAGGAATGGCTGACAACTAGTTGGGGATGGGCCAGCGCCATTGGTCATAAAAACAGAATCTAAATACGACCCTCCTCCAATTCCGTTTAATGGCAAGGCGTACTCGGGATTCCAGTTGCTGGCTGCGCTGGCCGCCACAGTTACTCGACTTGGCAGTATATTGGCTGCTTCGGGCACACTGCCGACAGTGTGCAAGGGCTGTGTGGAAGAGAAAAACAGAATGACAGTTTGAATTCAGCTGTTAATTATGGTCGTCAAATTTAATGTGTCAGGAGAATTGTTTGGTCATAATGTGACCGACTTTCGTTTGATGATGATGATCATGTTGCTGCTGCTGCTGCCCCCGCCTTCTCTCGCTCCCTCTGCGACGTCTGTCAATTTGCGCGCCGCTTTTGCGGCAGCGGCTAACAGGGCAATAGCAGAACAACAAATGATAATGAATATATGAAAACAAGCTGCAATCTGTTTGTGTTTGTTTTTGAATAATGGTGTAGTAATGTAAACAAGCTAGGAGCCATTGCAATTAACACGCTCACTTTAAATTTAGTTCCCGTAAACATTTTTGTGGCTTAACTCAATTTACGCCGGCTGACGCTGTGTCTCCGAATCGACGCCGCTTTTTTTGGGATTGTTATTTTTCTCTGGGTGCCCAACGAATCGTGCTTTTAGATTTGCGCATAGTTCTGCATTGCGGCAGGCACAGCGACTTACCGATTCAATTGTTATAAGAATTGTACACAATTTTTGAAATAATGAAAATTACAGTAAAAGATATTCACTCGCCGAGAATTAAGCGTGCAAAAGACTTATATATCGATACATCGACGGTATGCGAAATAAGCAAACGATAAATCATTAACTTTATAAAAATACCGGAGATACAAGGAAAAAGTAACACAAAGATCTGTACTAAATCCAAATATAAATTGTATGATATGAAGTTAAATAAGAGATGGACATTTCATATTTTTTTTTATATATTAAAGTGTGTGACAGTTTGGTAAATAAATATCGATATATCGATGCTTGCATTTAAAATACCAAAAAAAAGCAAAAAGCAAAACAAAAGCAGTAATGCTTTCGGCATTGTGCAACACTCATCGGCAGATATGCTTACGATAGAATATCTATCGATTGTTTTATTTGCGATACTTCGAATTAAATTGCGCCTTGAATTGAAAAGTTTGTGCGCCGCTAAGTTAATAAAAAAACAAAGATTCTTATTTTTGTTTTAGTAGTTTATAATATTCCCGAAGGCTTAATATAATAAAAAACATAGAAATATTAATCCTTGCTCTGACAACAGAAGAACAAAAAATTCCACAGCAATGTTGTGGCGCCATACAAAGCGCCTGCTAGACCTACCGTCGCCTGGAACGAATAGTTCACAACGACCCAATGGGCAAGGGCGCCCCAGATGAGTATCAGCAGGCCATTGGTGAAGTGCACGGGCCGCCGAATGGCTGTCCAATTGGCGCGCGTCATGCCCAACTGGAAGACCATCTCCTGCAGGAAGGCAGTCACCACTTGGCCAAAACCCAGCAGCACAGCCGACACGCTCAGCAGTAGCTTGGATGTGGAGAAGCTGATAACTAGTGAAATGGGAAAGGGAAGCGGGGGGAAGGCGATTTTGTGTATGACAGTGAGCAGTTCGAAATTTACATATGCTTACAAATTAGCGCCAGGCACTTGCAGATGCTGCCCAATGTGTACCACTGGAGCTTGCGCTTGTACAGGCTGGAACCGAAACGCGGTGTCATCAGGGAGAAGCACATCCAGGGAAAGGCGAGTAGCGAGAAGAGAAACGGTATTTCGGCATTCTTCAGTGCATGATGACTGACTGCCAGGCCCGGTAAGACAGTCAGGCACATCACATAACTGAAGATATCAGCCGAAAGGAGCAGTGTGCTGGCGTACAACTGTGGCACAAACAGCGCATGCTGCAGCGGCATAGCGATCTTGTCCAGCAGATTGGACCACAGGTGCGAGGTGACCGCAAGCGACATGCGACGTATGCGATGCTAAAACACAAAAAATCAGTATGAAATCCTTTCTCTCATTTAGTTCTCGGAATGTTCCCTCTAACAACACATTCATTTTTGTCTTACCAGATTTGCATAGCCTTCAGGCAGCGGAGAGGAGCTGCCGGTGCCGGTGCCGGTGAAACTGGGATTGAGAGGATTGAGGGGACTCTGCGGGTAGAGTCGACCATTTGAATGGGACTTGTGCAGAACTTGAGATTGCGATATGCCGTAATTATCGATTGTGGCACTGCTGGAACGCATTATGGAGACAGTCTCATCCTCTTCGGGTATGATCTCCATGATCTCCACACCGTTGGGATTCACATAGGTCACATAGGCCTCGTCGGTGGCCAGCATATAGTTGCTGTGCGTGTCCACAACGGCGGCAGCCAGAGCGGAGGGAACAGCTGCCACAGCTGTACTAACAGACGTGGGACTGCTCATCTCTGTGGCCGGATTACGCCACGACATGGCCGTGTCCAGTCCGTCCAGTTGATCGGCCACAAAATTGGCTGCCAACGCTCCGCGTAGTGGCAATGAGCCAAAACCAGCCTCCGCTTTGATGACCGAAATACGTTTGGTGGTAAACGCATCCTCCCGATGTTTGGTAATGATCAGGCTCAAGGGTATGAGATTCACTAGCAGTGCTGACATGAGAACTACCGATTGTGCGGTGCCGTATAGGGTGCGCAGGCTGGTAAAGACGAACGACAGGAAAAGCTGGCAGAAGGCCTCGCCGCACAAATGAATCGTCTTGCGCACATACTTGTCCTCCCGCGGTCGCACTGCCTCGAGAATGACATGGGTTTTCCACAAATACAGGCTGGAACCAATGCCTGCAAGCGTAAGGAGGTTTTCAGGTTGTCAGAAGCCGAACAGCAAAGGATTAGACTTACCGGCAAAAAATCCATAGAAGACAATGGCCACCGTCTGTGTGGTTGTGGTCACAATCACCCAGGCCGAGGAGAAAAAGATGCCGCTGATCATCAGCGAGATGCAGGTGATGAGGGTGGCCAACAAGAAGATGCGACGATACTGATTAGTCTCTCGAGCGCGACCACTGTACTCTGTGTCCAGATGCTCCATTATGGACCGGCAGAGCTCGCCGGTTGCCTGGTAGACAATCGCTGGCCAGATACGCAGCACCAGATCCTTGTCCGACTCCACAACGTTGCCGTACAAATAGGCGGGCGTTGCCAGAAAGGCCTGCGAGGAGAGTGCGAGACTAATTATACTAAAGAGAGCGCTTACAGAGCGGGAAAGAGAAAGAGAGTGAGAGAGAGAGAGAGAGAGAGAGAAGAGGGAGAAGCGGAAACGAGCAAGGAGAGGAACAGAGAGAGTGCGACTATTTACGTGTATGGCAAAGCCGCAGAGCATGTACTTCTGTTGTATGTGCTTTTTGACCACGCGACGTCGTTGCACACCGGCTGTGGCTCGGGCAGCAGCGCGACGCACTGGCGCTGCGGCCACAGGTGCCGCTGCCATCGTTGTTGTTGGCATCGTCGTCGTCGGCGTCGTTGTCGTCATTGCCTCCAGCGGGGCAGTGGGGGCGGGTACGAACGGAACTGAGATCGCTAACCGAGTCCTTTCAGCCAAGTACTGCTTCGCCTGGGAAGATGCACGAAATCCGTTTGCAGTTCGTTTGGAATTTCTGTACTCTGGCACTGTGTGAGTCGCGTCGTCTGGCCGTGTTAGCATTCATCATTTACCAAAACCAAACCAAAACCCGTTTAGATAATGGCGAAAAAACTGTGATAATAATCGCGCTTATCACACTGAAGATATAGATATCTACATACAAACACAGGCGTTTGCATCTGTGTGTGTGTGTCTATGTGTATGTGTGCAGGCGGGTGTACGAGAGATTAACCTCAGATACTACACACACCGACGTATGTAAAAACGTTTGTCTTCTGTGACGCGTTTACCTCTGCTGCAATTTCTGTCCATCAACCTGGCAGCAGCAGCAGCAGCAGCAGCGGGCGCGATAGCGACAGCGGCAGAGGATTATGTTTATGGCCAGACGCCAGCTGATCAGCAATATCTTGCACTCGCTGTATCTCTCTCTTTTCACTCACTATCTCGCTCCATTAACGTAAGCCTTTACGAGGGAATCATGTTAATCCGCAGATTGTATGCAATCTTTTCTAACCTAATTGGAATATGGAATAAAAATATATATAGTTGATAAGAGATTCTATAATATTTATGTATATGTAAATGTATAAAACCCTTTTTTGATGTGAAACTTTTATGTCAAACGATATATATTTTTAAATAGATACATATATGGTACATGTTTATATCATATATACATATAGAATATGTGTGATATATACATATAGAATATGTGTGCACAAATGTATACAAAATAATGTAATGTTCGACATGATAAAGTTAAGGAATTGCAATATGCATATATTGCATAATTAATGTAGTACGAAACCCCAAAGCACCTTAACACTTTAATTGTTACTGATTGATTCAGCGTTCCCCATTTTTATAATTGTAAATGTTGAGATAATAATTTCAATCGAAATTATATCTGACATTCTCCTAGAAATTTTCGAGATATTAGAATTGTTCCCCATTTAAAAATTGTAAGTATTGCGATTCTAACTTCAACCGAAATTAAATCTGCAGTTCTAGTACAATTAAGAACAAAATATAGAGAGACAAAAAATATGTTTTCCTATAAAATAAATAGTGTATATTAAGTACAAGTTGTATCCTTAAAACTACTCTTGATGTCACAATTAAAATAAAGATCGTATTATATGGCATTGTAGTTATACAAGAGATTTTTGAATCAGATAAGCTGAAACTACACAATATCTATGAGAAAATCAATGTTTTCATGACATGCAAATCTTTTGAAGAGTTCTCCGGAAAACAAGATATGTATTTCCTGAAATTGAAATCAGTTTATCAAGATTGCTTAGACGGAGAGGAAAGTTTTAATCAAAATTATGATTCACACTTGTTTGTTGTTATCATCGTCATTGCCAGGTGTTTTATGAACGCCAGTGTATCACAGTGGCAACACCGATTGGGCCCCATCCCAGTTAAGCCTTCTCACACTGTGCAGTGTCGGGGCGGGGGCGTCGCTTGACCTCTCGTCGCACCCTCAATTGTTTATCTTGGCTATATCTTTACAGACTTCCGTTTCAGATGTGCGGACAGCGTGGGCAAACTGGGCGTGGCAGCAAGACATTCACAACAGCTGAGTTTATGGCTTTACAACTATATTTTGCCGTGTCGACGTCGTCGACGTAGACTGTTTATTTGCACCATATATAGCCGGAGATGGAGATAGGAACGAGAAAAACAAGACACCTTGGCCGGGTAGCCGGGCAACGGGTCTAGGTCTCGCTGCCTGATAAGCTGCAGCATCCGGCGGCAGATCACTCTGCGCCTATATAACGTGGTGAGGGTAAGGCGAGTGGCTCATACAACGATCGACCGAAGTTAGCCACAGGCAACACGACGATGACGACAGCAACAACAAAAACGATGACAACAAAAACCACTAGAACAACAAGAGCCACAGCAAGGAGTGGTCTGTTCTCAACCACCTCCTCGGTGCTGCTGCTTTGCGTGGCGCTGGTGAGTCTTGCAAGGATGCCATCTAGGAATATGGATATCTAATTGTTATTTTCCTTTTAGCTCCTAACCAGGACCTGCGGTGTGTCTGCGCTCAGCGGTGATGGTGAGAGCAAAGCCCCAGCTGCAGTGCAGCTTGTCGTCCAGGCGGACGAAGCGATCGAGACGACAACCCTGAGCGAAGGCAGCGGCTGGGATCAAAGCACCAATGAGCCAGAGGCGGAAACAACAACTGAGAACGCTATTGATGCAGAGACCACAGCAGCACCAGAGGCTGAGACCACAGCAGCAGCAGAAGCTGAGACAACAGCAGCACCAGAGGCTGAGACAACAGCAGCACCAGAGGCTGAGACAACAGCAGCACCAGAGGCTGAGACCACAGCAGCACCAGAGGCTGAGACAACACCAGCACCAGAGGCTGAGACAACAGCAGCACCAGAGGCTGAGACCACACTGAATCCTAATAAACCCGAGCAGGAAACCACCTTGGCACCGGAGGAGGAGCAACCCACCACCACCAGCCCCAATGGAGAGGATGAGCAACCGACAACCACAGACAGTCCCATTGCCAGTACCATTGCACCAACTCCTCCACCAGTCTTCCAGTGCCCGACACCAGGCCTGTTCGCGCATATCAGCGGTGACTGCCAGCGCTTCCATAACTGTTTGCTTAACCCTGTGACGAGTGAGCTTCTCTCACTGGACATGTACTGCCCTCCGGATACAGCTTTCTCACCCTCGTATCGCCGTTGCGGACGTGATGTGGCCGCCTGCCAGGACGATGACTTTGTTTGCATTCTTCCCGGACGCTTTGCTGGTAACAATGAGACCTACTACTACAACTGCGTGATCAACCTGAAGGGTGGCTTCCATAAGTATATTGTGCGCTGCTCCGGTGGCGAGCGCTATGAGCCTCTGGTGCGCCGTTGCTGGCGCTATGACTGGTCGCAGCTGTTGCCGGGCCAACAGTCGTTGGAGTCAAGCAATCTGGCTGCTATCAAGCGTGAACAGAAGCAGTTCAAGGCCGAAGAGAAGCTGCGTCTGAAGGAATTGAAGAATCAGGAGAAATTGAAACGCAAGCAGCAGAAGGAGGAGGAGAAGCTGGCCAAGAAGGCAGCCAAGGAGCAGGCCAAGAAGGAGGCCAAGGCCAATAAGCCTGTTTCCGTGGAGAGTGCCGAGTCGCCGGAGCAGTCCAGCAACGAGATCTAGATCAAGTAGACGCCTTACCCAATCGACGCTAGACCCGCGCAACCCATCAAAAACTCTTCCCCCAACCCCCATTTATGTTGGTGTATTGCCCGTTGTAATTTATCGTTTTTTTTTTGTTGTTTTGCATGAATAAAGACAAGAGTTCTTTGAAAAACCCCTATCTATCTATCGGTCGCTTCTTCCGTCCGTCGATCGGTTTGTCTGCCAGCCACGGCCCAGTCATATCAGCTCTAATCGATGTGGATCGATTGCCAACAATTGTTTGCTGCCGCCTATAAAAGGGGCCAATCGATTACCCATCCCGTTAGTCTGTTCAATTGAGTTCCGAGTGACAAGCAATAATACCCCACGAGAAGCTCATCCCAGCGAATACCATGAGGTTTAACATTCCACTAGCATTGGGTACCGCCACCCTACTGCTCCTTTGTTCTGCCCACGCGGAGCGCAATCATCCCTGCGATCGTAATGGCTTCTTAGAGCTCGGAGATAACGAGCAAGAGTTCCTTTCCTGCGAGTTGAACTCCGATGGTGACTACTCTGTGCATCGCATGCGTTGCCAGGATGACATGATCTTCCGCTCGCAGCTGGGACGTTGTGTCAGCTCGGTGCGCTTTGTGCAGCCAGCCGATGGCAGCGATATTGAGAACCCCACCGTACCCCCAGACAATCTAGACGAGAGTACAACCGACGTAGTGCCCGGCACTACAAAGGAATCACCCTTTGATGATGGTGAAACCAGTGAAGACCCTGAAAACTCGGAGTCCACCACTAACAGCCCTGAATCCAGCGAGAGCACCGCATCTACTGAGAGCTCTGATGCCACAGAAAATACCGAATCCTCTGAAGGCTCGGATGCTACTGACTCCAGCGAGAGTACCGCATCTACTGAGGGCTCGGATGCCACAGAAAATACCGAATCCACTGAAGGCTCGGATGCTACCGACTCCAGCGAGAGTACCGCCTCCACTGAGGGCTCGGATGCCACTGATGATACAGAGTCCAGCGAAAGCACCGCCTCCACTGAGGGCTCGGATGCCACTGATGATACAGAGTCCAGCGAGAGCACTGCATCCACTGAGGGCTCGGATGCCACTGATGATACAGAGTCCAGCGAGAGCACTGCAACCACTGAGGGCTCGGATACTACAGGATCTACTGAGATACCTAGATGTGCGACAACTGGCAGCTTCTCCATTAGCGGCGACTGCTCAAAATATTTGCTGTGCTATGCTTCGGAGAGCGATGATATCGGGTCCATTGTCCAGGATTGTCCAAGCACAATGAAGTTCAATCCGCGCAACAGATATTGCGAGGTCGGTTACACCTGCTCTTAAGCCAATTTCATAGCGCGGTACAGCAGATTAGGAAAGTCGACAGAGAGCGGGAGAGAAAGAGGAAGAAGAAAAGAAAGAGGTGTAGAAGGAGAATGATGTAAAAATAAACTTTCCTATCGCTGACGCAACCTACCAAGCAATACCTAACTGTATCCATGTTATTATCTATCCATATTTCAAATATGTTTTTTTTTTTTTTTTTTTGAAAGAATAAATAAATCCTAGTTTAATTGGTAATTAATTGCCCCGAAAAGTTCTTCAGTTTCAAAGTCAATTGACGCATTAATTGAAAATGCCCACGAAGATTTCATTTTCGATTTCTGTCGAATCTTATCAAATTGCCACTTGAAGTCAAAGTAAAAATGGATCACTTAGAAGTATCTATTTATTGCTAATATGTTTTTCAGTACAGTATTTCCCCCACGTCACGTGGTTGCAAGAGGCTAGAGACGCGTACTGAGGCATAATCTTCCTAGTTGTAAATTTTGGGTTATCTCCTTTCTTATCTGAGTTGGTTACAGAGCGGCGCATCCACATTGTTGACTCATCGTTTCGCATCTGTTTTGGAAATTTCACCTTTGAACGATCGTGCAATATAGTAGAACTTGGCCATTATCTAAGCGGAAATATACATGGTATTTGTTTAATTGTATGCATATATATATTTCCCCAAAAATGTGCAATGCATACAAAGTATTTCTGAAGTATGTGGAATGCGCCTAATCATGGTCCTATCTAATCTGCGCCATGCATTACGATTGTCCGCATAGCGTTTAGTTCATCTGCTTTCCGAGAAGCTCTTATGTTGTGTCACTCGGAACTTGTTCCAAATGTTTTGTCATTTTTGTTGGCTTTGGAATCAATGTTAGTCGGAATGATACTGAGCTCGTGTTTGATGAAGGAACTGAATGGAACCAGTATTAGAACTTACATATATAAGTACCAGTTCAGTATTTAACTCCTAAATGGAACTGGAATAAGAACTAGACAGGAAAGAGACCTGATTAAGCTGATTGAGAAATAGCATCATTATATATGTATATAATATATATTATATGGATTAGAATCAGTAATACAATAGCTATTCTAAAAAAGAATATCAGAAAAACTTAACCAGAACTTGTTTGGTAACCAGAATCTGAACTAGGTTCGACCAGAAACTAAAATCAAGAGCACCCTGTGAATTTTGACTTGAAGTTGCTGTGTAGTTGGCAATAATCGATGAGTATTGAAATCTGCGAAGACTGCGCTAAATATGCAGTCAAATCCGCACGGCGGCCGCAACTCGATGAATTCTCAAATGAGTGAAAGTCGCAGCGGCAATTGCATAAGAGGAAGAGTGAGAGTGATAGAGAGAGAGAGAGAGAGAGAGAGAGGGAAGTGGGTCTCCGCCAAAGACGGACCAAGCGGGGGAATTGGTCGCTTGGTTGGACAATTGCGCATGCGCGTAACTCGTTAAAATTATTTCGACGATGGCGACAATTAAACCAGGCCGGGCTCGAGCCCGAGTCGAAGTCGGAGCTGGAGCTGGAGCTGGAGCTACAGCCGGAGACCGAGTTGCGGCCCGAAGCAGAGCTCGAGCTCGCTTCAAATGCAAAATCACTGGCCGCAGTCCAGGCACGTATTAGCCCCCCTTACCTACCCCGGGGGCTCTTGCGATGATGTGATAAGCGTTAGAGACGCGCTACGTGCACATTGCGAGAGACTGTGCCATTTGGCCCTAAACGGTCGTACAGTGCGCGCAAATGTATCTGTCATCTGGCCATTACACGATCAATGTATCTGCATCTGTGTATCTGTTCGCTGTTGCTGTCTAACAGTGCGCGTGCTTGTTCCTCACTTTCTTCCGTGGGCAGGTGTCGCCTCTGCCAGGTTGACCCAGCGGCAGATGAGCGGGAGAGAGGGAGGGGTTCGCTTCGTGCGAACCTTTTGCGTTATTTATTCGTTTTCTTTTGGGCACACACAAGCTGCGCCCATCGGCGACCCATCGGGCCCCCTCTGCGTCCGAGGTTGTTAGGTGGCAGCCAAGATAAATGGCCAGATACAATTGTATCTTTATTTGAATGTTACTTGTCTTGCTCTTCGCACTTGTTGCGTCATCTGCGCATTTGCACGTTGTTTGCCCTGTTTGCCTTTTGTTTCTGTTGCCGAAAACATCAAATAATTTGAGAGCGAAATCTTAAATTTGAAATCTGAAATATGCCCGACATGATGATCACACACTTTACTTAACTCTCGCACAATTATGCGATCCGCCCTGCAAATGGGACAACAATTCCGACAGCAACTTGTCCCATTACGCCTCCTCAAAAAAATCACAATTTGCATTAGTAAAATTAGAGAAATAGTTTGCAGACGATTGCACAGAAGAGGTTTTCGAAGTTTAAATATTTTGTAATCGCCATTTTAGCTTTACATAATATTCGATTCTGCAAAGGGAATGTTTCAAAAATGTTAAAAATGTTTAAATTCAAACAGAAAGAAGGAAAGGTGCCTTAGGCATGTCGAAGATATTGTGCCCTTGCAGGATCTTATTTACTGCAATCTTTCCTATACAAGTAAACTATACCATCTATAATGGTGTAGAATAATAATAATATTGTGACATCTACAAATATTAACTCCAATGGCTAACTGATTGTTCCTGTGAAAGCAATAGAATATATGTAGTTTGACTTTTTGGACAAAATATACGTTGAATAATTTCTATATTTCCTTGGAAACCCACCTGATTTTACTCTATATTTATTTAATTTAATTTAATTTAAAGTCGAACTATGGTCAGTCGACTGTTTAAAAGTAAAAACAATTAATTAACCTAACACTTTGTATATTAAGAGTTAAAGATATAATAATAAGAGCAATTTTAATAATTAATAATCATAATTTTCCTCCGGCAGCTTAATGATATAGGTATCTGTACCTACCTTATAAAGTCGGAGATATCCCCTAAGGTGCTAAGCAAACGTCTGTCAAAAGTGAACATAACCTCTACCTGGGTATATGAGTAGGTATACACTCAATATCAATATTAATATCCGAATATCATCGGAATATCTCAGATATATATCGATATTCTTTCGCTTGATAGTTCCCACAGTGCAATCCATTTGTGAAGCTAACTTGTATTGGCTCGCAAATGTCTCAATTAGATGCTTGCCCCATCGCAAGGATGCCACTGCCTCGCGGTCCATTTTCGTCATCAGCCTAATGACGAATCTAAATGGGGAATCGCAGACTCTCTCAGTCTCCGGCTCAGTCTCTGGCTCAGTCTCTGGCTCAGTCTCTGCCGCTGCTTGAGTCGCGAATCTTGTCACAGATATTTGCAACATTTTGCATGTTGCCTTTGAGCAAAGCCGCCCGCGAGCGACTCACGTAGAGTTAGACGAAGTCGCTGCTGCTGCTACTGCTGCACTCTCCTCTCTCCTTGTCTGCCCTGACTCACACTCTCACTCTCACTGGCACTGGCACTGGCAGTGGCACTCTCTCTCGCTCTGTCGGTCTGCCGCTGCTGCTCGGTTTGTCGGTCTCACGGTGCGCGTTTGTTGTCGTCGTCGCCATCGCCATCGTCGTCGTCGTCGGTTGCCGCTTTACCTGCCGCATTTTCCAAGCGCGCGACTCAGTTTGTGGGCGCCTGCGCGCAAGTGCAGTTTGTTTTTGTCTTTTGGCTCGATCGCTTGCTTCGCCTTGGCTAACGGTAAACGCGAGAGATATACGATATAGCGAGATAATAAAAACAGATTTTCGATCTGTGGGTGCGCGTCTCTGTGTGCAACTTGTTCCTCCATCTCCTCAGCCTGTGAAACGAAACGAAAATAAAAAACACACAAAAGTGCAAAGAAATCCTTTTTAAATTTGCAAATTTCGATTTTTGTTCATTTTCCTTCTTTTTTTTTAAGTGCAATCTTTGCAATACACTGAAAAATATTATAAATATTTTGTTGAAAAGTGATTGAAAATTCGAAAGGAGAAAACAACAACAACAATTCTCACGTCGGGTGTCGCTTCAATTTTTTACCTGTCCGCGTCGCGCAGGATCCATCAAAGTAAGCAGCGACTGGATAAACGCGCCGACTCACGAATTTTCCGAGAGCAAGCGCAAACACAGCTCGGGCACTTGAGCATTTTCCTGGGAAATTTTATGCATTAACTGCGCAGCCTGTGAAAATGATGGTAAGTGTGGAAATTGTCGAAACTGAATGGAAATGGACGAAATAAAAACAAAAGCAAAACGCGTTTAACGAGAATTCTCACATGCCACCTAAGGCAGCAGGTTTTCCACTCTCTGGGGACTCTGGGACACACTGGCACCCGCGGAGTCGGGCTAGGTCAGGTTTTGTACTTCTGCGTACAGCGTGTCAAGGGCTTGTGGTAATGACCATTTCGGGTCGCATTTTATGTTTATGGCACCTCGAAATTGGCTCAGCATCTTCTCTTCTTCTTCCTCATTTTCTACTTCTTCGTCGTCTTCTGCACTTTTGCACTTTCCACTTTCCGATTCGCTTGCTCTTCTATGCTGCATAAGGACGGAGAAATGTCTCGACTCTTGTCTCGTCGTCTCGTTGCTTCCCACACGCGACCTGCAACACAATTGATGCCGTTTCTTTATTGATGAAGATTTTCTCAGATTTTCTAAGACCTTTTTGGAATTTAGAAAGGAAACACCTCTAATGAGCTATAGTTAGCTGTGATTATGTGCAAGTGCATACATATTTTATATACAGTACATATAATAAGCTGGATTAGTGCCCTCAATCCAGGCCCGGGGCAAAACTTCTGAGGGTTTCTTGTAATTACTTTGCTTTGATATATAATGTTTGTAGTTCATAAGGTATGTTACAAAAAGAAAAAAACCGGGTACTAAATATAGAGTTGTCATATCTACACTTATCTGGTATCCCTTACTTATGACATCTTTAATGTAATTTCTTTAGCAGGCGGCCCTTGGCAGGCGGGGGCCCTTGTGCACTGCACACCCTGTACAGACCACTAAAGTTGATTTCAAATTATGAATAATTTTGCCATATCTACACTTATCTGGCATCCCTTACTTATGACACCTTTACTTCTTCTCGTTTTTTTATTGGCAAAATCATCAATAGGTTTTCGTAAATCTATATTTGGGGCTCTTGTAATTTCTTTATTAGGCGGCCCTAGGCAGACGGAGGCCCTTGTGCATTGCACACCCTGTACAGACCACTAATCTATCTTTATCCCATTCCAAATTATAAAATTATTTCCTGTCTCCACGTCCCAAACTCAGTAGTTTAAGAACTAGGCTTTTGTCTTTAGCTTCCTGTACACTTCCCCTTCCCACCCACTCTGTCTAGTTCCTTCTGTGGCCTCTTCCTCATTGGCGTCTTCCCATTGTCTCGCTGCGTGCTGCATTTGACTGGCTGCACGCGGCTTGTTAACGCAAATTGCTCGCCTGACAGTGGGCCATTTGTTGCACTCAATGGACACCTGTAATTTTTGCGACTAATCAAAGGGTGCGCCTGTTGCGAGTTGTCTTATTGTCAGGTTGCCTTGTTAGCCAGTTGCAAGTTGCAAGTTGGCTAAAACTGCCAAGGCATTCCACTTTCCACTTGCCAATGCATTTGCCATGAATTTAGCAATTAAATGAATTATCACATCAACACGTTCATGCGTCGTCGCATCTCTCTCTCTCTCTCTCTCTCTCTCTGTGTCTCTCTTCCTGTCCACGGAAAAGCCATGACAATGAAAGCCGCATCAGTCAATTAAAGTGCCATCATCAAGCGATTGTATAATTGTGGCCCGTGCGCAGCTTTGGACGCATTAAACAGTCAATGACATACACACACACACACACACTCACACACGCATACTCACACGTACAGAGGCACACACACACACACTCCCTGCGCACGCACCCCTGGTCAGCATTTGAACTAATCAAATGCAATCCAACAATTGCACAATACGATTTACAATTGAAGCCAAAATTGCCCCAGCTCAGGTGCTACAACTACAACTACATACGTGCCCCGTCTTATCCCCATTATCCATTATCCATTATGCACACCGCCTAGACATGCATGTGCATGTACAATACATGTTTCTACCTGTTCGTATGCGTGTCGCGTTCACCCACTCTTTTCCCATTTGTTTCACTTTTTCAATTGAAATGCACTGGACGCGGCACCTGTTACGCATGCCGTGCCACCCTGTTTTCCTCCCCTCTCCCGCATTGAACCGCAACTGTGCTTTAAAACAATAACAATAAGATTAACATTAACTGTAGCTCCAACAATGACCAAATAACAAGTGAAATATATATATATTTAAGCATAACTTTTGGGCTTTGCCGGTTTCGGTTTCTGTTTTGGGTTATACATATTTATGTAATGCGTTCGCTGTGCTTTTTGCATGCCAAAAAGCCAAAGAGCCGCATCGATCTTTCATTTCTTTGCCTGTCAAAAGAAAGCAAAAGTCAAGCTGAAACCCCTTAAAGCCAAGTAATACCCAGCTAATTGGCATGCTCGATTGCAGTTCGCCCCTATCGTCCAATTGCCATCGATAGGGCCAAGTACGAGTATAGGGTGCGATGGTAACTTGGGGCACTATGACGGCGCCTCGCTTTGTGCGCCCTGTGATGATTGACGGTGCCCTTGGGCAACTCTCTGTAGAGCAATTGTTATACGAGTATGTTCAGCATTGAAATGCAATCAATTGTGGACAAATACAGTAGGTGGTTATAGCAAGATTCCTGCGATATAAAATTCATAAATATTTGTACAGGTTCCGCTGAGGAACACCATCACTGATCCTTTGTATTCCATATTAATTATACATCATCATCAAGTAAAATATGTTCAGCGCTGAATTTCAAAAGATTAAACTTAAATAAAGAAGTTACTGTTTGTAGCTAGTTACTATGATGTATTTTTGTACTCATTTCCTTGAGGTATACAACTTTTATAGTACATCTTTAGACCTTTATATTCCAGGTTTATCATATGTCACATTAATCGAAATATGTATAGTTTAATTTTAAGTAATTAGGCTTGAATAAAGTGGATACTTGTCGCAAACATATGTAGAATCCTAGTAAGTATTTTTGTACCCATTTATTTTACTGTTGTACTACACTAATTTTATAGTACGCTACCCAATTCAGTCAACAGGTGCTTGTAGCCACATTCCTATGAGATTTTGTACTCATTTCCCTTAGGTACACCACTAAAGCAGTATTCCATATTTGTAATACATGATAGGGGAATGTGTTGTTATGTAGTAGATACCTTATAACACAGCCACCCATACAGTTTTCCAACAATTTTTACCATTTTGAAGTGAAACTCTCTAGTGAATGGTTAGAAATTTCATTGCATAAACAATATCATTTCCCTTTTGGCCAGCAAACTTCCGTTGAAATGTTCGACTGATTTGCATAGAAACTAACGAGAGTTCTCTTGTGGAGGCTCAACGACTAGCACTTACTGTATACACTCTATAAATTAGAGCAGTATATCATTCTGGTACACTTTAATATTGTATATAGATAATACATTCATCTATCGATAGAATTCATTCATTACACAGCAAAAGGGGAGCATTGATACTTGGAAATATTCTCGAAACACCCTGTTGCTGCGTGTAGCACCCACACAGGGTATATACAATAATTCACAGACTCTCGTGATTAACAATCCATCGAGAAAGTTTAACAAATTTGCATATCCGATTCATGTTTATCATTTGGCGAATTGTCGCCAACTGATTAAGTTGCGGATTAAAGATGTGATGCGATACGAAACGAAACCGGTTGCGTAATCGTTCAATTGCAAGATATTTTATGGAGAGGGGGGAGGGGGTAGTATTTATAATGCATATGGCAAATCTGCACATATTACGCATTCGCAGTGTGTTACACGTTCCTTTCGACACGATGTTATGGATTTAATAATGCGCTCTCAGTTGTCTCGCTGTTGATTTAAGAGGCGGCCAATTAAGACGGTGCCCAAGTAAATATCTTGAAATTAATGACAGCGACGCCAGCGAATGAAAACAATAAACAATACAATAATAATAATAACAATACCAACAACAATAATGATAATAATAATAATGCCATATTATGTTTTATACCATTTAAAAGCGCTCTTGCGTCGCGTCATTTAATTATGACCAAAATATATTATGCGGCTTTGCGGCTCTTTGACTCTCTTCCTTCATTATGCCCTTTTTTATGGACCAAAACAAAGCAACAACACAAAAAGCTCGAAACAAAAAAAAAGAAAAAAAAAAATTCAAATAATCAGTTGCAATTTCACTTCAATTTTAACAACTTACAGCCGAGTGTCAATTATTTATGTGGCTTACCTCGCACCGTCATCGGCGTCGGCGTCAGCGTCGTCTTCGTCTTCGTTGTCCGGTCTCATAATTGAGGCCTGTCCGAACTGTGCCCAAGTTTTCCCACAGACCCGAAAACGCTGCGAATAGGAAAAGCAAACAAGCGAACTGTTTTTCGGCTTTTCCTTTAGCTGGCTGACATAATCCGCAGTTGCAGTTGGGAAAAGCCTCGCAAATAGCAGGGCACCTACTACATTCATTCATTCATACATATGTATGTAACTGTATGGGAGACCTCACACCCCTTGGTCAGTTTGCATCTGCTTAAAGGGCCAGCGATCCATAAAATAGTAACTTAATTGGCATCACTTAGGCTAGGTAACAAGATCTTAATTACCAAAGGGGAGATGATCACACACACACACACGGGCACACACACACACTCGTACACATACTTGACCAGTTCGCCGTTGACCCCAAAAGAAAACCCAAAAAGTTCAACAACAATAGAAAATGGTAAAGAAACGCGCGCTACAACAACAACTTTTACTTTTGTTTTAATTTACATTTTCAACACTCAAGTTCAGCGGCGTCGTTGACGTCGCTGTCGTCCGCACAGTGATTCACAACAGAAAATCTCATTTGATTATGTTTACGAAATTCATCTTCATTTTGCGATAGCATCTAAATTTTCTTAAAAATTTCGATAGTTTCGCAGTAAGTTTTGTAGTAAAACAAATGGAATTGCTTCGAATTTCTTCAATTTAGGTACAATGTGCATGAGCGCCGTGTACTGTGTGTCCGCACAGTGATTCACAATGGACTCTCAATTGATTTCTGTTTGCGAAATTCATATTCATTTTATGCTACTATTGCAGAATTCTCTAAAACTATCGATAGACTTGCAGTTCGAATTTAGTTATTTTCCATTTCTTTCACTTTGCTCCAATGTGCATGAGAGCGGAGTGAAGTTTCGGCTGTGGCATTTTCTTAGCCATTTTCCCAGCTCCAAGGCAGACTGTGCTCATGTACGTGAATTTTCGCGCATGCGCGGTGCCTGAAACTAAAGCATAACCCGCAAGATTCACGAAACCTGCGACCGGTTCTACCGTAAATACGTAAAAAGTTTTCCAAAGCAAAGTCAACGCGCACACGTTGTCACACGTCGCACTCCCCCTCCCCCTCCCCTTCTTACCTCTTACTTTACCTGCGCTGGCAGCAATTACACACGGGCAAGTGCCGCTGCCGCCGCCGCCGACAGAGGCACAGACAGAGGCTGCGCGTGTGAAAAGCGCATAATTTTTGGACACGGACAAATTTTCACTTTTTTTCTTGTGTGTCGTTGTTGTTGTTGTTGGTGACGTCGGCGTCAGCGTCGGCGTCTTAGCCGGCTCTCGGCTTGACGTGCCGGTTGTAGTTATTTTAATTTTTCTTTATACTTTTTTTCTGGTTTTCTTAACCTTTTCTTGCGCCGCGTTTGTTATTGTTGCAGTTGAGCTTCAGCAGCTGCCGCTGTGGGGCGCTAGTTAGTTGGATTGTGGTCTGTAGGTTGTGGGTGACTGGAGCGCCATGCGACAATGGAAATAACAATAAAAATCTACAATGCGCCGATTATGTTACCAATCTTGGGAGTTGCTGTTATTATTATTATTATACTATGACTCGCGCTGGCTCTCTCACTCTCTTTTTATCTCTCTGTTTCTCGCTGTGTCTGCTGCTTGCTGTTGCATCTCTAAAGTTTCGTTTTGTTTGTATTGAAATCTTGTGGGAGACCAACCCACTGCGCCCCAGCAGTTGTCTCTCTAGGGGTCTTGGCCGCATGATTTTCGCTGCCTTTGCATGTTTTAGTGTGTTAGTTTATTGTGAACTACAATCTGCATCTTCCCAATTGTCTTACTTTGTCTTTGCCAACTACCTTCTGTATCTGTTTCCCTCTCGCTCTCTGTGTGGGCCATGAATTGCAGTTTCTGCATGCAGTCAAAATTAGGCATTTTCTTAATACTGCAGATAAGCTTATCGATAAAACAGTGCTGCAAAGCTAACGAAATAAGTGCCCTGCAACGCAGATACATTAGATAACTATAAAATTTTAGTATCGATATTGCAGCAAAATACTAAAATGGCAATATCGATTTTAAGTGTATGTACAAGGATCAAAATCATGTAAGTAAATTTGCTAATATGTTAGCTATTCTAGGACAATAGTGATGCGCACTTTAAGTGCGTTTCCTTGTCTGCATAAATTAATCAATCCTATAACCGTGGGACATATGAACTGTAATTGATAGCAACACAATTACCACAATAACAAACAAAATGAAACTGCGATAAGTGCTGCGCCACGTTGCGGTCTTCCGGGAGTGCCGCGTACCGCATACCCAGTAGCGTGTACCGAGTACCGAAAACCAAATACAGGAATAATATGCGAGCCAGAGCTTCGATGGATGCGATTATGCAAAAAGACAATGCGATGAATGAATGTGTGAAAGTGTGAATGAAACGAACGAATTGCGGATTACATCGACAGGCGATGGCGCCACCTTTCTGATGATTCGCTAACTGATCGATCGGTGGAACGCGACACTCACTCCTATTGTATTGTATTGTATTGTGCCATTAACTCGAATTGCCCATGCAAGGCATTAATTTGTTTATAATGCGATTACGCGACTAAAATCATAGAAAAACTAGTTAATTACCTGCGTGCTGTCACAATTGTTGACTCCACACATTTCTGCTTCTGTTTCTGCCTGTCTTCATCTCGCTCACACCCTCTTTCTCTTTCGTACACTGTCTCCTGTCGTCGCGTCGTTGTGCGATTCCGCATTGCGAAGCAGCTGAGCTGAGCTGAGCTCGCAAATTGCCCCGTCTGAGTGCACTAAAGAAATTGCGCAAATGTCTTTTTTGGCGGCCAGCGAAGTGGCAACAACAACAGCAGATGAGGCAGTAGCAACAGAAGCAGCAGCAACACCACCGCCAAAGCGCAACTAATCAAATTAAGCACCTTTATGAATTTGCCACATTCGAGCGGCGGCTCGGCTTGGTTGCCTGCGGCAAGGCCGGGGGTCGAGGCTGTCTGCAAGAGTAGTTTCGAAATGGACTCATTAAAATCGAAATAAGCCTGGAATGAATCACGAAATGTCACATGATTATGTCTAACAAGTCAATTTACACATGTTCACATAAAATATTATGCAGATTGTATGTTTGTCGCCATCACAGATATAAAGTTGTGATTTCGCTAAATTTTCTTCATATAATCGATGATATACTACTGACCTATTCCAAAATAATAGGTTAATAGAAACCTAAGATATATGTATTTTTACGACAGTACAAATAGTTTTCAGAGGGTTCTTTACAGATTTAAAGATATTAAAGTTTTATGATATACTCGTACATTGAATAATATAAAATTGTCTCTTGACTTTAATGAAATTTGAGATATATTTAATGTCGAGTTTATGTAAATGGTTCTAAAAGTGTTATTTTCTTTTGGTATAATGGTAGATTTGATTCCATGATCTTTTAAATATATTTGCTTACTCCTCTGAAAAATATTTCGACTTTCTTATGTGTTCAAACCCGGAAACGACTGTAGATTTTATTGGCTAGATAACATCAGGAAACTCTGTCTCTCTGCACATATAAGGAAGTTCCAATTCAACTTTGCTCTGGAACTTCCCTGCGAATTGCTAAATTGAAATTGTCAATTATAAAGCTTATTAAAGCATAACCGCAACATTCCTATTGGCTTTATCATCTCGACTGTCTGTGTGTGTGTGTGTGTATGTGTGTGTGTGTGTGTGTGATGGCATATGATACGTTGAAATATGAACAATACAAAGATATCTGAACGGTCGCAACAGGTTGACAGCTGCCCATTGTCGGCTCTTTAATTATGATACAACAATGGCAGATTGTGCCTTGTCTCTGTCGATATGGACATGAATACATACATATGTATGTATGTGTGCATGTAGGTATGTCCATTATAATCGCCTGTATTGCCCATCGGGCAGTTTGGGGCATTATCGCGCCTAGTACTATCTAATTAACTGGTCTGATGGTGATGGAGAAGGAGAAGGAGGGGAATCCGGCAAAGAGACTGTGTCACGTGATCTTCCCTTTTGGCCCTATGGCCTAGATAGCAGTGCATAATTTCAGCTTTTCAATTTGTGCAGAGTCATTTGGAAAAGTTGTCGGATTGCAAAATTAAATGCACCGCTGAAACAACAGAAATTTCCGCCCCACGTTGTGTCGTGAATACGGAAAAGTCGCTGAGGCATTTTACTGGAATGTTCATAGTTACCTACAGTCATACATACATTTATACATATACTTTTGTATTGTATTTGCTCATTGTGAAATTCAATTAATGTACTGAATTTATAGGCGTGACATTTTTAATTTTTTGAAAAGAAATGAATCCAAAATTAAGTTGCGAGAAATTTTGTCTAACGGTTTTTTTATGTACGAGTTCGAGAACAAAGGCAGTTCTAGAAAGTTAAATTACTTGCTCGAGTTTATTGCAAAATTTGAATAAACAATAATAATAAAAAACCTTGAAGAATTATTACAAAAGTTGATGGGAGAGACGTTATCTCATTCACTTCGAGAAGCAAGCAGCTTAGTGATATTATAGTGATTTATTATTATTGTTATTTATTTTATAATAATAATATTATTGCCGAGTAATCACATGAATATGGAAACTAACTATTTATAACTAACTAATAATTAAAGTAAAAACAGCTACAATTTGTTTTAACAGAAAGTTTCCTTAGGAATCTAAATACCGTTAGAGATAATGATTGCAGCTAGTGTTAATAAGTTAAAACATCTTTGTGCCTATCGATAATTCAGAATTTTGTCGCCGAAAAAGGGTATGTTTTGGCAGTTCAGTGATAACCTACAACTGGTTTTGCCTTTGACTCGGAAACCCAATAAATTTGTATATAGCGCTTAATGGGTCATGTTTTCTTAATAATCATTTGGGCTTTCATAAAAAGGTCTTGCTTTTATTTCTGTTGTTGTTGTGTTGAATTTCCTAATGTCTGGGGCGTTTCTTGGCTTTTTCTAACGATATTTACGACCATGCGATGAGTATTTTCATAATTAATTTCTTTCAGCTGCAAATGAAATGCACGCCGTGCATAATGTGAATTATTGCGAATGTTGTGGAAAATCCACAGTGCCTTCAGTGTGTCTGTGTGTATCTTTGTATATACTATGATTTTCACGCTTGTGACAGTTTTTGTTTTTGCATTTGCCGCCCCTTTTCACATTTTTGATCGACAATTTCACTTTTCGTTGCCGCCACAGACTCGAGGAAGACGTCGACGACGACAACGCGAGCTCATCAAGATATCAATGTATATGTATATGTGTGTGTGTGTGTGTTTGAGTGAGTGCATCCACATTTATGTACATTTATAATAGATACTATACAGACATGCATATGAGCTCGAGACAGCGGCAGCAATTGCGGTTGCTGCAGCGATGCACTGTGGGGCTGTGTACACAAAATTCATGACAGAAAATGCAACGATATGCTGGGTTGTGCTGCCAACTCTTAGGTTATAATAATGTTTATATGTACTCTTAAAAAAGCTAGACAATTTTGGCAGTATTTAAAAAAAATATAAGCTTCTTAACAATCCATGATTGTCAATTGGTCTGAAAGATGATCCTTAGCAATATATTCATTGTGAAATACTTCCTTAGTGATGGTATAAAATCAAATCAATCAATCAAATCAATTGAATTGATTTCATAGTTAACAACAATACAATTAAATGCTCTTTTGGTTTTTTCATATTCTTGCCTTTCTAAATAAAAATGGAAAATAAAATAAAAATCCATGGCCTAAAAATACTATAAACATTCCCGCTAACACGATTGATCCAATGGGAAAATAGCAGCACTGCTGATGAGTAATGAGAGGGAGGCATTTTATGCAAATTTTAGCATAATTATTAAATATAATAATTATAACTCATTTCAGCACGATAAAATTTCAAAATTATTTCCTAATTACACGAATCAATTATTGTCTATGCGAAATTTTTGATTTAGCCACAAATGAAGTGAAAAGCTGCCACTGTGCTGCAGCCGCTGCTGCTGTTGTTGTTGACGCGCTTCGCAAAGAGATTCCCAGGCGCATTGTTGAATCGCATGCACTTTGGGCTGGCACAGTGGGAGGAAGGGCGCGGGAAAGAGAGGGAGGATGCTAGTGGGGTCGTTTGTCAAACCTTATGGCGTTTTCAAGTGCAAAGCCAAGGTTGCATGCAAGAAGGAGCTGCTGCAGTTGCTCGTGACGGCGCCAGTTGCCAGTTGCCAACGGTGGCAGTTGAGGCAGTCGCCTCCATTATCGACACGAAACGGGTTATAAGGTAGGCGAGCAGGAGAGCAGGCAGGGCGAGTAGCAGTAAGAGAGAGCGAGAGAGAATGAGAGGGAAAGATTCCTCTGCCTGATTCATCCATCAGCTGTGGAGCAACAGTTGCAGAATTTCACTTTCTTTCGAAATTGCGGTGACCCCAATTTATTACCAATGACAACAGCAGCAGCAACAACAACATCAACAACAGTGGCAATAACAACACGAGGCATATACAATATAAACCCAAGAGCAGCCCCCGCGGATTTGATGCTGCTTTTGTTTTGATATCTCGTCGCAGCGCCTCTAATTGAATTACGTTGAGCTTGGACCCCATAAGGGGCAAGAGAGAGAGACAGAGAGAGAGAGGAGAGTTGCTTCCCAAAATAATTATGAGAAAGTTAACGCCCATTGTTGTGTTAACTTCTTTTTCGGCTGCCTCCTCCTTCTCAATCTTTCCTATTGCCATTGATATTGAGCCAAATGCGCGGCTCATTTTCACATAATTAGCGCAGTTGGAGGTTTGAAACTAGCGCCAAAGTCTGAAGATCCGAGTTGATCCTAGGTGTCTGTCAAAATTTTGTAGATATAACGTCAGAAATAATTATCAAATTAGGTTTGTTGGCTGAAACTGCGACATCATTGTGAGACCCAGAGAAAAAAACGTATTTTAAATATGTATGAATGTGTGTGTGACTTTACATGTGTTTGTTTGTTCCAATTCCAGTTCCAGGACAAAGCTGAGCGAACCATTAACCGTTCACAAAATTTGTTCCTGCGATCGATATCGTTCGTTGAACTGGACTTTTTTATCGTTCACGCATCGTTCGTTCGATCTATTTAATTGTTCTTTATGGCACAGATAAAATGTAAAATAACTGGCAACATAAATGTTAAATTTATATAAATTTATTAAGATGTAAATATGTTAATGAAGGTATTGGAACTTCCTCTAAGTCCGCTTTAAAATGTTTGCTGCACAAAGTCAGCAATTCCATTGCATTCCAGTGAATGAGCGAGGCGAATGGCAAAAGCAATAGCAGCGTAAATAATGGCAAATTGCCGTTTAGACGTGTACATGCATGGAAGGAAGTTCAACATATTTGTGGGTTCGTCGAATGTTGCAGGTTGCAGTTTTTGTTTTGTGGTCACTATGCGGCATGGAAAGCAAACACAAAAGCAAATGCAAAAGATAAAGCAAATGACTGGGCAACAGTAAAAGCCGTGCCAAACATAGCTCGTTGCACCGATGATGATGATAATGATGATGACGCCACCTGGTGGCCGGTAGCTCACTGCCGGTTAGGCTCAATTAACAATTTGGGCCACGACCCCGCCCCGCAAAGTGCAGAGAAAGCAAGCAGCAGCAGCAGCAACTGGCCAAAATTTGTTACCATTGGTCACACTTGCAAATACACATGCACATGTACATGTGTACATACACTTAAAACCACTGTGCGAGTCACATATAATTGATTTGCCTAAGGAAAACCACGTATCACGCACAATTACACATGCACATGTATTAACTATGTGTGTGTGTGTGTGTGTGTGTGTGTGTGAGTGACTATGGCCAAACGTCTTTATCTGTACGGTACTTTTGGGGATGTGCGTGCCTTTGGAACTAATTGGCTTTTAATCTAAAGAAGCCTCTTCAAAGTCCATATTCAATTTGGCTAGAAGTGCTTCGTGAGGGAACAGGATGAGGGGATTCGCACTAGAGATGCGTACGTGATTCCCTACACACTATCATCGTGCATCATCGATAGTTTTACATATGAAAAACAAATACTAAGTTGCTTACACGATTTGATTTTATTTAAATTAAATATTTTTTTAATCTTCTATTTCCGATTAATTTCCCATAAGCACGAGTAATGTTCGTCTCAGTATATATATTTTTGTGCATGTGTGGGTGTGTGTTATTTGTACCATTCATAACAGTGGGAAGTAAACATATTTTTCTTTAGTTATTGTTGTGTCTGTTATCATTGTTAACTTTAACTGTCTTTACGCATTCCTGGAATTTGTTATGCTCTTTTTTATAGAAAAACCGTGATTATCATAGCATACCCAATGTCGTCGAGCCATCTTCTGATAGTCTTGTCAGTCCGCTTCGACGTTGTTTTTATCGCCGCAATTAGAAGTCGCCACTCTTTATCAAAAATGCGTAAATACTCGGTTAATCGAATGACGGAACGAGGAAATATCTTTCATATGAATGGAATTTATAAAAGCTTTTGTGTAACAGTTACAGAAGTTGCGATTTGTGAGAGAAGAATGGCTTATTTACTTATGTACACATGTATATATGTATATTTGATTATATATAAATTTTAATATTTCTATAAATGATTCCATTTTGTACTTCATTACAGAAATAAATAAATTGTTTTGCCACTTTGTGGGTTTATTGCCTTAGATCTCAATACAAATTAGTTGCACTCTTACTCCTAAGCTTCCCCCAGTTACCCCTTGGCCAATAAACATGAATTCGAGTTCGGGGCACACAATAATAAGTCGCACCTCAGACCTTGGCCGTGAAATTGTGGCGCATAACCGGCTTGAGTTGGCCTAATGGGTCTCGTCGCGACGCGTCTTGTCTTGTCTCATCTCGTCTGGTCTGGTCTGGTCTGTTTTCATCTTGGAAACGTAAACGTAACCGCAACCGGATCAATAATGCCAATCATTTACGGCCTGCTCCAATTTGGCCAAAATTAATGGCTGCCAACGTCGGCGTCGTTCAATTTATGAGCCGAAAAGTGAAATGTGAAATTTGTGGCGCAACCAGTTGCGGTGCGCGAGTGCACTGCGCGAAAGGGTGGGCTGGGGTGGGGTGGGGAAAGCACAACAAAACAACATATGATTAATGAAACCTTGCTTATGAGTTGAGTAAACTCTTATATCAATTACAGGCAGTAAATAATAATAGAAACATGTTAATTTTCGACGCAAACTCATTTAATTTGGAATTGATCCTCGAACTAGATGAGATTAGACGAAAATGTTTAATAAAAGTAATCCATTTCGGCTTAGTTTAGGAGATATAGCCACCGATAATTGACGGTGTCCCAAATTCAAATTCTCAGTGTGACCTGTGTTAAATCTGAGAATTTGAAAATGCCTTTTAATTACGTTCAATCGAATCGGTTCGATAAGCAAACTTATTGGCAAATTTAAAAATTCATTTTAATTTTGTTTACTAGTTCGATAGCAAGTGAAATTTATCGAGCACACTCTCTCACTCTCATTGCAGGCAACTCACAGCCAGTTGGCAACTCTATGCTCGACACTGGCAATGCTGCTACTGGCAACGACAGCACTGACGCCACCGCAGCCCGCCGATCATCTTGTGCCGCCGCCAGCGCCAACAGCCGCTCCAGGCTCTGTCGCAGCCGCCGCCGCCCCCTCGGCACAGCGACTCACGCACTCGCCAAGCTACGCAGAGCTGCCGGCAGCGGCAGCCGAAGCGGGCTTCATGACGCGCGTTGCCCGCTGGTTCGGCTTGGGGGGTGCCACTGCGCAAGCGCCGCCGTCGCAATCGCTGACACCGCGTGATCAGCTGCAGAGCGCTGCCTCGCACAGCAGCTACGCATACCCGAAGCCGGCGCAGCACTTTGATGCCGCCGGCAAACCCTGCGGCCTGTGCAACAAGTATCCCTGGGTGCCCATGTTCGGCCAGCAGCAGCAGCAGCAGCAGCAGCACCAGCAACAACATGCGCCACAGCATGCGCAGCAGCAAACCCTGCGTCAGCCACCGCAGCAGCTTCTCCTCGGCTGGCAACAGGCGCAGCAGCCGCAGCCACTGGCGCAGGCTTCGCAGCAGCGTCAGCGCGCCGTACAGTTTCCACCGGCGTCGCAGCAGAGCGTCTTCCTGCCCATTTCAGTGCCAGTGCCGGCGCTCAGCCACGTCGCGCTGCCGCCGCTCTACAACGCGCAGCCCTTCCGCCCGCTGATACAGCCCCAATCACAGTCCCACACCCAGTCCCACGCCCAATCCCAATCCCTGTCCCACGCTCCCGCCTTTGCCCCATCACCCTCGCTGGAGAATGTGGGCGCCCACTCGGAGCTGCGTCCAGTGCCGCTGCCCACATCCCGCCCAGCGTCGAGCAGCAACTTCGAGATTGTCAAAAGCCATCGGCTGACGGATTTCGTTACCTCCGTGGAGTATCCAGCCACCTTTGTGCAGTCCCATGCCATCGATCTGGGCCAGACATCACCCCCATCCTCCTCATCCTCCTCCGTCTCCACCTACTCGGCTGCATCCACGCAGCTGCCTGCCAACCACAAGGTGCCACTGCAGGAGCAGCAGCAGCAGCAGCAGCAGGAGTCGGAGCAGTCGCTGCCGCTGCAGGACATCAGCACTGTACGCTATCAGCTGGAGGATCTGAGCAGCGGTGCAGTGCATCAGCATTTGCCCGCCTCGCAGCTGCTCACTGAGCTGGGTCACTTCGAACCGACGCAGACAACGCTTCCGCCTCCAGCGGATAATTATCCAGCTGCCTCGTCACAGCAGCAGCAGCAACAGGAGCAGGATCAGGAGCAGCAGCATCTCTACTATGTGGAGCAGTATCTGGAGCAGCAGCTGCTGGAGACAAGCACCGTGACGCCGCAGTATACGGAGCAGTTGCTCTACACCACGACGGAGCAGCCGATGCCCGCCGCCGTGGAGCTGAACAATCATCTGGCTCCGTTGCGCGATGGCAGGCAGCGAGAGACGCCCAAGCGGCTTCTCGACTCACCCATACAGCATGCACAGGGCGTTGCGCCGCCGCCACGCCCCTTTACCAGAGATCCTGCCGAGCTGAGCGTGCGTCACAGTCAGTCGCCGCCCACGAAGGCGCCAACGCCGACATCGACATACAGCGCCATCGATGCCAGTGGACAGTTTGCTGGCATGTCGCCACCGAGTCCACAGCAGGTGATCATTCCCTACACGACCAAGCAGAAGCCACGCCCCTTTGAGCCGGCACAGTGGACACCAGGCTGGGGCGGAGGCGTGGCTGTGCGGCCGCAGGAGAACGATGTGGATGAACTGCACGAGCAGCAGGAATCCAAGCTGGTCACCTCGGCCACAGCTGCGCCACCTGCTGCACCAGATGCACCTGCGCCGCCTCAGCGCACCACCAAATACCTAACAAAGATTCTGGCCTCCAATCTGCGTGAGCTGCTCAAGCGGGAGCGGGAGACAAAGCGCGGACGACCATCCTCCCCGTCGCCCATTGGCGTGGACATCTCCAAGCTGCAGCACAACATCGATGGCTGGACAGAGCAGGAGTATAACTCATTGTCGCATCGCCCCAGCACACCCACCATACGTGGTCGTTCCAAGCACATTCCCACGGAGTACTTGACCACCACGACGCCAGCGACGCCCACAGCCACTTCCAGCATCAAGATAACGCGCGGTGGTTTCGAACGGGGAGGCGGCACAGGTGGTGCCACAGGTAGTGCTACAGCTGCTGCTGGAGACCTTTCCACGTCCATTAACAATCTGGAGCAACTGCATCATCTGCAGCGTTTCCAGCCCGTCGATGACAATCGCCTCTTGCCCGATTACTATGAGACGCAGCATCGCCAGCGATACAGCACAACTCCACTGGCCAGTGTGACCATGTCCAGCAGCAGCACCACCAGCAGCACCACCACCACAACAGCAGTGCCGCCCACAGCCACGCCCACACGGAATATAGTCACGCCACTGTATGTGCGCACCACGCCAGCTCCCATGGAGCTGTGGAAGCAGGCTAAGGTGGCCATTTTACCGCAGACGAACGAGAAGGTCTATGTGGTGACGCCGCAGCCACGTCTGCTGCAGCGGCACAGCCACGAGCCAACGGCAGCTGCCTCAGTGCAGGCGCCCGTCTATCAGACGCCGTCGCCGCGATTTCCACGTGTGAGGCCCACGCCGGGCACTGCGACAGGTGAGTTGGGTAGATACATAGATTATGTTCCTTATGTGCCTAGATACTGTCTGTCTACGGTTGTGACCATTTGCCCAAATGGGTAAATGTGTACTAGTCCAATAAAAACTTAATATTTTTTTTTTTTTTTTTTTTTATTAACCGTTGAAACCATACATTCAAAATAGCATCTTAACAACACATATTAAAAACAAATGTTAAAGAACTGAACCTCTCGCGAGGATTACTAGCAGGTTAAAAAAAAAAAAAAAAAAAAAAAAATCCTAAACGCATTTTTGTAATGCATTTCCATTGCTTTTCGTTTAAAATACTCATGTCTTTTTGTCCTCTCTCCACAGCTGGCGAGTTGTCTGCTGCCACGCCCACGCCCTCCACGGAACAGGTGCGCAACTACACGCCCGACATATTCGGCCTGATGGGTCTGTCCGCCTACGTGCCCGCCGAGCCGGTGGAGATCATCGACGGCAATTCCAAAGTAAATCGACATCGTGCTCGTCTTGACATGTAACGTTTCTAAAGTTTGTTCTGTCTCCGCACACACACACACACAAACAAACATACACAACACATGATCACTCACTCACACACACACACACTTGCACACATGCGCAGGTTATAACGATTGTGACGTCGGCGCCGACAGCGGCCGCGCTGCAACGTCCCTCAGGCAAGTCGACGATATCGCCCTCGCCAAGATAGACAAACGGATCAGGAGGATCACAAGGAAAGCGGAGAAACAGAGAGAGAGAGACAGAGAGAGTTGTCCGCACCTATTGTAATATATATTTCCCCCCTTCGCCCTCCCACTTCCGACCGCTTGGAAGATCGAGTTTAATTTGTAAGCCTAAAGCAATTCTAGAGTATTCTGCATTTGGTAGCTTTACACACACGTACACCTAGTTCTTTATGTATTGGTAATTTGTTATTTTTTTTTGTGTTTTTTTTCCACACGCACACATCGGCCTGCTGCATCTCTATGTGTGTGTGTGTGCGTGTGTGCGTGTGCGTGTGTATGCGTTGGAGAACAACAAATGCCAATCAAAGTCACTTTTATTCTATTTAAAATGTAAGACGGAGAAAATTGCAAGAGCGTGCTTATCATCATCATCATCAGCGAAATAAATTAATTTTTGTACTTTTATATATGGTTATCAACTTATTGCATTTGGTATCGGAAATTCAAACATCCTAATTAGTTCTTTTTTAATCCTCAAAGCGAAAAGATTGTTTGATCTAACTGATTTACGGCTAAAATAAAAGCTTTATTTATTTTTTATTTTTTGAGAGAATTAGCCTCATGGAGAACCATTTCGCTAAGCCGCGAAACAGAACCAGAGATATTAATTATTTATTATTGAATAACTCCAAGCCAGCCTATTGAGCTGCAGTACCCCCCCCCACACTTGAATGGCATAGGTCAGCGTTGGACGTAATATGTATTTTATTAACAGAGCCTTAGTTGTTTAGCAGCATGTTTACATGAAAATCTATCGCTGCCTCCCTCTTTTAACAGAAATAATTCACAGATAACAGTGTGTTATTGTGTTGCATACCGAGCAGCGCTTATTTTCTGTTAGCGTCAAAAAAGCTGTCAATTTTTTCGTTTTTCAATTGGAAATTGCAACGAAACTAGAGCAGATAGCGACTTGGGGCTGTTTCGATTTCGTTCTTGTTTTCTTCATTGATCAATCAGTACCCACCGCTTCCAAGTTCGAAAAGTGTATAGCTCGCCCAGGATAAGGAAAACCTATTGTAGGCTGACTTTTGAGTTTCTCTCGTTTCTTTTAGATGAAAACCCTTTTTAAACCCGAATTTTAGCGCCCCATGGCGGCGGGGCGGGGAAATTTTTGAATTTAACATTTCACTGTAAACGTAAAATCCATTGAGCGCAAAAGTATCTTACACTTTTTATTGGGTGCTTTTTCTATGCAGCTCACGAAAGTATGCTGCATTTTTAACATTGGTGATTTCAAGTGTCAACGCACAAAAAAGCTAGATTTCTTGCTAATTTGGAACTTTGAAAAAAGCTAGATTTGGCAGGAAAACCCTGGCTTGGAAAATTGCCATAGAATGAAAAATAAATAATACTAAATGTTTGTAGACAATACAATACAATATTTTAAGTGTGAGCTTATTGTTTTTAGCTATTTTTCATAGCATCTGGATTTTCTTCTCTTACAAAATCTGCCAACACTGTTCAGCTAAAAACCTCAGCATTTCAATAAATAAATGACCACATAAAAATAGTTATCTTGTACTTAATGTATTTGTAAACATTTGTCCGCTACTTCAATTTAGCTTAGGTGATTTAAGGCTAGCAAAAAAATATATATATTTATATATAGTACATAAACAGTGTCTGCTCAAGCTCAGCTAAGCAGCTTGCTGCGGCGTCGCCTGCAAAGCGCCTCCACAGTCCACAGGGCGGCGGCCAGAAACGACAAGGCGTCAAGGCAGTGCAGCGCCACCGAGTAGTTGAAGCGATCCCGCACGAGGCCTGTAAAGAGAACGACAAAGAGAAATGAGTTATGATAAGAAGGTGCCTGATTACAGGGTATACGCACCGACAAAGGGACCACCAATTAGGGTAAACAGCCCCGAGATGAGCAACTGCAGCCCAGAGGCGCCGGGCAGGCGATTCAGCGGCACATAGCCGGGTATGATGAGGGGCCAGAATATGGTGCGCACACCCTTGCAGAGCCCAATCCAGACAAAGCAGCCCAGGATGACGCCATACGATCGCGTGCTGGCCACAATGCTGCGTCCAATGGCGATGCCCACGACGCCGATCAGAAAGAAGACGCGATTATCCCACGGTATCTTCTCGGTGAGGAATGGCACCAGGAAGCGCATCGTTATGTCCATGCTGGCCATCAGAGACATGGCCACCGTGATCTGTGACGTATCGAAGCCGAAGTCAGTGAGTATAAACGGCGTCAGGATGGAGAAGTTGAGTTCGCCAAAGTTGATCACTGTCAGGCCGGCGACCAGGTTGACGAACGTGATGTCGCGCAGCAGATCCAGATCAAAGAACGTGATAACCTTCTGCAGAAAGCTCAGTTCGCTCAGCGCAGCCTCCTCCGAGTCCGCATCCTCATCTTCGTCCTGCTCGTTGTTGTTGTTTTTGTTGTTCTCCAGCTCGTTCTGACAGCGTGCATAGTGTGCCCGCTGCTCGGCGCAGGTGCAGTAAAGCTTCGCCTCCAGTTGCGTCTCATCACGCTCGCGTCGAAAATTGTTGGGCCGCAGAAAGGATTCCTCCGCCTCCAGCTCCGTCTGCTGATGCTCCGTGATGGGCGCATGCAGGCGCTGCGCCAGTTCCAGATCCTTGGAGCTGGACACTGTGCGAAAGCGCAGGCCACGGCCGCTGGCCAGCGACAGCTTGGAGCCGTACCAGCCATCGTTGGCGCGCGACAGCATGGGCGTGCCGGGCTCAATGATCTCGTAGCCTGGTCGCTGGGCATCGTCATCCTGGTACAAATACTGGCTGGAGAAGATGCCACCAGGCTCCCGATTACGCTGCAAAGTACAGTGGGCGCATAGCGCAGTGTCTACTCCAGCCCCCACTCCCGATGCCGTGGCCGATTGTAGTTGCTGCTCCGGTGCTGGCGAAGATGCTGTGTGGTATCGCACTGGTTGATAAATCAGTGCACTGACGAAGGCGTGCAGCGAGATGGCTGCAAAGAGCAGCACGGTGCCCTTGACGTCGTAGATGTCCAGCATGAAGGTGACCAGGTACGGCAGGAAGATCGGCCCCAGTCCCGTGATGGTCCACGAGAAGCCGGCGGCGCGTCGTCGCTTCTGCTGGAAGTATGTGTTGATGGCCAGCGACGAGGCCGACACGCTGATGCCCATGCCGAAGCCTGCACAGAGACAGAGAGTAAGATAGAGTTGCACTGGTCGAAGGTTAAAAATAGGGACGGGGAAGGGGCGCACTCACCGTAGAGCAGTGCATAGGCGAAGATGTAACCCGCGAAGGTCTCACAGAAGGCGGTCAGCAGGATCCCACTGAAGCAGAGCAGGGCGCCCGCCATGGCCACCTGGCGGAAGGTGAAGCGTCGGAACATGGGACCATTGAGCAGGCCAGTGCAGGCCGACACCGCCGGATTGGTGTTGATGATCGTTGTCACGTGGCTGCTGGACATGCCCAGCGTGATGAGGCGCTCGCGGAACATGAAGCCAAACTGCTGCAGGCACGGATACAGTGAGAGCTGCAAAGGAATTGGAAGCACGAGGAGCTTAGTGCGGTGTTCAAGCAAACTGCAGCTACGTCATTCACCTACATTGGACAGGCCGGCGGCGACGCACACCAGCCACGCCCAGCCGCCATCGGGAGCAATAAAGTCGGCGCCCAAATCGCTTTTGTCCTGGCGATTGTAGTAGCCCCGCCTACGCTTGGGCAGCGGCTGCGTTGTGGCTGCGTAGACCTTTTGCTCCATTATCCAGTGCTGAAAGAAAACACAGACACACACACACACACATGCAATGATGATCACAGTTGTGTGTGCTCGACTGTCAAATACCCAGTAAACAAGGCTTCCCCTCTTCTCCCACTAAATTATTTCCCAAATAACTTCTCCGTTTATACTAAGATTGTAATTAAACTTTTAGATATAATTTGGGTTGCTATAAATATCATATAATCAGTAAAACGTGTAGATATTAAGTTACTCCTTACCTAGCCCTTTTTTGAACTCTAAAGTGGGCGTGGCAAGTTTCTGTTATCAACTTAGTCTGCGTGCAGTAATTAGACACATTTTCAATGAATTTGGTTGCCTTAGCTCCAATAGTTTCTGAGATTAGAGTGTTCACACGGACAAATAGATTCAACTGTTGACGAATATATAGAATATATAGATAAATTTCACTCCCTTTTACCTATATAAATAATTTATAGAGCTATGTATCATACATCATACGATCCTAGCCTACGTCTCGCGGTTGTTGTAGGGTGCTGAGAAGAGAAGTAGAGTTTAAACAATACGGACAAGATTTATGGCCCACTGGCCAATTAGTCCGGATGGGTAGCTTACACTTTAACGATCACTTGTCCAAATTGAGGGAGACATCTCACTACCTCCTCCCCCCGTGCCCCCTGTGCAGCATGCCACATGCACTCGCGTCAATTTGGTTAGTTTCTCCCTGCATGATTCACCGTTCGAGCAGCTGATTTATGGCACACATACAATATATATACATACTATATATACTATAATCTAGGCTATAAATAGTGTAATCAATCAGTTATAAATGTATAGTGCACTCGCAGTATAGTCGAAGTAGTTTAGCTGTCACATCGCACTATGAACATATAGAACGCTGATCTGATGCGATCGCAGCCTCTGACAGTTGTCAGTTGTTATTCAAAGCATTGCATTGATCTACCTGCTTGTAGTATATAGTAGACTACCTGCTACTGCTATACATGCCTATATATGTATAGCATAAAGACTGTACTGGTCAGTAATCTGGAGGAAAATCAATACTCGCCTCGCTTTTATGGATCTTATCTTTATCTATTGCCTATGTAGCTAACCTCCATAAAAACAATACTAGCTGGTACTGCCAACACACTCTACTCGATCGACTTGGCCGGCGCAAACAACAGATAGACCCTTTGATAACGGCCAACGGGAGCGTTCTCCATAACAACGCTCGATCGACTCGAGCTGTCCTGATAAGATTGTGCCCGCCAATTTTAAGAATCGAATCTAAACAACACTAGTGAAAATTGGGCGGAATTTCAGCTGATCTCGTGGGATTTCAGTTGTTATAGTAAATCATTTAATTCAATAGAAGTGTTTGATTTTATTTACTATACTATATATGTATATATTCTTGATCAGTAGAAGTAACTGAACTGATTTTTACGAAGCAGCTTTACAGCAGAATTACCATACGATTTACTGCACTTTGTATATACATTTAATGAAAGGTGTTCATTCATGAATATACATTCTTGATCTGCACAAGTAATTTACCGATTTTCTCTTAAAAACTTGGGTTATCTTTATCAGTCTGGAAGACATATTAGCAGCAACTGCTTAGCATTAGCTGTACTATATAGTATAAGGTGTTCGTATATTCATTCATGAAAATCTTTTGGTTTAGAGGGAAAAGCACGTCAAATATTGGACACGAGTTTGGCTGTAACATATATTGTAGATCTATCTATATCATAACCTATTTAGAGCGATTTTACTTCACCAGTTTGCTTGTTGTCATGTGCAGCCAATAAGGGCTACGTTTTTGATGATTTAATTAATGGATAATACTTCGAAAATACTCTGATAATACCCCGATAATACTCCAATAATACTGAGATAATACTCAGATAATACCCACTTAATACCACTATTATGCCTGCCGCTGTCGGAGCACATGCCCAGCGGGCGCAAGTGCCCACGATGAGCGTCGTGATAAGCATTTAGCACCCCGCGGTACCCTACTACAGCACCCAATCGGGCGTCATCATGTAATCGCCAGCAGCACAGTGAGTGTGCTTGTGTGTGTGTGTACGTACCTATATGATACTAGTATGACAATAATATGTGGCTCTTCGATTGGCAAGTGCGAATTTTGGCACCTGCACCCGATCTCTTTGGCCAATTTAGACAAAACGGAAAAACCGACAGACACTGTAAAAAAAAGAACTATCGGCTGTCTGCTCCTCCACCTGCACCTTCTCCTTGGGCTTTGCCTTCGCCCTCGCTAGAGGAATTTATTTTTACTCGCGCGCACGCTCTCGCTCGCTCACACACGCACACACAACTTGGGCAATTACATCTTGCACTTTTGGCGGCATCTAATCAAGTTCAAGGTCGCGTTCACGCACAGCGCGGTGGCAGGGGAATATGAAGACGGCGCGCGACTGCGATGCGACTGCGATTCCCGTTGCAATTGCAATCAGTCTGGCCAGCTGCGATTAGTTGGCCCTCAAGTCAAGTCGAGTCGAGTCGAGTCTCGACGCTTTTAGCTGCTTCAACCAACTGAAAACCGATGGCCGATAGCCGCTGCCCGACATCGTTCGACGCTGCTAACGTCGCTGCCAGCGATAGTTGGCGAGAGCAGAGCAGAGCAGAACAGCCACCACTGTTACAGGTCCGATCTGAGAGAGCTTCCTCTATTGCCACACTCCGGTGCAGGTAACTAGCAACGTTTGCAAATTAGTTAAGAATATTAAATAGAGAAATTATTAGTGTTGCAGTTTTCTGATCTGTTCAACTGCAAACACCTTCCACATCTAGATATACATTTACATCCATACATGCATACACTTGTAACATTTGTCTGGCCTGCGCCACATGGCGTATGCTTAACACAGCCAGCACAGTGTACAATGTGATGCACTCGACTATTGTACACCCAACAGCAAATTCTGGGAAAAATAAACCACAGAGACATATAAAAGGCTGCACCTACACATCCAAGCAGACACACACACTCACACACACACACACGCACGGACGAATGCACCCACGTACACACGCACAATTGCATCCCCAAATTAAGGAACAATGCGTTCCTGACTGTGCTGACGTCAAGGCCAAACGTGTGGACTGACCCTGAAACGAATGCATTGAATGTTGCTCGTTGCGTAGGCGTGGACAGCAGTCAGTGGAGTAGGGCGGGGTAGGGATTGTGGTTTGTTTGTTAAAAAGTGAGAGCATCAAGAGCAGGAATTAAAGCATTTAAACAGGCACAGCTTGCCATTGATTGTGCGAGATGAGATTCGGAAAATGTGTGCCACATTTGTGTACAAAAAATCATCTTAAAGATACCAATTGACCTCCATTTAGGGTACTGTATGTGCAGCAACAAATTCGATTTCCCAGTCAACCCTAAGAGTATGCAACATTTTGTGAATAAGTAGTTTATTCTCTTTCAACTGTAAAGAACTGACATCGAATCGATATACATATTGTACATGTTTAAGATATATCGATATACAACTGACATTAAGAAATTATATCAGGATATATCGATATATAACTGACATCGAAATATAACTATCAAGATAACTATACATATATAAAGTAAATCGATAAACTCACATTAAAACATTTATGGATATACACTTATTGATATGTAACTGACATTTAACTGGAACCATCTAGATAAACATACACATATAATATGTACTGACATCGAAATATTATATCTGAATATACGTATATCGAAATACAACTACATTGAACTGGAACTAACAATATAAATACACATATAAAAAATAAATCGATATACAACTGACATTTAAATATACATATATGGATATATAACTGACATTGAACTGGAACCATCCAGATAAACATACACATATAATATGTACCGATATACAACTGACATCGAACTGGAACTACACATATAACCTATAGTAAGTGCATTATGCTATGATATCTGTGGAAATACCTTCACATATAAACATCTACTACAATACATTATGGTACATTGTAAATTGTACAATATATGATATTGTTTAAAAATAGTCATTTCATTTGATGCACAGCAAGTTATGTGATTTTGTTTAGAGAGAAAGAGCAATACGAATACACAACATTGGTTGATTATGTTTTTTTTATCACAAAAAAAAAAAGAAATACAGCTAGCCTAGACTTACGTAAAATACTAAACTTAGCTAGGATATACAGACTGGGAACGCAGACTAGAGTCCTGGATCCCTTAAATTAGGTCTTACGATATAACGAGTGGCTTGAACTAAAGCTTTACACGAATTTACTGTAGATCTGTGGTGCTGGTGGTGCTGGTGATGCTGTCCGACCTAAGCCAGCTTCAGAACCCGGTCGGGCTTGGGTGTTGACTACTCCTCTGGGGGCTGGTATGGCTTGCCCAGGAGACGGCGAGCGAATGACTCCAGCGACCACATCATAAGCGCAATGGCGGTTAGACCATTGATGAGGTGTATGGTAGCCCTGTAGGTGTACAGATCAGTGACGATGCCTGAGAAGGAGGAAGACAAGAGGAAGGAAAAGGGGAAGATCATTAGAGAAAGGTCTAAACCTATGAAGATGTTGCCTTGGCTTGTTGTTTCATTGACTTACCCAGCACTGGACCCATTAAAAAGGAGAAGAACGTGTTGAAGATCAGCTGCAATCCAGAGGCGGCGGGCAGGCGACGCAGCGGCACATACGACGGTATGATGAGGGGTGAGAATATGGTGCGGAAACCCTTGCCGAAACCGATGAGTAGAAAGGTGGCCAAGACGACATTGTAGGACGAGGTCATGGTGACAATGATGCGACCGATGGCAATGCACACAATGCCAAAGGCAAAGAGCACACGATTGTCCAGTTTGACCTTCTCGAGGCACAGTGGGGCCAGGAAACGTACCGAGATGTCCATGCAGGCCAGCAGTGACATGGCCATCGATGCCTGATTGTCAGTGTACCCAAAGTCCGAGAGAATGAGCGGTGTCAGCACCGAGAAGTTCATCTCGCCGAACATCATGACGCTCATGCCGATGGCCAGATTGACGAACGTCAGATTGCGCAACAGATCCAGATCGAAGAACTTGTTCACCTTCTGGCCGAAGGTCATCTTGCGCTTGGCCTCCTCCTCGGCCTCCTGGGCCGTCTCCAGTGCCAGCTTCTCGAGCCGCAGGGCATCAGCTGACTTCTGGAGCAGTGCCTTGTCCTCGGCGCAGGTGCACCGCATCATCTCTTCCCCGGTGCCGGGCTTGGAGTAGATGCTCGCCTTACTGGCATAGCGACCAAGATCCTCGCGTTCGCGATTAAAGTAGTTGGGCTTGTAGAGCGGAACATCGGGGCGGCTCAGAGGCGACTCCTCCAGTTTGTCCAGATTGTCGCGACTTCCCTTGGCGGCGCTGACAGACACGGAGACCTGGCGCAGCAGCACCTGACGGCGCTCGGAGGCCAGCGAGAGCCGCGAGCCGAACCAACCATCGTTGGCACGTGCCAGCATCGGTGTGCCCGGCTCGGTGATCTCGTAGCCAGGGTGCTCGGGATCGTCGTCGTTGAACAGATACTGCGATGAGAAGATGCCGCGTTTGGCGCGCCGCTGATACTGACAGTGCTTGCACTCATAGTCGGACCAAGCGTCGTTGCTTGGTACCAACAGATTTCCATTGGCCTCAACCAGTTCGGGCTGCTCTTTGGCCTCTCCAGAGGCATCGATCTCCGGCTTTGCCGGCTTCCGCACATGCCTCATCACGGGCTGCAACGTGAGGGCGCAAAGTACCGCGTTCAATGCGATACCCGCAAAGATCATGATGGTACCCTGTGCCCCGTACTCGTCTAGCAGGTAGATGGACACATGGGGAAAGATGATGGGGCCCAAGCCCGTGATGGTCCAAGTGAAGCCAGTAGCGCGTCTGCGATTCAGCTTGAAGTAGGTGTTCACGGCCAGCGAGACGGCAGCCATGGCCAGACCCAGGCCGACGCCGTAGGTCAGCGACAGGCAGATGATGTACTGCCACACGGTGGTGCAGAAGGCCGAGCCGAGGATGCCAAGAAAGCCAAGCAGGGAGCCCGCTAGCGCCACCTGGCGGAACGTGAAACGTCGAAACATGGCGCCATTGACAATGCCTGACGAAGCGAACAGGAATATATATAGATAAGGATATATGCAAGTAGAGGGGGTCTGTGGAGACCAATACAGATAGATACAGATACAGATACAGTAATACATATTTACTATATATTACTGTAGCGTACAAGAATATATATAGATTATAGATATGATATATATATTTATATATGTAGATTAAGTTCATGGATACCAGTGGAGATAGATATATTTAGGTACAGTTAGAGAATATATGTTTATTTTTCTAAGCCTTTAAAAATATATATGTATATATAAATCTATTGACATAAAGGATATATGTAGATAATGATACCAATGTCTAGAAATAGATATGCATATAGATTTAAATACATAAAATAGTAAAGTATACAAATTAAAGACGTAAGCTTCCAAAGAGGTATAGTATATGAACAGAGGCAGATCTACACTATATATTGTTATATAATACCAGAACATATATAAATATTTAAAAAGGCTGTACACTCACCTACTAGCGAGGACAGAGTCATCACCACATTGACAATGATCGTAGTGTCCTTCTTATCGAAGCCCAGTGAGGTCATGCGATCCTTATAGATCAGACCGAATTGTTGCAGTGGCGGAAACATAAAGAACTGCACGAGAGAATAAGGCCAGAGAGGAAGAGAGAGAGAGGGAAAGAGAGAAGGAGATGGAGGGAAAGTGACGTTAGCAAAGCCCCTTTTGATCGATTTATGCCGCACTTACGTTATTTAGACCCGCCGCCACGCAAATGACCCAACCCCAACCGGCATCGGGCGCCACAAAATCGGGCCCCAAATCGCTTTTGTCGCGTCGCTTCTTCTTTGGCTTCGTCGTCTCATTGTAGACGGCAGCGTAATTCTTCTGTGTCAGCGTCGATTTGTCCATTGTCTTCAGTAGGCTAGAAGAGGAAGAAAATAGAAACGTTAATTGATTGATAGAGTGTTACTT
This sequence comes from Zaprionus indianus, assembly GCA_018904595.1. Lineage (NCBI taxonomy): Eukaryota > Metazoa > Arthropoda > Insecta > Diptera > Drosophilidae > Zaprionus > Zaprionus indianus. The sequence continues at coordinate 8,757,713 of JAEIHA010000158.1, forward strand.
CCTATCCAAAATTAGCTAAGCCGATCAACTTTTGATCCTAACTTTAGCGGTTCTACTTGTTCGTCAACTCTTCTGTTTCTTTTGCGGTCCAAGGCAATCAAACTGAACTGTTTAAACTTCTATTGTTACAGGGCAATAGCCACTGATAAAAAATATATAAATTTGCTTATTGTTTTTTTGGATTGAAATGTCTGCTTTGGAAGACAAAGGGTTTCCAATTCTCGGCCTGCTTTTCGAATCGAGAACGTGCCTCAATTCGACAATAAAAAAAAGGGAAACAGAGCTCAGAGTGCCCTCTTTAGAGGCAGCGCCATACCGAGCTGTAATTATAATGCATTAATGCATAATAAATTACCATGGGCCCCTCCTAAGTGGGGGCACTGAAGTACTTATGAGTATTATGGCTTTTCGATAAGATAAGTGGGCTTCAATTACAAACGAGCAGGAGACTTACATAAATGACACAGGAAGAGCGAGAGAGAATAAGCTGATGGAGAGCCTGAAAAAGGAATATGATCATCTTCCATTTTCAAGCTCTTCATCGTTCCATTTCTCTTGATCTTCACCTTACGATCATTCTATGCTTTTTTTCAGACGAGTTAGAAAAAGTATAAGCGAGGTAGAGTTGCCAAGAAACATTTTATAATATCATCTGCAAGCCCATCTTCGTACAGAAAATAACTTCCTGCATTCTCGATCGCAAATCGATCACAATTGCACGGGCACTTTTCGTCGATCTGTGCTGGAAAGTGTCGTCGCGTAATTGGGCTATTAAAACTTGTCTAGGGTCCTTACAGCACTACACGGCATGCCTAGGCACACCTCGAGTTTATTGCCTAATGTCAGATAATGTTCTAATTACTGATTGCCATTGGCGGCGTGACGAAGCCAATTGATAGAGGAGCAGGGCCGGCAGGGCCGGCAGGGGCAGCAGAGGGTGTCTTGTTGTGCCTATCACACATTGATGTGTCGACTAAGGTACCTGTATATTTTCTATATTCTATTTTGTGTGCATTGTTGTTGGCACGGAGAATATGGGCGCGTCTCTCTAGCGATTTTGTATGCAAAGCGTACAACGTGCTGCGGCACATGTCGCTCGATCGATAGGCGGCCGAGGCTGAGGTGGGGAAGGGTAGTGGCAGGGGTAGTGCGATTGTAGAGGAAATCACTTAGCGGGTGCGCCCGGTTCAGCGGGATCAATGCAACAGGCAACTGGGAACTGGGAACAGGGAACAGGCAACAAACAGCGGGCTTAATGGCCGATGGGATCGGAATGAAGCCAGCCGCGACTTCATCGAATTGTCGTAATGGCAACCACAGCAAGTGAGAGAGAGAGGGGGGAAGAGAAGCCGGAGAAGGGGCTGGCAGACTGTCGCCGTCAAGCCGGTCCAGTGTAGTTGTAAAAATAATGAAGAGACTGCGATATTAATGGGCAGATACAGTCGCCCTCATGGCCCGCCTTCTATTTACGATATGCAGCGATAATTCGGGATACAAAACTGAGGAACGCCGTCCCGAAGTGAGTGCCTGCTGAACTGGTGCAGCAGCCATTCCTGTCCCGTCTCTGAGGCACTTGGATGTCTTCATTCAGATACAGATAGTCTGTGTATCTGTGTTGTTGTTGTTGCTGTTGTCGTCTTGTTTTGCCATTGAACTCCATCGAAGCGTGCCATAAATTGACGCCCGCTGTCAGAGATCTACACGAAGAGTGACAGAGTGGAAGGAGTGGGTAGTGGAGTAGTGCGTTGGGGAGAAGGGGGTTAAGGAGACTGCAGCCAGACAGAGTTGCAGTGAGCGTGACCAGGAGCAGGACGCAGAACCTGTAGCAGGGCAGCACTTAAGCATCTCACGCTCACCCATCGATCATTCACTTTCGCTTGCCAGTCGAGCGAAGAAAGAGACAGACGCGACAGACGCGTCCACAGAGCACATTAGCAACGCCATCATTGCCATCGTCTGGGTCATCATCGTCATCTTTGTCATTGTCATCATTGTTACCGGTTTGCAAATTGCCGTGGTTTGTCGTCGATCGTCGATCGCGCCTAACTTACGATTTCTGCCAACTCATGCCGAGTGGGTTGTAATAAAAGCTATAGGAGCAGGCACACGCAGCTGGTCAGCTTGCCAAGTAGCTGGTGATTAGAACGAACTCCAAGGCGGAGAAGAAGACGCAGAAGAAGCATAGAGAGCTGGCGAAGGGGCGCGGCGAGAATTCATTCATGAATTTCACAAGCGAATGTAAACGTTGAATAACGACTAGAATTATCATCATTACGATCTTGCAGCACTCGCATTCTCGAAACATTTTCGGCAAGTCATGGCGAATAGCATATATATATATCATAGTCATATCATATAGTACCTATAGTATTATATAATACTAACGTGATTTGTAGTTTCGATCGCAAGTATTTTGTGTATTTTTGATTGCTGCTTCCAACGGATTTCGCGATAAAAACAAAAAGCTCTTAAAAGCAGACGCCAAATACAGTTCGCAAGGGTCGACTAGCTGATACCCTGTAGACAGTTAAGACAGTTAACAGGTGAACAACAAGAATAGCTGTCTATAAATCCATTAAAAAGTGCAGGTGGGAGGGGTGAGTGGACACAATAAGTAGCGGTAAACGAGCAGTTAAATCACAGTCGCTGTGCAAACACTTAGGAAGCGAGGTAGAGGGAGAGAGAGAGAGCGAGAGACCCCCCTGCCCCTTCACAACGGTAGCTTATCGAGCTTCTCTGTCCAGCGGGGGTAATTAGGCTGCGCTGTTGACTCATTTGTAGATAAACCGAAGACGGAGACGGACGCACGCACAGAGAGAGATACCTATGGGCATCGATGGCGACGGCGACGGTGACGTCGGCGGCGGCGCTACTGTTCAGCGCTCTCACTCTATCTTGCTCTCTCTCCCGCGCTGTTGAATCGTTATCGACAACAAGCGCGCAGCCAGAAGACAAACAATAAAACACTTGTCTCCCAAGTTCACATATTTGTACACTTAGCCGAACACGGCGACGCGACAAGGTGTAGCACAGGTGTAGCTAATGATGTGAAAGGGCTGGCGGAGAAGAATGAGCAAAAGGAGAGAGAGAGAGAGGTGGAGACAGAGAGAGACGAGGAAAGAGAGTTCATTCTGGAGATACATTTGTGTCTCTAATTGTGCGTGCAACTATCGCTGATTTATTACTCTCTCTCTCGCTTTACCACTCTCCCTCTCTGTCTCTTGGAATGTTAATGTCACTTTCTAGCGAAAGAGAGAGACAGAGAAAGAGGGAGAAGGAGAGACGTAGAGAAAGTCTGGTAAGCAGAGTTCATTGTGGAGATACATTTGTTTCTCTAATTAATTTATTCTCTCCTTTTCTTTAATTTGCACTCTCTTTATATTCCTCTCTCTCTCTCTCTCCCTCTCTTTATATTCCTCTCTCCCTCTCTTTGTCTCTATCTCCCTCTAAATGTCACTTTGTCACACTCTAGCGGAAGTTCGAGCTTGGCATCGTATCGCCTCGCCAATTGGCAGCTTGTTCGCCATTTAATTGAGATTAATCGAACGGCGCAATTTTTCAATTATTCTCTTGCTGTAGATGAGCGCATGCACTGGCAGAAAAAACGCACAACGAACTAGCAAGGATATATCTTCATAAGGTTTCAAACACTTTTTGCAACAAACAAACTTCTACTTCCAATTCCAATATGTATTGAACTTCTTTTGCCTGAACACTTCGCACTTGCATTGCGCACATTTTTCTCTCAGTGTATCCTGTGTACAGCCTCAGGGCTCTCATCGTTTAATTTCGTTCGCTTCATTCGCTCCGCCGCACAATTAAATTGTGTCAATGAGCGTTGATTAAAGCCCATCGATATGGGCTCGCAAGCGACTCACATCGAGTTAGACATCGTTATTGATTGCGCCCCTTTTGGCAAACGGGAGTTATCAGTGAGAGAGAGAGGGAGAGAGAGGTAGGGAGGGGAGTTGGAGCGCATCGTGTGTGAAACAGATTTCATTGTTACCCGCGAGTTGGCAGCCAATTGTCATGTTGCTGGGCAAATCAATTGAAACAGATCTACAAATCAACCCATTAGCGCGATCTGACAACGAAGTGCGAACTGGGGGTAGTGCAAATTTGGCCACCATGCCCACTTAAGGAGCACTCAATCTGATAGAGAGAAATTATATGGAGATTAATGATACTTATTATATCATATATATATTCTTTTTTAAGCATACAAATTATTATATCATATTATATATATAAACATTTTGTTAGTAACTCTAAATGCATTTGGTATTCATGAAATGCATATCTTATACCTTTTACTTTTACCTATTCCCTATTTCTTCCGATTTTTTTTCCCATACTAGTTATAGATAATAGGGGAGAATTTTATAACATTATGCATGCACAATAGTTAATAACTATTTATAACAGCTCTGGCACTGTACAACTTTTTATGCAAATTTGTATTTCGAACTAATTGTTCATATAAGTGCTTTGGAATATAATTGTCATATTTTAATGTAATAGAAAAAGTACACAAAGGTTACTATAGAATTTTCACTGGTACTGATAAGTTGAATAAACGAATAAAGAATATGGCCTTCCTAGCAAAAATTCCTCGTTTCGAACGATTATCTGGATTAAATGTATATATTTATAGATTTATATACATAGATTTATATTATTAATGTATATCACATATATTTCTTTGCATATTATTTATACGATAAAGTAAATTTGGTTGCAATTTCTTGATAGATATCAAAAACTTGACCTATAGGTTCTATACTATATATTGTATTACATATGCACTATACAATAAGAATAAAAAGAAGCATGTGTGCCAGGTTTTGTCAAGATAAACAGATGCACGGACAGATGCACATAGTCAGATCTACTGTATTCATAATACAATTATGGTATAATTATTATATAATTCTATTTCGCATGTACATATGTACATATTTCCAAATGTCTCTCAGGGTGCGTGAAGATTTCTAGTTTAAGTGACTATGAGTTTTATTTGTATATTCTGTAAAAACTTGGTTCGAATTGAATACTTTTCGCATAGTATATCTGATTGCACTTATATATTATAAAGAAAGAGATACTCCAACTCTAAGCACTAAATATTTCGTTCTTGCTTTCACTAGAGATATCGCAAGGAAAGTCACCAATTGCTAATTTTTAGCATTCACTTCTATGTCTTTTATTTTATAAATCGTTTACCTAGTCTTATGCCAGTTTCAACTATCTTTGATCAGGATTCACACACTGAATTTGCACTATCGAGTGTGCACTGTGGTTCGCGGTTTTGTCCGTGCTAGTCCGAAGCGATCAACGATTATGCAATGATTGAATGCAATGAATAAGGAAAACACAAAATGCGTAACTGAATTGCGTTCTCTCACTCCCTCCCCCCCCTCCTGCTCTGCTTTTCTCTATGTCTTCTTTCGGCCTGACTGGAAGTGGAGTAGACTGTTCTGGATTACGGATTAACTATTCCATTGGCTTTGGCAGTGACATTTCGTGCCATTGATTATGGCAGACGTGTTGTCTACCCGTTGTTGTTGTTGCTGTTGTTGTGGTGTTGTTGTTGTAGCTGCAGTTGCTTCTATATTTAGCTGCATTTCGATTATTGTTATTGCCCTGCGTGTTCAGATTGTGCAGTTTGCCGTAGTCGTCTCTAGTCTCTGTCTGGTCTGTAGTCTGTAGTCGGTTCTGGGTAGCACACTCTGAGCGAGGCCCTGAGGCACTTCGAGTACAGCTGTGCATAAAGGTTGCGCCGCAAAATAATCCCAACGCCCGGCACATTCTCACATATGTGTGCCGCCTTTGTGCCCCTTCTGCTTCTCCTTCTGCTGCTGCTTCTACCTCGACTTGGGTTTTTGGAATTTGTTATTTGGTTTTTTTTTTGTGTTGTTCAGTTTTTGGGTTTTTAGGGTTTGTGTTTTGTATTTTATTTTGAGTTGTGAGTGCGACTCTCTCTCAATGGTATGTGTGTCTCTCTGTGTGTCTTTTGCTTATTTATGCATCTAATGTGCATTTCGAGTCAAATAAACTCACGTACTTCAATTTGACTCCAGTAAAGTGTGCGCCCTAAGTGTTTCTCTGAAGCCAATGAAGGCGATTGTAATTCGAGCCGAACTGCAGCCAAAGCCACTTGAGCCACAACTAGCTAACCCTAGGAACCAGCACCAGCACCAGTACCAGTACCCTCTACCCCTTACCCTACTCCTACTCAGTCCACTCTCTCTCCTTCCTCCTCCTCCCACTCGCTCCAGGCCGTGGCCCCATTAGGCAGTTGTCAATTTTGATGAGTGAGACGCATCACATATGCTGCAATAGAATCGCACGATCTACCCAATCTGGCTCTCACATATGGTATACCACCATAGCATACATACTTGATATACTTATCGAATGGAATGTCCGTAGCATAGTCCAATCTATGCGATAACCGTGAACGCGATAACTAACTGACTAGCGAATCGGCTCTGCCGCGATTTGAATGCATACGCTATTATAGTATACTATTATACAGCAAGTACGCTATATATAGTATATAGTATACGTGTATTCGAATATTCGTGTGTGTCACTGATAATTCGCTTTTTGCTTTTATAACGATTATCTGCACTGAGCGAAACCCCCTTGGCTATTTTCGATTTCATTTTAGGAAATTAAACTACAGATGAGAGAAATACGAATAGAAAGAGTAAAGCAAGGGGGTGGGTGGGGAGAGGGAGGGGTCCAGGTAAATTGCAATTTACCATAACTGAAACTCTCGCTATTCAGTTTCAGGGATTTCAATTTGAAAATCCCATTGACAAAAGAATCGAATGAGCGTAAAGATGAGAACAAAAGATGTCCAGCTAATCAAATTTTACTCACACTACAATGCAAGCATGCACGACCGGCAGATACTCTGCAGCAGTTGTGGTTGTGGTTTGACTTAATTAAAAGTATCCCCTTCCCCCTTTAGCAGTTTTGGCCGGACTGTGGCTGCTGCAGAGTGCACCATGCAGGACAATAGGCGCACTGCCCCAAGGTATACATGGATCTGTATGCGAAGCTCTATGAATGTGGTGTGTGTGTGTGTGTGTGAGAAGAGTGCGTGCTTATAATTTCACTTGCATGTTGCTAATTATCTATTGCAGCTTATCGAAGGACTTTTGCTGCACCTGCATCTGCAGAGCACAACACAGCACAGATGCAGCAGAGAAACAAAGATACAGATACATGACAGAATGTATCCAAAAACGGATACTATACCAAATTTGACTTTCGAACGGATTAAGAGCCTATTCAAATGATATGCAACAATGCGAGCTTTGTTTCGACACACACCGCGGGAACTTTGAAGAGAAGGGGGGGAGTATGAACAGGCAAACACATGCACACATGCAGTGCATGCAGAGAAACATGTACACGTATTGTGGCAACCTCGAAATGTTTCCCAAAAATGTAACATGATATGAACATGTACATATGTACAGTATAGTAGTATTGTAATAATTTGCACATTGCAGGCTTTAATCAATACCAAACATGTAGCACTGCCTGTGTGCATCATTAAAATGCTCTTGGCTAAACCATTTTGCTTTAAAACTTCACATTGATAAAGAGAAACAATTTTGGAAAAAAATCACTGAACATTGCAGAGCACTCAAAACAAAGAAAAAGAAAAAAAAAGAAGCCGAGGGTAAAACACAACACTGGCAAAAAGCATGGCAGAAAAGTATTTGTAATTGAATTTGGAAAACGGTTTCTCTTTTTTTTTTACTTATTTTTGACGCCCTGCGAAGGCTGGCAGGCAAATCCCGGGCCAAACTCAATTTATGCAGGGCGCCAGCGGGAACCCCCGACGAGGCCGTCGCCCATGGCGCATGCCCTGGCCAAAAGGTGTTTTTGCCAACGCTGCCTTTTGCCATTTACCCGCTGCCATTTGCCTGCTGCCTGCTGCCTGTTGCCCGCTGCCTGTTGCCTTTTTCCGTTTGCCATTTGACTTTGACATTGTTTTTGTTTCTGTTTTCTTTGCCAAACACTTGTTGCCTCTTGTAGTTGTTTTTCTTCGGTTCATGTTCGTGTTCGCCTCTTTTATTCTTTATTTTGTTGTTGGTTAACTTACGCGTGAAGTGTTGTTGCGCCTTGTTGTTGTTCTTGAGGTGAGTAGGAGTTCCCGTTGCTAATTTTTCTTCAAGTTCTTATCGGATTCCTTTTGAAAAATAACAAACACGTTCACCAACCATATGCATATGCACATGCACACACGAGCACACTCAGCCACAGAGGGCCACAAAAAAAAAGGTAAAAAACAATCCTTGGGCTCTTTTTTAGAACCTAACGCGGCTCAACGAAACCGAATTTCGACAAACGCGACGATGCGATGTGACAAATGTTGTTAGCAAATCTTGTTAACAATGTTGCCGCCGATGCTGATACCGATGCGCCAGTGCCAAATGTCGATGGCGTTGGCGTAGATGTTGTTGCTGTTGCTGACGTGAGCCGATGCAACTGTTGCAGTGCTGCTGTTGCTGTTGCTGTTGCTGTTACTGATGCTGTTGTCTCTGGTTGACTTCGCTACTCGGCCGGCCGTTTCGTTGTTAACAGCTACGCGCCCAGCTCTCGACTTGCTCGTCAGCAGTTGCTGCTGTCTGCTTTATAGCTGAATACCCTGCACGAACACGTACGCGGGCTGGGCGGGTATATAAGCTGCAAAGGGAAACGAAAGCAAAATCAGTGTGAATTGTATGTTTTAGAATTAATTGTTTTCAATTGCTATCATTAATTAATAATTATTTACATTATTTATTTATATTATATTTAATAATTATTTAATTATTTTTATTTATTGATTATTTATTTATTATTTATTTTATATTAATATCATTATTAGCTTGTAATTAAAAAGTGACCAATTTCACTGTTTATCAGACAATTATAGTTTAAATTTTTTTATTTATTGATATAATACAATGAAAGGTTATTGAATCTATTGCCGACCTTGATAAGTTATACAAATGAATTTATTTTGATTTAAAAATGAATAATTACATTTTTTAATTTAATTTACACATTTTGTTTTATATGTAATGTACGAGGGTCGTTTGATAAGTCCGTGACTTTTTGAATAAAATATATTTTTTTCGTCAAAGAAGCGTTTTATTTCTCAACATAATCTCCTTTTAGCTCTATACATTTAGTCCAGCGTTTTTCCAATTTTTTTATTCCTTCCAAATAATAGGTTTTCTCAAGGCCCTCAAAATAGTCGTTTGTTTCTGTGATGACCCGAATCTCTTACCGCCGAGCCATTTCTTCATGTTTGGAAACAAAAAATAGTCACAGGGGGCTAAATCTGGAGAATATGCTGGATGGGGTAGCAGTTCGTAGCCCAATTTATGAAATTTTGCCATGCTGACACGAAATTCACTTTTTTCCATTTTCGTTAAAATTCACGAGATCGTCTGCTTTCAATGCCTATAAAACGCAAACCAAAAAACGCAGCTTTCTCAAAATTTTACAGTCAGCTGTTAATCGATAACTGCTGACAGGAGCAGTGTTGTATTTAGAGCAGGTGCGCGGCAAATACAAAAAGTCACGGACTTATCAAACGACCCTCGTATGTAAACTTGTACCTTTGAATGAAACAATGAAACTGTTTAACAAGATTAACTGAAAATTTTTGTGTATTTAAATTTTTATTTATATTTATTGTTTTTTATAATAAATGTTAGGGATTAATAAATAATTCAAATATATTTAGTTTAAGTCGAAATTTTATTGACTTTACTCCAGCTTTAATTTAAGCATTATTAATAATTCAAAACATTTTTATTTGAGATAAATAATAAATGAAAAATAAATAATACTAAACAGTAAAATAACTAAATAATAAATAAATAAATGCAAAAACTAAAAAAATTATTAAAAATAATTTAAAAAAATAATAAATATATAAAGTAATTACGAATTGAAAAAATAAATACAAAAATTTGCTAAGAAAATAATATTAATAATTTACTTGTGTTTTCATACATAAGTTAATTAACATAATTATATATAAAATTCGTTATTTCACATATATTTAATTTTTCAAAATAACTTACAGGGTATTAACTTAGCTGCACTCAATTTGTCGATGAGCTATCGCCAACCCACTCACACATGCACTCTCGCAGGCAGGCAGGCACAAGCAGCTCCTCACACACACGCGCGCTCGCTCACACACACACACACGTACACAGAGGCGCACACATGCAGAGCAGAGCAGAGCAGAGCTGAGCGTCTGCCAGAGCGTTGAGCGCGAGTGAGTGAGAGAGGGAGAGCGAGCGAACAGAAGGGGGAGGGAGAGAGGTAGTGCCTTAACTGTAACCAAGTGCGTGGGCCGCCCGTTGGTACACAAACCGGGCTTGAAGATTGGAGCTGGAGCCGGTGCCGGTGCCGGCTCCGCACTTGACCACATTTCTCTAGCACTCTCTCTCTCACGTTCGTTCTCTCTCTCTCTCCAAATGAATTGCAATGATTTGCACATTGGTTTACGGCAGACCGAGCTCTAACCACAACCGAACAACAACAAGTGTAGCGAACATTATCATTCTGACGATTGGAAATTATCAATGTTAATGCCGATCGGGGCGGAAGCGGCACTTTGATTCCACTAGTCGACTCGCCCTGTGTCCCGCCTGTTGCTCGTTTCGGCCACACACGAATTTCGAACGGCTAAGAAGATAAAGATTTAAGCGATAAAATATCAGGTAGATACGTCGATAGATAGCAACAACAGAGATTGATGGATAATCAACTCGGATCGGGGCCCTAATTAGCAGTTCCTGCCTGGGTCCCTGAGTTCCTAAGTGGTTTTACTGCTCTCCCGATTAGTTACGCTTACTTTGGTCAATTCCGTTAAGATCAAATACAATTTCATGGGGCTCTAATCGAACATTGCTATAGTATCATGACGCAACCTGTGCGAACTAAGCTTATCTATTGATCGCACGCGATGGTTACGAATTCAAAGTCGAATTCGAGCTCGAACTCGAATTGTTGCTACTACTAATAACTGCCCTGCTCTTTGCGCTCTTCAGTAGGGTCTAACCTGCTCGACCTATGCTTGGCTTGATGATGTCGTTAGCCCGTTTGCCTCTCGAGTTGACTTTGTAGGTAGCGCATATCCCTCTCTCTCTCTCTCTCATTCTGACCCTTTTTCTCTTGCTAACAGGTGGCTTGTCGGTTGTAAAACAACAATAAACCCGACAGTAATTATATATTAAATACGTTTGTATCTATCTAGCTTGTTTGTCTCTATATACGGAAATCATATGCAATTATCGCTCAGCTCGATGCGTGTGTGCTGGTGTGTGTGAGCACACATGTCTACGAAAAGTAGTCACATATTATAGTTCACCATGAGAATTCATATTAGAATATAATGAGTGTCACTCATTCGGCATTCAGATCGAGGGTGGATTGTGAAGTACTTGTATCACAACACCGATCAGAAATAAGTTCACATTATAATTTTACATAGAGATCGATAATCTTATCTCTGGGAAATCTGGGAAATTGCCGATCGATCAGTCATAGCTGACGGAGCTCAATGATATTTCTAATTGTGCCAATATTCGTTATCTTTTACGACCCAAATGAATAAAGCATAAAGCCCATGTGAATGTTGTGCAAATATAGCAAAATAATTATCACAGCGATGGTTTCGGCCTTAGTCATTGATGATATGCATAAAGTGTATGTTTATTTCTTTGTTTAACATATTTATCAGAGTGTATTTATTTTTATTGCTATTCAAGAACCCAACCTTATTTTCTAGTTTTCGGAATGTTGAACGGGTTGTAAATTGACAGTGACCAAGTTACGTTGCCACTCTCGTATTTTTGAGTATTATTCCCTGGTGTTTGCCTAATATCGGTATCTAAACAGAGTTGTCGCTGTGCGTGCTGTTTGTTATTTGATTTCAACTGTTCGATGTATAAAATGTATCTATGTATATATATGTAAATCTTTAGCTGTTCAGACTCTACGCAAGGCGTGGAGAATTTTGTTTCGCCTTGGGGAAATCTCTCAACTCACTTGGCTTTCAATTAAATAATTAACTACAAACTTATATAGAAAATAATGCTAGCTTGTTTGTACAAACTTATATTGACAATAACAATCGCTGTTCTTTGAACTTTACGTAAGCTAGATCACCTGGCACAATGTACTGTACTCTATATATTATTGCCAATATCGGTTCCTATTCGATTCACTTTCCATGCGTTTACAAGGTATCTCAGCGTCGCACACTCTTGGCCACTTGATCTTAATTGTTTTTCTTTATCTGGCAATTTATTTGATAAGCGAAATCAGTTTCAATCTAAGTACATTCTAAATACGTTCGTTTACATAAGAACCCTTGTGGTCCCGAGATAGTATTGCACCACATTGGGAAATTTGGAGCACACTGGGCAATTCCTAGGTTTTTTTTGTCAAATTTTCTGTGGAATCTACACTCCTGCAAGAAGTTTTGAATGCCCAAAAGTCATACAAATAGAGGGAATTCAGATCGTGTAGATAGTACGAGGGTCGTTTGATAAGTCCGTGACTTTTTGTATTTGCCGCGCACCTGCTCTAAATACAACACTGCTCCTGTCAGCAGTTATCGATTAACAGCTGACTGTAAAATTTTGAGAAAGCTGCGTTTTTTGGTTTGCGTTTTATAGGCATTGAAAGCAGACGATCTCGTGAATTTTAACGAAAATGGAAAAAAGTGAATTTCGTGTCAGCATGGCAAAATTTCATAAATTGGGCTACGAACTGCTACCCCATCCAGCATATTCTCCAGATTTAGCCCCCTGTGACTATTTTTTGTTTCCAAACATGAAGAAATGGCTCGGCGGTAAGAGATTCGGGTCATCACAGAAACAAACGACTATTTTGAGGGCCTTGAGAAAACCTATTATTTGGAAGGAATAAAAAAATTGGAAAAACGCTGGACTAAATGTATAGAGCTAAAAGGAGATTATGTTGAGAAATAAAACGCTTCTTTGACGAAAAAAATATATTTTATTCAAAAAGTCACGGACTTATCAAACGACCCTCGTATGTACTGACCATGACAATGTTACTTTTTGCACCACTTTGCCACTGACCCATAGACCAAATCAAATATTAAGTATCATTTATGGAGGTTAGACAGCGATCAAGCAAGAACCAAGTTTCGTCTTCTAGGGTGCATAATTTGTATTAAAAAGTATCAGTTGCTATTCTATATATGTCTATATAATTGTCAGATTGCAATGTGTGACACTTGGCGCAATCTCGCCAGCAGCTCTAGCTACTCAGTGTCCGTCTGTATCGCGACTTCGTATGGCTTAATGCATTATGCAAATTCCCGATTTAACTGCTGCCTCCTTGGGCCCGCAACCGTTGCAACTTGTCTCGGGATGCGCATATTTGCGGTTAGTTTATTGACCGAGTTCGGGCGGCAACTGACAGTCGGTTGAGGGGAGTCGCAAGGCGAGTACAGAGTCTGAGTCCCGGGGAGTGAGGAGTGTAGATTGTGGAATGCAGAACCGGTTTGGCGATCGCTTGGGGCCCAGCTGGGGCAGTGCAAAGCTCTTCATTAATCAGTCAAATTCGTAGCAGCCAAAGGGTTCTCTCCATCCCTCCCCCCTCGCCCATGTCTTGTCCCTACGCAATGTAAACGTATTTCACAACTTTGTCCGTCACTTGCCTCGCTATCCAATTACCCGCAATTGCATGACACATCGCCCCATGATGAGCCAGGCCCGGTTGGGCTGGCTGGCATGACTTGACTCTTTTCCGACTGGAAGAAGAAACCCAAAGTCGCAGCAGATAAGATACATTTGTATCGGTGCGTGTGCGTGTGCGTGTGTGTGTGCGACTAACTTATCAAATTAATGGGTATTTGAGCTATTTGTTCGCCAAGGTATTTCAGGTTCCAAGTGAAAATATTTCAATTAGATATCCATTTTAGCTTATTTAGCATTAGCCTCACTTTCGACTGTCGCCCCTTGGTCGATCTATTTTGAGGCACTGACTATTTTTAGTATCGTATCGACAATGGAAACAAGCATTCTGGCTCGATTCACGGCTAAGATCTCTAAATGAAAGTATTGAAATTATGAATTGAGATTTTTCAAATTGCTTCGATAACTTGAATGCTTTACATACAATTGATATACGTATATCGTAGAAGTTCCTATATCTAAAGTACCTATGTATATATGTTGAAAATCTTCTTGTATTTCTCTATTCTGTTTGGTAGGTACGAGGGTCGTTTGATAAGTCCGTGACTTTTTGAATAAAATATATTTTTTTCGTCAAAGAAGCGTTTTATTTCTCAACATAATCTCCTTTTAGCTCTATACATTTAGTCCAGCGTTTTTCCAATTTTTTTATTCCTTCCAAATAATAGGTTTTCTCAAGGCCCTCAAAATAGTCGTTTGTTTCTGTGATGACCCGAATCTCTTACCGCCGAGCCATTTCTTCATGTTTGGAAACAAAAAATAGTCACAGGGGGCTAAATCTGGAGAATATGCTGGATGGGGTAGCAGTTCGTAGCCCAATTTATGAAATTTTGCCATGCTGACACGAAATTCACTTTTTTCCATTTTCGTTAAAATTCACGAGATCGTCTGCTTTCAATGCCTATAAAACGCAAACCAAAAAACGCAGCTTTCTCAAAATTTTACAGTCAGCTGTTAATCGATAACTGCTGACAGGAGCAGTGTTGTATTTAGAGCAGGTGCGCGGCAAATACAAAAAGTCACGGACTTATCAAACGACCCTCGTACCTCAAAAACCTAAAGATGCCAATGTTGTTGATCTAGATTGGCCAAGAAATCGAAAGTTGAAGAGAGTGAAACAGAAGAGCGAAGATGGAGATTCTAGACTTAGAAATACTTATTTTAATCTTAAATTAAAGCCTGAGACAGAAGTCCCACAGTGGAGAGCTCAGTGCACGCTGGTAGCTACCCCGTAAAGGTCAAGGAAGGCAGTGAATGATAAAGATCGTTGGCAGTCATACATGTTTGGTATAGACTAGGCACTATAGTATTATTAACAGATATTATAATCGATACACATTATAGGCTACATTCAAGTATATACAAAATGTACACAGATTTTAAAAGTATCAAAAAAAAAAAAAATAGAATGTTAAACAACAACAACGAAACAAAAAACTACTAAGCTACAGATTACATGGGATGGAGCTGGGAACTGGAGCCAGACCGGAACTGGAGCCGGGGCTCACTTGAGGTCAGTCTCTGTGACTGGCGGAGATTTGCGACGGCGGGCGCGAATAAAGTCCTCCAGATACCAGCATCCAATGGCAATGATGCACAGCGCGTTGAGGCAATTGAGCAGGAACGCATGGCTAGTGGCCTGCGAGATCACACCTGGATGGATGGGGTTGAGGTTAGGGTTAGGTTAGTACATTCATCGACAACAGGGCATGCAAGCAATCAACTCACCCAGCAGTGGTCCGAAGACAATCGAGAAGGTGCCGGACATCAGCAGCTGCAGACCAGCGGCGGCAGGCAGACGCTTGAGCGGCACATAGCTGGGTATGATGAGGGACCAGAATACCGTGCGGAAGGCCTTGTTGAGACCAAGCCAAAAGAATATGGCAATCATGACGTAGAACGAGCTGGTCATCGACAGCAGCACACGGCCGAAGCACATGCCCAGAATGCCAACGACAAAGAACGTGCGATTGCTCCAACTGAAGAAGCCCGTGATCAGTGGGATCAGAAAGCGGACAATCAAATCGAAGAAGCCCAGCAGCGACATGGCAAATGCTGTCTCATCCTGACTGAAGCCCAAGTCGGCCAGAATGTATGGCGTCAGAATGGCAAAGTTGATCTCCACGAAGTTGATCAGTGTGATTCCCATGGCCAGGTTGACGTACGTGATGTCTGTGAGCAGATTCAGATCGAAGAAGATGATGATCTTCTTGTAGAATGGCAGCTTCTTGCGTCGCTCCTGCTCCTCCTCATCCTCCAGTTGCTGCTGCTCCTTGGCCGTCAGCTCGAGCGTTGGCTTCAGTGGCAGCTCCTGCTGGCGAAGATCCTTGTCGTAGTCTTGCTCGGCATCATCGTCGTGATCGTGTTGTTCCTCCTTGATGCTGTGGCTAATAGAAATACTACGTTGCTGGCGACCACTTGACGAATCGCGACTATTCAGACGCTTCAACTCGAAGTGACCCGCACCGGACTGTTTATCCCAACTGTTCAGGCGATTCCTTGTACCGGCGCTGTTGAGCGAGGCACGCGAACCGAACCAACCGTCATTGGCACGTGGCAGCACGGGCGTGTCGGGCTCCACAACACTCTTGATAATGTCCTCGTCCTGGTCCTCCAAGTGTGCCTGCGTCTTCTCTGGTTCCTGCGCCTCTGCGTCCTTGTTGCGCTTCACCACATGCCACTTGACTGGCTGATAGACCAGCGAGCAGGCGATCGTGTGAAGCGAGACGGCTGCAAAAATCGCCGTCGTTTCCTGCACTCCCAGTGTCTTTACCATGTGGGTGGCAAACAACGGACAGATGATGGGGCCAAGACCAGCGACGCCGAACTGGTAAGCGGTCGCAGTGCGTCGCTTCTGTTTGAAGTACGTGTTCACCGCCAGCGAGGAGGCCGACACTGTCAGGCCGCGGCCAAAGCCGTAGGTGATCGAGAAGCTGAGCACGTAGATGATGAACGTGTCCGCGAACACCATCCAGAACAGGCCCACAAAGGTCAGCACTGATCCAACCAGGGCGACCACTCGGTATGTGTAGCGCCGGAACAACGGACCGTTAAGCAGACCTGGACAGAGAGAGAGAGGCAGAGAGAGAGATTTAGTAGATGTCAAAGATAATAGAATTCGGACTGTTTGTTTTCGAAAACTCACCTGTAAAGGCAGACACAGCGATCTGTATATTGATGATGGTGGCCACTTGTGTTTTGCTGATGTTAAGGGAGGGCATGTGGTCCCTGAAGATGACGCCAAATTGCTGCGCCAAGGCAAATGTGACCAGCTGCAAAAGATATTGAAAATGTGTTTCGATCATCAATATCACATTGTGATCGATCGATGCGATTTGTACTCACGATATTGACGCCACTGGCCACGGCCACTACCCAACCCCAGCCGCCGTCGGGGGCCACAAAGTCATCGCCCAGGTCACATTTGTCTCGTCGCTTCTTCTTGGTGGGATGCTTTAGCTGGCTTGTTGTTGTTGCTGTTGCTGTTGCTGTTGGTGCTACTAGCTGCCTGGGTGGTATCTCTTCATACTTTGGAGGGGGCGACTGTGTTTCCTGCGACTGTTGCACATCTCTGGGCGCTTGCAACCGCTGTGCCCAGTTGTTGTTGTTATTGTTGTTGTTGCTGCTGCTGCCATTTTTGTAATCGGTCATCTTTTAAAAAGGCCAAAAGTGCCTATTGTTGCATCCCCGGGTGGTCCACAAAGCAAGTCTCGAGTCTGCAAGAAGAAGTGCACAAGGAGGGATTCGATTAGAGCTTTGATTGGCCTGCTTTGTTATAGACCGGGGTATATACAGTACATATAGTACATATATATATTGTAGTTTCTAGTTCTAGCTAGATAGGTTCGATGCTTATGCCGCACCCGAAACATCATCGCCGATTTGCGCTTGTCATTCTGACTGTGGGATTGTCACTGAATACTTATTACTTATTACTTATTAGTTCCCGGACGGACAAAGGCCTCTCAATGTGCACACGCGTCGGACAGACTCTCTTATCGTTTGTCTGTCAAAACAAACAAGTTTTCTCCACGCGAAAACTCAGTTTTCACAATTTCAGACAGATCTGTCCGCATGTGAATTTAATCTAACTTTAGTCTCTTATCAGCACTCTAAAAATACAGAACAATATTTAACGCTCTTTTGCGATCTCATTGAATTTACGATCTCATTGAATTAAAGATCTGAGCACACACGCGCCCGAAAGAAAAGAACTCAGTTAGGACTTAACACCTACAAGTCAATGCACTCGATCCCGAACTGTATCTCGTGCTGGCTTTTGAAACACTAAACAAGTTGGAAGCTCCACTGGCGCTTGTTATGCTTTTGGCATGAGTCAGACCGATGCGATCGTTGAAGATCTCACGAAATGTTTAAAGTGTAAATGAAATTTGCATTCCACTTATGATGAAATTCCCAGAGAGTGAAAACCTTTCTCTCTCTCTCTCTCTGTGATTCTCCAACAAGGATTTCCCCCCAACAAACTGCGATAAGCGTCTAGACGAAATCTGTCTAAAGTTAATTAAGAGTCTTGTGTAGTTGGTTGAATAGTTCTCAACTGGTCAACGACGATAAGATTGTTCGACCAAACACATTATGGTGCGAGGTGTTATTTAGTGTTTGCACTGTTGTATAAACGATCGCAGCACTATCTGACGGAGTCGTAACCAACTTGTGTATAGAGAGAGGCGTGTTAATCAATGGTCTTTATGCGATCGATTATTATGTGAAACTGTGAATATCCACGAAGATATTTCACAAGCACCGTTTATCGTACGTAGCGTACCGCACCGAAGGAACTTCAACCCACACTGGTTGGCAGAACTTCACAAATGAGGCCGGAAGAAACGTCCCGAACTGAACGTAGCCACCGATCGCACTGACCACAAATGATATTTTGGCTGCTCTCTTTTCGACTTAATTGAATTCCCATAATTTGTGTATTTCACTTGTTGTTGTTGTTGGCTTTTGCTGGAAACGTGACGGCCGCAAAAGTAACACCCATTATATAAATACCCCAAAAAAGCGAGAGAGAGAGCGATAAAAAAAAACACGTCAATGATTGCTGTGTTATTCTCGTTGTTATCGCTTTGTTGCCGGACATCGGGTCTCACTTTTTTTTTTTTTGGAATTTGTATCGTATTTGTGGCCGTACTGGGGGACGCTTAGTTGGTCTGTTCGATCGTTTAGACCCTGATCGGGGCGCCTCGTAAAGAGCCCAATGCCGTTTTACGGTATATCGAAGGGGGTCTTATAAACGCCAGAGCCGGCAAAGATATCATCGCCTTTCGTTGGTTATAAAAAACAAAAAAAAAAAACACTGTCAAGGCACACATCGAAATTGGCACGCGGAGAGATAAGCTACAGTAACGGTCTAGTTCCTCGGCGACTTCACCGATAACTCTGGCAGACAAAGCGACCGATCGGTGATCGACAATCGACGTACACTTAACAGGTTCGAGGTTCGAGGTCTGAGGTCTGAGGTATGAGCTGTCGGCTCATGGATCTCTCGGATCTGGCGCCAAGGGGCCCGTTCCAACACGAATGTTATTGGGGGGCAGGCACAGCAACAACTGAATGTGATGTGAGCCGAACAAAAGTCAAAGGGTGCCGTTGTCCGATTGATGATAAGCCAAACAGTTCCGACTTCACAAATCGGATACACGAGAGCGTGGCTTGCCGAGAGAGAGAGAGACAGAGAGAGCAACTGGAAAAGAGAGAGAGAGCGCGCGAGAGAGTGGCTAATCGTCGTTTCGTTTCCTATGTAATATAAATGTAATAATCGCGCTGTTTGTGGATTATCTGCTACCGAAGGTCGTTTACAGTTGTTTTATGTTGTTGTTACTCAGACTGTTCTAATTGTTGCCGTTGTAATTATTATTTCGCTTCTCAAATAACATTAAGAAATTAAATAAGCTTTTAATTGCCGCAACAGTGGGTCATAAAAGTCTCTAGATATGAACCGTAACACATGCTAAAGAGCGCCATATAGATAAAGGACTGGAATAATTTGTCGATATTCGTATTGAAATTGTCGATAAACAGTTACTCGACTTTTTTTGGTTTGTTTTCCATTATAACTTCACTAAACATGCCATAAAACACTCACAGAAAAAAATAATATTAAGTTGAAATTAAAACTTTTAACAAATAATTCTTTAAAACGAACGCGGCAAGTGTTTAGTGTAAGAAGACATACCAGTTTAGTTGAGAAATCGATTTGATTGTTCAGCCTGATCGGGTCAGTTGTCTATACTAATGAGTCGATGGAACTGTTTACTCAAGACGGACGTCGAAATGCGATTTGGACGATTGTCCCAACGAAATGCGCAGAACATTGCAAACTGAGGCAGCCACGCCTGGGGCGCTTAGCCTAGGGTGTGACGGTGGGTGGTACAATAGAATGGACGCCAGAGCGATAAGGGGCCATCGATGCGGTAACTGTCAGGGCAGCGAAGCGCAGAAAACCTTGTCAAAGTAATCAATCAGGAAGCACGTGGAGATATCCAGGAGAAGTCACGATTGTGTCACCCACCTCATAACGATAATTTCAAGGTAACACTGACTCATTACATACGGGTTCATACACAAATTTAGCATATGTTTTCAGGTATGCAGATATCGTGATATAGATGTACAAAGAAGTATATATATATAGAGATATATGTTCATTATTTTATGCTGTTCATGCTACACTATTGAGTAACCATCGAGAATCAGCTGATTGCCGATCAGAACTACTATCATATATAGTATACAAACAGATTATAATGCATTATCATTGTCATTATCAGTTGAATGTAGAAAAGTGTGAAAATGCGAAGAGAGAGAAAGAAAGATGGGAAAAATTCCTTTTGAATCGAAACAAAGAAATTCAACTTAGTTTTTATGAACTTGGCTAAACTGGCTGAACTCTATAAAAGCTAATCCAAGAATAAACAACTAGTTTATAAGAAGCACTTGACAGAGCTTCCACAAAACGCGAAACTCACAGTTATTCGACTGTGAGATACCTACTGGAAAGCTGTTCGAATAGGAAAGAGAACTTAGCAGAAGAATTGTTCGATCTTCATATTATTATGTAAGGCATAAGATATAAAATATATACATTATATATGTATGTATATAAAATAATATAATACTCATTTCAATAATCTCAATTATAATAATTTGCGATTTATTGCTGTAGTATATGATTATAACCCAAAGATAGGCGGCATATTGGGATAGGCTCTCTATAAAAGTTGTCTATAAAGAACAGAACATTGATTAGATTTCAGAAGAATTATAGAAATTACATACTAGACTTGTGCCTTTAGCTCCCAATCAATTTGAATCGCAATAACACTCAAATCTCAAGCGTATTATGGAAACTTTGGCAAATCGACACAACTTTATGATGCCCTCTTGCACTTGCACACCTCTCTCATGCGTACAGGGTGTTTGCACAATGTTTGCATAATAAAAGCACGACACGGTTAAATTATGGTATGCTAATAAAAGTGTTTTACAGCACGTTGCCTGCGGTGCTTGCTTTATGCGAGCCACTGTAAAGCAAATAGGGCTAATTAGCGAATGGCGGCACCAAAGAGAGAGAAAGATATAGAGAGAGAGAGGAAGGGAGAGGAGTTGCAGTTGAAGATGGAGACGGGTACTGGGGTCAGCCTGGCAACAAGGTGTTAAGCTGACGCTTTTGGGCAACTTTAATTTGATGATGACTTTGATTGATCGTCGATAAGGTGGTGAATGGGACGACACCTGAGGTCTGCACTGACAGCTGTGTAGATAGCACAGGTAATTGGCGTGCCTTGTAACCACATGTTATGCCACAAACGGAATCATCAGCAGGAGGTGGGGGAAGGGAAAGGTTTACTGGCCTGGCTCCCACAGGATCTCAAGGGGACAGTGCAGCACGTGCTCATAACAAACTTAATTAGTGTGAAAATTATCCAATAAAAACAACACTTTCCACAACACACACACACACACTCACGCACACACACATACACACACGTTAGGCATACGTTTTATTTTAGTTGTTGTCTCGTTCGTTGCTCGTTCTCAGGGCGGACGGAAAGAAGTAAGAAAAAAATAAAAAACAAAACAAAAAACAACAGACGACTTTTCCGTAACGTTCTCCAGCGCGAACTGAACTGAACAAATTTGTGAATTATAGTATTAAACGGCACAACACAAATACCCATGCACGGGCCTCTCACACACACATAAACTCATACACTGACGCACACAGTCACCGTGTGTGCATATAAATATCACTTCTATTTCGCCCCGCACAGTGCCACCTCTCTCACAGTGCCTGCACATGTTTCTTACACTCACTCACGCACACTCACGCATACACTGGCTGCTGTCCCTGTGTTTGTGATATTTTGGTATGTTTCACTATAGTTTGGATCGGTTGTTGCCGCCTCGCCGCTGCTGAAATTTCTGATATATTTTTTAGGGCTCGACTATTTCCGAAATCACAAAATAAACCCCGCTATTTTGCCCACATACACACACACGCACACACTTAAGTACATACATATGTTCATCCATAGGTATTCGTTATATCTGATAAGAACTGTGTGTGCCTTTCGCTGTTCTTATTTGCCGTTAGTATTGTTATTGTCGCACGATTATCAGTGAACAGACACACATACAGCTCTCTTTCTCTCTCTCTCTCTCTCACACACACACGTACATGGAGCTTACTACACATTCATAAATACATTAAAGATAGGAAAGAGCGATTACAACTTGATTTACCCCTGAGCACAGTGTCCTCATGCTCGTTTTGCGAACTGTGTCAAGGAGTCACTTCGCAGTTGAAGCTGAAGATCGTCGCTTTCATATCGATGTCTATATTCATATCTCATTTTCATGCCGCACAAATAACCTGCGACCCACTGTGCAAATTGCTGAAAATTGTCTCTGTGCCGGGATCCATTGCCAAGGCAAAAGCTCTGAGGCCAAAATCAATTTTATAAATGTATGTGCGAGTATTTAAAAAATTCAGATGACCATATTACATTTGAACAGACAGTTGAGAACAGAATATTTCGCACAGTTGGGTTTCCCGAAAACCCTATACACAAACCAATTATCCCCCGATAGTTTCCATTAGGTATAACATTATCGGCCTTTCGAATTTTTTGCAAAATTAAATTCAAACAAAACTCTTGCATGAATGCATTCAAAACATGAAATTTTAATGAACAAGAGAGTTCCGATTTTGGTATGCTCACTTATAATGAGTTAATTCATGCAAGACTCCATATTACAATATGGCATCAAATCCTACCATATCTGAATCTTTTTGCACTTTTAATGACATATAGTATTAAAGCATGTAGGTATGTATATTTAAAGTTATCTCCAACAAATAATAGAATTCTGAATGAATAGACAATATTTATTGGAATTGTATGTACTGTATATATGTTTATAATTAACAAAGTATAAAGAGATTTCTTCCAAAAAATAATCACTAAAGCTCAAGAAGAGGATGCTTGCCGGGTAGATAATACTGCTGCCCTTGATGACACTTTTCTAATCTTTCTCTCTCTGAATCGTATTATGTTTTTGAAATCATAATGTATGAACGCGCCTTCGTTTGCTATGCCAGGCGTTTCTCTTCCCATTTTTGGCAAAATCGTAATAAAGCGGCGAACTTGAAAAATAAAAATAAAAACCGATTAAAGTACGAAAAAATACGAAATGAAAAAAGTCACTCCAGCGAAGACCTTTGGACACTTTGTTCACATAAAATGGTTTGCATTTTACAATTGTTGTTGATAAGCTGAATTCTTAATTAGTGTTCGCACTTGGGTACAAAGTACAAAGGGGGTGTGTCTATACCCCTCTCTCTTGCTCCGTTGCTGCCTCTCTTTCTCTGTTGTGCTTTCACCTTTCGAATGGGGGCCCAATAAATGTGCGGCCAAGGAAACAATAAAAGCCTTTGGTCATATGGCATGCGAAATATGCACACTCATATATCAACCCAAGAGACCTGCCCCCAAAACTAATAATCGCCACAGTGAGCGCGAGTAATGTTATACGCGTTTGTCAGAGCCAGGGGGTATTTACTTGCAAGTATATCATCTTACACCCTGCAAAAAAGTGGGTACTAAGTGGTATTCTTGATAGTATGCCTTAAATAGCGGTAACTTTATAAGTGTTTTCCTGATCAGTTACAAAGCCAGGTGATTTTGTAAAATTTTACCAATCTCTGAAACTACAGCAACAATGATGAATGGATCTAGCACTGCAGTGTTTACAACTTAACTTTAAAGACAGTAAACACAGAAGTTATTCAAGAATTAAACAATAAGAATTGTCGCACAGGTCTTCTCGTCTGCTTGATCTGTCTCATCTATTTCCTTTCTTGACTAATCGAATTGACTTATACGCTTTTATATATGTATATACAGCTGAAAATAAAGTGAACATACTTCTCTCACTCAGTTCATGTATTGTATTGTATTGTAGCAAGATTTAAACAATTAAGAGACAATTTACTCGTAACAATGAAAAACAAAAAAAAAGCTACATGGTAGCTTTGAATCAAAACTGTTCGCGTTACAATTTAATTGTTTAATTGAGACAGAAATCAATCATTCACAGATCGAATACTTTAATCGAATTCGTAGACTGACAAGTGTAGTGAAATATATTATTGTACATATTTCATACATACATATATCGTATATAATATTCTCTAGTGTTCAGGTTCGAATTTACTCGAAGATGGAACGAAGCATATCACTCTGTTGAAATTCCAAATATTCGCACCCGGAGTGAGGTGTCATTCTTAGATTTCTGTATCTAACCAACGTGTGATTGAATTTATGTTAAGTCAGCCCAAAGTCCAAGGAAGCGAAACCTCGCTAGCTTGATTCAGCTCCGATGCGTGAAAAGCTGATAATGTTGCGATAAAACTGAATACAAGGTGCAATAAATATTGTTGGGCTAAGTTTCATTATAATTTATAGTAAAACATACGTAAATAAAGAAGCCGAGCATGGCCAGACATGGTATTCCCAATGTTACCATAGGAACAAAGAAATGTACTTATATAAAATATAAGTGGAATAAATCTTTGAAAAACTTAATTTATAACTAACAATTCATACGCAGGCTTCTTTTATTCTTCACTCTGAATATAAAAAAATGCTATAGAAAGTACATGATTTTTTCTGCAGTGCACTAAATTCCATGGGGCCATTCACGTTAACGTTTTAGGTTCTTATCGGGCCCGTCAAGTTCGAACTTACCTGGCGAGAACTGAGAATAGCTTGTCAATTTTGAAGCGAAGATTGTTCAACTTAATTCCCAAACAGGAAACCTCAACTCTGGCCATGGCAAAGTTTTGATACCCTCGAAAATATTAACCAAAAGCAATAAAAGTAGTCGACTGTGCTAGCCGTTGTATTCCTTGCCAGGCTGATCACCTATTAAAATTATTTTTTAAATAGGTTCTACAACATGCATTAAAACATATATGTATATGTTCATGCATCTAATTTTATTTATTTATATACATATATATTATACAAACCAGTTAGTTTAGTAAATTTAATGATTTAATAAAATAACATTTTGTTTAAAACTGAAACGGCTAATTTGATAATTTGATGCTGCAAATAGCCGGATTTAACAGATAAACAAGCAGACTCAGCATCACTGACATTGACGGAAAATGAACGCAAAAAGGAGCGATCATGTGTACATGATGAGAAAGAAGCCGAAAGCAAATCGACGACTACCTGTTTGCGAAAACAAGGAAGAAGTAAGTGTCTTCGCTTGATATTCGTATAACACGCATAATGCAGCGAACTCTTATACTGCTCCGGCATAGTAAACTGCGGTAAGTTAGCGTTGCCATGTCAGCCTTTTTCCCATGCAATCTGGCATTTTCTCAATTGTCGGTAAACGCAATCGATTCGAATTCGGTAAAAGTTGCAAAAGTGTTTGTGGTAATCTGGACTCGATATAGAAAATATTATATTTTTTTCAATAAAAACAAAAAAATTTATTGAACCTTAAAAAAAAATTTCCCGTTATCTTCAACTTTGTTCCGCTATGGAGCATTGGGAAAAAAGCCAGATTAGTGGCAAAAAGTAAATTGCCAACACTAGTCAGCACACGCAGAGCGGGACGAACTCTTATACTGCTCGAGTATGCTTAAGTGCAGTTATTAGGAAAGAGAGCAGTGCAGAGCGAAAAATTCTAGTGTGGCCAGCTTGTGTGATACCCACACATTCAGAAATGAGAACGAACTGAAAATAGAAGAGAGGGCACCCTCACGATGCGTGCGCCTTCCATCGGTTTGCTTGAACAACTGAAAATCGGATCAGTCACCGTAAAGACTTCACTGAGGTGGGGCCGCTATGCGGATGAAGCCTTAAAAATTAAAAATTCTAAAAAACTAAAATGTCTTCATATATTTTTGGAGGATAGGTTTATATATAACAAATTAACGATTTGGTTGTTGCTATGCATACCAACCTCGGACGGATGCGGCGTAATCGACCCAACTCCAAGGAGCTCTTTACTTTTTTACAGACCCCACAAAGAATAAACATACATATATTATAGATCAGGATCCTTATGATGCTTACTTATACTTATGGTGGGTTAATCTATCGTCTGATTTTAAGTTAAATTGAATTGAACAACTAGGTAGCATTCGCGCTTATTTTATTAAAAATAAATAATTATAATTCGTAAGCACTTACGATTACAATGTAAGCAATTTATTGTTTTATCCGATTTATTTTGATCGCGCCCACTGTGCAATCTGCCAACTTGTCTCTACTTCATTCCTTCATTCTCTCTTCGGGTCTTGCAGAGCTCTAAAACACTCTCGAATAATGAATTAACCGTTATGCACAGAGAGAAACGACGAAGATGTGCAATCAGAATTGAAACGTAGGTAAAGTGCAAAGTAGAATTGATATACATAACTCGGATCGGCAGATGTGGTAGATCATCATCAATGGAATTGCGTACAGTATTTTTTTGTGTATTAATAAGTTTGTTTGATACGGTGAGTAGAGGGAAGAAACGTGCACATTGTAGAATCTTCTCTTGATGTCGATCTTCTTGCAAAAAGGAATCTGCAGCGAGTCGGCAGCAGGAAAATGTGGCTAAGCCGTCAGTGTTGGTGCCGAGCGTCTGCCGCAAAGATGCCAACGGCACCAGTCTAAGTGTGGAGATACGTCTGCCCTTCATGGACATGGAATTGCATCACGAGGGTCGCGTGCATGTGCTGCAGGCGGAACAGCTGCTGCTGGTGCTGCATGGCCATGAGGTGTTCCACTGGCAGATCGCCAGTCAGGAGAGACGACTTGTGCGCCTGGGCGAATTGGGAGGCCGTGCACGGCAACAGATATCGCTGGCAGCAGCCATTGTTATGTGGCAGGAATACATCTTGCTGGCCGTGGCCCTAGAGGAGTCTCTGGAGATGTATCAGCTGCCCGCGGATGCATTGCAGCAGAGCAAGCAATGGCATTTCGAGCCTATACAGGAATTCACGACGCCGGGGCGAGTGCAGCAGATGCATTTGCTCAAACCCAACCAGGATCAGGTGGTGCTTCTCTTGAACCTCAACTATACGCCATCCCAGGGCAGGCTCAAGTAAGTTGAAATACATAGTAGTTGCTAAGCTACTTAACCGACTAATCGATTTTGCCCAGAACCTTCGAGTGGCTGGAGACGTACTTCAATCCCGTCGAGGAGTTAAGCCTGCCCACCATTAAAGCCTTCCAAGTCGTGGGCCGTCAGCCGCAGTACATTATCACGGGACGTTCGCTGCGCAGCCAATCGAAGGTTTGTTTCCCAGCCTCATCTTTCATTCTCCAACACCGATCCCTTTCTTCCTCTCTCTCTCTCTGCAGCTCGTCTTGACCATTTACGAACTGGAGATACCCTCGCTGCGTTTGCAACGCCGACAGAGTCTGACCGTCCAGGCCCGACATGTGCTGGCGGCACGATTCCGTGGTCGCAATTGCCTCATAGCCTGCAGCGACAGCAGTGTCAACTCGATCTCCGGATGCATTCTCTTCCGCATGGTCGATGGTAGCTTCGTGGTGTACCGCAAGCACATGGTGCAGCAGTTGCACTTCAGTCACCTGGCCGCATCCAGGCTGGGACAACTGCTGGTGGGAGCACGTGCCAATGGCGAGGTGCTTGTCTTCAATAGCCATCGCTTGGACTGTTACAGTGGCTTCGCTGCTGATCCCAATCCCAGTGGCCTCTTCACACATCGCAATGCACAGAACGAGACGTTCCTCTTGCTGGTGCACCAATCTCAGCCTGGCACGACGCTGCTGCGCCTGGTGCAGTTGGGCCGAACGAACGATGCTGCCACTTTGGGTGCCAGCATGGAAGGAAATGATGGTAGCCAGATAATCCCTTAATTGCCCTATATCGATGTCTATATTTATGTCTATGTGTAATCTCCAGATCTGAGCAGCGTGCAACAGCATCGGCATGAGTTCGAGGAGTCTGTCAATGCGCTGCGCAGTATCCTCTTGCGTCACAAGCAGCAACTAGTTGCAGTGCATCGCCTCAGTCAACTGTTGCAGCAACAGCAGCCAAACAAAACACTCAACTTGGAGCAGCCGCTGCAGATGCGTAGCCCAGGCCACGTTGAGCAGGTGCGGGTGCAGGGAACGCATCTCCGAACTCCCACACAGCTACAGCAGCGCGTGGAGCAAATGCGCCAGCATTATGTCAGCGTCAAGCGACCAGTGCGCTCCTTTGGCGTGGGCAATGCCTCCGATACCAGCGACAAGGAGTTGCTCAGGGCGAGGATTCTGCATGTAAAGAATCTCGTCTATCATGGCCAGCTGCTGCCAGGTGAGTGAGTGTCCTCACCGAATGCACAATTCACTCTAGAGATGCTCTTCCAACAGACTACTATTTGGACTCATCTGGACCACCCATACTGACCATCAAGGGGCAACTGGCCACCAAACAACTGCATACAGAGAAACTACTTACGCCTCCAGGTTACAA
This sequence comes from Zaprionus indianus, assembly GCA_018904595.1. Lineage (NCBI taxonomy): Eukaryota > Metazoa > Arthropoda > Insecta > Diptera > Drosophilidae > Zaprionus > Zaprionus indianus. The sequence continues at coordinate 8,786,500 of JAEIHA010000158.1, forward strand.
GCGACCACTTCGCTCTCTCGATATGTTGCAACAAAATGAGCACATGGTGGTGCAACATCTGCATGTGGCACGCATCAACAATGTCTCTTGGTTCGACTTCTACGATTCACTGTTCCTACCTTCGCGCGACAAACAGATCGAGGGTCGTCTGATTGTCCAGTCTCGCGCCAGAGTGGTCAACCTAGAGACGCCGCTGCTTAACGGACTGGTGGTGCGGCAGCTGTTCAACTTGCGCCAGCCACAGGTGGTGTCGTCCAACATCTTCATGTCCGGCTTCTATGTGTCCAAGCTGGAAGCAAAGCTCATAAATGGTCTTAACTTTGCCCAGGACATTGTGTTCCGTGACACCAACGATCCGTTGATTAAAAGTAAGTAGAAGATTAAGTAGATGTTGTAAATGTATTTGATATATTAGTAGCAGTAGCAGTATAAGTAGAAGTAGAAGTAGGAGCTGATCTCAACTATATATTGAAGAGACTCACACACTGTTCCCGCCACCTTACAGCTCCAGTGCGCATCGATCAGATGAGCATTTCGGGGGATTTAATTGTGGCCAACGAATCTGCAAAGCGTCAGATGCGTCAATTGTCTGATGAGGAAGAGGCCGCCAGCCCCGGGCACAGACTGCAGCAATACTACACGGCACGAGTGACCTTGAACGGTTCACTGACAGTGAACAACCTGCAGAGGGATACAAATGCAACTCGCCTGCAATTGGGCGACCAATCGTTGCGGCATGAGGATCTACACTCGGACTACTTGCTGCTTCATGCAGCACAGGTGAGCTCAGACGAACAGCAATGGAGCAACTTGAACTGAACTCTGTTTCGTAGAATATAGATACGCTAGCGTTTGGCAATGCGAAGGTAACTGCTCCCAGCTTGAACAGCGCCCACATTGGCGGTCATCCGGTGGATCAGCATCTGTTTAGTGGCTTCAATCAGCCTTTGGTCGAGACATTCAAGCCGCTGCACATCATCTTCATGGATGCCCGTGTCCAGGGTGACATCAAGTGCCACAATTATAGTTCGCGTCTTGCCGAACTCTCCAAGGAGGCAGTGCGTCAAGGCGAAGCAGCCACCATAACGGGCCACAAGTACTTTGAGGCGCCGCTCACTGTGGAAACTCAGTCCAGCCAATCCCTAAATGGCATCAAGGCCAACGAACTTGTGCTCAAGTCGGAGACTGTGCAGAATTTCACGAATCTCAAGAGATTCGAACGGATTGTAGTCAAGAATAATGTCCATATCGATGGTAATCTAGTTGCCGAAACCCTCAACCGTTTGCCGATCTCACAGCTGCTGGATCACGGCTACAGCTTGCAGCGTCTGGAGCTGCTGGAGAAACCAAAGCTGCAGCAGTTGAATTTCCAGCGTCTCAATGGTCTGGCGTTCGATGAGCTGCTGGACATGTCCAGCGATGGCAACAACTCCAAGCAGCTGCTGCTCCGCAAGCAGCTCATCATTCAGGGCAATGTGCGCTTCGAGGATGAGCTGCAGCTGCAAACCCTCAATGATCTCCACTGGGATGAGTACATGACGCGTCTGGTGAATGCAAATGCGAATAGCGAGATCTCCGGATGCAAGCACTTCCACGAGCCAGTGCTGCTGACAGATGCCCTCCAGACGCCAAGCATAAATGGGCAGGACTTGAGCGCGTTACTGGACAACACTCTGCTGCGTAGCACGCCCCAGTCCATTGATGGCAGCTACACTTTCGATCGCCTCCACGTCGGCAATCTGGATGTGCCCGGGGTGAATGGCGTGCCGGCGAGCAGCTTCCTGGACACACGACAGGACGAGGTGCATCTGCAAGGAGATCTGTATGTGAACCAGCTGAGCATCAATGGCAGCCTCAACTGTGCGCTGCCCAATGATCCACTTGCGAATCTTGATGCTCAACTTGCCCAGCTGCAGCAGAGGCCTTGGAGCAAGCTCAACGTGCTGGGCGACGCCCTGTGGCCAAAGCAGACTTACACGCGACTGGACTATCTGCGTCAACATGCAGTGCGACGAGGCAGTCGTGGAAACTCCACACAGACCATTGCTGGTCATGTGATCCTACATGCTGCCCACTTGGGCACTATACAAAGCCTTCATCATCCCATCTTTGGCGGCAACCTGAACTTGAGTTTTATCGCCAACGATGCTGTATTGCGCAATACTACAGGCACACAGCTGATCGAAGCTCCGCAGGAATTGTTGCAACCGGTGCGAGCACGTGCCGTAAATCTTCTCAAGGATAGCCAGTTTGGGCAATTGAATCACATCGATCTCCTCCGATTGAATGCATCGCTCTATCGTCGCTCCAGTCAGCTTCCCATTGAGGGTCGACTCAGCTTTGTGACGCCTCCCGTTGTGGACAAGTTGCTAGTGCAGGGCGCAGTGAATGGCGGCAATCTCCAGGGTGTCTTTCAGCAAGCCAAAGATGCAGTGTGGCCACCAGTTCGCTTGCAGCATCTGCAGTTGCAGGGCGAACTCCAACTGGGCGACATAAACGGCATGAATCTTGAGTACTTGCTGCAACAGCGTGTGCCACTGCGAGGTGCCACCGCACTGGAGTTGTTCGGCACACTGAACTTCGAGGATCTGGTGCTCGGAGAACGTGCCATGCTGCGCACCATCAACGGCATTCCACTGCAGAGCGTGGTCTACAAACACGCCGAGCAGCTGCAGAGCATCATGGGCACGAAGACCTTCGAGAAGGGCATCGATCTGTTGGGACCGGCGCACATAATGCGACTCAATGGCAAAGATCTCAGTGAGAGCTATCAGCAGAGCATCTTCACGGATCGGGATTACAACATAGATAGTCTGGTACTGGATGGCGCAGTCTTCCAGGCTGATCTGCTGCCCGAGCCACGTACAGTGGATGTGGAGCTGCCACCGGGTCAACAACTGCGCGAACAACTGCAAGAATTGGAACAGCAATTGCGAAGCAGTCAGAGTAATCATAGCAAACGTCTGCTCTACCTGGACTACGAGCAGCAATCCTTTGAAGCCGCATGGAGTGCACCAGCATCGGCAGAGAGATTCGACTTCGAGGCAGCCATTCAGCCGGAGCCATCGAGCATCTGTCAGCTGCAGGAGTTGCATGCTCAGCTGTCCCGAGCCGAACAGCGTGTTTATCTTACCAATGTGAGCCTTTCCAGCCGACCCTTGCGCGCCCATTCGCGACAAGGTGAGATCCATGTCAAGGCGCAGAACTATTGCAACAAATCCAAGTTCCGCGGGCGCATCCACATTAGTTGCCGCGGTCACTTGCACACACTGGCAACACGTCAGCATGTGGAGGATCTGCAACTGAAGGAGCTCGCCCACTACAGCCTGCTGCTAATAAGCACCATGGAGGAGGTGCGTGTGCTTCGCGTGGATCACTCGAACTGCAGTCTCAGCGATTGGCAATCGGTACAGCCTGCGGCAGGTCGCGTCATGCGACTCATTCAATTGGATCCGCAGACTTTGCTCCTCTTGAGCGGTGCGCTGCATGAGCATCTGCCAGCCGTGGCTGTGCATCGCCTGTCACCGCACACTGAACGCTTCGAGCTTCTTCAACTCATTGCAGGTGACTACGATCTGGTCGATGTGCAGGATCAGCAACTGTTGCTCAGTTGCCATCGTTGTCGTCGCATCGATGTTCATGTCTACAGCACGTTGCAGCAGCGATTTGAGCCACTGCAGCAACTGCTTCTGGAGGCACGCATCCAGCAGCTAGTGCCCTTCACCGTTGGCACTGAGCGTCATCTGTTAGTACTAACCATGGCCGGTTCGAGGAATTTCTATCTGCTGAGCTACGCCCACATTGAGGGCTGGCAACAGCGCACCTATGGTCACCTGGGTGAGGTGCTCTGGACGTGGCCCCTTATGCGGTCAGGTGCAGCCTTGGCAACCACAAGCAGCATCATGTTACTCTGCGGCCAGCAGCAATGCGGACTCGTCCGAGCTTTGATAGCTTAGATTAAGATGAATGTAATTCACAGTCCTTAGTTTAAATATGTTAACTCAATGTTATGTAAGAAAAATATTTGTGTTATATCTTGAAATCGAATGTTATTGGAAATATTGTTGATTTGTTATGGAGTAAGTCCTATTAATGAGTAACTCTACGTCTTTGATGGCTTAACCAGAATGTTATTTGTAGTCTCTAGTCTACATTTGTATAATATTGTAATATGCAAAGGAACTATTTATAAAGCAGCTCCTTTTGCTTAGTTATTCTACTGTTGTATATTATTTAATCTGTGAAGGGATAGAGAGAGATATATATATTTATATACATATATTGTAAAGATACTTTGCTAACTTTACCTATCATTTGTAAACTTAAGATCTGTCATATATTATATTTTCTCAAATTTATGTTTAATTCAAATTGTTTGCACGTGAAGATCAAATATATACTACTTATCAAACTATGTTAAGGTATAGTATCTATATTTAGATGCAATTAAACAAAAAAAAATGTATTTAAATTGTAAATGCTAAATTAATTGGAAAAAGGGGTTGGCACTGCCGGAGTACCCCCCATGGAGATTATCACATTTCATATGGTTCTTAACGTATGAAAAAAAAAAAAGTTAATCACTAAACAAAGCCATTAAACCAAGTTTGCTAGGCATCAATGTGTGCTTAGGATCTAGAGATAGTTGAGGTGGATTTAGGCCAGAAGGCTCTTGCGGCTACACTTGATGACATAGGCGGTGAACACGATAAGACCCAAAATGCCCCAGATGGAACTGTTCTGATTGTTGCCATCACCCGTCTGCGATTGTATCCAATCTACATGGCTGGCCACATCGACAAACGTGGAGTGCGGCAGTGTGGAGGATTGGCTGCGCAGGGCAAACAGTTGATTGGACTTGGTCAGCGGAGCACCGGCATCCAGTTCATAGTCCGAATACTTTGAGTGATCGTCGTGCAGGGCGCAGAACTGCGGCGTCTCTGGGCAATTGACACGCAACGTGAGCATCTCATGCAACTCGTGACCCTCGTCCGCGGCCAGTCCCCAGCCACTGATCTGCCATGGCTCTGTATGCTGCTCCTGCCCTTGTTCCGTCTCCTTCACTGGCTCGCTGGCAGCGGGCAGCGATATGGGCTGTATCTGCTTGTGATTGGCAGGCACATCCTGGTCCAACATCAGGATGGCCAGCGACAGATGCTTGGGCGGCTGATAGATGTGCGTCACTCCGTAGATCAACGTGTGAGTTGTGGGCGCAAAGCGCTGTGTGCTGCCCAGCACGACACGCAGCTCCGCCGGATGATAGAAATGCTTGCTCTGATTGCTGTTGAGATCGAGAAAGCTAGTTAGGATTCTCTCTCTGGTTAGGAAACTCTTTTCGTACTTACTTGTACAGGCAGTCGCCGACGGTGAGCACTACCGACGGACCCACCAGGGCGCCAGAGCAGATGTGACCCTTGCCAAAGTAGTCCACTTCCTGGTCCAGCAGGCGAATGGAAGCCTGATACGGAGCGCGACTGTGCCTTCTATTGCTCGTTGCAGCAGACGACTCTATGCCACGCTGCTTGGCGAGCTCGCGGTGCGTGTAGCCTGGTGAGATGAGATGGGAAACGTCAGATTAGACATCGATTATCGCAAGGTGCCAAAATAGAAGCGACCTAGCAACGCCCTCACCCCCAGACCAGCAGTTGCCATGGCAAAAAGCAAGCCACCTAACGCGTCAATGCATTTCTATATATAATATATATACACGAGTGTACTATATGTGGCCTGATCTAAGCACCTTATCAAGGCGTACACGCTACCAGCGCTACCAACCACACCGTCAGCAGCTGATCGACTTGTTGTTGTTGTCTTCGACCGGTGCTATAACTGGTATTTGCTCGTACGATCGTTGAAGAGGCCGCGCGTATATTTGGGTATTATTGGCATTAGTAATACCCGTGATAGGCCGATATCGATGAGGGTGCACGACCGGAACGAATGAGTCGGCTAACTAATTGGTCAAAATAATAAAGACCTTGACCAAGCTAATCTTCTGGCTGTGCTTAATCTGCGGACTACGATGGGACCTGACTTTGGGCACGTGCGGCCGTACCCACAGGTAGGGAGTGATCTGAATACATATACAATAGATAAGCCAATAAGCTAATAAATACCTAAAAATATATACAATACATATATAGCGGAGTGTACTATAGCACATTTTAAAGATTTTTAAATTCGTAAAAAATGTATACATTTTTAAAAATTATACATATTGCCATAATCTATATACGAGGTGTGTTTGAAAAGTAAGGTGACTTTTCAAATTTCGCAGGCAATGTACTTTCGATTATCGATTTTTGTCTTCCAGATCATCTGTACCAAGTTTCAAGTGTATAGCATTTTTTGTTTGGTTGTAGGAGGCATAAAGGATATAAGTGTTTTGCGTGATCGGCGTTTTTATGGCAAATTTTGACCAAAAGAACCGCCGCATGAGCATCGCTCAAGAGGTGTTGAATGACGTCAACGATGAGCAAGATTAACTCAAAAGGGTCATAACTGGTAACGAATCATGGGTATATGATTAAGATATCGAAATGAAAGCCCAATCGTCCCAATGGAAGAGCCCAGGTGAGCCAAGACCGAAAAAAGCACGCCAGAAATCGATAATCGAAAGTACATTGTCCGCCAAATTTGAAAAGTAACCTTACTTTTTGAACACACCTCGTATATCTTATATACATACACCTTACCAACACTATAATTATTCACTAATATAACTAACCTGGAGCTCTTAAGATTCTTTTCATTTCTGAAACACTGTTAGACCGAAAATTTCGAATTGAATATGTATATATCCTGCAAGCACTTTAAATATTCACAAATATATTTAAGCTGAAGTTACGAGTTTTTTACGAATATTATTTTTGTCTTGAAAACAAAGCTATACACTCAATGAAACAACGGGTATCACTTCCTCATTAATTCCCTTTTCCCCAAGGATCAACTTACTTGTTCGCATTTCTGTGCATAGAAATGCAAAGATGAGAATCTTCATCACCCGCTTGAGATGCTCGTTGGGCTGCATTTTTGCTTTTGGGGTTCTTCTACGATCGTCCTGCTGGCCTAGTCGGAAGCAAGTGGGCAGACACTTCGTGTGCACCTTACAAGAGCTCCAAACACTGAATGAATTATTATATTCCTAAAACGTACGAAGGCAAATTCGCAATACGCTTTCCCAGATAATTCAATTTTGTTTTGATTTCGGGCTGATTTCGTTGTTGTTATTATTTTTATGTTCTTGCCGCGCTGTAGTTGTTGTTGTTGTTTTATTTTGTTTATATGTGGTGATAAAGCGACAACATGCGACCATCGACACATAGAGTACATTCATACGAATTCACACACGGGGAATACACACATAATCATAATCGCGAACTGATAAGAACGTTGATTATTTATATTTCTGTTTTTTCAATTTCTTTTTACACCTTTTTTTCGTATTTTATTTTTGTTTTGTTTATGTTCGTATTTAAATTGCGATCAATGCATTTTGAGATGAATTCGAATCTGTTCTAACATTGACATTGCAGGCAGGTTGAAGAGTCATTCCGAGATAAGAGAGTTATATTAATGGATTCTATAGGAGGTTCAACATCCTCACATTGGGTTGGGTCGATGAGCTGCCAAATAAAAATGGGGGCGGGGCTGAGTATCGTTGAAAAACTGGAAATAATCTAGAGAGATAGAATAAAGTAACCTATATTACTTCAGAAATAAAACTATAATGAACGAAAATTCATGTAGCTAAAATCTGATTGATATTTAATAAAATTTAAGTTAAGTGAACTTAGCCACACTGAAACTTATATACCCTTATAGAAAGGTTGGATTATAGCAGGTTGAATAATAACAGATTAAATACAGCAGACTAACAAAATATTAAAACATAAATTGTAAATATATTGGGATAAATTGATTTAATTAATTTTTTGATTTTTTATCAAACCGGTGCAGATAAATAATCTCTGTAACAATTCCCAACAGCACAATCTCCACTAATTATTCATATTCCTTCCGGACAAAGGGACAGACAAACAGACAGACGGACGGACATACGGATAAACGAACGAACAGACAAATGGTCGGACAGACGAACGGCAAGGGTATAGACAATTCACATAAGCCCCATACGGTATACAAGCAATATTTCTATCGATTGTAGCGAGAACTTTGCGCAGAAATAGTTAACTCTATGGAATGCCGGCCATATCAGATCTTCTAGCTACACTTGTCCAAACTACGGTTATCAGTCACACACAGAGTGCATGTCTGGGGCAATTGACAGCCCAGACGGTTGCGACTGCATGTGGCTGAGGTGTAACAGATGTGGCAACCGATAAGGATTAGGATTGTCCCAATGCGAAGGCTTGCGACGAAGAACGGGGAGCACAGCAGACCCGGCCAAGGTTGAACTTATCATAGGAAGCGGCTGATGGTTATCATCTGGGTATTTTTAGTAGATCGAGATACAATTTATTACTCACTAACTATATTTATTGCGTCTTTGACTTTTTAGTTTGCCACCGACTTAGAGACGAGTTTTGCTACCTCAGCCTTTTTCCGAACCGATTTTACCGATCTAGCTTAAAAAATACCAAAATAAATCTTTGAAAATCAGTCTTTGTTAAATTAAAAAGTCTTTTTGTCTATGACCTTCATTGAATCGGCGCTATAATTTTTAAAAATCATTTAACATAATAAACTTTAATAATAATATTTTTTGTAGCTGGCAATACTGTGACAGACACTTTGAAACAGTGCGCCCAAAAGTATGTTACACTATAAACAACTCTCTTTTTTAGGTGTTTTCGGGCGCAGGTACTACAACAGGTTTGATCGATCCTTATCAGCCGTTCATGTTATATTATGTCAGACCTAACCTTGTGAAAAAAAAACTTTTTAATCCTGAAGATCTGCAAGTTAGATGTGGGCTACAAACAATTCCTTTTACCTATGATAAAAGGTAGAATCTTCCAAAAAGACCCCATTATATGTGGTTTGGCTGAACAGCTTGTTAATCTACACTGATCTATTCTTCTCCATTTAATATCAAAAGCATCAAGTAAGCTTGAGTAGCAGCAGAGCCTTCCAGAGCATACATCAATTCATTTTTATGTTAATTATTACCATGTTCCTATTTTTATTGTTAAAATGGGACTTTAACCTTTACTAGAATTTCTGCAGTTGACAAACAATTTAATATATTTTTAAATATTGAAAAAAAAATGTTTTTATTCAGAACTACTTCTTGGCTAAAGTTCAGTCTACAAGTGGCTTAAGCAAAGGAAAACAGGAACCAGGAGACTTAAGGTAAACGTTATAGAGATCACCGCGGCTCCATCGCCACCTCCATTGCCGTTGTCCGGCTGTTCTGTTGTTTCATTGTTACCTCCGGCGTTGTCGTTAATTTGCTGCAATATCCAATCGTAGTAGTATGCCACCTCAGTGTAGACTCCCGGCAGATTGGGTTGGGCACAACTAATGCCCCAGGAGACAACACCTCGCAGTTGGCTCTCACACACAAGCGGTCCGCCCGAGTCGCCCGAACAGGCATCCCGTTGACCCTCCAAATAGCCGGCACAGATCATGCCGGGCAGAATCAGATGACCCAAGTCGGTGTCATTGATGCACTGCTGCTCACCGATAATTGGCACATCCAGGGTCATCAGAAGGTCGGAGTTGTAACCCGACTCTGTGAGGCCCCAACCAGTCACCTGACAAACAACGCCCGCCGGTACTGCCAACTGGCCAAGTGCAATGGGTCGAATAGTTGGATGATTGTCCGGCACCGAACCATCGAGTACAAGCAGCGCAATATCCTTGTCGTATGTGCTCAGGTTGAACTTATCCAGCGGCAGACCCAAATAGCTAATGTTGAAGGTCAGCGTATTGGTTTCGTTGAAGCGATCCAAGTTGCCCATGACCACAATGAGGGTATCCTTGTCCACAAAGGTGCCGTCGTATATGACCTGGCTAAAGCAGAGACACATAAACGAATTGAAGAATTTGAAGAAATGCATAATCGACGAAAGCTTACTCGACAAAGCAATGTGCCGCACTCAGCACCACATTGGAGCGGATCAGGCTGCCGCCGCAGAGGTGGCCCGTACCGAAGAAGTATCCATCGTTGAGGCGCCGCCGAATACCAACCTGATGTCGAGTATTCTCCATTTGGGCCTCAGTGCCATTAATAATGCGTCCAGGATCGACATCAAAGCGCGGACGTATCTGATTCTGGCCTAAGGTAAGAGAGCGAGTCAGTGTAGTTTGGAGTGGGTGGTGGGTGAATAGATGGTGGTCTACACATACCCGTCACGGCGAGAAAGAGCCCGCTGAGTAGCACAAAGATCGCAGTCTGTCCCAGAGCCATGTTCAGTATTAACTCCACGAGCTGAGAACGTCAACTAACTGTTGCGGCCAGTCAGGGACGAAACCATTTGGCCATCATCGATGGGCCACTATCGATATCTCTACAATTAAATCTGGCTCGACATAATCTTATCAGACATCCCATTAGTTGTTGTCGCACCCACTTGAAGCACGGCTCTCTTATATACATATGTCTCATCCCAATCTTCGTGACTGTGCTGACTTCGCCTCTATCGTGCCAGATCCCTCGCATTCGGGGAGTGTTGCGAGGAGTGTTGGGTCTATATATTGCTATATGCATTGTCTCTGATAATTTACTCAAAGTTTTTGCACGCTTTCATATATATCATGGGCTTTTCCCCGTCCGACACACAATATACCCCTAATCTTTGGGTTTAACACACAACTCAGTCAGAATTTACAGTACCCCATGGTAAACTTTTCGTTCTTCTGCATATCAAGTGAAGCCCCTTGAGCAAGACTATTGCGTTACGTCTTAAGTGGATGCCATAAATCTTGCAGGATGTTTCAAGTATTGTCCTCAGTAGAAGTTATAGTACTGGATTGCGGAAAAACTTGATTTTCTTTGTTCGATTCTGATTAGCTATTGTACATTTATAGTTCTTGACCATAGATAAGAACCTGATTGTTCTAACGGCCTATACGGAACTGATTCTCATTTTGAATTGAGAGAGCAACAATATTTTCTGTGAGAATTGAGTTAACATCGCGAGAGCCAACCGATCATACTCATTAAGAACTTAAGGTGTACTCAAAGCTTTATTGATCAGCAAATAGGTTGATAAACGAAATATCAACGTTGGCCCATATTACAAAGAATTCAATAAAGCACCTGGGAGTGGAGCCTTAATTGATTAGATATTTTCAATGATGAAATGATGAACACGCCCTCTCGAGGTCGAAAACCACTTGAGATCCCAATAGACTCGATAGGAACCATCTTCGGAAACACAAACCGAGACAGTACTAAGAAAAATAGACGATATATATATGAATCGCACTTAGAGCATATTTATTTTTATTATTATTATCATTATTAGTATTATTAGTATTATTAGATCATCACTTGTTTCAGTTCTGTTCGGTTTTTCGGAATACTTTTGGGGCCTCTACAGTTGGACGACTATCCAGCTGACCAACATGGAGAGCCACACGCCAGCGATGGCACTTGGGCCAAAAGCTGCGTTTCTATAAACCGAATAGTCCAGAGATTGGTTCGTCTGCACCAGCCAACTGTTGAAGTAGGAGACATTCGCATAGACGCCAGGATAGTTGGCTAAAGCACATCCCACACCGTACGAGACAATACCGCTTAGAGTATTGTTGCACATCAGTGGGCCACCGGAATCGCCCTGGCAAGCATCAACGCCTCCGGCCAAGTAGCCAGCACATAGCTTCGAAAGCGGCAGTGTGCCGTAGCCTACGCTACAGTCGGTATAGCTGACCACAGGTACCGTACCCAATTGAAGGGTGTTGCTGGCAGTGTTGCTTGACTGAAATCAGAATTAAAATACAGTTGTCATGAGACAACTCAACATTTAGATGAGCAGAGGGATAGATAACAAAACAGACATGTAAATATATTCGACTTCCTATAAATGTATCTTGTAGCGTATTTTGTGTTGCATACTTTGCAGGGGTCCCTGCCCCTTATAATACCCTTCTAACGAGCAAAACGATACACAAATGAACAAACATAGATATGTAAATAAAACAATACACTCACATCACTGAGGACTCCCCATCCCGTGACCACGCATGATGTCGACACCGGCAAACTGCTGTTCTGGAGGGGCAGAGCCTTAACAGCCTTCGCCTGCCAAGGGATGTATCCGTTGATGAACATCACGGCAATATCATTGTTCAGTGAGTTGTAATGGAACAATGGATGTACGATCACCTCCTGGACGTAGTACTGCAAGGTGTTGGCATCACTGCTCTGCAGATAGGTGCTGCCCATGACGATCACAAATTCGCCAGCAGTACGATATGTGTTGGTATTGGAGCTGAATGACGAAAGGCAGAGGATCGACAAAGCATTATATATTATACATTGTAGTTAGCCGGAGTAGAAAGTTTACACTCACTTGTATATGCAGTGTGCCGCAGTGACGACCAGACGCTGCGAGACGACAACACCGCCGCATATGTGACCCGAGCCATATCTTGATTTCTCGCGTGAGGTTAGACGCACCGAGACTTGGTACGTTGCATTCTCTATGCTGATCGGACTGCCACCCACCACCTTGGGCTCGATTTTATCTGCATCGGCTGGAACTGCGAAAGATATCAGATGCGTGATAAGATATGGATGACTTTTTTAACAGTTTATTGGGAGCATTGAGAGCACACAAAGGGATTTATCTATGCTTATGCTTGATCAACATACAGATCATAAATATGTGTTCAGGACGAATGTATCTATGACGTGCTCAATGACTGAGTCATCGTGTTTATGTCTCTCTTATCTACGCAATTCGTGGTAACAATGTTTTCAAAATTGGCCGCCCATAAGCTTTGAAATCTAATCACAACTTCAACTGTTTCGGAATTGACAATACCTATCAGACGACATTCGACGCTGACAAAATTGATGACGCTCTGCAACTTTGCACGTGGGTGGTTAACAGTTTTGCGTAGCATATATAACAAATCATACTAAGGCCACAACAAAACAACCAAACGACAAGCAGTACTGGCCGACTGCTAGATACCCTTTCTCAAAATTTAAAAAATTTCTGAGAAACATCGATGTTTGCTGATGTTTTTTACTTGAAACATCGATATTTATCGATGTAATATCGATATACCAATAGGTATATTCTGCAATTCATATTCTTAAAAAAACTTCACTATGTAAATGACATTGAAAGTAATCTTTATAGAATACCTCAATTAGAAATCAGAATTTGGGTTAGCCCGATATTTAATCAACATCGTTCGGTCTTCTATCATTTGATCCTCTAGCATTTTATATACTATGTATAAGTTACCTTGGTACACATACTCAATACATATTATTGCACTCTGTTAATACCATAAGTGACGAAGGAACCAAATGGTACTGATATATACACATATACATGCTGCCATATAAACTATCCCTCGACTTTGGTTACTCTTCACTGATATATATACAGATATGATAAGGCTGCCATATAAACTATCCTTTGATTTTAAGATATCACAATCAAACTAAGGGTTGGTACACAATAATTAAGGTTTGGATCCATGGGTTGGCTACTTTAGGTGCAACTATTTATTGTACTTTGTCATCGAAGACTTGCAATGGGCTAGTTAACGTTTTACGTCAGTTTTGCAGACGAAATTTGATTCAAACAATAAATGGCCAATAAATACTTATCAATTTTTAGTCATTTCATTGCCCAAGCCCCATATATACCTTCTGTGCTGTACAGTACATTTGCTATCTAGATATATGCTATCTTCTTTAAAAAAAATATATTTACGCAATATTTACGCTCAATACATATGTGTAATTCCTTAATTTCTTAATTTCTTCTTAATTTAGGAATTAAAGGATTTTACTCAATGACCATAAAAAGACTAATGGTTTTATAGACTAGGAACTTGTGACTCACTTGCAATAACGGCAACCAACTGTAGAAGCAAAGAAGATCCCAGCAGGAAAAATATACTCATAGAAAAACGCATTTTCAACCAAAACACACAAAAAACAAACTTAATCACAATTAAAAAAAAAACGCAACAAATTAAATAAATAAGCAACAAATGAAAAACTTATTCACACGAATCACAGTCAATCGATAGTTTTTGTCTTGCGCGGCATATGCGGAGCACGTGAAATCGATGAATTCGCTTGAAGAATTGTTGACAATCGCACCAGTCTATCGAACGTGCTGCAGCTACTTGACTTAGTCGACTAACTGTTCCGAACACCCCAGAGCAACACCATGGAACGACCAACCAGTCAGGCCCAAAATGGTGACACTATAATAATACATATATTTGGGTTTATCTTATCGCAGACTGCGCGCAAATTGAATGTTGCCAAAGTAATTTACACAGGCAGAATCATAAACTAAAATGAAATCAGTACGAAATTCACATTTTCATATCGATAGACAACCGAGATTTGGCCGATTTCAAAAGATATTGCATATCTTGATTGCAAGGATGCCCCTATATACAATGCATGCATGTACGTATATATATTCGCCTATGTATTTGTATTCAGCGTCATTGTAACTATCAGAACATTCTTATCAATAGGCGGGGTTCACGCAACCCATTCTGAATCATTATTAATATGATTTTGATAATAAGCAGTATTGATAGCTGCCATATATCCACATACACGCTCACATAGTACATAAACTAAGTACAAACTTGAAGGTCACAATTTTACAATTACTTATCGCAGGCCATAAAAAAATCTAGGGTATTGTCAACAGAACTTGATCATGATAGATCGGTAACTTTATTTACAAAATATACTTAACATTAACTGTAGAAGAATCCGTCAAATAGAAAAGCTATTTGACAATAAAAAATCCTAGTGCTGGGATAAAAATTACTCAAATTACATACATTATCACGGTGTCTATTAAGGACTAGAGGAATTTTAGAAGTCTAACTAGCAGTATTTAGATATTATATGTTAAAAAGTAGAATATATATAACTTATCCATTCATATCACCTAGCTGACTCTCATTTGCTACTGTGCTCCTCGAGCATCTTGTTTGTCTGCTTTGCTGTGCGATTTATCATTTGCATTATATCGTCCAATTCGTTCGCAACCTCATGGATTGAAGTGTCTCGACATGTTGCATCGATTGCTTCCTGTTTGATGCCATTCTCAAGAGCATTCTCTACTTTTTCAGCTTCGGATATTTCATTCTCAAGCTCCTTAATCGAAGTATTTGGGCTTGTTTCATTAATTCCATTCTCATGAATATTTTCAACTTGTTCAGGTTTAACATCCTCAAGACCCGCGTCCAAATCTTCTTCTTGACTTTGACTGTCCTTATACAGTAACTGTGGTACACGACGACGCTGCAGCGCTTTGCGTTCCACATGCTGGATGCCCGTCTCCATGGCCTTACGCTTCCTGCAATCGAAATGAGATCTTAAGTGACTAACTGAACTGAAGGGTTCCCCAAAATTTGTTGTTGTAGGCTTACCTGTTGCGTGGACTTAATGTCTTGCCGGCATCGATAGAGGAAATTGTGGTGGCCATGTCAACTGACCTAGCTACCTTACCCGGTGCTTCAGTTTTAATAGATGACACTGTAGGAGTAGCTGGTCGAACATTTAGCACATGCCCAACTTGCTCATATGTGGACACATCAGCCAGTATGTGCTTGTGCTGCAGCTGAAAAGCATCCACATCAAACCGCTCTGTTACAACAGTGGCTGAAGGAGAACGCAGCATTAGATATGTGTAGAAGGGCTAATATAACTGTCCTTACTTCGGCGCAAATGAAAGCCTTCGATGTGGAACTGATTCAGCTCCACATCTTTTTTCCGCACCACTTCCAGCAGCGATTGCACACTTTTGTTAAGGTATGTTGCCGCCGAGAGTGCATCTTGCATTAGGCATCGATAGAACTTTACGGGGTAGAAAGTTTATATATGAAATGAATCCTTATAGGAAGGTACTGCAAGACTTGCCTGTGCATTGTCCACCAATGTTAGGTGCCATTCCCACTTAAGCGGCGCCGGTGCGCCCTCTATGCGATACTTTAAGCTTAGCACTGTTTTCTGCTGTTCCTGTCCCTCCACCTCCTCCGTATTCCGACTTCCCAACGATGCTGTTATGGGATTGCCATCAGTCAGAGCAGCACGCACATCATTTGGCGGGAACTGGACACGTTTATTTAGTTGCTATGAAATGGATTAGAGCAATCAAAATAAATTTGAGCGACAGGTGGCAACAGACTTCAAGTGGCAAGCTCACCCGAATGCGCTGATCGAATCGCAACATGGGCAACTTCTCACAGTAGCTCAGCTCTTCGTTCTTATGATGGCAAAAGAACTGCAGATCATCGTCGTCAGCAGCGCCTTTTGTTAAACAACTAATAAGTTGTATATCATCACCTAGCTCAATTATCTTAAACGGCATGTTGGGAGACGATGAACGAAATTGCGTGCGAACTTGCAACCCACAACAAAAACAGCTGATGTTTGGATCGGCTCAGATAATCGTCAAAGCAAATCTATCGAACCACTCTGCCAGAACCAGCTCTTCGTTTAATTCGCGTCAATCGGTTACAGTACAATGCGTTAAATTCAAATTCGTTGCGAACATTCAAAACAAACAGTTCTGTCAGTTTAACAAATTTCACGCTAAATCGAGCATATTTAAAAATGAAAATGATTATGAAATTTGAAAATATTGCTATGTCTAGCTTTTTAAATACCGCACTTAATACAAAACAAAAACGGCTGTTCACAGACTGGTTCCAAGCAAACCTATCGAATACCTGTGTCCTGAACCATTGTTTAATTCACACCAATCGATAACAATACAAGGCGGTAATTTCAAAGTCACATTTAAACTAAAAGAAATACAAAATCGAATTAAAAAGACAGCTGTTTAACTTAAAGTTTGTTTTATATATATTTTGTTTTTGTTTATATTTAATACTTTCATTTGATGTATGCTTATTTTGTTTTTAATATTATCAAAAAATTGTGTGTTTACTTTTTTTTTTTGTTTCCCCATTGTTTATTTCACGATTAACTAGTTTAATTTGTATTTAAATTTGACTACTGAAAGAAAATAGCTACATAATTTACTTTGAATGCTAGATAATACCATTCGAATAGAATAGACATTTTAATTTTATCCTTTTTTTATGTATAAGTACGATCATATAACTAAGACGTAGTAGATTTAATAATATTCTGTGTACACATATGCTTGCATATAGAGACACATACAACATACATAAAACAGTGTTGTAGTTCATAAATGAAAATGCTATGAATACGGTTTTTCTTTGTTCGACATAGATTTTGTAATGGGAGGAGGGGCAGGAAAGAGGGCGGTCAATCATTGATGCTGAATCGTAGATGCCTTTAGATCGTCTTAAATTAGCCTCGCGCCTAACTTAGTTAGCTAAAACTGTCTTTATCGTGAAGTCTCGTCAAATGCGATTCCATAAATATCCTAAAAACTATAAATCAATGCTTAAAACTTTTAGCTAAGAAAAGATCGCCTAAATTACTCTGGGTCGACGTTTGAGATTTTGCAATTTTTTTGCTGTTTTTCATATCTGTGGGCGAGTCCAGAGCTCACTCAGGTCCTTCTGGTGCAGCTTACTAAGTTCTGAAAAGGTAAAAGCGAAAGAGACAGAGAAGCATTAATATTGAATTCATATCATTCAATTAATGGTCACCATTGCCGATGCCTACCTAGCTGGTGGGGCAGCACGCTGCTACTGCGAAAACTCAGATCGAAGCGCGGCTGCACGGTCAGCTGGCTGGCTGCAGAGGAGGCGGATACGGCGACGGAATTACGAAATGTGGTGCCACTATATGGGAAAGTATCAAGCTAGTGTGCTATGTGCGACTCTTCGATTCCACACTCACCTATAGGGATGTTTCAAGCAACCATAAACCTCGCGATAGCGTCCATAGAGAGTGCCATAGGAGACACCCAGTATGCGTGAGGCCTTCTTCATTTCGAGTCTTTTATTCTTGATGGCATCGAGAACCTGAAAGAGCCAAAGCGAAGGGATTAACAAACACCCAAGCAGTTCCAACACCAGAGGCACTTACGCGCTTTGTGAATGGCTCCTCCCAAAATTGCGGGCGCCGGCCCTTGGCCAAATAATCATCCATTTTGATGACATCCTTCCATTGGGACAGCTCCTCATTGGTCAGCCGCAGTTCGGCTGCATCGCCATCCTCCATCTTCACATCGGCATAGTCAGCGACAGCGGTGCCATGTTCAGCAACTCCACCAGACGGTGTGCCCCCGTTTGTGGCACTTGCACTGGCACTGGCCACAGCGGCAACGGCTGCTGCCGCTGCTGCGGCTGCGACTGCGCTAGGCGCAAAATCGTGGGCCATCAACATGCCGTGATCGTTGATCAAATAACCACCGGGGCCAGTTGTGGGTTCGCCATGAGAATACTTTGCTCCGGCATAGCCAGCATCCAGGAGCGCTGTGGACCGTGTTGCCACAGTTGGAGATTCGGCTCGATTGGCCACCAGATGCTCATTCTCGATCTCCTCCACCGGCTGTGGCAATGTACAGGGCAAGGCGTCGTCCGTTTGCTCAGCATCCGGCTGTTGGTTTTCCACCTGACTCTCACTCTCTGCTGCTGCTGTCAAGGTGCGCTGGTGCAAGCGAGCTGCCCTCTCACGCTCGCCGTAGAGACGTCGTGTCACATGTCGCAGTTTGCCATGACGTTCACGTCGCTCGTTCTTGTCCGATTTCTTCGATGCGCTGCACAGTGGCCCCACTGTCTCTGTCTGCTGCACACTGGCTCCACTTTCATTTAGCTCGGCTCTTGTCTGAGGTTCTGAGTCTCCGGATTTTGGTGTACCACGCTCGACGCCATTGTGCCATTCCGGTACGGGCTCCTCACCCTCGCCGGGCTCAGTTTGTGGTGACGGGGGCAGCTGCTGCTGCTGCTGCTGTTGTTGCTGCTGCTGCTCCTGCTGTTGTTGCTGCTGCTGCTGTTGTAACTGTTGTTGCTGTTGTTGTTGCTGCTGCTGTAGCAGCTGCTGCTGACGCAGACGCTGTCGCTGCTTGGGCGGGCAGGCGGCGGGTGGCGAGGCTAACGAGGCGGAATGTGCGACGGTCTGTGGCTGTGGATCATCGACAAAGCTGCGTCCCGAATCCAAGTAAGAACGATGTGTGGTGTCCAAGTTTGCCGCATACTGAGCCATGCGTCTACAGCCAAAGAAAAGATAATTAAATATGCATCCAAAAGAAACCTGCTTGACACACTTACACATTGAAGACATCGTAGGAATCATCCAGTGGCGGACGGCCACGTTTGCGCTTGGGATACGCTCCCGGATAAGGATCCACGGCCGGTGCACACTCCATACTGGCATTACCACCGCCACTGGGCAGCGGCGTCAGTGCGGGCATGCGAGCAGCATTCGCTGCGGCGGCGGCAGCGGCAGCAGCAGCAGCGGCGGCAGCATTTAGTGCAAGAACATTCTCTAACGTTGCCGGTGAACGTTCCTGTTCACGTTCCAGTTCAGCATTTAGCTGGCGCTGCATATGCGGCGTCTGTGGATGCAATAGCTCCTGCGTATAACACTCGGCCAGGTTGCGGGGTGGCGAATGGAATTCGGTGCCCAGCATTGGTGGCGGCGGAGCCTCCTCGTCGTCGCGCCAGGTCACTTCGGCCAGCCCCTTGATTTTGAGATCATCTGCGGTCTTCAGCAACGAGGGTAGACTGGCCTGCGAATACAGATGGAATACAAGTAAGTAAATATAGGAACAGAGAAGTAAGGGAGTAAGGGCTACTTACGTGCTCCACATTGATCTCGCCCTTGTACATGAACTCAATGAGGCACTTGACCTCGGCAAATGTCACATCCTTCATTATGATAATCGGATCACGTTCGCTGGCATAGTTCGAGAGCATCGAATCAAAGAAGGTGCTGCAGGCGCACAAGACCACGCGATGGGCCCGTATCAGTTGACCCTCGCACGCCAGGGTCACGTCACAGAAGCAGCCTCTGTCCAGCAGCTGCGAGAACATCGTCTGCAGGTTACTGTGATGGTACTTCCAGCGCAGGCAATACTGCTGCGGTAGCATCGTGTCCGGCGTATTGAATAGCTGCGCTACACCTGCCACAATTGGTCAATGATCTACAAATGCAAAAAGAACAATGCAAGAGATTACATCAGTATCGCATTACGTCCGAGAGTCGTACAAGTTACAACTTCCATAAATAACAAAGTTCATTTTATTGTTTATTACATTCTCGAATTAAGCATTAACAATCGCATTCCTCGAATGCTCGAAACCAAATGTGTAATCGAACTTTTGGGAATCTTGCGTCACGCTTTCTTATACCTGTACATATACATACATTTGTACAATGTTGTATACCCATTATTGACCATTTCGAAGGGTATTATTACGCCTGCAATACCATTTTAAATTCGAAGATATGTCAGTAAGTGGAAAGTAAGCTTCTCACCAAATCTTAATAAACCTAGTTTAAAAAGTCTTTTGCTTGTGTTTGGCTACTCCAGTATGAACTAAACACTATTCAGAAATAGAGTTTTTTCGATCCATCGCACAGTTGGTGTTTTTTTATGTCAACTTTGTTACTACTAATCAAAATCAATTTGAGTAGCTTACGTTTTATATGAGAGTATATTTATAGACCTCACACAACTGTATCCAACCAGCGAACAGTAGTGAGATTAATGATAACTCTAAATGTCCAAAATTCAGTTTAATTTTGGTTTTTGGAATTTCAATTAAATCAAACGTTAAAAAAAAGGGATTTCACAAAAAAACAAACAGTTGACAAGTCAAAAAGTTTGAACAAAAAAACTTTAATGCAAGCAATCAACATATTTACAGTAGGGGCCAAAAGTCTAAATACCGGACAAATAACGTCATTTCAATTCATAGAATAAAAAAAATTTACGCAAAGGCCAAAGTGAATAACTCCTTTGCAAGGTTATTAGCAATATATTAAAATATTTGATATTACAACCCTAGTAGCAACAAGTAATGAAAGCTCCAATCAAGCGCGCCCAATTCTGAGAAAACCTAATAATTCCCAACAGCAAATTCTGCAAAAATTCTTCTGCTGGGTACGAAAGTCATTTGAAGGATAGCTTCATATAATGAATATTGAAGCAGAAAGTTAAGGCCGTTTTTGAGTTTGTGGACTTTACTATGCCTCCTTTGACCCCTTCGATACATTTACACAAAGCTGATCAGCCAGTTGTTTGACCATTCTCAATGGTAGAAGAGAATAAAAAGGATATAATGATATCCATTTCGTTGTAACTCCCCTTTGTATTTTCAGCTTCTGCTACGCGCTTATTAACAATCAGTTTGCTTTTTCGTTCAACTTTCAGCCAGGACCAACAGTTTATGGTACATATATGGTACACATAAAAGAAGACAAACTGTATACTCGTACGTATGTTTGCCTCTGTGAATGTGGCAGTCGGTGTAAACATGTGGCTGTCTGTCTGTCTGTCTGTGTCGACCACATTTCTGTTACTTTGTAATATGCAATAAATTAAAAAATGTTTTACGACGAGTTTCGTTCTTTTTCGAGGAATTTATATTTGAAAATGCACCTGAATTATTTCTGGCAAATTAAAAGCCCAACGTAATGTACATACTTATATGTTATACGAGGGTCGTTTGATAAGTCCGTGACTTTTTGAATAAAATATATTTTTTTCGTCAAAGAAGCGTTTTATTTCTCAACATAATCTCCTTTTAGCTCTATACATTTAGTCCAGCGTTTTTCCAATTTTTTTATTCCTTCCAAATAATAGGTTTTCTCAAGGCCCTCAAAATAGTCGTTTGTTTCTGTGATGACCCGAATCTCTTACCGCCGAGCCATTTCTTCATGTTTGGAAACAAAAAATAGTCACAGGGGGCTAAATCTGGAGAATATGCTGGATGGGGTAGCAGTTCGTAGCCCAATTTATGAAATTTTGCCATTAGCACACGAAATTCACTTTTTTCCATTTTCGTTAAAATTCACGAGATCGTCTGCTTTCAATGCCTATAAAACGCAAACCAAAAAACGCAGCTTTCTCAAAATTTTACAGTCAGCTGTTAATCGATAACTGCTGACAGGAGCAGTGTTGTATTTAGAGCAGGTGCGCGGCAAATACAAAAAGTCACGGACTTATCAAACGACCCTCGTATGTACATATGTATATGTAAGTTAAGTACATAGTAACGTATGTGGGCATGTGGCATAGTCACGAACAGGTCGTGTATTTATACACCTACATATATGCATTATACATGTGTTCGACCGAGTTAAGTCAGTCAAAGAGACATCAGCGGTCCTTTGCTACCATCCACCCCTCATCTCCTTGCCCCATCAATTTTCCATCATCATCAATATGGTGAATTTTATTATAATCCTTTGGGAAGGTCAATCAACTTATCAATTAAAGTTTTACTGCACTCGACTATCGAATTGCAGCTTATTAAATAAACTAAAGGTGCGAAATGTTATCGAATTAGGTTTCCAATAACCTTATATGATACATTAAACAGTGTTATGTGACACAAGTTTCCGCAGAAATTATTTATTTGACTTTTTTTTGATATCTTTTTGTCTCATTTCAGCAATATGTACAGAACTTGTTTAATCTATTTCTTTATACATACGAGGTGTGTTCAAAAAGTAAGGTGACTTGGCTCTCTTGGCTGGGCTCTTTCTTTGGGACGTTTGGGATTTGGCTTCGATATCATAACCATATATGTACCTATGATTCGTCACCAGTTATCATCCTTTTGAGTAAATCTGGGTCACGTTGACGTCATTCAACAAGAGCTGTTGATGCTCATGCGATACGAATTTCTTTTCAAAAAATCCTCTTCAATTTTGTGTTAGGCTCTGATATATTTAATGGAAACGAAGTCTGTGATTTGCCTGGGTCGGTGGAAGACATTGTCTTTCGAATTTTTAGTGTACGATTTTACAAAACTGGCCGAAGGGTATCTTACTGTCGTGCGTGCCTGACTGTAGCAAACCATAATCACTTGTGCGTCCTTATATTATAATAGTTTTTTATATAAAGACCAGTATATTTTTGGAATAACCTCACTTATCAATGTCAGTTCCTGTTGAACAGTATTTCTAGAAAGCTATTATAAAAAAAACTAAAAGCAAGTAAAAAATCGTTCGACTGTTTTTTTTTAGAAAAAGGAACTGACACACCAGAACAAAAAGTGAAGATGGCAACGAAATCAAGATGATAAAAGAATGCGGCCAAATAAAATGGCCAAATGAAGGAATTTTGTCAAGTATATAGGTAACTTCAATGCGTGCATGTATGTGTGTATATATACATCTTATGCACATATGGAAGATACATATACTACAGTTCTTTTATAGAACCAAAAAAGCAATGTCCGGTTGAGAGTCCCCCCACCCACAAGAAGAAAGCATTTTGCAAAGGGTTTTTGATCCCGACACACACACACACACCCGCACACTCCTTATATGACCCGTTACACATTTCAGTTCTTAAAAAAATATATGTATATGACATATACATATGTACATGTGTGTATGTGTGTAGAGTATATAAAGGAAAAAGTACAACCAAGAGGAAGAAATACAAATTTACAACGAGAGCGCAAAAAGAATGGCATAAAAAAATACATGTTTTATTGTAGTATATTTTTCCCGCCATCGCTTCGAGACGACCCGAAACCGACAGAACTACCGGGCGCCGGGCGGTGCAGCCCCCTCTCTAAACCCATCTACACACACACACACACACACACACACACACACACACACACATTGCTCCTACCAACCTTCTTCCCCAATATACAGCCACCCCCATCTCTAGTTCACACACAACAGTAACACCCCAACACATCCCCACAACCTTAAGCGAGCCCAACTTGAACTCAAGGCCCACACACATACATTCACACACACACAAACACACGCATCCATGCCCACTCACACGAGCTCTGAGCTCTGGCATTGCCTTCTGCACTTCTTTTGGATTTTCTCATGGAAAATATTTTTCAGTTTTTATCACATTTTTCTTCTTCTTTGGATTTCGTTTTTTCATTTCGTATTTTTTTTTTATAAACGAATATATATGTATATTTGTATGTACATATGTATGTACATAAATACATACGTACGTACTATATATATTATTTTTTGTTCCTGTTGTGTTTGAGCTGGCTTTATTTTCTGTTTTCTGTTTTCATACTCTTGCCGCGCGGGAACTTTAATTATGCCACACAATATGACAAAATATAATCGATGTGTAAACAATCTGCGAGAGCTAGCGAGTAGCGTGTTCTGCTCCCCCCACAGCTTGTCTGTAAATTATAGTTTCAGCATTGAGGTTATGTTGTTGACAACTATTCGCAGATGCTCTATGAAACCAAGAAACTAGTTACAGTCCAAGTGAGGTTATGTATACTTTATTAATTGTTCTTTATGTTATTCAAATTTAGTTATAGGTATTAACAGCACATATATTAAATCATAATATGATGTATAGGATGACTATATCTTTAATAATTTGCATATTTTGCATATTTTATATCATATATCAGTCTTCAAACAACCTAACCTCAATCATTGTTCATACATATGTAGATTTTATTTCTATATAGTCCCTCTAACTCAGTTATAGTTCTGGCATAGAGTATTCTAGCTTCGTCATGTTGTTGGCCAAGATTTTCTTTTCTTTTTTCTTCACGTTTTTTCCACTGTAAGGCAAGAAACGTCGTTGGCTTCACGAGCGTAACGGGCGGATGGCGCTGAGCGGGACAGGGGCTGTGCAGGGGTGGGGTGGCCGGTAGGAGAGCAGGAAGGGGCGGGAGGTGGCGAACGGAGGGACTGCTTCGTTCGGTAGGGCCGTGACGCAAAAAGGTTGCGAGCGGAAAATGAAAAAAGACATTACAGCAGCAGCGACGGCGACTTCAGCAGCAGTGCAAAAAAAAAAATAAATAAATAAAAAACACCAGCAAGAGAGGGGAGAGAGAGAGAGAGAGACAAGGAGAAAGAAAAAAACACAAAATAAATAAAAACAGAAAAGAGCCAGAGAACATAGCACAGCGGAAAAAAGCATAACGACCGTTTCGTTCTTTTTTTATTATTATTATTATTATTTTCATTTTCTGTCTTTCTCCGCTCTTTATTTTCTGCTGCTGCTGCTGCTACTTCTGCTGCTGCTGACGCTGTTGTTGTTTTTGTCGTCGTCATTGTTGTTGTTGTTGCCTGTTTTTTAAGCTGTAATTTTTTTACTTGACGTTTTTTATGGTTTTATCCTTTTTTTTAAATATCGATTTTTATGTCAACTTAAATGAAAGGTACACAGTTTTCCATATAAAAAGTGTATGCCATTCTCTCTCCGTGCATGTGTGTGTGTGTGTGTGTGTGTGTGTGTGTCTTTCTCTGCTTGTCTGTGTGTGCTCTCCTTCACTATTATTTTTTTTTGTTCCTCCGTTGTATTAAAAATGCACGTCAGACAGAAACACAAGAAAAGGCAGGAGATTTCAAAAGTTCCGCGATTTTTTTTTTTTTTTTTTTTTTTTTTTGTGTGCTGCAAAAAGTGCAACAGTCACTCCCACCACACCTACCCACACTATTCGTTGCTGGTAAACAAATGGAATTTAAATACTCACAAGCGAAAAATATTGCAAACCAAAAAGAAACAGTTCCTGTAGAAATAACTGAAGAGATTCCCAAGATCGAAGATTTATTACAGATACCCTTTTACTATAGAGGGCATATTTATCTTGGGTCAGTAGAAGATAAATGTCTTTTGAACTATAGATACCCATACATAAATACTCTACATAAGTATGCAAATATATTTTCCTGATCAGCATCAACAGGGGAATCGATCAAGCCTAATGTATGCCAACCTATATTTCCTTCGTCTGTTTCGCAGTTTTAGTGAAAATAATAAGTATTGCTACAGTTAATATATCGGATATAAATATCGAAATAAACTTTCTACCAATTTGCATTGCTTGTAAAGATATCGCAACCAAACTTTCAAGATTCTAGTATAATTTAGAATAAAAAAAAGTTTTTTGAGTAATAATTTTTCTTAATAAAGGATAAAATGTATAATAGGATAAATTGGTCAAGATAACCTTATATCTTCAGGTGCCAGGCTATGAAAGGTCTTCAGACGTTTATCTTTTAATTGCGTATTATAATACTATCGTTCTTTTCTCTCATTTTGAATTTATGAATCTAAATTAATATATATGTATACATACATATGCTTGTCAATGGTATACAAACATATATACATTTACATATATTAAAACTATACTTTGTATTCTATAAGAGCCCTATAACTAATCGTTCAAGGCACAGTACCTTAGATACTTTTCGATTTTGTTTGGTTAGTCGCCACTTTTGTACTCGAGAGTTCCCTCCATAACTACCTTCGTTGGCCTTCGTTTTGTTTTTGTAACACAACAGGACTTTCAAGATGCTTCGGTAAGATTTTGATATTTCTATAGTATATGCAGAGCATTATATGTAACGTATATAGTAAATACCCTTAGAAGTCTGTTTTTGACAGGCACGAAAAGGAAAATGTGACTTTAAACTAGGTAAAGGTATTGAAGTGTGTGCATGTGTGCGAGCGAATATAATGTTACACGAACATTGATGTAAAAGTACGCATCCATACAAACACACACACAGACACACACGCTTACACACTCACACACAAACACATGCAAGCTATGTAAAATCCGTTTCCCTCTGCTACAGCAATTTTCTTTCTTTTTCCAGATGCTTTTGTAATTTGTATAATTTTTTAACGTCGTCGTTGTCGTTGTCGTTGCTGTTGCTGTTGTTGTTGTCGTTGTCGCTATTTTTGTTGTGTGCTGCTTGGTTTTTTTTATTATTATTTTGTTGTTTTTCTTGTTGTTGTATTTTTTGTAACGTTTTTTGCTTTTGTTTCTTTCTCATACGAAGCAAAAAACTGTAATATAAATTTATGTGCTAACGGAGAGCGAAGGCACAGGGTGGCAAGGGTAAGGGTACAGCGTGGAAGGGTGCTGTGACGTAGATAGGGTGGAGGTGGCGTTGGAGGTGGGGGTGGTGTGGATATGGGCGATGTTGGGTTGTAAACTCGTGCATGGGACTGCAAATGATGATGGGGACTACAAAAATGGCAAATGAAAAAGCACAAAAGTATATACGATTTTTGTGTACAATTTATATTTATACTTATGTAATCGGAAAGTACATAACTTTGTGTCTCGTTCTCTCTCTCTCCACCATTATCTCTCTTTCCATCTCCCTTATGGACACTACTCGTTTTGCGCACCTAAACAAAAACAATTGCAAAATGATACGAAACGAGTCGCAGAAACTCGAGGGGGAATACCAATAATAATTTAAAAAGATTCGAGATCGATGCGATGATTATAAGCAAATAGTTATGATTGTATTGTATTGACTTAGCTGTTGGGGATATTAAATGTATATATAATATAGAATAAGTGTAAATCTATTATCTATCATGTTCTGCCTGAGATCTGTGGAAAGTTTTCCAATGAAATACTTTTCTGTTTCTGTTTTCTTGTTCTTTCGTATTCTTCACTAATGAATCCTTTGCAAATTCCTTGCTAATGGAAAAATACCCCTGTCAGAAAGCAGGCGAAAAATAATAAAACAGCATTACGATCTTTGTGCAAAAAAATGTCTTGAAAAAATCTGAAATAACATCGAATCTCCAGCAAGTTTTTTCTCCACTTTTTCTGCCTATCTTTATCTTTTTTTTGTTTGTTGTATAAATAAACAACGAGTGACGGCGGGGCATGAAAATGAATAAGCAGTTTCGCTCTTGTTGCCGCTGTTATTTTTGTTATTGTTGTTGTTGTTGCGCCAATAACTAAAACCGCGAAATCGACAACAACAAACGAAGTAAGAAATCGAATAAGAAACGCATTTGAAATCGATTCAAAGGAAAACAAGCAACAAAAAAATCAACAGAATAATCATCCATTAACCGCACTGCACATACCCTAACCACTTTTTGTAGTATGTACCTATACACAGGTAATATTGATAGCTAGGGTATCTATCGATAATGGTGTCTAATAGTTTTTTGGATAGTCCAGGACTCAAACATTTCTATCGAGGAATTCATCGAAATGCAGTTTTTATTCATTAGGTAAAACATTTCTTGTATAAATCATCATCTGTCCCATAAAACAAATATATATTGTTTAAACTATATAATATTTTACATTAATAACTTTCTGTTTCTTATAGATTCTATAGATAGTTTCATTAATTGTTATTATTCTATATAGAAATTACCAAAGTAAATCAAAGGGCATGCAGAAAGGAACTTCTCACTCCCAATTCTCAATTTGAGGCAAAACCGAAAGCGAAAGAAAATCTTCAAACGACTGAGCAATATTCAATACGCAGCAGAGTCCCCAAAGCGTTGCAAGCAACGTTGCAACGTTGCCGCAGGGCTTTGTTGTTTTTTCGGGCCTTTTCTTTGCAAATGCCAGTTGTGATTGTGTGTGAGTGTGTGTGTGTGAGTGTGTTTTGCTGCCTAGGCCAAAGAACTGCGCACGCAGGCGCAGATAGCCAAAGTCTGTCGAGTCCAAATTGAAGTCCAAGATCAAGTCTAGCTTGCAACAACAGCAACAACGACATCCACTGCAAGCGGCGGCCAAGTGCAATAACACTTCCTCAGCAGCATTGTCGAGATTGGAGATGGGCGCGTGCCTCGTGCTTATTTCAACTGAACTTAAACCTTTCAACTGATATCGATTTTAATTGCAACCAAATGAACCTAAAGAGATACGTAATGTTTATGAGATTTTTCTAATATCACGTGCAGCTCTAAAGATATGATATGTGTATTACATATGACCAAAATCAAAGTGTTTAGTTAGGTAAAGGTCTAATGATCTATTGTATATAGCAATGTATTAAATTTATTATTATTATTATTCTATGCTCTAACTTATATCATATTTATTTTACGCATTCATACGTAAACAAGAGTATAGTATATATGTATATAAAATACATATTATATTGTACAAGTATATGGTAAACTTCTAGTTAAAAACTCTCGTTTGATTTGTTTAGTGTCTAAAGGCTTCGCCAAAACTACTAAGTTTTGAATACAAAATATCATATATCAGAGTTTCCTCTAGCTGAAACTTTTGCACATCTCTACGAACGATGAGAATGCATCTATCTCTGTGTGTGTGAGTGTGTATCTTAAAAGCTGGACCTGATGCTGAAGCTGCGCTAGCTACGCATGGCACCTTTAGCTGCAGCGATGGACTGTGAGCAACATCATAAAATGTTTTCAAAACAACAACAACAACAACAACAGCAGCGGCAGCAACTGCCATTGCAACAAGCTGTAGCAGCAACAAAAAACTTGGAACACAAGCAACAACTTGCGACTTTACGATGCTCTACAACTATTGTTGTTGTTGTTGTTGCTGTGCTTCTCCAAGTCCAAGTGCATTCGCCTTCCGCTATTGCTGTCGTTTTTTTATTATTTTTACGTTCTTTTTTTAACGTTCTTTTTTTTTGTTGTATTTTTTTATGATTTTTTGCGCCACCGTCTCCATTCTACAGTGTTGACTTATGCAGCTTCTACTGGCAAAACGTTTCTGAATTGTTATTGTTGCTGTTGCTGTTGCTGCTGTTGTTGTTGTTGTTGTTGTTGACGCTGACACAAAATCTAATAATTTGCAGACATAGCAGAGGCAACAACAAGAACTCGCTACGTCCAGTTTGGCGCACACAGATGCACAGATACAGATACAAAACCGTATCTGCTGCTAAGGTGGCTGAACCTCAGTTGAAGATGAACAGAAGAACATCAAACAGGACTCGCCATAAATAGAGTCCTAGTTGCAGAACCAGATCGCACAGGTCGCAGGGCTTCTCTGCCTGCATTCCTACAGCAGCAACAACAACAAAAACAACAACACAATAGACGAAAATCTATGCTGAGATAAGAGATCAGGGATTGGATAAGATAATAACCAAATTGGTAACAAGAAACCAGCACAAAGAGTGCCCTCAACTTAATACTTGATGTAGAAAGAAACATTTACGAATTATATATAGAAATGGATATTTATAATATAGAATAATAATATTATCAGACTTTACACTCTGTTCAGATAGCATAGAAACACTTCATAAGGCACTCTTTGCAAACACTTCAGCAAATGGTTTGAAAAAATATGTTTACCTCCTTATTTCTCTCAGTTTGATTCAGAAAATTATATAGAATCATCTTGTAAACAAAATTTCACTATTGTTATATAACAGGCATAAAGTATATATCTTCTTGTGCAGGATCACTAGTCGATTCAATTAATCCAAGTCCGTCTATCTGTTTAATCTTCGAGATTTCAGTTATTTGAAGAGCTTAAGACTCCAAATTTGACATGAAGTTTTTTGTATACAATACGCTGATCAAGTTTATTCATATGTTTATATTATATAAATCATATGTATATATACGAATACTTAATACACTTATCCACAAAATACAAAACCGATCGGATGTACTGTCGGGCGTGCCCAAATGAAGTTTTCTTTCTTTAAACCTAGTATTAGTAACATCAAGTACATTATATACCTCAAACAGACTAGCAGATACCCCAAACTAAATCATTGCAGCGTTGCCAGAGTTTGCCGCGTAGAGATTCTTAAGTGGAACAATGACAGGTGAACCGGTTCCAATCTGTTTTATTTTTTTTTGACAAATCATTTGCATAACTTCCGGTAGGTAATTCTTAAGATTTTGAAAAAGGAGCTGCAGAGAAAAACCTGGCTAGAAAAGGAAAAGCTGCTAATGCTGCGGAGATGGACCAGAAAAGAGACTGGGTGGGGGGTGGTTGTAGAAGGTCTTGCAGGTGGCTCTGTCTGCGAGTTTTCGGTTGGGCATGAAAAGCGAAAGAGCTCTCGCAAGATACAAACACTTTTTGCGATATGAGAAAAACTCGCTTGCAGCTTCTGTTTCTTCTTCGTTTTCTTTCGTTTCGCTAAAGGAAGGTGCTGCTGGTACGGCTAACCAGCAATCTTTCTGTGGTCCCCGACTTCGGGAAGCGACGCCGCGCACATTCATCAACAAAACTGTCATCGTTTTTTGCTCTTTCTCTTTTCTTATGTGCCTCAGTGTGTGTGTGTGTGTGTTTGTATCTTGTATCTGTAAGTACGTTAGTACCGTCCAAAGATTCTAACTCATACGCGGTTTGTTTGTTAGTTATTGTTTTTGTTGCCGTTTTTGTGGCTCTGCTGACAAGACGCCCCTAAGCCTGTGCCTGTCTACCTCCGCACACGCCCCCCTCGAGTTTCATTGCAAGCTTTTTTTTTATTCATGTCAATGTTTTTCGGTATTTTGTCGGGCTCCTTTTCCTTTTCTTACACATCATATATATCGTGTTTCTTCCTTGGCGTAAAGATAAGTTCTATTTTTGTATACCACAACCAAGATTTCAACTTTAACCAACTATGTACAGTACATAGCATATTCCAACACACCAAACTATGTACAATATATATCCACAAGTCCCATAGAAGTAGTAGTTGAAATAGATACAGCAATGAGATGATGGGATGGAGAAGGCAAGATGAGACAAACTTTGATATCCTCTTCATATATTTTTTTTTTGATATTTTCACAATTCGCTTCAGGCCAGTTCAAGCTTCACCCTTTCCTCCTTTTCTGCCTTTCGCTTGATCTAGTTCTCTTGTGATGTTTTTGGTAGGGACATGATGCAAGCCGTATTCAAGCGCAGCCAACTTAACGCACCCCATTCATTAGTTATTACGCAAAAATCTGACCTCAAATCAAGAGCAAATACAGACAAAAAACTAAATTAGTGTAAACCAAGAAAAAGAAAAAAGAAGAAGATGCAGACGATGGCAAACCAAGAAATTGTAATTATCATTTGGCGTCTCCTTGAAGTGAATTAAGTATAAAATAATGTTGAGCAAACATAAAGCTTCGATTAACTCAACGAATCGAAATACGCTTGCCAGACACACACATACAGACATAAAGTATAGTATAGTAGTATATTATGGTATATACATAGTACAAATATATAACTCATTTGCTGCAAGTTGAACTTCTATATTTGCAAAGAAACTTTCGATAGGGTATTTGTCAGTCAAGCACACTCTCGATTCTTGCCAATGCTAAAGAAAAATAATTTTCAGGGAGAACTTCGTAATTTATAGCATTTTTCGTCGCTTTTTGCGTATTACAAAAAAAAAGGAAAGAAAAGAAATGGTAAAAATGTTCAATTCTGTGTACGGGACAATGTCGCAGTGCAGAACCGACTTATCGCTCATACGCACACCCACTGCACATCCCACAGAAGGGGAGGCAAAACACACACACACACAGAGAGAGGGAGAGAGAGTAGGAGTGGGGGAAGGGAGATAGAAATGTGAATATTGAGATGTGCTCGATAGTGACAAGCGATTCGTATGGCGAATGATTCAAGTGATTTACTCGTTGTCTCGCTCTCACATTGTCTTCCTTGTCGCGTGGGTGTGCAGTACATACACACACACTCACGCACACAGGCACGTGTACACATGTATTTATGTACCATACATTTTATATAAGATATGCAAGTAAAAAACATATAAAAAAAAAACTCTACCCACACACATAAAAACAAAACAATAAAACTTGGAGTAAATTTGCAACAGAACACCGACTATTGTATATCTTACAGAGGAAGAGGGGAACAGAGAGTATACAATAAACAAATAATAAAGTATTGTCATACAATACATTTATAAACTAAGCGAACAAACCCTCGAATGTCAAACAAATCATTTGCAAAGTGCAAATTACTTGCTTGATTCAAAGACAACTCATTAACTTTTCCTTTGAGTTGAAGTGTTCTACAGAAAATCTCCCTAGATTACTATAAGGTATATAGAGATACGAGGGTCGTTTGATAAGTCCGTGACTTTTTGTATTTGCCGCGCACCTGCTCTAAATACAACACTGCTCCTGTCAGCAGTTATCGATTAACAGCTGACTGTAAAATTTTGAGAAAGCTGCGTTTTTTGGTTTGCGTTTTATAGGCATTGAAAGCAGACGATCTCGTGAATTTTAACGAAAATGGAAAAAAGTGAATTTCGTGTCAGCATGGCAAAATTTCATAAATTGGGCTACGAACTGCTACCCCATCCAGCATATTCTCCAGATTTAGCCCCCTGTGACTATTTTTTGTTTCCAAACATGAAGAAATGGCTCGGCGGTAAGAGATTCGGGTCATCACAGAAACAAACGACTATTTTGAGGGCCTTGAGAAAACCTATTATTTGGAAGGAATAAAAAAATTGGAAAAACGCTGGACTAAATGTATAGAGCTAAAAGGAGATTATGTTGAGAAATAAAACGCTTCTTTGACGAAAAAAATATATTTTATTCAAAAAGTCACGGACTTATCAAACGACCCTCGTACTATCAGGTATATATTACTATAAGGTATATAGAGATAATGCACTGGACAGTCACTTTCACAGTTTTCCAGATGTCGTGACTTTTTAATTGGATTCCCAAGTCACTTCAACCTACGAGTAGCGTGTCCTGTGTCCTCCATCACATATTAACCACATTACCCCCATTAGGGTAGGGTATGCACCAAAGCAGATAGCTCTGACTCGGGCTCGGGCTCGGGTTGGCCACTTGTTATTTTGTTCAGTGCAAAGTATAAATGAAGTTTTTGCTGTTGTTCCTTTTTGCGTCTTCCCTTTGCATGCCTGATGTAAAGTTCTGTTTCAGTTTGGGGAATTTTTTTCTTTTCTTTCTTTTTTTGTTTTTGTTGTTTTTTCCTTTACTTTTCTCCTTTTTTTGTTGGTTTTTTTTTGTATTACTGTTTTTTGTGCTCAGAGTAGTTTTCTGGCCGCGCCAAAAAGGCAAAAACCGAGCAACAGTAAAACGAAAGCTCTTTCTTTTCTTTCCTTTCGTTTTCTTTTTTTTTCTTTTTTTTTTTGTGTTTTGCTTTGATACGACAATGAAACGCTGGAAGGGGGATACAGAAGATAGTAGGGATAGACCATGATAAAATGTAGATGGAGGTACAAGAAGAGCAAAGGACTTAGGACGTACGCGGCGGAGTTGCCAGCCGGGTTGGCCCGGAATGGATCTTACAGTGGGCGGGGTAAATAAATTAAATGCTTTTTGCTCGACTTTATTTTGCTGGCCATGTTTGCCTTGTTTTAATATTTTCTTTCATTCTTACTGCATACGAATACGTATGTATGTATGTATGTATGTTTGCGCTTGAATGTATGTAGGTTTTTATAGTATATAGCGTTTTTTGTCGGCATTGACTTATTGCCTGTGAGCCCTGATTTCTATATACTCAGTACAAATATATAAAAAGTGTATGTGTGTGTCCCAAAGAGATACAATCTACATCTATCTTCTGGAAGGTTATGTATGTATATCATATATACATATTTACTTTATACAGATATACATATATTCGTATAAAAGAACATTAACGTATTTAACTATTAAATGGCACAAACTAAAGAAATTTCCCCCCTAAATTCGCAATACAAACAGTAATTTCTTATATATGTATATACATATCTTCTATGTTTTGCGTATTTTGAGTTGCATACTTTTTAGGGAGTGGCTTGGAAATCAGTAACTCTTTAAATTATTTCCAAAATAAGTTGTATGTTAATAGTCCGATCGCGAAACTTGATCGGCGCCAAGAATATAGACATTTTTTCATATTTTTTGCTGATTAAGAATATATATAATTTGTGGGAACAACCACGCCTTCTCCACATACATTTTCATACATTTTCGGTTGGTGCAAAGTTAAAATATCCTTTTACCCAATGTTAAAATACCCTTTTACTAAATGGGTATAAAAAAGCTGTTGAACGAAATTTGATTACTCTGTTCAAACTTTTCTCAGTTTTTGTAACGAAAAAATTATCATTACTGGTGAAAAATAAAATAAAATAAATACAACCGAAAACTTTTATTTGTGTTTTTAAGTTAAAACCTTTCTGCCTGAAATGCATTTGTAGAATTATATACAATGATTGAATGGTTATTTTAAGTATATCTGAAATTGTTATTGAATGAGTTTGATTTTTTTTGTAAATCCATTCAATGAATAGGAGATACACTTATGTATGACTGACAACTCATATAAGAACACTTTGTGTTCTTTTTGAGCAACAGTTTTCCCATTTTTTAACGTTTTGCCAATTGGCGCATGTGATTCATAATTCCAAATGGAATAAATGCACGTGTTTTTTTTAATTCAACTTGTTTGCTTACACACACACACTCACACATAGCCAGATACAAATGCACACTCATACTATAGCCATATGTATTGTGTACGATGAAATTAATTGAATCAGAATTTTAATCAATTGTCCGATTCTCATTATTTGTATTGCGGGAAAACCTTCTTTGTGAGCCACGTTTTGTGGGGGCCTGAGATAACGGGCAAAGTTACCGGCCAGAGGCGACGACGCCGCATCGAAAGTGGGAGGGAGAGGCGATAGGGAGTGAGTGAGAGGGAGCGAGAGAGACGTTGCGAACGCGTATCGCGAATATTTTTGGTTTCTTTTCTTTTTAATTCGGTTTCTATTGTTTGCTTCGCTTTTATTCAACGGAAATAGTTTTTATCATCCGCACATCGAGACAAGAACAGAAGAAACAACAAAAAAAACTAAAAAGAACTGAACTCTGATTGTGCTCCACTATTTTATTTTTTTTGTTCACTCTTCTGTCTGCTTTTTCTTCCACTTCCAATATTTATTTGTTGCCAATTTCTGCGCGTACATGGGGTGACTACGATACCGTAACTCTGCACAGTTCTTTGATTAAAATTGAAACACAATCAAATTTCTGGTTTTTTGTCAGTTTACATTATAAAAACTTATTTCAATTCCAGCTTTTTAAAAAACACACAAAGTCATACACAGTTATGTATGTACAGGGTATTTTGCAGTCGCAAGCTGTTTCGCTTCAAGCTTCCCAGCAAGTTTTACCAAAGTGTCTGTAGCTTTAACTGTCTTTTATCCTGAAGTACCACAACAGATGCAGCCTTGTTCAACAGACAGAGAGATAAATTGTACTGTATTAACTTATGTACATGTGCAGTACATAACTATACATTTTCAATGTCCAGTGGTATGTTAGGTACAACACAAAAATCGCTCGTACGTTGAAATGCCCTGGGCACGTATAACCTCAAAAATATCTAGTTTTACGATAGAGCTGGGGTGCCAGAGTTCCAATCCCGAAATATAAAAGGCCTCGTAGTTGATATCGATAACAATCAGTGTTGCCACATAGATATTTTTGATCTTAGTCCAACCAGCTGTTTATAATATTTAAGAATATATGTTTCTGTATACGTGCTACCTCTAATTCGTTCCCCTTACTGTTACCACGATACCCTGTTTGAATGCTAACCTACCTGACTACAGGGTATTTCACAGTTACTGCTTTTTGTGTTTTCCGCTTAGGCAGTCACAATTTCCCACTCGGATTTCAGTAGATCATAAAGTTAATGTCTTCAAAATGAAACTGAAGAGACCGCCGTCTTTAAGAAGTTTATATTCATGGGTATTCCGGGTATGGGTATTCATATATACATATACTGTACACACACACACTAACACTTATACATGTTTTTTATACATACATTTATATGTACAAAGAAACAAATATTACTTTTACATAGTGAAATGCGTGAGCGAAAAAAAACGCGTAAAATATGCGTAAGACGCAAAAGAATTCTTATGGTCTCTCTCTTCTAAATATGAAACACACACACACACACACACACAGAGGAGATAAAGAAGATTAAAAACAAAAAAAAAAACTTTCGATAAATTTCGCATGAGCTAAGCAAAATCATAAAAAATAGACGCAAAAGAGGGGAAAAAGAATTTATACGGCATTTGTTACGTTTTGTTTTCTCCATTCCTCACATTCGATACGCAACTGTAAACTAACCACACTCACACATATCCGTGCATACACACACACACAGTCAACTGTTACTCTGAATTCAATTACTTTTTACACAGTTTCATCCAAACATTTGTGTGGCCTTCTTTTTGAAAAAAACAGATTTGCCAAAAGTTTGCCGAATTTATCGGCAATAATAGCAAAAACAACAACAACAACAACAACGTGTAAGCTAAGCTCAATGCTCGACCGTGAGGGCTCCTTTTGTTGTTGTTGTTGTTATTGTTGCGGCAGCCAAACTCTCTCCAAGGCAACGTTGTTTTTGTTGTTTTGCGATGAACTTGAAATTTTTGAGAGCCAACGTGCTATGTGCTAGTATGTGTGGCTGTGTGTGTGTATTGCGCCCGCAAGTAAACGGCCACACTGACACACACACACATACACTCATAATAATCTCTCCCTCACACACACACGCACGCACACTTGTGCACGCGAAATTGCGATGCCGCTGCGTCAATGCGGACAGTGGGACGCCGCGCATACGAATGTCGTTATGAAAACAAAAAAACTAATAAAGCAGCGGACAAAAACAAACAGCCAACTGACAACAGACGGCAATGCTGCGCTGCGCTGCGCCGAGCCAAGCTGCTCTACGTTGCGTTGCGTTGCCGCCTTCGCCAATTTGCAATTTTAATTTTGCGTGTTTCTTGTTTTTTCTTCTTTCTCCTCTCTTTGGTTCGCACAACATTTGTATAATTAAAGCTAAAGTTGTAAAAAAATGAGTAGCAATAACAAACAAAAAAGTCAATTGCAAATTGCTTGGATCATTTTGCGGGAAAGGCGGAAATTGCTGATGCCTCTCTCCCTTTCGCTCTCTCTCTCACTCTTTGTCTCCCACTCTCGTTCTTCCCCTCTCTGGCTCTGCCGCCTATAATTGACTGAGCCGCACAAAACAAAACACCAAAAAAAGATAACTTAAAACAACAGCAGCGCAACAACAACAACAACAGCAATGCATGAAAAATATCAAAGGCTAGCAAAAAATTAATTACCAACTGAACAGAAAAATAAAATAAAACACAACAAAAAAAACCGAGCACACAAACAATTTTTAATCTACTTCCTTTTGTTCTGTTTTTCTTTCATGAATTTATTTTAGGTTTTTTGCTGAGGGGCAAATTTTTTTCTTTGC
This sequence comes from Zaprionus indianus, assembly GCA_018904595.1. Classification (NCBI taxonomy): domain Eukaryota; kingdom Metazoa; phylum Arthropoda; class Insecta; order Diptera; family Drosophilidae; genus Zaprionus; species Zaprionus indianus. Next base: position 8,824,759 of record JAEIHA010000158.1, read on the forward strand.
AAATGAAATTTACTTTTAAAAAAAGTCGTTTTTCTCAGCAACTTTTTGCATAGCTTCCAGTGCTGGGGAAAAAAAGCGGCGACAACGAATATAGCAACAACAAAGGGTTTTATTCGAAATACAAAGGTGAATTCATATTTTGGCGAAACGTTTTGAATTTGAATTTAAACAAATTCGGAAAACAAATCAGCCGATATGCACAGCTGGCAAAGTCAACAAACCCGGAAGCCTTCTCTCCAGCACAAGAACAACGGAATTTCACCGTAATACTTTATTTTTGACACATGCACTTGAAAAAACAGAAACATAAATAAATATTTAAAATAATAACAAACAAAACCAGGCACAAAACAGCAATAAAAAACGATCAATTATTTACAGATTTTTGACCAAAAATAGCATTTCCACATTCATACACTTGTTGTTGTTGCTGTTAATAATGTTATTGGATTTTAGAACAACAAATAAATAATTTGGGTTTCTCACCTTTAGAATCGTACGTGTTTTATTATTATTATTATTGTTGTTGTTTTTTTTTTTTGTCTATGCTTTAGTGGTTCTTAAGCAAAATTGATTCATTCATTCATTTTGTGGCGTGCACTTTTTGCTGTTATTGTGTATTTTTTTAAACAATACTGGTTAGACAACGGCAAAAAAACGCAACGTAAAAAAAATTGCAGCGCGCGCTTTTTTCATTGGCATATTTTGAAAATCTTCCACCTTGGGTATTTCTCGCCGACCACCAACCGACCGGCTAAACAGTTCAAAATCAACTGAGCAGTGTTATCAACAATGTGCGCTCATTAACCTGCCACCTGCTCAAACTGTCCAACACTAACAGCTGATTGGACCAGTGTTATGCGTCGCTCTTATCGATAACATTCAAAAAGAGTATGCCGATAAAATGAATAAAAGTAAAATACTGAATGCTTTTATTATAAATTTAACTAACTAGTTGTGACAAAAACCATATTCTTTTGAAATCAAAGGTTAATGTGTTTCCATTAGGTTAAAAAAAGTAAAGGCGTGGTCTATCGATAAAATGGAAATCAGCTGATGCAGTAAGATGCTGCTGCTCAAAGCCGGTACCGTTTAAGGGGCAAGTAAACAACAATTAGCAAGTAACCACGACTTGTCGCTTATCACAACAAAATGCAGGTCAGAGGTTATCAGCCGCCATACTTATTTGTTGTGTGATTGTGTATGCTGCCATTTCGTACGATCGCTACAAGCAGCACCCCAAGAAGTTACATATATTCTCGCCGAATTTCAGTTAGGCCGCTCCTCTTCATCATGCAACGCGTACGCATCGCTTTCCTGCCACAAAAATTACAAAATTGCATTTGTAGTACCAAAGGCGTCAATCAACTGAACAGCTGTAGTAACTTCGCCGTAAAAACGTTTGCAGCGAAATATTCACAATATTCGCCGTCGACGACAACGAAAACGCCGGCCACGATCAGACACTATTCAACAACACGCGTGGTAAGTTCGTCTGTGGTGAAGTGAAGCAGGGAAGGTGCGATTAATACGTGATTGATAAAAAGTGTAAATTTCCTTTGTGGGAAGTGAAAAAAGATAAACGAAAGTGTCAGATTACCTTTGAACACCCCGCTTGCTCTTCCCCCTTGCACTTTTAACGCACTTCCGTCGTGCGATAATGTGGGAGGGAGAAAGAGAGAGTGAGAGAGCGCGAGAGCGCGGCTTCATAGTTAAAGCAGCACGTTTTTTGTTTTGTTGTTTTTATTGCGTTCTGTTTTCGCCGTATTTTCATTAAAAGCGCGTGTTCTCAAGCTGACCTTGAAAGACGTCGGCTTGAGTCGCCCTGTGCTTGTTTGGCTTTGATCTCGATGCTGCTGCCTAGGCAAAACCTTATTATTATTTATATTAGGTGCATGTGTACCTTGAGTATCAAATTTTCCACTTGACGCCCATCGTACTTGCACTTGTTGGCAATGTTCGGGTATCCGTTTGCGTCTGCGGTCTACGTGCAGATGTTTATAGAGTGTGTACATACATACGCACAAAGAGTTTCCATAATTTCCATGCAGATTGTATTATTCTTTGTGGCCAGAAGTTTCCAAAGCACAAAAGAAGATATTTCCGATCCTATAAAGTATATGGTATATACATGTATTGCAGATACATACATATATTCGTGATCAGCGTCAACTAGCTGTGTCCAGATCGGAGCGATATATTGTACAGCTGCCATATATAATCTATTGCCAGATTTTTGTTAATTCAATGATATTGCAACCAAACTAACTACATCAGGCTTTCTATGTAAATAATACACTTGTACAACTTCATTGAGGTCGCACTACAACATCATATACACTCCTGATTAAAATAATAGGTACTGCTTGAAACTAGGAACTTGCAGTCAATGTTACCGTAGTTTAAGTGTTAAAAGCAACTTAATTTTTTTATATTTTGTACTTGTGAATATATATATATATTTTTACAAACATAGGAATTCCCGCAGCATAAAGTTATTATATAAAATTTGAGGCAAATATTTTGCCAAATGAACTTAATAGGTACAGTTATTCTTGGGTTTTTTTTTGCTTATAGGGACATTATATATTACTGACTTAAGGAAGTCATATAAATTTATCAATAATAGATTGCATTGGCACCGGCCAATCAAAGGTATATAAAAAACTTACGTATGAAATCATATTCTGTTGTTCTCATGGAAAGAACCTTTCAAAAATCGATAATTATAAATTACGTGATATTTAATATATTTAGTTCAGTTAGGAACTCTGCGCCCGCAAGAGCAGACGTGCAAAACAAATCCCTGAAGACGCGGTTACCGGAGAGTAATCGAAATACCTATATCGGAAGAAAAATAAAATATAAAACAAATTGTTTTTATTTTTACCAGGTTTGACCCCGAGCCAGCAATCATGCGTATATATATTTAGTATAGGAACAATCGAAGAAGATTGATGCTGAATCGTGATTTCGTTTCTGGTTTTTAGTTGTTCCAGCAGCTTCTCTGCTTGAGATAAGCCAGTTGACATGTGACCCGACCTTCTTGCTGCGGCTTCTAATCGTGACACTACTGCCACATGATTGCGAGATTAGAGTATACGCAAATAGATGCACCTACTAGTTCACAGGGGGTCTCAAACGCAAGAGAAAAGAATAAGAAAGCTAAATATTTTGTTGTTTGTCGTTGTGTTGACTCAATTAATTGACATAACGTTAGCAACTGCACGAGCCTGAATTGTCGCACTAGTCTTATCGCACGAAGGCGCAGCAGATTTCAATCCATCAATCAAGCACGTAGTATGGATGAAACCCAATCTCCAAGCGGCGATAAGACAGCGTCTAGGCTCGGCTCGGCTTGGCACATCGGGGCGGGGCTGGGCTAGTCTGGTCCGGTCCGGTCTGAGCTAATCTGTCAGATCATCACAACGACAACAAAAAACAGAAATTTTCCTTTATTTTTATTTTTTTATTTGAACCTGGCATGAACTCTCCACGTCATGTAGTTAAAAATAATGCAAACATAAATATTTTTCCGAACGTTCGAAATGCGTAAACAGCCCGTGATCGCATACATTGCAGTTCATTGCAATCTCGGTCGTTAGCACGATCGGAACATAGCTACGAAGAGCTTATCAATCATATAGAATTACAATACGTATTTCCCTTTCCTTTGGCAGAACATGGCAGATCAGAAACTGTTGCAAGCCACGTTGCAGGAGAGCGATCCCGAGCTGGCCGATCTCATTCTGAAGGAGAAGGAGCGACAGCGCGAGGGTCTCGAGATGATTGCCAGCGAGAACTTCACATCGTTGGCAGTGTTGGAGAGCTTGGGCTCCTGCCTGACCAATAAGTACTCGGAGGGTTATCCCGGCAAGCGGTGAGTAGTGAAAATGAAAGTGATTAGCGCGACCCAACTGACTCTTCTCTCTCTCTCTCTCTCTTTGTTTCAGTTACTATGGTGGCAACCAGTATATTGACCAAATCGAGTTATTGGCGCAGTCTCGTGGCCTGAAACTGTTCAACCTCAAGGATACCGAATGGGGCGTCAATGTGCAACCGTACTCGGGCTCTCCAGCCAATCTGGCCGCGTATACGGGAGTCTTGCGTCCTCACGATCGTATTATGGGCTTGGATCTGCCCGATGGTGGCCACTTGACGCACGGCTTCTTCACGCCCACGAAGAAAATCTCAGCCACATCGATATTCTTTGAGAGCATGCCATACAAAACGGATCCGCAGACGGGTCTCATTGACTACGATAAGTTGGCTGAGGCGGCCAAGGCTTTCCGTCCGCAGATAATCATTGCCGGCATCTCGTGCTACTCCCGCCTCCTGGACTATGCACGTTTCCGTCAGATCTGCGATGATGTTGGTGCCTACCTGATGGCCGATATGGCTCATGTGGCCGGCATTGTAGCCGCCGAGGAGATACCCTCACCGTTCCAATACGCCGATATTGTCACAACCACCACGCACAAGACATTGCGTGGTCCACGTGCCGGTGTCATTTTCTTCCGCAAGGGCGTACGCGCTACCAAACCTAATGGCGATAAGGTACTGTACGATCTGGAAGATCGCATCAATCAGGCTGTCTTCCCAACGCTGCAGGGTGGTCCGCATAACAATGCCATCGCTGGCATTGCGACAGCCTTTAAGCAGGCCAAGACACCCGAGTTCAAGGCCTATCAGGCTCAGGTGCTCAAGAATGCCAAGGCCCTGTGCAAGGGGCTCATCGATCTGGGCTACAATGTGGCCACCGGCGGCACTGATGTTCATCTGGTGCTTGTCGATGTCCGCACAGCCGGCCTGACCGGCAACAAGGCCGAACTGATTCTAGAAGAGGTTGGCATTGCGTGCAACAAGAACACTGTGCCTGGCGACAAGTCGGCAATGAATCCCTCGGGCATCCGTCTGGGCACACCAGCGTTGACCACACGCGGCCTTGTCGAGAAGGATATTCAGCAGGTTGTCAGCTTCATCGATGCAGCCCTCAAGATTGGTGCCGAAGCCTCCAAGGCGGCCGATAGTCCCAAACTGGTTGACTTTGGTAAGGTACTGAACGAGAACGCGGACATCAAAAAGAAGGTGGAGGAACTTCACAGTTCGGTCATCAAGTTCAGCAAAACGTTCGCACTGCCTGGCCAGAAGCTGTTCTAAATTCGATTCCGATTTCGATTTCGCCAACAACAACGTTCAGTTAATATCTTTAACATTTTTTTTACTTATTTTCCTTTTTGTATTCCTCGAAACTGAATTATATTTTGATTTCACTAAATCGCAAGTTGATCTAGACTGGCATCATGGATAATTAAATTGAATGTCTTAAATTAAGCTATGTTAACAATAAACAGAAATATTTTATAAAATATTCATTTGTATTGTTTGCAGAACCTTCTTGTTGGTTTTATTGAAACATTTTTAACCGCTCAAGTGGTCAACTTTCATTAGGTACACATGATACTACAACTAGAATTGCTCGCGAATTGGAATATATAATAATATATAGTAATAGGAATATCTGTTTTCTCATATTAAACAGATAAAATTCAACATAGTTCATGCACGATAGTCGATAACTTTATGATCCCATAAAGTATACATAAATATATATTCATGATCAGTGCCCTAAATGAGAGTTTTCATATGATACCACGCACTATCAGTAACAATTAAAAGAACATATTAATTCGAATCCACTTTTTTGATTTCATAAGAATCTGTAAGAAATAACTTAATAAAATTAATGTTATGAAACTCTCTGTTATAAATAATAGTTATAGGAACAATCGCTAAATTCTAAAGCAAAATCGTGCAAGGGAATTTAAACTTCTTAGTTCTTAATATTCGATTTGGGAATTATCTTAAAGGAGCTAGCTCAATACCTTAATTATATGAAATACAAATGAAAAAATGAACAATTTAAAATTCGAATGGGATACCACACAAAATAAAGAAAATATATAGAAGATATATCTGAACTCAATCTCTAGCATCAAAGAATAAATGACCAAACTCGAACTACATTATGATTGTAACAAGTGAGATGAAAACTTCTGTGTTTCTTAATAATTCTAGTCCTATTCCTAATCAACATACTATTTATATTTCAAGACAAAAAAAACCCCAATTCTTAATGGTCATATGTCATCAGTCTGCTCTCCCTCCACCTCCACTTTCGCCTAACGCACTCTCCTCTGAGCTCTCATTTGGTTTGGGGATCGACAAACTCGAATTTTGTCAGCTCTTTGCTCATCCGGGAGTCCCGATGAAAACGTGAATTGTGCGTGGAAAGGGACCACTTGGTCTTGAAGTTTTTCATGCAGATGAAACACTCGTACTCCTTGCTCTGAATCTCCGAGTGCCTTGAAGCGATGTGACGTCGCAGCGCATTCATCGATTGCAATCGGCGCTTGCAGAAGCTGCAGATCAACAGAGCTACGGAACTATCATCGGTATGGGCTGAAAAATAATTCAAATGCAATTCAATTAACAAAGTTATTGATCCTTGCTTGGAAACTTGTAAGATAATGAAAAGATTTGGGCTCACTTAAGCTGGAAATACGTATAGTTCTTGGCTTTTATTATTTTATATAAGTATTCAATTTGATTTGAAATCCTTTCCAATTTTCTCTCATTCTTTGTTATTCGTTTCTTTTCAAAAAGAAGAAGAAAATCATTTAATCAATTAGCTTTCACATTCTCTATATAATATTTGGTTCTCTTTGCTCGCAAATCATTCATTAAACGGGCGTTGAATTTTACCTAGAAAATGTTGAAATATCTCTTGCCACGATAGTTATTTCGTACTATAGATAGTTTGGTTCAAAACGGGCCACAAATCGGTGGAAAGCTCTCGTAATGGAAATAAACGGCGACAGTTTTTGCAACAAATGAGCAACGGACTGATTAAGCTTGACTTCAAAAACAAATAACGTGATATATCGATATATATATAGCAAGAGTATTTCGACTTCGAGAAACCGAAGATTTATTTACTATGGTAATTTGTATATTTTGTTGGTGTTCTTTTCTTCTATTTGCTTTTATTGTTTGCTGTTGATTTTGACATCAAAGTTGTTGTTGTTGTAATCGATAGTCGATACGATATATGTAAATATATACATACTATATATATATATAATACGTATGAGTCGTTCATTAACATTTAGCCTTTCAATTAACTAAGTAAATATATATATATATTATCTTTAGTATGTGTATATGTGTGAGAGTGTGGGAGGAGTTAATGGCAAGGATCGGAATTATATAAAAAAGATTATAGCATAATATATGCCTAGAGTATCAAATGACGTACGCTTACATATAAACTGTATTCTATCTAAAGGGGAACAGGGAGGGGCAGGAATTTACAACTTGTCAGCTTGATTGACTGGATGTAAGATGTGTCTGTGTGTGTGTGGTTGTTGAGCAAAATACATACATAAATACAAACATAAGCGACTGTAGCTTGGAGCTGACGGCCTGCTCTCTGGCTTTGGCTCTAGCTATATAATTATAAACGATATATATATATATGTATATGTAAATCTAAGATTTAGAGTTAAGATTACAGATTTAGTTCTACAATATAGTATGTACAGTTCGTGATGTACGGGACGCACTTTGCTAGCTAAATACAACTAAAATAGATACATACATACATGAATAAAGTACAAAGAAACATGTTCTCTCTCTCTCTCACTTTCATTCCTATTACTTGAAATTTCTCTTACAAACATACATACTGTATTTAATTTGTATCTTTCGACTATATCTATAATGACATGGCTTGGTCAATTTCGGATACAACCAGCTCCACTGACTGACAATAGTTTTGCTTACTTAAATTAGTTTAGCCAACATCGAGTGTAGATAGACACGCACATTTATGAACAATATATACCATATGGTAAATTGATTTCGATCGAGGACTCTGGCTATTTAATTTAATTGCTAATGACTGGCAAAGTGTGTGTGTCTCGTGTGTGTGTGAGTTTATGAATTCCTTTTTATTTTTCATTGTTTCATTGTTTCGGTTTCTTCACTTATTTGGACGTAATGTTCTTTCTCTCTCTCTGTCTCTATCTCTTTCGCATTGGGCTGCTGAGCAGTGCCGTCTCTGTCTGTCTGTTGTGTGGAGCGGGACGAGGTGCAGTGAGACTCAATTGACGCCATGCTGCAACTGAAAGATCGTCCATCAGTTCTCCGACTTGATGGCCACCTTCTGCTCGTGCGAGATGCGTATGTGCTCCCTGAGGCTGTATTTGTTCTTGAAATTCTTATTGCAGAGATCACATTTGCGCGGCGGTTGGGGCGTATGTTGGGTGCGAATATGTCTCCAAAGATTCACCGTGGTAATAACCATTTTGCAAAATTGACATTCAGTCCATTTACTATTGGGTGAATCTAAAAATATACAGAAAAACAGGACAAATTATACGATTATCTTCGCTTCGTTTCGTTTCGTTTTGGTGTTTCGTTTCTAATTCGTTTCCTTTTCTGTGCGAGTGCAAGTGTGGCTGCGGTATGGATGGGGGTATGGGAATGGGAAGGGGGCGTATAGATTGGTAAAGTGATATTCAATTTTTGTTCTAGGTTTTACATATACATATGCAGTGTGCACATACACATACATACAGGACAGACACTTTGGAGACATATTCGACGCCAACAAACACAATCAATAATCTAATAACGCTTTACAAATAATAGCAATAAAATAATAGTAATAATAATATTAAAATACATACAAGTTTACAAAATGAGAGTAAGATAACTTAGGATGATAACAGAATGAGGTTATACAAAGGAAGTTTTAAGGGGTTGTACACATTTTAAATAATATAAAATAATTTTTTTTCTTATTTTTGCAATCTGTATTTATGGTTTATGTATAGTCAACATACTATACTTTCGACGATATATTGATAACAGTATCTCAACTATATGTATACTACTTCTTTTACTATAGATGTCTTTTATATATCTTTTGTCTTGATTTTTGTCAGCATAGACTCTACCGATTGGTCGCAAATTAGTACATAATCTTCGTATATATATTCAACAGTTATTAAAGGAAGGTGTTAAACAATTTAGATCTAATATATTATATATCTATATTATATTGTAGTATTCCTCTGTACAATAACTACCACGATCAATCCAGCATTAATTTTAATAGAATATCATATATCATTTAGTAGTGCGTGCTACCAAAACTTGTAGTGAACAAATAAAAACAGTTTCTATGAAAAAATACATAACAAAAATATAATTTTTGAGCCCCTCAAAGCGATTGCAATTCTACCAAGATCTTTACGTGACTGTATCATATGGAACTATATGGAAAGCAGTTGCCAATTTGCCCATTCTTTGCTAAAGATATTCGAGTGGGAACTCACCTGTGGTGCCGCCGGCTTTATTATCGTTCTTAACTGGCGTCACCGAAACGGCAGTTGTGCCACCACCCGCCGCCGTCGCCGCATTGTTGCCCGCATCCTCGAGCACCGCCTGGGCAGTTGTTGTAGTCGCTGCAGCTGTCGCTGTGCCCAGCAAACGAGCTAGAGAAAGTAAATTGTGAATATATGTGTATGAATTAATCAGATTTCTGCAGTTCTTACTCATTTCGATTGCAATCTCGGCATTATCGGGATCTGCTTGATACTTCTCCTCGATTTCAGACTCAGTTAGGATCTCGTATTCGGATGAGTATTGGGCCACAGTCTGCGCAGCAGCTGTGGTGGCATCCTGCGATGTTTGTGGCGTCGCACCGTCCGACAGGCGATCGTCCACTTCGCTGACTATATAATCGGGTATATCCATTTTGACAGTGCCACGCAGAAAGGTCATCTCGGCGGCTGTAAGGGAAAGAGCAGGTGATCGTTAACGTTTACAATTAATTAGAACATTGTCTATAGATCAATACTGCTATAAATATCCCTTACTTTTAACAATCGTCTGTTCGTCCTTGACGGCATAGTCGACCGTTTCGGTGGTGTAGATATTGTCATCGTCGTCCGAGAAGGTGATCTTGCGCTTCTTCACTGTATTCGCTGTGGGCAACGATATGGTCAGATGCTGCGCCTGCGCTGCCACCTGCTGCTGTTGTTGCTGCTGCTGCTGTTGTTGTTGCTGCTGTTGTTGCTGTTGTTGCTGCTGCTGCGGCTGCTGTTGTTGCTGCTGCTGCTGTTGTTGCGGTGGCGCTGCCTGAACCTGAATGTGTTGTATCTGAGTGTTTTGTACATGATGATGTTGTTGCTGCTGTTGTTGTTGCTGCTGCTGCTGCTGCTGTTGTTGTTGTTGTTGCTGCTGCTGCTGCTGCTGTGTCTGCTGTACTTGCAGCTGTGCCGCAGCAGCAGCAGCCACTTGCGTTTGAACTTGCGTTGCCGTTGCCTGCAACAGCGTTGCCGTTGGTATTTCGATGGTTTGAGTTGCGCTCTGCGTTTGTGCAACACTTGCCACAGCCACCTGCTGCTGCTGCTGCTGTTGATGTTGTTGCTGCTGCTGCTGCTGCTGGTGTTGCTGCTGCTGCTGATGTTGCTGCTGCTCGTTGACGGCACGTATTGTGCTCGGTATTGTCTTGATAAGCTTGTGTTCGCTTATAAGTGGCGCCACCGGCAACTGCGGCTTCTCCTTCTCCTCGGCGGTGAGTCCCTGCACGGCGAGCAGTTCGGCCGTTTGTAGAAACGATTGCAGTGCCTCCTGCTGCACATTCACCTCGCCCTGCAAGAGAGAAAAAAAGAGTATTAGGGATCATCCATTTCGAAAAGTTGCCCCTTGTCCACACTTACCTGGTACATGAACTCGACTATCGAGTTGAGATCTTCGAATTTGATGAACTTAAATATAATGACAGGATGTGGATGTGGATTCTCCTTGAATATCTCCTTGAAGTACGATGAGCATGAGGAGAGCACTACCTTGTGGGCCTTTATCTTGCGCCCATCCACGCACAGGCTGACATCGACGAAATCATCGTTCAGCCTGTGATTATCCAGCGAGTAGGTCAAATGCCGCAAATAGTTGTTCCAGCGCAATGAATATTGCTGTGTGGTGGCCATCTCTCCCCCTCCCCCCTCACTGCACCTATGCACGCCGCGTGCCTGCCTGCCTTCCTTCACTCACGCACGCACTCGCGCTCTCTCTCTCTCACTCTCTCTACCGCTCTCACGCGCGCGCACCCTCTCGCTCTTGCACTGTGTATCGCACTCTCACGACGTTCGTGCCGAAAAATAAAACATAAATACAAATAAAACTCTTGCTCGGACGCCGACGGCGGCAACGATTCTGTTTCTGTTTCTGGGCCTAATCCAATTAACAATGTTGCAGCAAGAAATTTTTTGTTTTTGGTGCACAGCCAGCGCCACCCGCGCCACAACAACGACAACAACAGCCACAACAAAATCAACTGGCGCAACGGGAGGCAGAGGAACAACAACGAAACACACAGCGAAATTAATTTGTTGCAAACGTGCTTTATTATTGTTGTTGTTGTTGCAGCACACACGCCAACCACAACTGTCTACTATATTTATTTTGATTGGCTTTGCCACTTTTGGTTGCGTTTAATTTATTTTGTTTGTGTCTTTGTTTTGTTTTGTTTTCAGTGTATTCAGCAGCTTATATCGCGAAAAGACGCTGCATTGCCTTCAATTGATGTTTATTTTGCTATACTTATGCCTGTTTTGCATATTCCCGAAACGCGTACACTATTCAATTATGCTCATCGCATTTTTTATTTATTTATTTTCATTTTGTGAGTATACAATTTCAATATTTTTCTCATTTTTCACGGCAAAATTAGTTGGTTTTTAGCACAAGCCAATGTTAAATGCCTCATTATGTTATACTCAAAATGTGCATGTGTTATCGATAGACATTGCTGCTGTAACATAACAGCGCAAACGATACTATCGCCAACAGTCAGCAGCCAATAACAGTCGCTGTTAAGTCTGTGTGTTGTCACCTACAATTTCCGATAGATGGAGCCAATAAATTTTTTGAGAACAAAATTTATTTTTTTACCATAGCCAATTAAATGTTGAAAAAAAAAATTTAAAATAAAAAAAGCGTAGATGTTGATACAGATTAGAAGAAAGTGCGCATGATAAATCTGTAGACAAGTCGCAGCAGAAAACTGTAGACAATGGCACGGCACAGAAGGTCGAGCACGTAGAAAATCTTGATGCGCAGACGGGCGCCACTGGTGCTATCGGGACTCTCGTGCATGAGGAACTCCTTGGCGCCGCGTATGCCGTTTTGGAAGAAGTCCACATAGTTGATGTTCGAATTGTGCATGAAGCCAAAGATGTACCTGCGAAAGGCAGTGAAGGAAGAAGAGAGAACAAGGTTGGAAGAGCTCAAAGAACAGCAGCACTGATCACGACTCACATCTCCTCTGGGGGCACCTTATCGTGCAGGGCCTTGAAGTTTTCGTTGCGGAAATGCCACTCGGTCACGGTGAACACATACAGGGCCTGGAAGGTGGCGAAAATGCGACGTTGCAGCTTCAACAGGCTAAACGACAGTTAAACGAGTTATAACAACAGTTACATATATCGATAAATGTATCGATAACGATCAAGGACACACTTACAAGGGCTTCTCGTTGCTCAGGCGCAGCAGTGTGTCCACCACAATGGCCATCATAATGTGCATCGTTATGAACTGCAAAGGAAGTCAAGAATTAAAATCTTCCCTGCTCCCTTTCTCCATCAACCCCTCCACCCCCCACAATGCCTTGCCTTCCCCAACTTACCCGGATAAAGTGCAAGAAGGGACAAAGCGTTATGCTACCTCCCGGCAACCAGAGCGTCTTCTCGAACGGATTCAGTCGAATATATCGCTTGCCAATCTCAATCACCTGTCCCATGGTAATCGGTGATATGTTCGCCGTGGCACAATTGATCACCGCGATGGGCTGACCCGGCGGAGTAGGGCTTTGCTGTATCAGGCGCTCATAGACCGCAATGATCAGGCCACGTACGACCAGATCAGCGGGCACAAAATCAGCCACAATATACGGATCGCAGTTCTGGGAACGCAAAATGCCAACACCGCATGCAACCAACATTCCCGTTGGCCCATTGAAGTTGTCCGCCCAACCCGGCACGGGCTCCTCCAGCGTGGAGATGACTGGTGATAAAATACATATACAATACACTCATGATTATAATTCTAGATCGATGCACTCCCCCTGCCCCAGACTAACTCACCAATCGATGGTCTAAAGATAAAGATGGGCAGCTGATCCCTGTAATCGTTGGCCACGTGCTCGGCCAGGCTCTTGGTGAAGGTGTACGTGTTCGGCTGGAAGTTGCTGTACCTGAGAGAGAGAGAGAGAGAGAGAGAGAAAAGGAGGGAATACAGAGCCAGCTCTAGCCAAGTCTGTTAGGCTCTACCCACTTGAGACTGTAAATGTTGAGCGTCTCCTCGTCGTAGTTCTCGGCCAGCTTGATGGTGGTGCGCCAATCGGCATACGGCGGATAGATGCGCTCCTCCACCTCCAGCTCGGTGGGATTCGAGTATGTGGTGGACACATGAACAAACGCCTTCAGTCGCTTCCATCGCAGCGCCAGCTTGATTAGCTCATGCGTGCCACGTGTGTTCATCAAAATGGCAGCGCGCAGCGGATCATCGAAGCTGTGGAAGAAGTGGAGGGCAGTCAGTTGCCGGAACTGATCACCAATGGGGTGGGGGAGGGGGTGTTGGTGTTGGTGTTCCCACCACTGACGCCACCTACCGCACAGAGGCCGCCGAATGATAGACAACGGTCACATTACGCAGTCGCTTCAGATCCGTCTCGCTGATGCCCAATCCCAGTTCCTTAACATCTCCGGCAATGGGCACTACCTTGGCCAATGTCTGTGGCTGCTCGGCACGCAAGCGTTCGTACAGTTTGCTATCCAACTGATCCTTTAGACGCTGCTCAATGGACACACCCTTCTTGGGCCGCAGCAGCACATAGATCTTGCCAAGCTTGGGACACGAGCGCAGCAACTTCTCAATGAGTGCCTTGCCCACGAAACCTGTAGATCGTAGTCGGGGGTTAGTCACTTCGATCGACAACCTACGGCGAATTATCAACACCACCTACCTGTGCCGCCCGTCACGAAGATCTCCTGATCCTTGAATGCCTCTGAAATTAGCATGTTGATGCGTTCGGATCGCTGTCCAAATGCTGTCTAACCACGACGCTCACTCGCCGGCATTGTAAGTGCGATCAAGGTGCAGAGCAGCGATATGCTAATGCCATGCCGTACGATCCAACCCAATTCCGTGCGGTCGAATTTAGACTACGACAGCAGGAGGGTCACATTGCTGAATATGCAATCGGCGACCTTAGCAATAAAACCATCGATGATTTCGAAAAGAGTAGAAATAATTCTTTGTACATTTCTTGAATGTGATCGAAACCAAAATCGATCTTTACGAAAGCCGAAAAAACTGAGGAAGGCATCTCCAAACTCACTACGTACATATGTATATATTGTATACATATATTTATTCTTGAACAGCATGATTATTTTAAAATATGAAATTAATCCCTAAAACAAACTACAACCTTCTCTCTAAAGCTAGTACAGCCATTTTTAGAGTGTATCGCCAGTCAAATAGATCTTGAAAATTTAATTTTGAACGGATAATAAATATAATGTAGAAGTAATTTGTGAATGATAAAATTATAGCAGGCAAATGAATATCACCTGTAAAGTATGCAATACAAAGTGCAATAAAGAAACGTAAGTTACGTAGCTCTAGCACTGCACATATGCAGTTCAAAATCTTTACGCCCGATTAGTGTTGGACCTACATACAAACATACATATTACATATACATCATGTATGTATGTATGTAAAGACTATAATGGAAACCCTTCATCAATCTTAAATGCCTCTCGAGGGCATCGAGAAAAACAGATTGAGGCAGCCAGAAATAGAATGTGGCACATGGGTAATTTATAATCCACAATCCACAATCCATTTCCATATTGAAAGCATCGACATCGGCTTAAGAAGCTATGCCAACAATTTGCTGTAGCGTTAGGAAGCAACGGCACTTTAATCGCGACGATGGGTCGCACTGCCCCCCCCCCTCTGTCCGCTTATTTGGCTTTATAAAATGGTATGGGAAGGGAAGGGAAGGCAAGAGAACGGAATGGTCCACATTGGAAGTTTAAGGCCATTAGCATGCGTCTGTGTGAGTGTGCATGTGTGTGGCACTGTCTGCTGCACAAAACGATTGAGAACCACAGAGCAAGAGGAAAACAGAAAGAGAGAGAGAGAGGGGGGGGCATCCATGTTTGTATTTGGAGCGAGCTTGCCAGGTTAGCAGAGCGACGAAAGCTCAAAAAGTTCGCTGACCCCACACCAACAGCTTGAGAACAGTTCTTTTTGCCGTTGGCTGTTCACACACACATACAGACACATAAAAATACGTACATACATAGACACATAAGGCTCGAGGGGGTTTTTGTTGCATTTCACATTTTAATTAACATTTTCAGGCGTAAGCTTCAATACGCATGCAATTAGAAGTGTGTACAAATTACAAAAAAGAAGATCAAATAAAACAATTATTAAATACGCAATACAAAAATTTCAACTTAAAAATTTAAAACTGCAAGAGAAGTTGCGCTGCTGCAGGCGAAGTCAAGAGAGAGAACACAAATTCCCCCTCTCCATTACGCGCACTGTTCTCACTCTTGCATGCATATATGCATATGCATGTGTGTGTATGTGTGTGCGTGCGTGCATGTGTAATGTGTGAGTTTGCATTTGCCGGCCGGCGAAGCAAGAAATGAAAGAACACAGTCAAACAGAGAGGGAGAGAGAGCATGTAGAGCGAATGCGTAGGAGTGAAGAGTAGAGGGCGGGAGGAAGAGCGAGAGAGAAAGAAACAGAGTTGGTTAAGTTTTTCTTTTCATCATATTTTTGTTTCACTTTGTTGTTTATAATTACGTAATTATAAAATAATACATAAGGTTGCGTTTTTAATTTTACAAAACTCCTTTTTCGTGGTTTTGCATAAATGGTGTTCTTGTTGTTGTTGTTGTCTTTTGCTTGCTTTTCTTTTGCTTTTTGGGGAATATTTTATGCTTTTTGGATGTTCTTGTCATGCCGGGAGTGTGTTCGCATGTGTGTGTGTGTTGTTGTTGTTGTGTTTGAATCTTGTTCTTGTTGTTGTTGTGGCATATATAAAGTGGAATGGCAGAGAATATGTCCTTGTTGTTTTCAATTTAGTTGTTATATTAAAAGGTATATAAAAAAACAAAAAAAAAAGTATTATGCATTATATATCATATCTCGTGTGAAATAAATTAAATTAATGCTAGAACACAACATGACGACGATGATGATGTGATAACATTGCTCAGCTCTTGTTTCTTCTTCTTCTGCTCCATCCAGCTGTTGTTGTTGCTGGTGTTGGTGTAGTTGTAGCTGTTGTTGTTGTAGATGTTGTTGCTTTTGCTGTTGCTGTTGCCACTCCACTCTTCCTCCCGCTTGTGGTTGAAGGCGCTTAGAAGCACTTGCGGTGCACAATGGATGGGCCAGACTCGTCGTATTCCTGCTTGGAGATCCACATCTGCTGGAAGGTGGAGAGGGAAGCAAGAATGGAGCCACCGATCCATACGGAGTATTTGCGCTCTGGTGGTGCAATGATCTTGATCTTCATGGTCGATGGAGCCAGGGCAGTGATCTCCTTCTGCATGCGATCGGCAATGCCAGGGTACATGGTGGTACCACCGGACAGAACTGTGTTGGCATACAGATCCTTACGGATATCGACATCGCACTTCATGATCGAGTTGTAGGTGGTCTCATGGATACCGCAGGCTTCCATGCCCAAGAATGAGGGCTGGAACAGAGCCTCGGGGCAACGGAAACGCTCGTTGCCGATGGTGATGACCTGTCCGTCGGGAAGCTCATAGGACTTCTCCAGGGAGGAGCTGGAGGCAGCGGTGGCCATCTCCTGCTCAAAGTCCAAAGCAACATAGCAGAGCTTCTCCTTAATGTCGCGCACGATTTCACGCTCGGCAGTGGTGGTGAAAGAGTAGCCACGCTCAGTGAGGATCTTCATCAGGTAGTCGGTCAAATCGCGACCAGCCAAATCCAGACGGAGGATGGCATGGGGCAATGCATAACCCTCATAGATGGGCACAGTGTGGGAGACACCATCACCGGAATCGAGGACGATACCAGTGGTACGACCAGAGGCGTACAGGGAGAGCACAGCCTGGATGGCCACATACATGGCGGGTGTGTTGAAGGTCTCAAACATGATCTGTGTCATCTTCTCACGGTTGGCCTTGGGGTTGAGGGGAGCCTCGGTCAACAGGACGGGGTGCTCCTCGGGCGCAACACGCAGCTCATTGTAGAAGGTGTGATGCCAGATCTTCTCCATATCATCCCAGTTGGTCACAATACCGTGCTCAATGGGGTACTTCAGGGTGAGGATACCACGTTTGCTCTGTGCCTCATCACCGACATACGAGTCCTTCTGGCCCATACCGACCATCACGCCCTGATGACGTGGACGGCCAACAATCGATGGGAAGACAGCGCGGGGCGCATCATCGCCAGCGAAACCAGCCTTGCACATGCCGGAGCCATTGTCGACAACCAATGCAGCAACTTCTTCGTCACACATTTTGTAAACTACAAAAGGGAAATGGGCGAAACAAGAAAAGAACACACAAAAAATTAACAAAATGGCCACCAAGCTAACACAGACAAGAGGGGAGGGGGAGAGAGCCCGAGCTGAGCTCAAATGCGCTCTCTTCTTGCTCTTGCTCACTCCCTCCTCTCTTCTCTTGCTTTTCAATTTCTATTCTCTTTTCAGCAGGGGCAACACCCTTCCAATAAATCAACTTCACAAAAAGCCTAAAAGCTTCTTTTCTTTTTCTTCTTCTTTTTCTTTTATGCCGGCAGCCCAAAGGAGAGCTGTGGCTGTGCGTATGTGTGTGTATACGTGTATAGTCGCCGCATAAAATGGCGGACACTTGCACGAAAAAAAAAATTCACTTCTTAAGCCGGCAATAAATTACAAATTTCTTTCTTTTCTTTTCTTTATGCATTTGTTTGCATTGTTGCTGTGCTTTACTTTTGATTATTTGCTTCTGCTTTTACCTTTTTGTATTGTTTAACAAACGACGAAAATTGTTTAAATATTTGAAACCACACTTGGTTCTGATAGGAGTCGATGGATGAAATGCAACCGCACCGATTGACTGCCGAAAGAGGAATGAACAGAGTAGTGAGCGCACCAACGAATGCCAGTTAACAGCTATTTCAAGCGCTGCCGCTGACGTCGACGTCGACGTCGTCATCGCCGCGTCGCAATGCTGAGCGCAACTGCTGCTCTTGCCGGCTCGCTCACACCGTGGCAATGCTTGCGCATGCGTGCGACAGGGAGCGCACGAAACACCGCACAGTTGGGTAGCCAACTTTTGTGACCATATATGGTCATGTTTCAAAGCGAATCGTTGACTGAGAGCTGCAAATGTCGCCTCGTCGCCGCTTTCGCTCTCTCACGCGTCGGCGTCGGCGGTGGGAACAGAGACGGAGGACAGAGACGTCAGCGGTTGCGGCAACAGTGACACTATGTGTGCGCTGAAGGTTTTCTCCATTTTTGCGCGGCTCATTAAAAAAACCGGCATTTTTGCATTCAAGAAACAGACCAAATAACTTCAATGACGTGATTCTTTGACTATTTCTGGCCAAGTTGCCTACGTCACTTGCACCGTGGGCAGATGCCACAAATACGGATCGACATGGTGTGCATCTGTGTGCACGAATAACTTGAAAAGGGTTGTATGTGTGTGCGTGCGTGTGACAAAGCCTCAAATTTGGCAGTTACTTTTCAAATTGTTCGCTTTGAAAGTTAATTGAAGCGTGGGAAAAATAGAAAGTATCTGCGAGATTGAATTGCAAATGGAGATACGAAATGCAGCTCCAAACTGTCCCCAGCACTTCCTCAGTCCAAATTGACCTTGTATCGTTTATAGACATCATCCACTTAGGGCACGCCCCAGCGACAGATCTATGTATGCATGAGTATGAATACACACACACACCAATACAGAAGCACAGATACGTTACGTTCTGTAGTGTATTTCTAGAACTCTTCTTCTAGCCTTTGTATCTTATCGATCCGTCAAGTTGATGATAACATACATAAATGTTGCAAGGGATATTTCACTAGCGTCACCATGTGACTTACGCTTTTGAATTGATTACGACAATATCATTTTTTTGTTTATCAAGAATGTCTTTGGTCGTTCTTGTTTTTTGTTTTTCATTTTTTTTTTTTTTTTTGCTTTCGATAAGCATTATCTCACATATTCCACAAGCACTTGTATAAAAAAAATTGTTGAAAAAAATTAAGCTATGATTTTGTCCACTATTTTAAGCCTTTTGTGAAGTTTTTGGATTTTCTTTTGGTTTGTTGAATTTGGGGTTTTTGGTTTTCAATTTGTAGAGTCTTGTGTATACTTACTTTTGGTCTGTTTTGATTAAAATTAATTAAATAAATATAAATTAAGTCTTTCGGTTTTGTGTCTTTTGATTAGACGACTCTGCTTGGTTGCTTTTAGCGGCTTTGTGTCGGGAGGAATATCCACACAGCACAAGAACTCAAACTGTAATGACATGAAAACTGGTCGCCGTTTGCCGTTTTATAAAGCCAGTGTCCGTCCCAACCGGCACCGTAACTTAGCGCCTTATCAGCGCCAACTTACACACTTCTCCAGCCTGGCGTCTTTTACCATATATGGTAAAATTGAAAATACCCCGTTTGCCGGCGAATGTGTGTGAGTGTTTTTCGAATATCGGTGAGCTCTGCTCTCCTATATGAATACCATGGACATGAGCGAGTGTGCGCACACTCGCGTCTCAGTGTGAGTGTGTGTGTATGCTACTGACAAAGAGTATTTTGCAGCATAATCCCCCTCTGATACGGTCCGACGGGTGTGACTGTTGTTTTTCGAGGATGCGTCACTATGCGGTCTGTTTTGTTCATTGCAATAAAAATGCAGAAGTTTCAGTTAAAACTTGGTTAATGAAAAGAATTAGATGATTTGGACGAATTTCATGGAGGTTTTTAAATTGAGTTTGAGTTTTCAAATGAGTATAATGGTATAATAAAATTTACATTTGCAAATATAAGTTTAGTTATTTTCGAACTAGCTGTTAATCCTGGCTCAAATGCAAAAACAAAAACGTAGGTTAGTGGACATTTTAAACCTTCAATATAATATATAAATAAAAAATAAATCTTAAAAACATTTAAAACCAGTCAATATATATTGATATTCATTTATTTAATACCGACTAAAGTCAAGCGACACAAAGATGCAAAGATATAATTATATTTAATTTACATTTAAATAAAATGAATATTAAAAACATATAAAAACACTTCAAAAGTAAAAAATAATAATAAGAAACATTTCATTGAGCTTAAATTTAATTAATATGCATATATATGTTTATTCTTTTTGTAAATTTGTTCTACTGTTGCAAGTCACGCAGCGCTGCGTAGAGTATAGACAGATCGGCTTGGATTCTGTTTTCAAGCTCGGTTTGTATAGCGCCAGCTGCGAAGTCGATGCGTCAACAACGCGTTTGCGCAAAAGAGACAGCAGCAGCAACACTCACTACCACATATACAAACACAGTGCATACACTGACAAATGCGCTCATTCACTTGCCGCGCTCTCTGCGAAATGCTGAGTCAACTATGCTGGGGTTTGTTTTCATTTGAATTTTATAACGTATTTTTAAACATGAGAAATGATACAGAGGGAGAAGGAGGTGGTGAATTTACATAGAAGAATTTTTGATATGCATAATAATAATATAGAGTTGATACAGTGGAGTCGAGACAGTTGACAGTTTAGATATTTGCAGGCCTTGCAATGCAGACTTAAAGCCGCTCTCTGCCCCTCTCGCTCTCTCTCTCTCTCTCTCTCTCTCTCTCTCTCTCTCTCTCTTTTACAACACTGTAAAAGTGAAAGAGCGTCATCGGTAGCTTCGGAGAGGGGAAAGTTGGACAAACACTCACAAATACTATGTATCGGATGTGACTGTGTGCGTGTGTGTGTGTTTGTGTTTGCGTACGGGTTGTGTTTTAGTAACGGCAATTGCTCATACTTGGAAAACCATTAGCAATTGTGATTTTGAGTATTGCCGGTTGACTAATCTCTGTTTAAATAATTGCCTATTTCGAATCAAAGTGACGCACACAAAACAACTAACAAAAATCAAAAACCGCTGTGCCGGCACACACACACACACACACACACACACACACACACACGCGCACAGATGGACACTCATGGCAAGGCAAGGCAAACAGAAAGAGAGCGAGAGAGGCTTACGCAGGCGTGCGCTCTCTCGGCACCAGCATAAAAAGAAAACAACAACAGACGGCGCAACACACACACACATAGACTCACACACACACACATACACACTAGCATTACTTGCTTGGACAGTGGCCAAGGAGTGGCAGTCTTGGGATCGCATTGCATTTGTGGAAGCATACATATATGTATGTATATGTGTGTACATTTGTATGCATGTATGCATGTTCGATTTGCAGTTGAGCCTTATGTACAGGGTCATGTGTTTAAAAGATATCGAATTGAGAGGCGATTCGATAGATTACAGTTTCTTTAATTGAAGCGCCAGCTGAGCTGTCGACATTTTCCAATGGCGAAACAATTCTAGTCTTGTTAACGGGTAATTGCAGACGTCAGCATTGGCAATCACTACTTCTTAGCCTGGTTCAACATGGTAGATAAGCGCAGTACATAAAAGATATGTAAAGAAATATGTACATACAAATACGCACAGCCGGTTTTCTCCGCATGTGATATGCGTGTATGTATGTATGTATGTGTTTGTGCTTGTATGTATGTGTTCACTCCTCTTCCCAATCAATCCAGTTGTTCTGCTCTGTTCTGTTCCGTTCTTTTCTTTCTTTCTTTCTTTTTTTTTTTAACTTGATCAATTTGTTTACAATTTACTGTTTTAACGATTTTAATTAAGCTCTGAACAATTATCATTTAATTGTCACGCATGCTCTATAGAATTTTTGGGAGCGCCTTTCTAACGAACAAGAATGGAAAATGTAAGCCCCACAAGCATTGCGAATATGCCCATCAATTGGAATTAAAATCTAATTAAAGTTCTATAACTTGGGCTGACGAATATGTACATACATATAAGTGGATGTCGTAATGTTTTATGTTCTATATGTATCAGTGCTGCCAGATCTACAGAAAGGTCTATTCTACTATTTCTTTTAGTATCAAGAAATCCTTAAAACTTACAGTCGGGTAATCTGTCCCTTTTTTATTCCTATATATATTTAAGGTACTTTTGATATATTTGGCAGCCCTGATATGTACTTAATTATGTATGGTAAGCATACGCAAGAGTGGTAAAAAATATTATAAATAAAAGTAGTGCACGCGCATTTTGATTTGGTTTTATTGAATTACATTTTAAATATGCGCTCAGCGATACTTAATATAGAACTTGAACCATTTAACCTAACATGACCCACTGTACACACAAACACACAGTGAAACATTGCTGATCGTTTGGCTGTTAATGTAAATTAACATAACATGAGCATTGCAGAGTCTTCTTCTGGCTATTCCTTTTTAGTGCAATACAGACTCTCACAAGGCAGGTGATGTTAATTAACATAACATGAGCATTGCAGAGCCTTCTTCTGTCTATACCTTATTAGTGCAATACAGATTCACACACACACTCACGCACATACAAGTGTTGGGTTAGATGGGCTGCGACCTTGTGAAGATCTAGCCATGACTGGGGGTCGGGGGCAAGTGCTCGTACAATGTACACACAGCTGTCTCTCTCTCTATTGAAACTAGAAATAATTAAATGGCCAAAAACGGCATATTGACGTAGTCGATGACTTTGAAACCGCTATGTGTTGACGAAAAAGCAGCAATAACAATAAACAACAGAAGCAACAACAACAACAACAACAATGGCAAAGAGAAAAACAACAACAACAACGACAGCAAGAGCCATGATCAACGACCTTTCTCCAAAAGTTCGTAGCTCGTCACGTTTTCTACACACACACACACACACGCATGCATGTACGCAGAGCAGCTGTGAAGTGGATGAGGGAGAAGGAGAGGGAGACTTACAAACTTACTTGCTCTCCACTGCATGAGTGCGCGCGTGTGTGTGTGTGTGTCTCTGAAGAGAACCGTAAAGAGCGCTTAGCTTAGCTCTAGCCAAAGTCAAAGCCAAAGCCATTGTCAAGGTCATTGAATGCGAATATTTTCCATTACAATTAATTGGGCACTTTACGTGCGTATTTGTATTTGGCATTAACATATCAATTGCCCCCCCCCCTGCCATAACTCCACTTTAAAAGTTGTTTGCCATTTTTAGTCGAAGATAAAAAAAAGTTGCACATTTTCACTACAACTTTTTGGGCCGAGAGACGAGTTAGGCCAGTTTGACATCGTGAAAATCGAACACAAAAATCTCATTAATTACCTACTCTAATTACGGTCCGACTTAACATAGTTGCACATCAATTGACCTAGAGATCAGATTCAAGATAGGGTATAATTGTTGATTTGCTAGGGAAATCAATTGAAATACCTAATAGAAGTAGTTAAAGTCAAAAACGTACGTATTAATGTATGTATAATGGTTAAAAACTCTATCCTATAGTTAAGTTATGCGTTTATATAGATATTGATAGATCGCATGCAATGCAGAGATCCATAAAATACCAACACGCAATGAAAATACCAAAAAATGCTGCTAATTGACCGCCTAATTACGCTCTATGCAATACAAAAGGTAGATTCGGTTTGTGCAAGTACAATTTTTTGATATAATAACTACAACTACAACTTAAAAGTAATCTTGGAGAAATAATAACTCTAGATACTCATAATGTTAATAAATACTTACTGAACTTCTGATCCCTAATGACAAAGTAAATAAAAAAGAAGTGTTAATTTTGATTTTGATTTATTGGTCTTTAATACAAATACAAATAATAATAATACAATGCCAATAATAATAATACAATGCAAATAATAATAATACAATACAAATTTACAATTTAAAGTGTCAAATTATATTTTTGTAATATTTCAACATGTCTAAAATGTTTGAAGTTAGGTAGTATATATTTCCAATGTTTCAATTTATTCGAAATTAGTAGAAAGTAGAGTTCAAAACAAGTCGAGAGTTAAATTGTTAGTAATATCTTAACAAATAAATGTAAGAAACTAAACTTTAAATTATTTTTTCAACATTTTACATTTGTAAAGTTTTGAAAATAAACTAGGTTTTTATTTTTATTGTTTCAACTAAGTCGAAATTAGTAAAAAAACGATTTACAAACAATTTTTGAGTCAAATTGTAAATGATAACGGAAAAATAAACTGCGCCCCATCCCTTCAGGATCGCTGATCGATAACACAAAAGTATCGAGGACTCAATTTGGCCTCAAATTGGCTCTCAATATGTTCCACACCAGCTGCAAACTGTCTCATCTCTAATTGAGCAGCCAAACAGGCTCGGCTCATTGCGTGCGCGAACAGACGAAGAAGAAGAGAAAGAAGAAGCAACAGCCGCAGCAGTTGCGAAGCGAAGGCAGAGCAAAGCAGAGAATATAAAGCGGCTTTTGGAAAAGTGAAAAATGAATTAAATTGTTGCGAGGCGCAATTTTTCACAATTTCACTTTAATGCCAATGTACGACTATATTTGTGCGTGCTGTCTGTATCCCCCTACTTCCCCGCGACTTCCTCTCCCCACCCCTCACCGTTCTGCACACCCCCATTGCCGATGTCAAGCTCGTTTAGCTGTATATATGTATGTATGTGTGTGTGTGTTTGTCCATTCCATTTAGCTTGCTTTCTGTAGGTGCCGCTCTTCGCATGAAATATGGCTCGAAACCCGCCGTCGCACAACTACTAAATAATTAAGCAGCCAACAGCGACGCATCCATGCAACAAATCGTATGCCACAAAGAGTGTTGGAGAAATAGTTAGCTAGACGAAGGTCTAGAATTTTATTACGTATTTTAAATATCTATAGAATGTACCATACATAAACTATTATAAATATATAAAATATCCTACAACTGCAATTAATATAAGACATGCGGTCGAGTTTATTTTGGGAGAACTAAACTTAAATTAAAAACAAGATATTCACAACAAAAATCAGATTTCAAGCTAATTTTTATATATTTTTGTATTTTGTTTTTACTTTAAAATATTGTGTATATCTTTATTATATTCATTACCATATAGCAATTATTTTAAATGCTTATCTAATAAATATGTTAATTATACTTATATACTTTGTATTCTAGCTTATATCATACTATAATAAGATGGTACACTACATACAAATTACATTTATATTTTATAAAATCGTACCATATTGTTCTATACATTTTAGCTAGATTCATATCATAACGAGTTACTATACATAGTATATAACTACATCATATCTTTATAAACATCTTCAAAACTTTGCCATATCGATATCATATCAGGCATATGTACATATGTATGTCTATATAATCCCTCAGTGCTCTAGTCTCTTTATCATGCCTTATCACGCTGAGTTTATTTTCAGCTGATGCTGCGCGAAATGAGATTTCATTGAGAGACATCGAGACAGTCATCAGACGGCGCATTGTAATGGGATGACTAGTTGCTCTATATAGTAGGGGGGAGCGAGAGGATACGGTTTGCGGTGGCTAGTCATTTCTTTTGCCTTGTCAAGCTACTGCTGCCAGCAGCGGGTGGTACAACATGGAACGGCGAACGGGTGCCGGGGAACGGGTACCGGGTGCCGAGTACCGATTACTGCAGTAGCAACCGCAGCCGAAGGTGTTACAACAGTTGTATCTGTGTCTATTCGTGTGTGTGTCTCTGTGTGCGTGTAGACGCCGTCTGAGTTGGATATTTGTTTTGATTTTTCTTCATTTTTTCTTCTCCTCTTATTTTTAAGTTATTTTCGCATTTTGTTTATTGCGGCGTCGTCGCGACGCCGACACGGCGTCTGACTGGCTTTTTTGCCCATTATTCCATTATTCGTTGCGATTTGTCTGCGCATTTGTTGTTGCCGGGCAACGCGCGATGAATGTGTTTATATATAGTATCACTCTGATCGGCTTTCAGAGGCGCTTGGGGAATCAAAGATGACGATGATAAGGTATCAAAGTAAAAATATTACACAAATAATGTAAATGAGCAGCGCCAACTGGTTTTAACTATAGAAGTATATTTTTACACATTTACATATATAAATTTATGTATATGGTTTGTACATATATCGTATATGATGATATACTTTACTACGCCGCTAGTGCTGCATTTATATGGCCAAAGCAACATATTTGCATGGTGAGCTAACTTTGTGTCACTGCTAGAGAACTATAAATTGAGACACAGTCTGCATTCGCTAGTGTGGACACACTGTTTCCGTCGGGTAAATCAATCAATTTACATATAGATTACCGATTACCGATTACCGATTACCGATTGCACAAACTCAATTTAACAGCACTGTCGCCTGTGGGAACAGTGCAGCGAACATTGCAGACGCCGTCCCATTGCAAGCTGGTCCACTCGCAGCTGTACCCACTTTAAGTTGGCCGCAAGAATGTGGGTTGCAAAAACAAAACCTTAAGTGGTTTTTAATGAAAATGAGTGACGCTTTGAGTGTGCGTGTGCGAGTATGTATGTGTGTGTGTGTGTGTGTGTTATACTTATGTGGCGTGCACTGATACAGTAATACAAAGTGTGGCGCAAGTCGCCCACACACAAAAAGCGTTCTCGTTCACCCATTCCCATTCCCATTCTCGTATTCTCCCATTCCCATTCCCAGTCGCATGGCTGTTCCCATTCCAGGTGCTTTTGGGTGAAGCTTTTCGCAGGGTTGGCCCGTTACGGTTCACTGCCATCAGCTGGGCGTGTGTGTGTGCGTGCGTGTGAACAACATCAATTAAACAAGCAGCAGACAACAACAAAAACAACAACAACAAATTCAAACAAAGTTGCCATTTCTTGTGCCATTTTCTCTATGCAGCAGCAGCAGCTCAGCCGGGCCAGCAATTACACAAATTGGAAAACGCACGTGAACGGGACTATGTAAGTGTGTGTGTGTTTGTGTGTGGGTGTGGGTGCGGATTTGAGTGCGCGTGACAACAATGCTCGTTATGCGTGCAACAGGAGCAGCGCGCATGGTCACACCCAAAAGAGGCGCTGCACAAAGCAGACATAGAGACAGAGACAGACAGCATTGCGTGAAGGTTTCGCCTTTATCATAATTTGTCACTAACGTCGAGAAGAGCGAGCGACCGAGCAAGAGTGAGAGAGAAAGAGATGGAGAGAGTGAGTGACTTTAATCGCACTGCATGCAAATTTAGCCTGCAAAGTCAAAGAACTGCAAACTGCGCACAGTGTGACAAATCCACACATATGCATTTTACATAGGTTTTGAATTTTGAGTTACATTTACAGTGTCTCAACTAGTTCTTTGCAAACGAAAAGAAAAGTTGAATGGACAATTCAATTCTAGTTTGAAGTCGATATTTATATAGAAAATTTAATTCTATTTCATGTTTATTATACTGTATTATTAATTGAAGTATTACACATACAAGACCATTAACTCATATAAAAACATTACAAAATTAACAAAAAAGTATAAAAAAAAAGCAACTGTCCATTAAAACAATATGTTCATTCATAATAATATATATTTTGTATATTTTGTACTTATATTCATATCGATTATACATATTTATATCAATTGTGTTCATATTTAAGTATGATAGAAGAAGAAAAGCCATGCATACAATCGCCACTAGTGTTCTAGTGTTAACTCTGTCATACAAAGATATCGCATACAGTCGACCACTTTTCTAGGGGTTCCTTGTGGTCGTTCCTTATCATTGCTATAAATATCCGAACACTTCACGGCCAAAAGAGCTTATAAATAATAAGAAAAAAAAAAAACAGAAAACGAAACATTCCATGCGATTAACTAACTTTAGTGATAACCAACATTTCAGCAACTAAATAAATAATAAAATGAATAATCAAAAGAAAAAAGGAAATAAAAAATAATCAGCTCTGGGTTATATTCATTGGAATTGTGATAAAAGTGACAGAAACGCGCTCAAATGACTCAATTGACAACTGTGCAGAAGGGTGAGCAATACTGGTGCAAGTGGGACCGACCAAGAGTGAGTGAGTAAGAGAGAGACGCCTTAAAGGCGGCAAGTCGCGCTTATCATTGGAATTAGACATTGACCATGGGCCAGCAGCAGCAGCAGCGGCGTCACCGTCAGCTCAATGAGTCATTTCACTTCCCACATGGACAGGGACAACAAGCTCGCCTTACACACTCACACACACATACGTACAGTGGTTCACAGCTTATTTAAACCAGCATTTATTTAAAATTTAAACAGCATATAAAAGGCAAACTAAACATGTTAACAAAATAATTGCAAAAGCATATTTCTTTTATTTCTTTTATGTTTTAAACTAATATTTGTGTATTTCTACTTTCATTTTAGAAAATGTTAACTTAAATAGCTTCTGTGCTTATTATCCGATTAAATGAAGGTACTGTTCTCATCTAAAATATACATTAATTAAGAAAACGCAAATGCAAATAATGGCTAGTGATCCTGAGCAAGAATATACATAGTTATGTACTATGTGGGGTCTGTTACGAATCCTTCTGCATGTTACTATATTTTCATGGTCAAAGGGTATTATAATTAAATCATAAATAACTTACATAAAATCATAAGTCTTAAACATTACAAAAGTATCTAGATTTTTATTTTAAAATTACAATTTCGCTTTTAGTTTACTCTTTATAGACCTTTAAATGTTTGTATATGTATATTTAAATTCATATGTACATCCATATGCTGGTTAAAATAAGCTGTGAACCACTGTACATATGTAGATACATTTATCACTGAGGCGGCCCGACGCGAGGGTCGCATTGGAGAAACATGACGCGGCAGCTTAATTCCATGTTATTGAAGTGATTCATCCGAATGGGGGATACTGAAATGAAAAGTACAAAATTCAGTTAACTAATTTGCATATGAAACACATTGAAAGCACCGCAAAACGGGGAGGTAAGCATCATCAACAATAACAAACCCAAACCTAAAAGCACAACCAACACAGACACACACACACACACACAAAGTCAACGTCTACTAATGAAGTTGAAGAGAGGATGGAAACAAGCGCTTTGTTTTTTTCTATTTCTGTTTCTTCTTCATCGCAAACTAGGTGAACGGTAAACAAAATAAACGAGCTTAGCGTAAAAACAAAAACAAATACATTGATCTAGTGCTGTGTGTGTGTGTGTGTGTGTAATAATTGTGTGTATTTAACATACATACAAACACATTAATGCGGACAACGGATGAGTGTGCGAGTGAGAGGGCAAACGTGCTCGCAGTCAAACTGTTCCCGTTCCCGTTGCCCGTTTGAGAGTTGCGCAGCCGCGACTGCGGCCACCTGTAGCCACCGCTAAGAGAGCAACAAGACCAACAACAGCGACGACGTCTTCGTCTCCCATTGTTGACAGTTACGTTTGAAATGCTTAGAAAAAACAGAAGTCGAAGCGGCATTAAATCTGATAAACTTGTTCTCAGACAACGGAAGAAACTGGCTGCGGCAAAAAAAAGAACAACAACAAACTATGTTACAGTGCCGCGCAGACCATTAGAAACGTTCCCGGCGATATTTTTGATAAATATGTGTACATAAGTATGTTTGTGTGTATAAGCTTGCTTGCAGGCGCTTCTATTTGTGTAGCCTGCGCTGTGAACAGTTATTTCAAATGAATAACGGTGCTTAGACAGCTGGAAATCAGAGCCACGCAAATCCATACATAAACAGATGTGCATATATGTGTGTGTATGTGCATATGCATGTATGTGTGTTGCCAGATTGAGTTGCATTTTAAGGCGAGGGCTGCAGGGCTGCCAGACAGTGTGTCCCTAACTGGGAACAGCAGAAGGGGAACAGTTGCACTGAAAAAACATAAGCATTTGTTTGTGTGTGTATCGATTAACAACAACAACAACAGCAAAAGCGCAGTGCAAAGCAATAACGCAAAAAACAGCGTACGTTTTTGGAATTTGTTGTATTAATTTTTACTTTGTTTTTTTGTACGCTTCATTTTGACTTTGCATAATTTATTTCGCTTTTTGGCGCTTTCTGCCACACACACACACTTAACACACATGCAGCAAGTGTGAGAGTGGGAGAGCGATACAATCTGAAGCCATTGACATTGAGCTGTCTCTGCTCGCAACGCTGTCGCTATCTCTGTCGCTGTCGACGTCGTCGCCGACGCTGCTGCCGCATTTGGACGTTGCCATTTTAAATGAAACAACGCGAGGCTTTTTTCGGTTTTTGTTTCGCCTGCTGATATTGTTGTTGTTGTTATTGTTGCTGATTTATATCGAATTTCATCCCAAAATGTACATGCTGCAAAGTGTGTACAACATTGGCGACGATCGTGTGCGTGCGTGTGTGTGTGTGTGTGAGTGTGCGTGTTTTTATGGACTTGAAATTGTAACGATTTTCGAATTTCGAAGAGCGGAAATTGACAACGTTGCCATATTTTGTTGCTGTGCAACCTTCGCAGTGTTGCGCCTAGAGCTAGAGATGACACTCTCCAGTTGCTTTAGGGACTATCCGATTGTTGCTGTTGCTGTTGTTGCTGCTGTTGTTACTGCTTTAAAAGGCATCGCATCCGTTGCTTAACTATCGAAGCTATCGAGCCCAGGAAACCGCAGCCATTCGTAATCCCCGATTTGGGCTGCACAAATTTTCATAGCCTTTTTGGTGCGAGAACGAATCAACTGAGGAATTTACCTCGCACGCATGTGTAAATGTGTGTGAGTGTATGTGTGTGTGTGTGTGTCTGTGTACTTTATTGCAATTTGGACATCCGTTTGCTTTTGCCTATCGCTTGAAAATGTCCAGAATTCGAATTGTAAGCAGCAGGTAGGTGAATGAAACAACTCTCAGTTAGAGGATGATCAATGGGAATATACTATATAGTAAATATCGCATAAAGATGAACGTTCGCACTTGTGTATTTCGTTAGTATTTAGATTGTTTATTGATTAATTATTTTTTTTTTTTCAATACATAAAACAAATAATCGCAAGGATTTATAAACAATTAAAACAATAATATACAACTACATTCACATATTCGTTCCCTTTGCATCATTTAATATATGTATTTATATTTTTTATTAGAGCCTTTGGTAATTTAATTTCATTACTTATACATCGTGTTTTTTTATTATATCGATAACAGTTATATATTTTCCACAGATAATGAAGACACTTGTCATTTTGATCCCAAATCAAACAATCGAGTTTAAATTGAATAACTCTCCACTATATCCGGAGATCGGCATTTGCATGCAGTATATCTTATGGGTATATCTTTGTCTTTAGATGGCTTGTGCGAAAAATTAGCTCGCGATTCGCGACGATTCGACAAACAATGGAAGTCAGATAAGATCTAACGGTAGAGGCAAACAAAACGAGCGAAAGACTTTCACTAGCTAATCAGAATTTCAGTGAACGTGCGCGACGATGCGGGGAGAAATAACGAAAAAAGAAAGAAAATATAAAAAAAACAAAATCACCACAAAACGTTTTCCTAATTTTTTTCAATTATTAAACAAATTTTTGCGAAAGTAAACTCGATTTACCGTTCGAACAGCTAGCGAAGCCCAACAATCGCGATGCGGCAACTTAACGTAACCGAACATCGCATCCGAAACTGAATTCGAATTTGAATTTGAAACCGAATTTGAATTTGAATTCAAAGCGAAGTGCAGCTGTAAAAGGTGGCGAAGAAAAGAGAGCGAAAGCATTGCAGTCTCTTCTCCTCACATACGCTAACTTTCGTCTTTCCTATATGATTGATGTATCTGTTTCTTTAACCAACTTTGAGTTTAGCATGGATCTCTTGATCTATAGATCTAAAAACTCTCTGCTAAAACGAAGTTAGTGTAGATTGAAGAGATCTTAAACAATATTAGGTATAGCTAACGACTGTTTTGGTCTATATAACATCCACAGACCTATATCTCTTGCTGTTAAAGAGTTCTTAAACAGTATTAGGTATAGTTGACCTCTGTTTAGGTGTAAATAATGAGTATTCTTATCGTCTTTGCTATATAATATATACATTTATTGAAACAATTTGAAGTTTAAATAGATCTCTTGATCTACAGGCCTATATCTGTGGCTAAAGTCTCTGCTCTACCGTAGTTAGTATGGTATAGGTTAAACAGATCCAAAACCGTGTTAGGTATAGCTGACCTCCGTTTAGGTCTATATAAACATTGATAAAGCTGAATTCCTCAATAAAACCACCGCACTATTTTCCAAGAACCTTCAATGGTAAAAACCTTTCCAACTGAATGTAATAACAATATATTCCCCCTCTAATCAGGTGTGGTGCTATTAAAGAAACGCGCACCGATAAGGAATGTAGAACTCATCGATAGAATTATGTATGGTGAATCACACGTGGGCGTTTGAGAGCGATGGCTCTGATTAGGATGATATACTTACTATACATAGGTATTTTCATTATGATCCATACGAGTATAAAGACCATGTATGGAATTTTGGGGGAATTTTCGAGAATTCGCAGCAAACAGAGCGTGAAACGATGCATTTTCATTTCCATTTCCATTTTCATGAAAAGCGAAAATCGGCTTGCCGACGCGATACGTCTGAGTAGGCGTACCCCCCTCCCGGCATCACATCTCCCTCTTTGTCTGGTCATCTGTCTGCCTTGAAACAGCTGCATTATTTATAAGAAAAACAGCCTGCACAGATGCACTAAGCCGCAAAGACACGAACGAATGCGAATACGACACGCAAAATCAATGCGCGAATGAGTCATCCCCAGAGTTGCTTTTCCCCAGCATTTCCCGAAAACAATTGTGAAAGTGACACGTGCTGTCTGAGGGTGCTCGACGGGGCGGGGCGGGGCGGTGTGGAAGGCACTGCTGCACTGGTGGGGTTGCTTGTCAGTTAGGTACATAGGTTGCTAATTCCTCTTTTGCCGAAAAAAAAGAAACCAAATGATTTGCCTTTGGCCTAACCCAGTCGGAGTCGCTAACTACCCCGATGTGGGTGCACATAGATACACACATATATAGTACACGTATGACGAGGGGGTAGCCAGCACTACGGCCCAAATGAGGGTCGCGCAACCTTGAAACGCATTCGGGGATGAGGCGCAATGCGCTGTGCGTGCGCCGGAAATGATGACGACGGCGAGCCTGGGTTAATAAACCACCAGGCGAACCACCACACATTGCGAGAGGGTGTCCCGGGACCCGGTACGGCCGCGACCCAACTGAATCAGCTGTTGTTGTTGTTGTTTCGAGAAATGCAGCGGACTAATCAGCCCTCGATACGACGCGACCGAATATGGGCGATGTGTTTTATATTTGGACGCAGCCGATAAAACAACAGATATATACAAACATATACAATATATATGTATATATATATAATATATACATGAGTGTACATACATGGCATATTAAAGATATGTTTGCAGTGCCTTAGCAATCAACTCAAGCGGAAGAAGCGCAAGCGGGCTATGCTTTTCCGATTTGGGCTCCCTTTAAGTCGTTTTACATACATATACACAAGTATTTCTTGAACAGATAAACAAATTGTATATATATTTACTTATTTTAACTTTTATATTACAATTGTATGCCTAAAGTCAGACTTAAGTTTACTTTATGTAGGTAAGAACCTTGTAGTTAAACAAGTTGGAAGTATTTATTAAATAATGTTTGATAATGTGATATGTACGGGAACTTTATAGATCTTTCCCCAGATTTCTTAAATAACTTCAATGTGCATTATCTAAGTATGCTGTAGCCTTAAAGTATCTAAATCTAGTTCTAAATCAGATGTATTGTATATTGATATGTCAACAGTAAAAAAAAAAAAAAAAAAAAATTAAATTATATAAAAAATAAAACATTAATTTTTAATTATCAATTATGAATGAGTAAATTTGGTAGACTTGATTCTTATAGTCGCTGTCTGTTAGGGCTATATCATATTGTCTGTTGATGCTGATTAAGAACTTATATACTTTCTGAGCTGGCCACGCCTGCTTCAGCCCGTTTACAAAGTTATAGTACTCTTCTACCCTATAAGCAGTGGATATGGGCTTAATGGTTATGGTTCTCTGATCAATCGTAGTGTAATAACATATCTCAGCTAAGTGTTGAGTGATTGAGACAAGGAAAAAATAAATTGAAGAGATGGGAAATAGTCTTGAAGGTCTATCAGGAACAAGGAAAAAGCCTGATATTTTCATCTTAATGTGTTTATACACATGTTTACAGATATATGTATATATGACTTTGTATATGTTTTATATCATTTCCCTAGGCTTGCCCGCCGCAGTCGCATACTTCCTGACAAACTTACGATAACCCGGCATCCCCTCAGCCTCAGCGATCTTCAAGCCGAAAGATAACTTCTTCCCATTTCCTTTTCTTTCATCTGCTACTTTATCGGGCACTTCTTTCTCTGCTGGCGCCGATAACTTGAGTAGAGAAATGCACTCAAGACGCGGGCGGGGTGAGGCGTGGCGTGGCGAAGTGAGCATCGACGGCCTGAGAACCTCGGGCAATCGCGCTTTGTCATGCGGGGCCCTCTGGCCCTGGAGTGTTAATTTATGACAGTTCAAAAGGGCGTGGCGCCGGCCAGATAGGAGTAATGACACGAATGGGGTGGGGGACAATCAGGGTAGGGCAGGGCAGGGCGGGGCAGAAAAACGCTTCCGTTGCTGCCCAAAAAAAAAAGAAAAAATAAAAAAAGAGAGAGTAAAGAGTGCGATACATAAAGCAACAATTGCACTGACGTGTGGGTGGGCACACTCACACACACATACATACATACATACACCGTGAAGCACCTATGAGTCATGGCAAGGCAAGTTCTTGCCGCTGCGATAAGACACGCAACGCGTTCCCATTATCTCTTGGCATCAACGCATACTTTGCTACTCTTTATGAGCACTTACGCTAATACACGCCAGACATACGCACACACACATGCATATGTGTACATATATGTATATATTTATGCCAGCCGATAACTAGCAGGTGTTGCCATATTGCAAAAGAACAACAAATTGCACACATGTGCAGGGCCAATGGTGCCATTTATGTGCACCGCATTGTATCCAATTTGAATGCGTTGCATAGCAGGCAGAGTGCGAGAGCGAACCGGCATGGGAGAGGGAGAGAGAGAGTGGGAGAGCCACAGGAAGCCTACAGTCTGCCGGCATATGTGTGCGTGTGTGTGTGTGTGTGAGTGGCGATCAAAGTGTTTTTTTCGCTACGGAAACGAAGGCGCATCAAAAATGCCAATCACGTTCCGAATAAGAAAATAAAAGGGAAACGGACAGGCAGGCACACACGGATGAAAAGAATTACAACGTGCACAACGTTGAATTTCGTTAATATTCAAATGGCAACGCCAAAGAGAGACAAAGAGAGAGGGGTGGAGAGAGAGCCTAGCAGCGCAGCCTAAAGAGAGAGTGGGGAAACGGGGGAGGATGTCGTGAGCTGAGGACGACGGCAGCAGCAGGTAGATATGCTAATCAATTTGCAGCACTGCATGAATGCATTCAAAAGGGCAAACGAAACATTCACTATAAAAGTGGGTACAATAATGTACCTAATATATGTACATGTGTACAGTTTTATATGCATGAAAGGAAAGTTTTGTACTTTTGCCTGTGTTGACAGCTTATGTACTTCAATGTTGTACAGTAAAATATGTGTACAGTATGACGCCAGTGTGTACACCTGTACAGTACTTATTGTATTCAAGCAGGAGTGCGTACGTACACTTTTCTTTTAAATTTATATATTTATTGTATAGTGAGTAAAGAGTACAGTTTAGATAAATGAGTACAGTATAGTACTGTACAATTTTGTTGAATGTATTCATGCAGGTGCAGTACACATCAATGCAGCACTGTCATATAACAAATGAATATATTCATG
Source organism: Zaprionus indianus (assembly GCA_018904595.1). Lineage (NCBI taxonomy): Eukaryota > Metazoa > Arthropoda > Insecta > Diptera > Drosophilidae > Zaprionus > Zaprionus indianus. The sequence continues at coordinate 8,860,931 of JAEIHA010000158.1, forward strand.
CAGGTCCTAGTATACGTGTCTGTGTGTGTCTGTGTGAGTGAATGTGTGTACAATTTAAAATGGACAAGGCAGAGGAGATAAAGATTCCGATGACGACGCATGCATGTGCATGTTTCAATATACAAACACACACACACACACGCACAGCCAACTGGCTGCCTGTACATAAATGGGTGTGTATTTTCCGGCGTTTTGGTAAGCTGGGCACACACACCCACGCACATGCTTACGCAAAGCACACACACACACACACGCACTCTCGAGACATTCACACACACACACACACGCACAGCGACAGCATCGTCGTAGTGCAGGGCGCGGTAAGTTCAAGTTCAAATTTATTTGTATGTTTTTTCTTTTTCATTCTCTTCTCAACGTTTTCCGGTCTGGCAGCCTTTCCCCCCCACCCCTCTCCACAGACCTATCCCTGCACCACCCCCTCTCTTGGCCACAGCAACAACTATGCTTGTTATAGTTTTATGTGTATGCACACAGACGCGCATGCGCCCACTCACTCTGCGCTCTGCCAGCGGCTCTCACTCTCAGCGCCGACTGCAGCGCCGACTGCAGCGCCGACTGCAGCGTCGACTGCAGCGCAGCATAGCACAAAATGCAATGCCAAATATGGTTATGCTATGCTACGCAGCATTAGACGCTCGAGCGGTCAATAACTCTCTCCTTCTCTGCCTCTCTCTATCTCTCTCTCCTTCTACCTCTCTCTCTAGTTCTCGTCCACTTCTCGCACTCTTCAACTATCTTTATTCATTGAGCTTTTGAGCTGGCGATTTTTTATTCGATTTCGATTAAAGCTGTCGATCGATACATCGATACACACGCACACATATTGCACATTCATCTAACATATATGTAGATCACACTTATGTACATTCCTCTCTCTCAATTTGGTCTGGCAACTCTTCTCTTGCCCTCCCTTTCTACTTTTGCCTTAGTTATTTCGTGCTGCATCTGGCGCAGCATAAAAAGTGAAAACCATTTTGTGTGGTGTGTCTAAAAAAGGGCATAAAACATGAACAAAGTATATAAAGCGAATGCAAAAAAAGAAACAACAACAAGAGCAGCACAAAAGCAGCAAAAAGCAAACAAAACAATGCCGCTAATTATAACGGTATTGCAAGCCAGCTACCAAATATGTACATACGTATATATGTAACTGTGTGTGTGTGCTAAGCTCATCTCTGTCTCTCTCTTTACCGTTAAACGCAGCTGCAGCTGTTGGCTAAGCTAACGCGCTCTTGCAATAGACACGCGCTCTTGCTCTCTCTCGCTGTCTCTCTCTTTTTCTCTCTCTCTCTCGTTGCTCTCTGCAACGGGGGTGGCAAATTCGCCGCAAATTTGCCCAAATAGGGGCAGCTTTTATTTTTTGGCAAACTGGGGAAATTTTCAAGCCACAAAAGAAAGAGAAGGAGGGAGAGACAAAGAAGGAGAGCACGAAAAGAAAGCCATGCAGGACGCCTGCGTCGATGCTGCCCCTCTCGCTTCATATCTCTCTCTCTCTCTCTGTCTCTGGGGTTTGTTTTGCTCATTGCACGTGCGATTTTTCACATGTGTTTTATTTGCTCTCTGCCATTCTACTGTCATTTGCCGGCTGCTGCAGTGTACACACACGGGCGTACATATACCCTCACATGTGTGTATGTATGTGTGTGTCATTGTCAACGGTCATAGGGCAGCATTGGCAGGCAAATGTGAAGGTTACACGACGCGAAGCTCCTCATCCTACTTTGCATTGCTCTTCATATTTATCGCCATCATCAAAAGTAGCTGGGAGCTGTGCTATAATTTATGCCATAATTAGCTAGAGAGAGATAGGGAGAGAGCAAATGAGAGGGAAAGAGAGAGAGAGAGAGAGAGAGAGAGAGGAAAAGAGAGAGCAGCAATAATGTGGCATAATATACAATATACCACATACAATTTACCATATATTAAGTACAATATAGTAAGTACTCATGCAATATACTATATAGTAAGTACTATTATTATCTGTACCAGGGCTGCCACATTAGCCTTTTTCCCGACACATCTCCATCTTTTTATTATACCTTTGGAGAGGGGTTTAACCTTAATCCTGCTATTCTGTGTGCTGTTCATTTATCCAGTTGTCTTTTCCTCTTCTCCTTTATGAATCATAAGATAAAGTGTATCGATTTTCAGACTTAAGATTATCTCGATTATTTCTATGTAGAACATATCATTATATATTCATTATCAATTTCAAGCAATATATTTGTTAATTTCTATGTCACGCTGAAATGTACAATTTAATCTGATGACTACAGTATATACTCGTATACATTAGACATATATGTACATACATATTGTACATATATTTATATACCTGTGTATACACCATACTTTATTCCTCTATTATCATATATTGCCACACATTGTACCTTATTTATCAATAAAGCCTCTTCTAGCAATTGAAAGAAACATCGAATTTTGTTTTCGTTTCGTTTTTTTTTTCATTTTCCATTTCAGGGTGAAATTTGTAATGGGTGTTGTAACGATAAGAACGGTAGCCCCAATCGATTCGCATGATAGCGCCGACTGATAATGCCTTCAATAACACTCACATACATATATGTTTATATATCGATGTATGTGACTTCGATTTACAAGTTAATTAGTTAGTGGGGACCTCGAAACCGCAAAGTATCGGGAAATTAATTGAAAATTCAATCAGGGAAAATTACCGAATGCAAAAAAGATGGAAACCAAAACAAACATGAGAATGAAAATGGCAATGTTTGACGCAAATGGGTTTACTAACTAACCAGCCGACGCAATTGGGGGAGAATATAGCGTGTGTATCCATAAACATATCTTGATAAGATCCCCAGATAAGCGAGCAATGTGTGTTATTAGGAATTGTTTTTTATCTGAAAACCAACAAGGCTCGCAACAGGCCGTAAACAGATCACTTCGAACCGAAGAGGCATGAGATCATATGGGAATATAGTGTACACTATCATATTATATTCTATGAAATTTTCCCGTGCCATTTCTATGGGCTTGGTCATTATAAAACTGTAAATCCACGAATCGCTGTCACAAGTTATATGAGCTATATAGTGTATATATATAAATATTCAGGTATGCGGGCAGGTCATTATTGGCATTGGACATCTAATCGTATCGTGGGGCCGCGATTCGATAAGATTTCCGTTTGCTGTTGCGCAATCGCCCAATTGTATAATGCCATTTGTGGCAATAAAGAGCGCCACCCCCTCCCCTGCCGGGCCCCAATTGCCAAATGATAAAACTAATATACTTGATAAGGCGTGAGCGGGTCAACTGATTTCGAGGGTATTTCGGTTGGCTTAGCCCTGAAAATGGACTAGACTGGACTGGACTGTGTCCGCGTGAACGATTCAATGACGAAACATACACACAAAATATGCAAGCACCTGCAATTCAGTCAATGATCGGCGATTTTCGAACAGAAAAACAACATGCAAATGCGCCCAATTGACGTAAGATATTGTGTTTAGTGTCAGGCATCGAACTCGTGTTGAATAACTGCATTAAGTATAAAAGTTACGTGACTTAAGGCTCCATCAATGCACTGCATATACCAATTCAAATTTCCGTTAACTGCAAGTCATTGCGTTAAAATTGCAAAACTGGCGCCACCTGTTGGATTCGTCGGCTAACTACTTTAACACGATGTTAGTTGTTAAGTTAAATCTAAAGTTACATGTAAATAAAATGAAGCGAAATAAACTTGTTTATAAAAGAATCTACTTATATAAAAATTCATAAGAAGTAAATACATAAAAAAATATACAATATTAGTTAAATTTATTCCTATAAATGGAATGCAATTCAAATATCCGTTAACAGCAAGTCAGTGTGCCAAAAGAGCAATGCTGGCGCCACCTTTTGGAATTGACAATTAACTACGTTAACACTATGTTAATTGCAAAGCTAAAACAATCAATATCTCGAAACATAGTATGCGGCACAATAGACTTGTTTAAAATAAATAATTGTAATAATAGATCGAAACAAAATGCTTTACAACAATTAAATTTTGAATTGGTTATAATAATTGTAATATCGATACTACTTCGTAGCGATAGTGCCCAAAGAGTGCGCCTATCGAATTGTTGCAAATATCGATGTGCGATATTTTTAAAAATAGTATCAACAATCACAGTAAGTATATCGTAACTTTTCGGCACGCCAAGGCAATTGGCATTTTCTCTACATTTAAACGCATTATAATGGTAAGTATATATAATTTAAGTGTGCTTTAATCGAAAACTAACTGTGCTCCTTTTAACGCAATGCAGCAGCAATTAGCTCAACAATTCCTGGTCTGGCGACTGGGCCTTGCGGCACTGATTCTCTGGCCGTCGCTCACAGTGAACGGTTATGACAAAGAGATGACTGTTTATGTGGATGCCGGCAAGAAGGAGTGTTTGTACCACAGCGTCAAGGTGGGTGAGACAATCGATTTCGAGTACCAGGTAATCGACGGCGGCCACGGTGATCTGGACATCAGTTTCTCGCTGCTCGATCCCATTGGCCTGGTGATTGTTAGTGACTACAAGAAACCAGAGAATATGCATCAGCATGAGGTGCAGAAGGAGGGTGACTATCGTTTCTGTTTCGACAACAGTTTCAGCATGTTCAACCGCAAGACAGTGTTCTTCGAGTTGATTGTGGAACGCGAGGGTGACCAGCTGCATGGGGACGAGCAATGGAAGGATGTCGATGATCTGACCGGCTTGACGCCGGAGGAATACTATGACATGAAGGTGCAGGATATTATGGACTTCATCGGTCGCATCCGACAGCACTTGACCAAGGCACGCCAGCTGCAGGATATGCTGCGATCGCACGAGGCACGTGATCGCAATCTGGCCGAAGCCAATTTCCAGAAGGTCAACAATTGGTCACTGCTCCAAATCAGCGCCATGATAGGCGTCGGTCTCATTCAAGTCTTCATGCTGCGCAGCATCTTTGAGACGCACGGTCGCATGCATCACTTCTGGCGCAAGCTAGGCATCTGATCATCAGACGAGGTGATCCTCGCTCCCCTTTACCAAAGATGTTTCTCTGCATTTTGTCGTTAAGCCGGCTCTGGCTTCTTGTCTAGCATCAATAATATATACAATATATAGGTTAACTTAGCTCCTAACTGTGTGCTCCCTTTGTATCTCTTTGTGTGTGTGTGTGTGCGTGTTTATGTGTGTGCATTTATTATACGAAAGCAATTCTAAATGTAAGACGAATCAAATGATCTTATAACGAATAAAGTGTTCAAAAGAGAAGCCCCTTTTGTTTCTACTTCAATGCACTAGGGGGATATCCATTGACTGTCTTAACCCTCAGATCCCTATTGGTTTCATTCTGCATCCGGAAGTTACTTTCTCACTTAATGACACTTTCTGTTTTTGAACAGTTTTCGTTTAATTTAATTAACTAAAAAAAAACAGATCCACATTGATTACTCTAGGCATGGTGTTTATTGAAATTTCCGCTCGCGAGGAGGCAGTGTGTGTGTGTGTGTCTGTGTGTGTGTGGAGTTGCCTCTCGTTGCCGGAAGATGCGCCTAAAACAAACTGTCCTGACTGTCCGCTTCCTCGACTGAACTGAACTGTGATTTAATGCTATAAAAAAACAAAAGCAACTTGCTGGGCAACTTAGGCGGCCGCCTTGTCGATGCGCTTCTGACGTTCCAGGAGACGGCGTTCACGTTCGAATTCCTTCATGCGCAGCACATAATCCTCATATTCGCAGGTGAGATACTCATGCCTCTCGTGCGCGCACTTGTACAGAAATGGGAACGTCTCACTGCGGCAGCCCTGATAGGCTATGAGCTTGTGGGCACAATAGTCTCGATGCTCTAATGGGATCTTGGCCGATTCCATCTCCTCTTGGGTGGCAATCATGACGCGCTCCTTGCGGTCAGCGAATCCCATCAACGGATCGAAGCTGGGCACCACATCTGGACCGGGCATCACATCTGGCTTCATATAATGTTCAAGAGCGTTGCCCATGCTGTTGCGGTGGTAGAAAATATTTGTTATTCGCGTGCAAAATTCCAAAAATAATAACAAAAATAAATTACGTAAAATGTTTTTTGCTGCTATAGCTGCTGCGGCGCTGCTGTCAGTTCAGCTGTTGTTGTTGTAGGCTCTATTGACAGCTGTGCGCGAACACAGGGCTGCATTGGGTGCGATACTTGGCGCAGATTTCCAATCGATTTAAAACGTTGTAACAATAAACTTTAAAACGTGTTAAATATAAGACAATGCTTGGATAACAGCATTATTATATAAAAAATTTGATTGAAGATATATTTTATATTAGATTTAATTGTAAGTAAAGACCAGATTTCAAAATCGATAATTTTAAACATCCATTAAGGACATTTTTTTTGCTATCGATAGTAAGGTAGCCCTGGTTGTCTCGATAGCCCTGGTCAAATGGCATGATATTATCGAATCGGCATAACTCGCATGTCCTGTTGCAACAAATCGATAAATGTATATAGCTCTCAACGACAGTGGTGCAATCATACAACAAGAAATATGCATTAAGTGCGCCCGTAGAATAGTTAATTCTTAGTTATTTTGTAATTTTTGTGCAATAAATTTTAGCCAAAAACAAAGCTGGCAAGCTTTCAGTTATTAAGTTGTAGCTACTGCACTCTTTAAAGCGCGCGTGTGTTGGCAATATAGTGAAAAATTCGTCGTTGTCGTCGTTTTCTTTGATACTAACGGTACAACTATAACGGCATACATATGAAACGCACATAGGCATATATGTATATAAATTACATATGTATCTGTAAACGCATACAGAATATCGATTTGTGGCCAAAGCATACATTAAAGAAGCTCAAAAGCTATGGTTGGATTATTGAATCCAATGAAATATGGCGATCATTTCTACGAGTTGTATACGAGCAATCAACGCAGGTAATGTAAATAAGCAGAACGTGAACAATGCGGCAGCGGCGGCGGCGGCTTCGGCTGCAGCGGGGTTGAAAAATCGATCGATTTTCGTATGAAATGTATGTAGGTCTTCAACCCCTAGCCGAGCCCGGCCGACGTCACTGGGGTTGAAATTGGCGCCTGCCTATGCTGCAGCAGTGTTAAGTGGGCAGCACTAGGCGGCTGCAGGAACAGCTGATCGATAACAGCTGAGTTGCTTCCCATTGCCAATCGGAGTAGCGCCGCAACCGCGACCTGCATTAATTTTATTTCATATTCGAATCGAATCGGTTGAAATAAAGTTTTACTCTGTTATAAGAATTCATTTTAAATTCGTAATTATCATTTATTCAACATTTGCAGAAAGCTTCAGAATGAACGCAAGGCGCTTACAAAACGTAAAAGCCGCAAAGAGAAGTCGGCAGCGGCATTGGCCGCCGCTGCTGCCGTCGCCGTGCTGGAGGGAAACGGTGGTGCAGTTGGACCGGGCATTGTAAATCCATTGGATCCGCCGCTGGTGAAGGATCAGTTGCTCTTTATGCCCGCCTTTCCAGTGGCGCACATCGAGCTCGATCCGAATGCATCCAAATTTGCGGTATTCTCGGCCATACGATCCACTGTGCTGGAGGCAGAGACCCGTTTCGCCCTGTTCCACGATAATGGACATGGTGGTGGCATGGGCTCGACGTCAGCGCTCAAAAAGTGGAGCGGCAACATGGAATCCTCCTGCTGTTTGGTTTGTGCCGGCAGCTGCATGGTTAGCAATCTGGTCGAATGCTCATGTCATGCAGCCCATGGTGGCGGTGCTGCTGGTGGTGCAGGAGCTGCTGCTGGCGCTGCTGGTGGAGCTGCTGCAGCGGGTGGTGCTGCCGGCGGTGGGTCAGCGGACAAACGTACAACAAATAGCGCTAACAGCGATGCAGATTCCGATACTGATGAGCCGGAGGAGCGGGAGCCAGTGTATGCCACGGTGCCGTTGATTGTTGGCGCCGGTTTGCGTAGTCTCTTTGAACTTATCGCGGATGCACGTCACATGCAGCCACTGCTATGCACCAAGGCGCTGAAGGCCCTGCTCGATGTCATACAGGGACAACAACCGGAATCATTTAAACTCGAACCAGAAGATCTTGTCAATCCATTGTACGATCTATTGCTTGATTTGGCCACCATGCCGGCGGCGTTGACCTCCAGCACTGGAGCCGAGGCCAATTGGTCGGCCATGGCCTGTGCAGCGCTGCTGGGATTGTGCATTGCACGTGGCGATACCGGAAAAATGCTTAAGGCCATTGCCGCCATGCTAATGTCTCCTAGGCAGCTCTCGGCACAGATTGTGCAGCTGCCTGCCGTGTTGGCGGCACTGCAGCATACGGTGGTCAGTGCGGCGCTCAATAAGCCAACGCGTCCCGATTTCCATAGTCACGGCGTGCCGCAGAGTTCGCAAATCGATGAGGTAAGTGCGAGTTCCCTCCCATTCTCTTCATGTAACTAAACATTCTCTTGGTTTCCTTTGCAGTTCGCACTGAAGCTGCCCGTGCTGACAGCTCCACTGCAGCAGATTGCTCCCGCCATGGCTTGCGATGGCGTCTTTGTCTATCTGCTGTACGGTGGCTCGTTGCTGAAGATCGGCACCGGCTTCGGGGGCTCCTACAAGGGTCATGTCTATGCACAAAACGATGATTTCAGTCGGGAGCGCAACGCTTGGCTTGGCTATAGCGCTGGTCAATTGTATTTCCGGCGCAATTGCAAACGCAGCGCCGATCAGCTACAGCTGGTCGGAATGGACACGCTGTCGGTCAAGTCAATGAATCCCCTCAACATGCTCTCGATGCGCGAGGGACTCAACTATGTCCTATTCACGGACGATGACTCGCTGCATGCTATTTGCAGCAATCGCGATGTAAGTTTAACACTATCGTTTAAACTATCGGCACAACACTTATATATTCCCTTTTTCCTCTCAGGACACGTTGGTGGTGAAGAAACTCAATCTGTACCACAACAGTTACAGCAGCGAACCACCACCGTTTGAGCTACCACTGCAGCTGGCGCGCAAGAAGTTCCGCACCTTGGGCTATGCTGCCTTCGAAGATGAGCTGCTCAATCAGCATCAGATCCAGCGCATTCAGTCGGCGCACAATAGTTTCGAGCCCAAACTGCCGGCACCATGTCGCGATGCAGATGTGCTGGGCATGGCCTGTGGCAAAGAGTTCGGTCTGGTGCGTGCGAGCAATGGACGTGTCTACTACTATGGCAAATCTGCTGCACTGGGACTCAAGTGTGTGGGTCGTACACCGACACTGAAGTTAATCGAACTAATCGTATCCAAGGCGGCGCATATTGTTCATGTTGCGGTCGGGCATGATGGTATTCATGCGCTGCTGGTGAACGATGATGGAACCGTTTACTTTGCGGGCACAGCGCGACGTGGTGAGGATGGCGATAGTTCCAAGAATCGTCGACAACCCAAGGCAGTGAAACCCAAGAAGATGACCAAAATCGATGGACACGTTGTGGTCCATGCAGCCTGCAACAATGGCACCTCAGCATTTGTCACAAAAACCGGAAAACTAATTATGTACGGCAAAGACACTGCCCACTGCGATAGCATGGGATTTGTCAGTGAACTACTGGATCAGCATGTGACCAAGGTGGCGCTGGGCAAGGCGCATTGTGTGGCCCTGAGTGCCAAGGGTCAGCTCTTCACCTTTGGCCTGAACAACAAGGGTCAATGCGGTCGGGTGTTCAACAAGATGATGCCCGTCAAGGACGTGCCCAGCTCGTCCACAACCTACGCCCTGCTTGGCCAGCATGCCGAGAAGTTTCGCCACAAGATCGATTTCTCCACCCTCTGCGACTATGATGATCATAATATGGTGCAAGGCCAGTGTCGCGTCTGCATCATGTGCCGCGAATGCACCGGCTACAATGTGAGCTGTGTGTCAGCATTGAATGTGCCGCTCGAGCAGCGCATTGCAGGCAGCATTTGTCCCTGTGGACACGGTGATGCTGGTTGTGCCAAGTGCGGACTGTGCTCCGCCTGCGTTGCGTTGCAGGAGAACGAAGTGCTGCGTAAGTTTGCTCATGGTTCGAAATTATTCATGTCATTCATTTATTACATTTAATTCACTCATTTCCAATCATTGACTTGATTTCAACTGATAGTTTCTCTCTCTTCTTCACCAGTTGATTCCAAAGTGGAGCTGAAGCCGTTGCCTGGCGAGCTGCAGCGACAGCAGCGTTCCAAGACATTGATTATGCGACGCAAGGAGAAGAAATTATCAGAATTGGATACTGGTGCTGCGGGTGGCGGAGGTGGCACACCTACTGATCTGGAAAAGGATCCACCGCGTGTGGCACCGCTTGCGCCGCAATTGCTACAATTACCCAGCTCCTCGCCGGTGGTACAAGTCGCATGTGGGCTGCACCACACAGTTGTGCTCACTTTGGCCGGTGAGGTCTTTACCTTTGGCAGCAATCAGTATGGACAATTGGGCACAGGGGATCTGCAGCCGGTGAGCGGGCCAATACGTGTACAGGTACAAGGTGCCATTAGCCAGGTTGCTGCTGGCAGCAATCACACGGTGCTGCTGACCCACAAAGGTGTCGTCTACACGTTTGGCAACTACCAAAAAGGTCAACTAGGTCGTTTGCCCAGCGATTACGGACAGAAACCAGTGCTTATTGGTGCACTTACTCCGCAACAACTACAGCAACAGCTGCAGCAGCAGCAACAACAACAGCAACAACAGGAGGAGGAAGCAGTTTGCCAGGAGGCCGCTTGCGTGCTACCCGGTGGCTCCAAGGAAACCATTTTAATACCTCCCAATACATCTGCCTTACTAGCGCAGCGTCAGAAGTTCCTCTGGAATTGTGCACCTGGAGCCGTTTTGTAAGTATTTCAACTGGCAGACCATCTATATATATATATATGCTATATATATCGCTTCTACCTTCTAGTGGTCTTGGACCCAGCTATGGCAAGAAGGTCACCTGGATTGGAGCCAATGGCGACCAGACGTTCATCAAGATTGACGAGTCGCTGATCACTGCTCAAATGTTGCCCAAGATGCATGTGGTGGCTAATAAGAAGACCATTTGTGAGTGCAGTATATATATAATTTGCTACCAACGATAATCTCTTCATGCTCATCTTCATCTTGCAGTGCTCATACCCAGCATACCGCTTTCGTTCCAAACACTCTCGATCAATCGCAGCGACGGCAGCTGCACCCCGCACTATCGTGGTCAGAGTAACTTTGCCCAATTGCTGCAAACGCAGCAGGCACATGGCCAGCCCGAAATCAATCGCAATGTGGATGTGGCGACGCCAGTCAGTGAATTGCAACAGCCTGCAGTTGGTAGTGCTGGTGCTGGTGGTAGCGGCAGTAGCTGCAGCACGGCCGGAGTGCCTATCAATGAGCAAATGTCACGCAGCATGCACGAGGCAAGGAATCACATATTCGAAGAGCAACAGCAACAACATTTTGTGGAGACATCATCGTTGCCACCTGCCGCTGTGGCATCTCCACCACGACAAAGACGTATGAGACCACCGCGACCGGATGCTGCTGCTGCCTCTGCTCCGTCCGCTTGTCAGCAGCCCGCTGGATCACCGGATCCACAATCGCCTGCAACGTCCAGTTCATCATTGCCGCCGCCGCAAATTGCCTTCGCCATGGATCCCAGCTACAATGTGCTTTGGGTGTTCGATGGTGTTGCACGCAAATTGCGCTGCCACAATGTCATCGCCAGCGAAATATCCGAATTTGATGTGGTAAGTGGAAGAAAGAGAGTGAGAAAGAGATTGAAGATTTGCGATTGTTAATTGATTTGAAATTTCCAGAACGCTGCCAACTATCGCGCTCTGCTGTCGCCGGAACTGTCGCTGCCCATTAAGTCGGAGGCACGCGTCTCACGATCACAGGCATCGCTGAATCTGTTGGCCTGCCTGGATATATTGACATCAGCACAAGATAATATACCCGGTTGCTTTGAGCAGGCACTGCCCAAGCAGCCGCATCAGGCTACAGAGGCACAGAGCGGTGAATATCAGGTGATCAATCGATTTGACAACTTTGGCGGCGGCTGGGGCTATTCGGGCCACAGCGTGGAGGCAGTGCGCTTCTCGGCGGATACGGATATCGTAATTTGTGGCTTTGGCATGTTTGGCGGACGTGGTGAATACAGTTGCAAGCTGAAGCTATACGATCTTGGCACCGATGGTGGTGGCTACGAAAAGGAAGGTGTACTCATCAGTGAGACCAAGGAGGTGCCATACGAGTGTGCGGCGCGTAGCAAACATCATATATTGTTACCCAAGCCGGTTAGTGCAGCAGCAGGACGTTGGTATCTGGTTTGGGCACGCATCGCTGGCCCTTCATCGGATTGCGGTTCGTGCGGTCAGGCTTCGGTGACGACGGAGGATCAAGTAGTGTTCACATTCAAGTCCAGCAAGAAGGCCAACAATGGCACCGATGTCAATTCGGGACAAATACCCGCTATACTCTATCGCCTGGTCACACAGGATTGCAAACAACCGCCAGTGCCGCTCGATGCGGATCCAGTGCAGCGTATATCACGGGCTTTCGCCAATAGCGTTAGCCGTGAATGCTTCGAGAGTTTGGTAGTGCTGCTCAGCTGGGCGTGGGATTGCTTCAAGACGCAACTGCGCGAGCAACGCGATCGTACACGTCCACTGCAGCTCCAACAGACCCTGCAGTATCTTGGCTATGTGAACAAATCATGTTTGCGTCTGCTTAGGAAATATACCAACGAGATCTATCCACAACGCTCCAATACAGCAGTGGCAGCAGCAGCTGTCGCTCAGGGTGCTGTGGTCGGTGGTGGTGCTGTCGCTGCGGCGCTCTCCAAGTTGCATCAGAAATCAAACAAGGGTGAGTTGAGTGCAAATATGCCAAGCATAATAACAAGGCTTAATGAAATGATTGTATTCCATTTATTAAATCTATATTTACTCTCTTTTCCAGACAAAATACCCAGTCGCGTGGTCAACAGTGCTGGCAAATATATTGGCGATGTGACTGCGTTGCCATCAGGCAGCATGTTGGGTTTGGGCAGCGGCACACCGGGTGGACGTAAAACCAATCTGGAAAACATTCAATTGGCCGAATGCATTGGCAATGTGCGTGCCATGCTCATTGGCATTTTCTGCGATGATATTTTCAAAGATATTGCCACAGATGAGGGTGAGTAAGAGCCTTCAAGGCATCCCTAGTAAAGTGATCTTCATCTTCCAATCATCTTTCTATTGCAGGCTACGCTTTGGTGCTGGAAATCCTTGACGAATGCCATCTCAGCTTTGTGGCCTGCTTCGATGCCTTCTATCCGACATCGTCACTCAAATGGAACTGTTTGTGCGATCTATTGGCGCAAATCGATCGTGGTGCAATGCACTCGCGTCTGCTCAGCGCAATCCTTGCGGGTCTATGCTCACCCACAGTCAAGTTGCGTTCGACCTTCTCATTGCTGAATACGGCGGGTAATGAACGTCAATCGATCATCAGTCCCAGTGACAATTCGGGGCTGCCCATGTTATCGTCGACCGAGGCACATCAGTATCCCATATTGGTGGAACAGATGATCTATCGCACACAACAGGAGAAGAGTGACTTCCTGAGCAATTCGTGGACATTTAAGGATGTTCTGGTGCGTTTGCTGGACATCATAGCGAGTCCGATACGGGCACGCATTGAGAACATCTACAGTCGCAGCTTGGGTGTCAATTTCGCGGTCAAGGAGTGCATTAATCAGGGATTAATTGACAATTGTTGCCATCTCTTGGCTCGCGTGCTGGCCGAGATTGTCTATCAGACGGCATTGGGTGAATATGATAAGCTCTTCTTGCCACCGCGTACGTTGCACTCTACTGGCTCCCGCTTCGCTCGCTGCGACTTGAGTCGCACTTGGAATACTGGAAATTTCGGACCAGATGCCATTGCCTTTTCGGTGGATCGTCCAGGCATTGCCATTGCCGGTGCCATGGTCTATTCCGGTTCGGGAAGCTATGACTATCAGCTGGAACTGTTGTATGACAATACCGTCGATTTGCAGCCTCAACACAAGTGGGAGACACTCGAATCCATATCTGGCAGTTACGATCAGGAGTCGGTGACCAATGACCTTGCCGAGATTAAGTTCGATCATCCTGTGCACATCAAGGAGCATGCACGCTATGCTCTGCGCCTCTGTTCGCAGGGTGCACGCACCTGTTCCGGCGATGCGGGCATGTCCACTGTACGTGGTCCGTGCGGTGCCACCTTTCATTTCTATGCCTGCGATCTGAGCTTTAATGGCACCACGCCGGCACGTGGACAATTGCCATGCATTCTATACTACAGCTCGCCCGTCAAGCAGCAGCAACAGCAGCAGCAGCAACATCACCCACAGCAGCAGCAACAGATGCAGCAGCAGGATGTTGCCGGCGCACCAACATGCTCAGCCGATGCAGCACAAGCAGCTGCAGCTGCCGCCGCCGCTGCTGCTGCTGCTGCAGCTGCTGCCGGCAGCAACGAGATCTCGACGCGGGACACAGCACTGCAGATTGCAGCAGACATAACAAAGAAGTGCACGGAGCTGTTGATCATGGCACGCAATGCGATGGCCGCGTCGTGTTCGCCCACAGACAACTCGTCGTCGAATCACACACAGACCATTGACTCGGAGCACAATATAACACCCATTGAGGAACACATGGACATCAATTGGGCAAACAATTCGCGTACGGCTGCATTGCCCGTGGATCCGCAGTTGTCGACAACCGCACGGGATTTGGGCAAACGCATCGAGTCCTTCTCCAAGGGAATTATGGAGACACTGAAGTTTGATAAGCGTTCAACGAATCCCTTCGAGATGGAAATAGAAATTGGTGCCACAGAAATTGGCGTCGAGGAGACGGTTGAATTGAACTTTTGCAATGTGCAACTGGCGGCGGCAAAGCTCAATGGCAACGAGCAGCGAGCCGAGTATGAGTTGGCAGCGGAGCAACCGGAACAGCAACAACAGCAGCTGCAGCAGCAACAACAGTTGCCATTGCAGCAGCAACAGGCACAAGCTCAGCCACAAGTGCAACAGCAGCAGCTGCAACTGACACCACAACAGCAACAGTTGCCGCCACAACAGCATCAGCTACTGCAGTCCGACTCCGAGGAGGCAAATGTCGTGGTTGGTGTTGGGAGCGGCGTCGCTGCGCTGCAACTACTGGAGGTATTCAATTTGGCCGCCTCGAACATGTTCCACACCCTGCTGCCGCTCGTCTATGCGCACATTGCCAACTTGGCGTGCAGCGATCCAAAGAGTTCGGTGCAAATACTAGGATTGATCAAGGAGATATTGCCCCACATAGCGGCGTTGAATCAACTGTATGTCTCGAAGGAGCAACGGGCCGAGCAACTGCGTCCGGATCCGGTGCCATCGGTGCCATCGCCTGGAAGCGCAAGCAGCACCACAAGCAATCATTATTGCATTGTGGAGAGCGAACATCCTTATCGCAGCGCCAGCATCAGTTGTTATCGTGTGGAGTTTCCACCCTGTGTCCAATGGCTGACCATTGAGTTTGATCCACAATGTGGCACAGCACAGCTGGAGGATTACCTACTGCTCTCTATACCCATACGACCGGTATCGGTGTCGACACCACAGCCATGTCAGGCAGCCACAGCCGCTTCAACAGCGCCAGCCACAGATAGTGGTGCAAGTGGTAGCAACGGCGGTGGTGGTCCGGCCAGTGCTGGTGAGGATTACTATGACATACTGGACAATAATGTCAGCCATGGCAAGCGCACGAACAATGGTCATCATGTGACCATAACCAGTTGTTCTCGCAACTCTCCGGGCACAGCCAGTGCGGTGCCCACGTTGCGCTCACAGGATGTTGTTGATCACGATTGGATTGTGGTCAAGAAGTTTAACACGTAAGCTTATCACTAAGCATTATTACTTTCATTATTGTTATCTTTTCAATTTTATTTATTATTGTCATTATTATTATCATTGTTATTATTATGATCATTATTTTATCATTGTTATTATTATCATTATTATCACTATTTTCATTATTTTTATTATTATTATCATTATTTTTATCATTATTATTATTATTATCATTGTCTTTATTATTTTTATTACTATCATTATTATTACTATTGTTATTTTCATTATTTTAATTATTAGCATTATTATTATCAATATGATTATTATCATTATTATTACTATTATTATTATTATTATTATTATTACTATCATTCTTATTATCATTATTATAACCAGTATTTTGTTTATTATATTTATTGATCCATTACTACTATTATTATTATCATTATTACTATCATTATTGCTATCATTATTACTATCACTTTTAATATCATTATCTTCCGTCTCACTCTTTCGGCAGCGCCTCCAACTGGCTGCAGAATGTGCTCATCTTGCCAGGAAACTGTGTAGAGTTCTCACTGGAAACCGCTTCGCTGTATGCGCAGGATCCGCACAACAATCGCTATGGCTTCAAGTGTCTCGTGGTTGGCTATGATAATCCCACAGCAGTAAGTACTCTATAAGATTTTCTAGGCACAAAAGGGAGATAAGGAGACTTCCTACTGAATAATAAAATTTTTTGTAGCTCCTTCTCCCTCTCTTTGTCACACCGTCTGACTATCTCTTTCTTTTTCACTTTCACTACTTCTGTCTCTTTCAGATCAATGCCAGCAACTCGTGTCTCATTCGACTGGAGCAGGAGCTGTCCTATTTGGGCGGCATGTGCAGTGCCAATCTAATGAAAAAGGATCTCAATTTGCCGGGTAAGCTTGAAAAGAGCTAAAACTTTATATAGAGCGATGATTTAATTGCCAATTTGGTTTGTCCGTTTGCAGATGACAAGGAGATGGAAGACTTGAGCGGCATCGAGGATACAATAAGCGCACATCATGCTCTGCTCTCGAAAGGATTTGCGCTATCCGAGCCACAGTTGACAGTGCATCAGGCATTGGAATCTTATCTACCCATCGGGTGAGTCAATGTACATATGAAGTAATGGGATGGAAGGAATAATACTCTCCAACTGGGTTGGCTTTTGTTTACAATGAAATCATGATTGTTTACCTCTTTACTGTTATGATCTTTAAAACTAAACAATATGCGTCATTCTACTAACCTTGATTGTATCATCTTTGCCTTATATGTATAGTATATATGCGTAAGGCAATGATAAATATCTTTATATACATTTCTGAACTTAGAAATCATTTGAAAAATACTTACATGAATCAATGTTATTTTTAACATTAACAGCTATTTGCTAACCATAACACTGAGGCGACTAACAGGGGCATAGCGAAGAAAAACTTTACATAATGCTGTATATCATTGCTAACCTTAACACACTTTAACATCTTATGTTATCAAGCTTAACAGTCCACAAACTATAGTGTAAACTTTCTCTTCTCCTAACCTCATTTTGATTTATAACCCAATAGCTGCATTGCCATCGAATGAAATATTATAATATGTTTTAATTAACATACCTAAACATGTTATGTTCTCATGTTTAACAGATCTACGAGCTGGAAGATCTCTGTTCCTATTTCATTCCTTACTTTAAATTGTTGATTTAACATTACCGACGGCTTAACATACTAACATTTTCTTTACATGCTGTGTTATCAAACTTAACAGCACTTCAATCTTTCTCTGATTAAACTGTTCCCAGTTCTCTTTCCTCGAACCTCACAATAAGAAAAACTACAGTATTTTACTAATTCAATATATAGATAATATATTTCTGAAATCTAATGTTGAATTATTTACAGCTTAAGCGACTGATATAGATTAGATTATACATGTATATGGATGTATATATGTCTATGTAGGTTTAGTATATTTCATATAGCGACTAACTAGGACATATGCTAAGAATTTGGTACAACGAAAGGTCACTCTTGGTGGTTCTTGGTGGTGCTGGTTGTGTTGCAACGCTGATCATTCATCGATTGATCGATCGCTGCTTCGCTTTGTTAGCGTCTTTCAGCTGTGTGTCGGTGTATGTGTGCGTGTGTGTGTGTGTTTGGTTGTGTGTGTGTATGGTGTGTAGCACTACAGATCAGTCTTGAGCAGGCCCGCGTTCTCGATTTGGTATACAATCTGCGTCTCCTTGTAGGTGCGTGGCTCCGGTTGCACCACATCCAATTTGCGACGCTTGCGTCTTTGTGCCAATCGCCACCAGAGCAGCAGCAACAACAGCAGCAGGAGCAGCGCCAGTAGCAAACTACCAACCACAATATATGCAGTGTAGCTGGTCCGCTGACACTGCTCGATGATCAGTTGACGCAAAGGCTCATATTGTGGCATCTCCAGTTGCCTCTCCACATTGCTGCGGAAGAACAATTGCTCGCTGTGCTGGCGAAAGAATTCGGCACGTGGCATCGGTGGCTGTAGATTCATGTCCAGTTGCTCACAGCTCCAGGTGTTCTCATAGCGCAGCTGCTTAATGCTCAGTGCGAAACGATCGTCAAAGCGCAACGGTTGCGGTGGCACCGCGATGCCATCAATGCCATTGGCACCGGCCAGCACAGAGCTGCCGCTGGCCTGCAAACTCTGCACCGTGTTGTTGTGGAATCGCAGCTCCAGGCGCTCGCTCAACTGATAGTCGCGATGCACGGTCAGGCTGCGGAATGCGATATCACTGGTGGCCCCAAAACGATTGCCCCGCAACGTCACTGCGTCCCGTATGTGCCCCTCCAACCACTCGCCATCCACGGCGGCAAAGTGATTGTCACTCATGCTCAGCTTGGAGATGACTGTGGGAATCGAAGTGAAGGGATAAGTTATAGTAAATTGTATGTTGTGGGGCTGCCCCTGACTTACGCTTGAATGAGAAGGCATGGGAGTGCACCTCCTGGAAGCGATTGTTCCGTATGCTTAGCTCGTTGCTAACTTCCAGTTCGTAGAATGCGCGCGTTGGCAGATTTCCGGCGAAATTGCAGTTGGCAATTATCATTTGTTCCACGGCGAACTTTTTGAAGGCCTGTCGAAGTGAAAAGAAATGTGATTAGAAAAATTATGAAGCATATTCTTGACAACTTACTGGTTACACTACACTAGAAATACAGGCACCTTCATGCCAGCCTTCCCGCAAGTCAAAGTCCCTCTTAGGTTGCTAAAACTTCAATGGGTTCAAGCAGTCAGAACCCAGTGAGAATCCTCTGAGGGTCACTTACGGTTCAATGTAGTCTGTTGCATAAGATTGGCACGAAGTTATAATACCCAACTACCTCTTGAATACTTGCCCCCGTTCGTTGTGCTCTTCCTAGTTTCAATATCTCGCGTTATATCATGTACCTGACTCACCGTAAAGCAGAGTGATGCTAGGCAAGCACCTTCTCGATTTCAGCAAGATAAGGTTGACTAGTCTAGGGAGAATTAATGAATCACCTTTATAAATATGGACTAGATGGGCAGCTATAATAACCACAGGGAGTACAAAAGATATAATAGGTTGTATGACATTTGCTCCCATCAAATAATAATATAGTCTCAGGATAAGTCTATCAATTCGGCTATGGATGCTAATCAAGAATATACACAATCTATATACAAGAATATCTGCTTTGTAGTGTTGCAGATGCTTCCTACTATTGCTATGGTTGGAACAAGGTCATAAAACCTTACTACACCTTGTCCTAGTTCACTGTACCCCTCCCAGTTTTCTTCTCCCCCTTACCTGACTCTCCATACGTTGTATCGTCACACCATCCAGCTTGAGCAATATGGCACTGTCCTTAGTTGTAGTGAATCCGAACGGTTGCATCTGCTCAATGCGACCGCCGATGAATGAGATCTCTTCGATGTTGCCGCTGATGGCATGCGAATCGATCTGTCTAAAGTTGACCTGCTCGAATTCGACAATGAGAGCCTTGTAGCGCGACACGCTCAGTGCGTTCTTGTGCAGCGCCAGCTGATCAATATGCTGGAAAGTGATCTTGCGCAGACCTTCTGTTTGATCCACGGTGTTGGAGTCTACGATAAGATCCCGACAATTGCGAACCTCGACCTGATAGACACTACCCTGCAATTGGGGCATGATCATGGCCTGCAAAAGGAATATGAAGTGTGTCAAAGAAAGAGAAGGAGAATGAGAGAGAGAGAGAGAGAGAGATAGAAATATAGTTAAAGTTGGACTTACCTGCTCCACATTGTTGCAATCGCAGGTGATCTTTGTGTCGTGCTCGGTGCAAACAACCTTTGGCAGTGTTGTTGCGGTTGCTGCTATTGCCACTGGCGATATCCATAGTAGACACCACCAGAGGAGCAACACCACAAGTGCACCACCACCAACACAGGTGGGTGGATCCTTAAGATTTCTGATGTTTCGCATATTTCCTTTAGTTTGTTATTTTGGTTCACTCTCTCTATCTTGTTATTACTTCTTATGGCAAAAGTTATTCATAGTGCTCTGTCTATGACTGACTGTGCCTGTCTGTATGTGCGTGTGTGTCTGTTTGTGTTTGTGTTTCTATTCTGTTTCGTTTCACGCTTCCACACTGTGTTCGCTTGCATGCTCTCTGTCTGTTACTGTGCTTCGTTTCGCTGCTGCGACCTGCTGAAAGTTTCGTAAGCGGTGTTGATAAGGCGTCGCTTGTTTTTATCGCCGAAGGTGCTTTGACTTATCAATACGTTCTCTGAGAGATTCAGAGAGAGAGAGAGAGAGAGAGAGAAAAAGAGAGAGTGAGTTGGTTGTGTGTGTGAGAGGCAGGGAGTGTGTGTGTGTGACAGTAAGTGAGCAAGGTGTGTGCATCGACTAATCCCTAATATCATTGATTCCAACGTGTCTGCGACCTTATATAAACACAGTCTATAGTATCGCGGGTTTTTATACCCGGTAAGAGGGTATTAAAACTTTATGTCAACTGTATTTGGTAGCAATATGTATTATAGCACCTAGATCAAGTTTGTTTCAGAATTCCAAGTGTGATTCTAATGCAGGACAGTTTATTTTTGATAAACACAATAACCTCCAAATGATTACTGAAAATTTGATTGCTATCGGATAATAAGCGTAGAAGTTATTCAAGAAACAATTTTAATAGTTATTGATTTCCGAACCGCTCCCTAAAGTATGCAATAAAAAGAGGCAAAAAATAGAAATATAAATCAAAGAGCGGGTATAACACAGTCGAGCACACTTTCGTGCCTATTGTTTCTTGTTTCCCAATCGAAATGACACACAACATTCTGCAAATTCCGAAATCTTCGATCAATTATGATCGATTACCGATGACCAAAGGCTTCTTATGTGCAACACTGAAAGTGTCCATCATCATCAAGTATGAATAACTATCTAACTCAGCCTCTAATTGATCATTGATCAGTCACAAGTTTCGCTAGCCACACTCACAACACTCGCAAGTGCGTAACCTAATTGAATCAGTACGATACTTCAAGCTACGATCGTCGATCGTTGAGAGTCAGTCAGGCAGATAGTAACTCATGATAGGCGCAGTTGGTGGTCGAGTGCTTCAATCAGCGCCAAATGCCGTTAATTGAATCTGGAGGTCGCCCCAAACAAACTGTTGAATCGATTTGATCGTGCTCTCGCTCTCTTTCTCCCTCCCTCTCTCTCTCTTTCTCTATTCGAACATGAGCAATTATGCTTTGCTATTTGTTTATGGTCATTTTATTTGTTTATAGAACTTAATTTATTCAAGAGAGAGAGAGAGAGAGAGAGAGATAGAGGGAGAAAATGTAGTCAGCAAGTCTCTCCCCTTCTCTGCTTGGCCTCTCTCTTTTTCTCTTTCTTGGCCTCTTCAGCGTGATCTTCGCTTCGCCTTTTAAGTGCAAGAGCTGTTCAAATATTTGCGCACAACTTGCAAGATTCTTTGTGAGATAGCTTGGACTAGAGACCCCTGGCACAGATCATTCACAGTCATGAATGACTAAAGGTTTGGGGGGTTATGTAAGCTGTTATATCGAGTAATGAGTCGATAACTGAAAGAGCAAATGCAAAACCTATAGAGATGTACGTGAAGATAGAGGGAAAGACAGAGAGGGGAAGAGAGGTGAACTATTTGCATAGTGAATGATTTGAGGACTAGATCATTTACAGCCTATGACTTCAGTTATGAGGTTATGCAATATGTGCTATTTATTGAAGTTAACGATACAAATATAAGCAGCAAACTTGGAGAGAGCGAGAGAGAGAGACACAGAGAGAGAGAGAGATGGAAGGCTTCCATTATGAATGATTTGCAGACTATGCACTCTCAAGAGAGCAGCGTACTTTCTACTTGGGCAAACAAACTGAAGCTGTGCGCAGCAGCAGCGGATGTGCCACAGACGGCACTCACAAACACTCACACTCGTATTCAAACTAACACTCACACTTGCACTCGAGTTTAACTGGGATTTGAAGAACCCTTTAGCTGCCCTTTTTGCTTTAGCTTTTTCTGCTTCTTTCTTTTGCTTTATTGAATGCAGGGGGAAATTAAATAAAGCCTAACTTGCATTTCCTGCATGAATTAAACTCCCTCTCCGCCTCCGCCACCCCCTTTCCACCCCTTTGCTGCCCACTGTCCGCGACAAGCTCGATTGCAATCAACGGCAGCTCAATTAGTTGGCAATTATGTATACGGGGTATCCGAGAGTACTCTACTATTCTCTACTCTATGGTCGAGCGTGCATTTCATGGATTTATAAATATCGCAAACGAGCCTCGTCCCGTTGCAATCTCGTCATCGTCAGCGCGTTCCACATTGCGATTGCAACGCAAAGCGCAGACAAACAAGAATGGCAAATATTTTTGCATGTTCCGCCTCATATTAATGCCTTAGGCAGGGGGAGTATTTGAATCTTCCGATTGCATTGACGGTAGTCACGCATGTTATGCCATTACTATCGATATATTTGCAAATATTGCAAAAGAAATCACTGTATGTTCAGTAAGCTTGACCGATAGTATTGTAGATAATTGGGAAATAAGTTGAGAAGAGTATATTCGTGTTTTCGAATGCTTTTTCGATAGTCATGCATGCTATATCGAAAGTATCATCGATAAATTGGAAATTTGACAAAGCTCTTGAGATTCTTTGCTTATTTTAGTTAATGGTAAGTCACAAGAATATTCAGTTATTGTATAGCACCATTAGCAGAGGAAGAATTTGTGTTTTCGATAGTACTAACGATAGTAGGGCAGGCTGAACCTTTACTACAATCAAACAAAGTAGTCCAAGTTTTACCATTACTACTATGGATATATTTGCAAACATATCAAGACAAAGCACATCATTTCTAGTCTTGGACTGTCACAAGCTTGACCGATAGTACTATCGATAGTTTCAAAATTTAGCTAGTCATGCTGCTTGCTTTCGTAACTAATGATATATTTGCAAACATTGCAAATCAAATCACATTATTCTCTTTCTCTTCTGCCCCAAGCTTGACCGATAGTATTATCGATAATTTGGTAATTTGATAGCATTCTTTGTCTGAGATGACATCATTTACTTTTATTTTCACAGCTGAGTCACAGTCAGTATTCAGTTCCCTTGTACTCCAATGCTGCATAATTGAAGTAATCTTATCTCTATCATGTTCATTCTGTGTACTTTGCGATAAAAACAAATTGATAAGATACGCATTGAGTCAGTGGAAATACGAGTGAAACCCATTTTTCAACATTTCCTGTGCCTAGTCAACCCTAAAGCTGCACACACTTTTTCAAGGATATATCGAAAAAAGAGTGAGAGAGGCAGAGAAACAGGGAGGGAGTGAGGGCGACCGATATGAAACACAATCCCATGAAATACCATAAACAATGAACAATAAACAATGTGAAAACGCTGAAATAAAACACTTTTGTTGGGACATAAGTACAATAATAAGTGTGTGTGTGTGTGAGTGTTTGTTTTCAGCTTATTTTTCATTGGAAATACTTGTAAAATGATCAACTCGAAGTACGATGAAACTTGGAATTGTGCGAAATGTGAAACTGCAAAAGTTAAAACACTTGTTTCTTGCTTTGCTTCTACAATAGTTTCTTGCTAGTTTTTTTTTTGCTCATTATCGAACAAATTTATATTCTTTGTCGCTACTTTCTTCCTCTTCTTGCCAAATTCGATGTCGTAGGAACTTTCCCAAATGGTTGTACAAAGTTGGGGCCGACAGGCACATGAGGTTAATGTGCTTCTTGTTTTCAGGCATTTTTTTTTCATTCTTCTTCATTTTTCCTCAGCTTTGCTGTGGTTTATTTTGCATTGCTGAATTCGCTGAACTGTTCATAACTTTGTGAATTTTAATAGCAAAGCAAACAAAAAATATGTTCGTGTTGCGTTTTTCTTCTTCGCTTGCCGTCAGTTTCTTCTTTAATTTCGCTTTTTTACGTGTTTTCATCTTTTTAGCATTTTTATTGCCCCATTGCCAGCACTGAGAGCGCCCCAAAAGAGCATGAAAAAAAAAACTAAAAACAGATTTTCTGTTCGTCATACGTTTTGTAACCTTGAAATATATTGAAATTATTTGCTTTGAATATATGGCGCGATGCGGAGCGATAATATGGTAGTATGACAGTATGGAAAGGTGGCATTTTGTTTGCCAAACTGCCGATAACTTGCTTCACTGTTTCCCCTTCATGATCTCCCTCTTTCCTCTCTTCTTGTCTCTGTTGTGTGGGCTGTATTTGCATTGTTTATATTTTATTTGTTTATGGATTAACGTAGAAATGTCATTTGTTTCACATGTTTGTGTCTTTCTTTAGCGCACCACCACCCGCTCTCTCATTCTGTCCCTCTCTCTCTCTCCCTCTCTCTCTTTCGACACGCGCAAAAACATGCAAATTCCATTTTGTTTACTTTGTTTTGTTTTGCTTTCGTACGTGGGTGGCTGATCTCAGTTCACTGTTCTCACTCTGCTGCTGCCTTACGCAACTGCCATGTGAGAGCAGTTAAGGACAGAGTGGGAGAGGGGTAAAGAGAGAAAGAGAGAGAGAAGCAGAGAGTATATGCCTGCAAGCACTGGATCCTGCTACCACCTCCCACTACCTTTCTCCCTCTCGCTCTCTATGCTGCTGCTGTTGCAGTTTTTATTACTTTGAACTTTTGTTGCACTGTGGTTTTTGGGCGACATGCACACACTGCCACAGCCACCCGCACACTGGGCCACAGCAGAATGTAAACAAAACAAACACAAACAAAAAAAAATAAAACCGAAAACAAGAATATGAAACGTAAAATGTTTTTGCATGCGCTGCTGTGAAATCAGCGCACAAAATTAAAACAGCGACGATAATAACAACAACAACAGCGACTAGCACGAGAAAACAACAAGAACAACAACTAACCAGCGGCCGGGCCTGAGCTTTCGATTGTCGCGACCGGCGTAAGCGCGTGCAAATGTCAAACTGAGCGCCAAAACGGACAACGAAATATTTACGGGGCTACAAAAAGTCGACGACGGCAGTCGCTGTCGCAGCGCGTTGGCAGAGCTCGCGCTTGCTCTCATGCGGCCCCTCGCTCTCTTTTTCTCTCTCTCTGTCACTCTCTCGCAGTCGCTCTCTCTCATGCGCAGACAGCGCCAATGCGGCTACTTGGTACAAACCGCGCTGCGGCTGCGCAGCTTCGTGAGCTTTAAGAATTTTTCGCGTTTTGTTTGCTTTTTATACCCTACGTTCATTGAATATGGCATGGGGTATACTAAGTTTGTGTAAATACATGATGGGAGGCAGAAGGAGGCGTAGAAAATATGTATATTGTTAATCAGCATGAATAGTCGACTTTGTTTGACATTCTTTTTGATATTCTATGATGCGAAATATATAAATAATTATTCTTGGTCAGCATCTTTGATGTTATAAATATATATATTAATATGTATATACATATATGTATATACGGTTTCGATATAGTCTACGTAAGAATAAAATTTAAGATGCGCAACAGACCTCACAAAATACATAAATACATATTCTTGGTGAGCATTTTGATAGTTTATTAACATATAAATGTATATATATGCTTGGTTAAATTGATCATGCCTCTATTTGATCAGCGATATATCAGATATTGTATAAGCTAGAGACGCCAAAGACATAATTCTATATATCCCACGGAAATGAATAATTTGTAATTATTAATCTAAGATTTAAAACCTCGAAATTCCCAAAATATATATATTCTTTGTCAGCATCGTAAATTGAACTGATCTAGCCAAGTCAATCTACCGATATCTCAGCTATGTATTTTATAAGCTACAGTTCTTAAGTTTTCATAGAGTTTTCTATATGTAAAAGAAGTAAAGTTTGTATCGTATAATGGTTGCCATGCCTAACGTCCATGCAAAATTGATAATATACGGTTATACAGCTATGGAATAAAGTCGCAACTTTCTGCCTCGACATGGCCAGAGATGCACAGTATGCGAAACTACCCTACAAATTTAAGTTACTTTTAGACAATAACATCGAAGTTATTTAAGTTAGTGTTTTTGCTGAATTTGCTGTTGGGAATTGGAACGTTTTTTTTCGAAATCTTCGTAGGGTATCTTGCTGTAGGGCTGGCATCGACTGTAGCTTTCTTTACTTGGTTTTTTTTTTTTGTGTGTCTTTTGCCTTTGTTTGTTTCAATAAATACCGCACGGTGGTCTACGGCTGCTGTTGCTGCCTGCTGTCTGCTGCTTTGATTGCTTGCGCCGCGTTTAATTGAATGCGCTGCCGGCCTGACACGCATCGCTTGACACTTGTTGTGCGCATGTGTGTGTGTGTGTAACGGGCCCCCGCAATCACATTACAAGAGTGTTTGCGTGTGTGTGTGTGTGTTGGGAGTACTCGCCTCGGGGCCAAGTGTGGCCACTTTGAGAGCTTGTTAAGATCTATCAATTGTCGGCTGCCGTGCACGAGTATGGGAAAGAGAGAGGGTGAGAGAGAGGGACTGTCACGTAAATTAACATGAGAGAGACAAATGTTAATACAGATGCAGAGAATTGTAAACAAAATCGAAGATGTTAACCAGCATTGCTAAAGCTAATGGAAAAGTTTTTGAAAATGCAAACAACATACTAAAAATAATATAAGCCTGATAAAGAACTGCTAAGGGTTTTCCATTCATGCTTATAATAAGGTGCACAATTTGGTGAAACTAGTTTGCATAGGTATTTAGAAAAGAAACTCAAGATGCACTTGAACCACACGACGAGTCATTCGAATGTAGAGTTGCACCTGAAGTGAGTAAACAAAGTTTATTGCCTGCCGCTCTGTAGACGATGGCTCAAGTGAGTTTTGCCACAGCTGCCATAGAAATTAGAAGCAGAATCAATTGGAGTATGCTCAGCTGGCAAACACTCTGTACAAAGAGTAGCTTAACTAAAGTTTGCACTTCCTGAGGTTAAGTTTGGTTAAAAATTCAGTAAATACTAAATAAAAGCAGATAATTTGTATTTGCATTATATAGTATTCTATAACAATACTAGAAATACATGAGTTTCGACTTTTAGGTTTTGCTAATAGATACTAAATAGTAATTTAAGATATTTTAAGGTTATGCTTGGTCGAAAATTAGACTAATTAATGTACAACAGAAGAGATAAGTCGTATACAAAAAAAAAAAAAAAAAAAAATAAAACTAGAACTAGAAGAATAAATAAAATATTTTAAGTATAATTGAAACAAATTTGAGGTTAAATTGAATACTAATCAACTGTGAGGTTATGTTAGTCAACAACTTATTAAACAAAAGCAGGGATACTTCAAAAACGATACCATTCCATTGTATGTTCAATTATACCATAGCATGTAGAGTGAAAAAAAGCACTTGATCATCCTAAGACAACGCCTATATACCCGGCTGGCAATTCGTACAGGGTATCTGCAGCAACCAAATGCATTAGAACAGCACAACAACAGCAACAAATGAAGCGCCGGCCAACTGCGCTTGCAAATCAAGTTATACAACATTTCAAAATGCAATAGATATACAACAACAGATCTACTATATACATATGTATGCATATAATCCACCACTCCCCTCGTTCCCGCTGCCCAACTGTCTTGCAGACTTGCGATTTATGGAAACAAATAAACCCAATCGCAACTTATTAATATGCCGCGCACGCGATGCGACTTTTGTTTATGCAACCCAATGGGTATATAGAAAATTGTTATTAATTTCTTTTGGTTTTTTTTCGCTTCTTTTATTTGCAAGTTTTTGCAGAATATTTTAAAAAAAAAATGCTTATTTACAGTAGGTTAGGTTATCTTAGGCTAGTGCGCAGTTTTGAGGGGGTATTTTATATCGATTTCTGTAGATACTATAGTATAGTCTGTGTGTATGTGTGTGTGTGTGTGTGTGGTGTGTATGTCTATCACATGTTCTCTTCGATGTATCGCACGCTGCAAAGCATTGCATACTTTTAGGCATCGGCGTATTCGATAACATCGTCGATTTTAACAGTCTCATCGCTGCCGCCGGAATGATCCGAACCCGAATCCGGCGGCAATGCTGCCGCTCCCCGCATATCCATATGTTCCATAACGGCCAGCGTGTCCGCACCGTCGAGGCACTCGTAGCTGCGTTGCAGCGTATTGCTGTGGCTGCCTGCATCACCTGCCCCACCTCCATTGCCACCACTACTGCCGCCGTTCGTTGGCCGCGGTGTGCTGGCAAAGCGCGATTGCAGCTGACTTTGATTCCGCGCCGAGGTCAACTGATTGGGATGGAACTGTGGCATCGCCTCGAGATCTTGACGCAGGTCACGCACATGGCGTTGTGGCGATATGGCTGGCGGCACTTCGGGTGCTTGCACACAAATGGGCGTGGCACTGGGAGTTGAGCGCCAAACGGGCGTGGCATAGCTGACACTACTAGGCGTGGCACGAGGCACGTGACGTCGATAGAGCACATCGGGCAACTCCTGATGCTGGCCAGCAATGCGTCGCATTGATGAGGAACTGCTGCTGGACGTTGGCGGTGGTGCCACCTGTTGCCTTGACGGAGGCAGTGGATGTGAGCGTAGGGGCGTGGCATATTGTGGCATTGCCTCGTAGGCCGGCGGCATATCATTCACATCTGAAGAAAGACAAAGAACAGAAGGAGAACCAATTAGTCAAGCGATTCGAGCTGTGTTTGATTGCAAAAGCTACGACAACGTGACCAAGGCAGGCAGTAAAGGAAAGCAGGGAGAGCGGGATAGGAAGAGAGAGAAAGGGAGAGAGAGAGAGAGAGAGAGAGAGTAGACAATACATTTACCATTCCGCTACTTTAGAAGAGACCATCACCAAAATACGTTTCACTAAATACGATTCTTAGTTTTAGACAAACTAATCAAGTTTTCAATCAAGTTTTCAATACCTGTTTGGGTTAATGTGGTCCATAAGTGTGTGCTTTGTGCCTTAGTACCTGCTTCGGTTTTTACCTGTTTGTGTGTCTGTGTGCGTGTGTGTGTAGTTAGTGCAGTATATTCCAACTGGAGTGTGCAGGATTTGTAGATTACTACGTGCACTACAGTCAATACAATGTGGATCCCTTATGGATCTTGTTAATATATTGGTACAAGTTCGGTTAACTGCACAGTTTAATTGCAGGTGCGTCGTACGTGTGTGGATCGTATGTGGATCGCATGTGTATCCTATACAAATCATTAATAGCTGTTCACTCAGTTCGCTTGTGTGTGTTTGTGTGTATAGGGATACCAAGTGTATAGTAAGTGGTTTACATGTGGAACGCATAGTTTAAATAATCTTAATCAATGTTTTCTCGTCACTTAGATGCTATTACGGTTACAATTAGATACACTCGATACATAAAATATATATATATATATAAATATTACAAATCGGCCCGTTTTACATACAATTTTTTGGAGGGGGGTTTGGGGGAGAAATAGTTTAGAATCATAAAGAGTTAATCGCACAAAAGTTATGAATTTCTCCAATCATGTCTTGCTCACAGCCAACAAAATCAAAAATAAAATTAATAAAAATTAAATGGGAACACAAAAGGAAAGAAAGAACATGGAAAGAAGTCGGATCTACAAATGTGTTTCCAGATCAAACAGGAGTGTGTTGATCGTACGGAACCGGAACCTGAACCGTACCGAACCCAAATCAAATGAAGTCAAATCAAAACAGACACACTACACACCATAATACGCAGGTCTGGCGGGCAGATCGGGCAGAATGGGCACCGTGGGCTCCAGAGCCTCGGCATAGCCATACTTACTGGCCGAATTGAAGGGCTCCGAGTAATCGTTGACCGCATTCGGATCGAGCGGATCAGAGGGTGCCGAATACTCGTTGGGTATCAGCAGCTCCTCATATAAGTTCTCGCTGGGCGCCGTCGGCTCTATCGTATGACGATGATGATTGACGTCGGCACTATTGCATTCGGACTTGGAGCAACTATGTTCCTGCTGGAAATGAGCGGCGAGCACCTGATTGGCTTCGGGCGGCAATAGCTCGACCTTGCGCATCATCTTTATGATGGTTTCCTTGCATTCGCTTTTTGTCAGATTGCCACTGATCAGTTTCTGTATGTACTTCCCCAGCTCTCGCGGTGGATTCGCCTGCAGGATGCGGCGATTCTCCGGCGACAGTGAACAGCGATCCTCGGAGGGATGTGATTTGCGACACTTGAAGGCACAACGAATCACAATGACGGCCACTAAAGCGACCACAATGCAGACAGCGAACCCGGCTAGAATGATGTGCACCAGAGTTGTGCCTCGTTGCGCCTCCTCGCGCTCCTCCTTGGAATAGAACTGGCCCTTGTAGCGCACCAGGGTTCTGCTGTCGTGGCACTGCACTGTGGTGCGATTGATGCCACATGCCTCGTTCTCGAAGCGACGCAAATGCACCGCCGTCGCATTGAAACAGTTGCGCAAACGTTCTTTCAGTTGACAGTATAGCTCCGTGCTGAGATCATGATCGGTCAGTGTTGTCATCCAGTCCTGATTGTCACTGCAGTTGCACTCGTGATCCAACGATATGGCACGAACCCTACAGTTGCTAAAGTTGAGGCTACTCGGCTGTGGATTACTTAGCCAGTTGTTGGCGAATGTACAGTTCGAGCTATGTGATTCCAGCTTAATGGGTGCAAAGTTGGCGAAGCGATTGCTCTCGATCTTGACGATCATCGCATCGCCTGTATTGACCACATGCAGCCAGTTTTTGCCATGGTTGTTGATCTTGTTGTGTTCGATATACACGTAGACGCTGTGAACTTGTATCGCATTCTCCTTGATGTCGTCGATGCTGTGGGTGAGATGGAGGAGAGAGAGAGAAAGGAATTGATTATCCAGTGTGATCGTGTGTTATCGATAAAAGGTTTCGTAGCTATCGAGTGAGAGAGGAATTGATTAACAAGTTATCGTGTGTTATCGATAAATGCTTTCGTTATTATCGAGAGACAAGAAACGATTGTGTGTTGTCGTATTTATCGATAGAGCGGAGTCGCTTAGCAAGTACGTGTGTTATCGATAAAAGGCTTTGTATTAGTCGATAGAAAGGAAATAGGTAACATTGAAAGCATTTTATCGATAAGAGTATTCGTATTTGTCGATAGAGAGATTATGATTTACAAGTGCTCCTATTTTATCGATAGAAAGATTCGTATTTATCGATAGAGCGGAATTTATTAACAAGTTATTGTGCACTATCGATAAAAGGTTTCGTATTTATCGAAAAAGAAAAAAATAATCGTGTGTTGTCGATAAAAGGTTTCGTACTTGTCGATAGAGAGAAATTTATGCACAAGTCATCGTATGTTATCGATAAAACGTTAAGTATTTATCGATTTTGTGATGTGTCCGTGAAAAGCTTTACAACTTACGTATTATGCAACAGCGTTAAATTCGATATGCCGCTTCCCATAATGGCCTCGCCCTCTATTGTGCCGATCTGCGTGCCTTTTATCGATACATGTTGACTGAGCAGTTTGCTCGTAAAGGCGTGTGTCTCAATCTTCTTGATGTTGCAATTCTCGAAGAATAGCTGATTGACGTTGGTCACATCGAATGCATTGCTCTTCACAGTCTTAATGTTGCAATTAATGAAACCAATTTTATTCATCGCTACAACAAAGCTGTTGATATCCGAAATGTTCGAATTTGCAATTTCCAACTGCAACAAGAGAGAGAGTTAAATTGTTTCCATCGAAATATAAATCGTTCGAATACACTTACATCCACAAAGGAGTTCAACGAGAAGGCTTTGTCTTCGATCAGCAGGTCGCGAATAGTTTTGAACGTGCATGTTCCTTTAACATTGACAAAGGCATTTCTGTACACCCTCAAAATGTCGCTATTTTCAACGAGTAGCTTGTGTTCACCATCTGCTTAAAGTGATAGAGAAAGAAAAAAATATATACATAGGTACATATCATTAGTAATTGCATTACTATACTTTTATCAAAATCAATTTGAAATTAATGTGACAGAGACATAAGTTTAAAACATTAGATACTATAAGACCTAGAGCTTTGAAATTATCTGTGTGAATTATCAGTGACCTAACGTTTACTTTAGAATTAGCACTCTTTCTTCCCAAAAAATCGATTAATATCGAATTGCAAGGTAAACTTTAAGACTAGCACGTTCAAGACAAGTGCTTACAATGATCATCAGAAATTTGAGAAATGTACTAGTGAATTAAAAGGTTTCGCCATCCCCACCACAAGGTATGCAACAGATTCTTGAAAATAAAAAAATAACTACAATGATACCTTGTAATTCCCAACAGCAAACTTTGACAATTCTTCTGTTCCTAATCAAGAATTACATTACTTTTACATATCTATGTTAGTATATTCGTTTTTGAAACAGTTTCAATAGTCAAAATGTATAACGATGGTCTCTCCTAAAGCTGATAGCACCCTCTTATTGCACATGGTCAGCGTGATCACGTGATCACTAGAAAACACCGCTTGTACTCACCCGAAAAAGCCTGTTCACGTATAAACACATGTTGAACTCCGACGATCAGAATTTCCGGAAAGCCTCCTTTGTTGTTACGGAAGGCGTGGGGGGTAAGCTCGACCTGATCCTCATGATGGGTGCCTACAATCTTAAAATGATTGACGCGATTGTTTTTATTAAAAATGCCGTCGACAAGCTGAAACCGTGTGTAATCCGTTAGCTCCAAATTCAAGCCGTTTATATTCGATGGTATGAAGTACGTGCTGTTGTCCCATCTGGCCGACAGCTGTGTAGAAAGAAAGAGAGAGAGAAAAATATATGATGAGTACATGCATTGAGGTTAGTGCAGTGCGGGGGGAAGAGGGAGTGGCGACCTAGCCAGACACGTTGTTGTCGTCTTTTTTTTTTGCATTGTTTTATGTTGTGGCCGCTTCTTCTTTGGCGTTTCATCTCTATTCTCTTCCATTTGGCTTCTCTTTGTTGTTGTTGTTGTTGTTGTGACGCTTGACTTACATTTCTTGTGCCCAGCACAGCAGCGCTTGGTATTATTTTTAAATGTCTTTTGTCGCGACACCAGCAGCAACAGCAGCAGCAACAATTGCTGCAACTCAGACAACGGCAAGTTGACCGCAACGTTCATTGCTCCAGCCCCCCAGTTGGTGTTGGTGATGGGCTGCGGCGCGTAATATTCTCATTAAATTAAAAGAAAAAAGTTTGACTCCCAAGTGACTGGGGTGACGCGGCCAGCAGCAGCAACAACAGCAACATCAACAACAACAATCAAGATCAGCGTCGAAGAAAAAGAACAAAAACAAAAGCTAAAATGGTCGGTAGATGATAGCGACGATTGCACGATCGTTAGCACAGTCTCAGCACTGAATAATGCATGATTCAGTTATGTGTACATAGAGATATAAATATATATACGTGATTATATCTTTATTTACTTTGGTATATAAGTAAGTCATCGATCGATTAATCTTGTGGTGAAATTAACTGATTACAGACAATGTTATGTTCGTCACTGTCATGTTAATGCGCATTCTGTACCTGCATTCTGTTACACAAATGTGCAATCAGGTTTAACAGATTTTCATAAATATATACCTGTTTATATCTATATTTACATTTGTATATAAGTAGTAAGTCATCGATCGATTGATCTTGTGGTGAAATTAACTGATTACGGACAATGTTATGTACGTCACTGTCATGTTAATGTTACTAACTGCATTCTGTTATACAAATGTGCAATCATGTTTAACATAATTTCTAAATGCACATATCAGTGAGTCATTAACAGTGTCATAACATAACAACGAGTCATTAGCAGGCTGCTGTTATGTCTTTGCAAATCGAGATAACTTTCTTTGTCGATAATTTGTCAGGTAATATGCAATTCAGTTAAAATTATCAATGATTTAATACGAAGTGAGTCAGTGACAAAAGACTGTTATTAATGCGCCATTCACTTTCGTTAGGTAAACTCTTATCGGTTGCATTTGGAATCAAAAAGATATCGATAATTTCAATTACTGCAATAACCGTATATACTGCAGTACTTATATAGATTTATATAGTGTACTCTATACTATACAAAGTGAAAAGCTTTTGAGGAGTGCGTCTCTACGTGTGGCCGAGCGCTGCGTCTACTTGGCTTCCGCATAATTGTCGTAAATCGTGAATCAACCAGCAACAACAATAGTAGCATAACAGGCGACCACCATATTTGGTACACAAAAGGGGGAACGACGACGACAACGACGACGACGGCCACCTGACCAATTAAGTGGTGCGCTGTTCCACTAGAGACGAGCGCATTACACTATGTAATGCTGAGCATTATCTCTAATGAGCGCATTCATCGATAACAGTTAACACGAGCTAAGAACTAGTTCCGATAATGAATTCAATTCTAACATGAGTAGAGGAGAGGGAGAAGTAAGCAAGCGACAGCACTACATTAAGTACTGCTAAGCAATGGAGCAGTAGCTCTAATGAATGCATTTATCGATAACAGTTAGCACGAGCTTAGAACTACTTCTGGGAATAAATTCAACTTTAACATGAGTAGAGGAGAGGGTGTTGAAAGAGCAGTAAGCAAGCGAGAGCATTATATTAAGTACTGCTAAGCAATGGAGCAGTAGCTCTAATGAATGCATTTATCGATAACTTCTAGCGCGAGCTTAGAACTACTTCTTTAACATGAGTAGAGGAGAGGGTGTTTAAGGCGAAATAACCAAGAGAGAGCATTACATTAAGTACTGCTAAGCAATGGAGCAGTAGCTCTAATGAATGCATTTATCGATAACAGTTAGCACGAGCTTAGAACTCAGCTCTAACTTGAGGAGCATTTGAAAAAGAACTGTTCCACTACTCCGCATTACATTAAGTAAAGCAGAGCATTATCTCTAATGAGTACATTTATCGATAACATTTAGCACGAGCTTAGAACTAGTTCCGGCAATAAGTTCAACTCAAACTTGAAGAGAAGCATGAGCATTTGAGATGCATTAAGAAGCAACAAAGACAAAGAGAAGAATCGAGAAATCAACTTGTCTTTGGTCCGCCTTTAATCGTGCATTTAATGCGTGTCACGCGCTCATCACTTGCCTTGCTTTCGACGGCGGGTGTTGGAATGGGGGGGGGAGTGGGGGCAGTTCAACGTCTGCTTGGTCTGGTGTGTGTGCAGCTGCGACAATTCCACAGACCCGGAGACGCACTTGTTGTGCTCGAGCCAGTCTCCCTTTGCACTCCCCTTGCCCAAGTTGATCTTTCTGCAGAGATTTCAGACATTTGCTGTTTATTATTATAAGTATGTTGTGTGTGTGAGTGTGTGTGTGTGTGTGTGAGTGTATGTTTCCTGCTGCCAGCTGCCCTTCCCACCTCTCCTGGCCATGGGACTTGCTGTTGTTGCCACGCAGCCATCCATCAGTTTGCAATTGCCTTTTTTACACGCACGACGCGACAGCGACGTCGACGTCGACGTATTGGGTGCAATTTCTTTCAATTGCTCCAGTTTCTTGTCATTCCCTCCCTCTCTTTCGTTGTATTCTCTTCGGCCAAAGCTAAAGAGCTAAAGAGGAAATCTCAATTACGTTTCTTACATATTCTTTTATTTTGTTTAATTTGCTTGTTTGTCTGACTGCCTCCCTCTCCCTCTCCCACTCCCTCAGACCCTGCTCCACCACCCACGTAACATGACGCATAAGTTTATCAATATACTAGCAAAGTCAAATTAGGCACGACTAGCTGATGACCTGTATGAGAAGAAGGAGAAGAGTCTCTCTCTCTCTCTGAAGAGAAAGTGCAACTTAAAAACTTTATTAAAACGCCTGAGAATGCCTAACAAATATGGTCAAATATAGCTATATCTATATATAATATATGTTAGATTATATGCTACATTGTTTGCTTACCCATTACAGGGTATTTTAAGTGCATTCATTGCGTATGCAATAAACAAAGAATTTGTTTAAAAAGCACAACAACTTGATGAACTTTCAGAGCACAACTCAGGCAAATCGGCATTATAAACTATATACTGGAGGCGAGAGTATCTACCACAATACACAAACACACACAGTCACACACATACACACACTCACACACACACATACACTCGTGCATATGCCCACTTGTACTACATAATGCTGTCGATCCATTTATATTTAGCACTTTCGGTTCTTATGGGCGGTCTTCTATTTTTTTTTCTTTTTCGGTTCGTGCTTTTTCCACTCGCTGCACTTTTCTCCAGATTCCGAATTTCCCATTTTCCGGCGCATTTTTGTCGCCGACATAGAATTTTCCTCGATTTATTTTAAGACTGGACTGGAAGATGGACTGCTTCTCTAGGTGTCGAGGATGTTGGAGAGGGAGGAGAGGGAGGTGGAAAGCGGAAATAGCAACGGACGCTTGGCTGAAAGTGCCAAACAAGGCGACGGGAAGAGAGCATGATATATGTCTATATATCTATACAGTTAGTTATAGACGTGCATACATTCTATATCTATCTCTCCTACATATGTATGTACATGATAAATAAGGAAGACAAAGCCAATTAAAAATAAATTATGATATGCATTTGCTTCTGCTTTTGGCGTGAAAACTAGACGAGGTTGTCGAGGAACGAATGGGAGAGAAAGGGAGAAGGAGAAAGAGAGGGATGGGGGCAGAGAGATATGAGAGATTTGAGTTGAGATGCGGCGGCATATGGTGAGAATCTTTTTGGTTTGTCGCGTTCGGCAACTTCTACTTTTTGTTGTTGTTCTTCTTGTTCCATGTTTTTGGACAATTCATTGCCAGACACACACGCACACACAGTCACACACACACACACAGTTGCAGTAGACATATGGAAACCGCATGGAAACCGTGCAGGATTTTCCGTGAACATTTTCAGCAACACAGCAAGCAGCCCACTCGATTTTTTTAGTACCTCACGTGCGTGTTTATTTCAGATACCATTGTACGTGCACCCCGCAAAACTCGCTGCATGTGTGTACACACCAGACACCAGACACACACACATCGAGACACAAATACACTCACACACATCTAAAACACATGCATTGCTTTGTCCAGCTCGTCATCTTGTTGATATTCTTTCTGCGCTGTATTTCAGTGTGTTCCTCTTTGCGATAAGATAAACAGTATAAGACTATCAATATCTCTCAAAAAGAAAGAGATAGCTAGATGGATGAATAGATATGGAGTATCTGAAGGTGATCTGCAACTATGAAAGACTTCTGCTTCTGTTGTTTTCACTTTCAAGTTGAGAACCTTTTAGAATTGAAATAAGGAAACTGATAAGATAGTGTTCTATATAAAATGCATGTTATACATGTGAAACATTCATAATTACAAACAGAAGGAGATAACTTTTATGGGGAGTAGGTAGAATATATCAATAATTATAGTTTATAAACGATATTTTCACTTCCCATCGCACTAAATTTAAGGAAATGAAGTCTTTAGAAACTGATAAGATAGTAATGTTTATAAATCGCATAGGCAAATAAATCGCTGGCAAAGCCTATGCTTAGTTGCATTTCAAAACAGAAGTCGAACAAAAATCATTATCTTCTATATGAAGAGCTGGATCGGTTCATTTTTATATGCCATTAAGAGGGTGCTTAAGTGTGCTCAACTTAGGATATACCAATCAAGTGTTTTATGTGCGGTCGTTCATTTTGTTTCTTTTCATGTTTTGAAAATGCAAATAGCGTGCCATAAAAGTGGGCACATACATATCTATCTATATCTGTGTATATATACTATATATGTATTTAGATACATCGAGTATTTATGCGAGTTATGTGAGTCTACTAAATGTGGCAGCATCTGGAGACGCACTTAAGACGTTGCACCTCCTGCCGCGTTGCCAGTCAGTGAGAGAGCGAGATGGAGGGTGGGAGGGAAGAAGAGAGCGCGCGTGTGCGACTCGTTTGCCACTTGATGGATTTTAGTAGCTCTCAAAGCCATTTCCACACCCATTTCCCATCGATTTAAAGTAGTTTTAGTATCCATTCGTATGGCATTTAAGCAGTCATTTCTAAAACAAACACTCGCACACTCACACACACTTGGCTGTCGGCACTTGAATGTTTATGCCTCTCGATCAAAATCGTAAATGGGGAAACGAGAACAAGAACAAGAACAAGAATAAGAATGCGAACACATCAGAGAAGCGCATAGAAAATATTTGAAAATTTCCAAACAGCTTTTCACAATTTTTCCACAGTTTTTACATTTTCCAGGCATAGTTTCGTCAAATTTTCGTGCAACTTTTTGTCGTATTTGGGGCGTGGCTGCAGTAGTTCATAAATAACAAGCATCAAAACGATGAAGGAGAGAAAGAGAGAGAGAGGGAGAGATGGGGATAGAACAAACTCACTTGTCACGTCATCAGTTGCCGCGACAATAATTACGTCGACCCACAATGCCATGCCCCACATCCGGTGTTACGCCTTAGTTTAGCTCATGCATACAACTGACAATCAAATCTCCAGAAGTCGACAATAATCATGAGACAGAGCCCCACAAACCGCCTCCTCCTGCTCCCTCTCTCCTCCTGCATAGATAGATAAACACACAAACAACGCAATACAATGCTATAATACACATACTCAGCGAGTCGCCGCGCACACACGCACACTCACTTCATTCACACCTGATTGAATAAGCATAACCAGTCGAACCAGTCGAGGCCTGAGGAGCTGCTCATAAGTTGGCTTCATTCTTTTTCCATTTTGCAGCAATTGAAGCCGTTAATTGCACACACACACATACACACACACGCACAATGGTTTGTTTACGTTTTGAATCACTCATGAGCGAGTGAGTGTATTCACTTGTGTACGAGTGCGAGTGCAGCGACTTTGATCCCTCAATTCGTTTGCGAACACTTGCCAAAAGCATTTGAAGCCGAAAGTTGTGACAAAACGAACGAGCCGCGCCGAGCTAGCTTACAGTGGGCATTGGTTATGTGTGTCCAGTGGTGGTACAGTGGGTAGCAACAGTATAGCACATACTATAGAGCCATATCTAGTGTCTCGACTCTATTACACTCTCTCTCTCTTCAACTCATTCCACGCTGCTCTTCAACTTATTCAACTCCACTTCCCTTCGAATTTATCTTTTGTGCTTGAGCTGAGCTTATCGCACAGAATGGTCACCCTAATGGGCTGCTCACTGTGCTCTCATGTGCACTTATCCCATTCATTGTACTGGTCCGTGGCATGTTCCGTTTGTCTCTTGCCGCAACAAATTAACAACATTTCGTGTATGTGTCGATTGCTCTTGTGCCGTCTCTTTCTCACTCCCGGTCATACTATCATACTCGCTCGGTCTCGCTCTTTTTAAGCGTCTTTATGACTATCAATTAATTTGTCAGTTCGTTCGGGGTCTGTGCATATTAACAACAACAACAACAACAACAACGACAAAAAAGCAGAAAAAAAAACTTTTGTGCAGGCAGAATCGTCATATTCTTTTTTCGAATTCGAATTCGAACTGCGACTTAAGTCGGAGAAAGTTATAATTGATAAGAAAATGCATTGTCTTGTCAGGGTGTTTGTTATTTAACCTGCGAGCGATTCGGGCGCTTTTCTCGTTATGCCGATAGTTAAAGATTGAGCGTGAATATTCTATATATGAGATAGTAAGCCGATAGTTACCGACTGCAGAGTAAACTGAGTGGATGAAACGTACAGAAATAGTTACACATCGATTGTAATATTTTTAGATTACACTATATTGATATTTATGCGATAGTACACCGATAGTTACTCATTGCAGAGTAAAGTGCTACTTATAAATCAATCGTTGTATACATGAAAAATACTTAATTGATATTTATGCGGTAGTAAAACAATAGTTACTCAATGTAGAGTAGACTGAGTAGATTTATAGTAACACATCAATCGCTATACATACATACAAAACATACTATATTGATATGTATGCGATAGTATTCCAATAGTTACTCATTGCAGCGCAAATTGAGTTGATTCAAATTTGTACACATTGATTTAAGAGTAAAGAGAGTAAACTTCATTGATATTTATGCGATAGTAAAGAATGTAGTTACACATCAATCGTGATAAATATAGAAAATAGTTAATTGATATTTATGCGATAGTAAAACGATAGTTACTCATTGCAGAGCAGATTGAGTGGATTTATGGCTGTATATCAATCAATATATATACTTTATTGGTATATATGTATGCGTGAGTCCACGGATAGTTACTTATTAATTAATTATCGATAGTTGTGCGATAGTAGAAGGCAAACTTACCGTTTGGTTGTGCTTAAAGTTGCAGTTTGCCGAAGCTTTTTGGCAAAAGCAATAATTGCAAATGCTCTCCGGCTCTGCACTCACAGCGGATATGCCAACTCCGAACAGCAGCAGGCAGAGGATGAAATGCCACATGATTGGAGTAGGAGATCGACTTCTTTGTTGTTGTTTTGTTTTTTGTAGTAGCTATTGTTATTGTAGTTGTGTTTTTGTCGTTGACTCTTTCTTTGTTTATGCAAGTTTTTTCTATTTTTTTTTCTCCTTAGCGCGCTGGGTGCGTCGTTTCTGTTTTGAATTTCGATGTGCACTTCCGAATTTCGATTAGACTTTGTGGGAGGGTGGGGTGTTTGTAGAGATTGTGGAGGGTGGGATAGATGACAAATCGGTTTGGGGTTTTGTTTTCTTGTTTTCGGTTTTTGGTTTTCGTTCTCGTTTCTCTGTTTGTCGATCTAAACACCGGGGGGAAGACGTCACACAGCACAGGCGTTTGTGTATCCAAATCTTTCAGAATATCTTGCGAAGAATTTCGTCAGCAGCGAAATCTTCGTTTGCGCATCGTTTCGTCTTCTCGTCTCGAGCGCCACAAGCACACACCGACAAACACACACAGGCACAGAAAGTGGGAGAGAGAGTGAGTAAGACACAGTCTACGAGATCGCACTAATATACATATTAATGTTGCTTAGGCGTCATCAACAGAAATATACAAGTATATCCACAGCAGAAGAAATACACCGAAAAAAAATAAATAAATAAGAACGAAACACACCCGAAGAAAAGATCGAAAAAAACGCAGTGGGAACTTCGTGAGATACCCAAAGAGTGGAGTGGTTGTGTGCGATCGACCTCACGCGACCGTCTCTCGAATTGTACTGCCGAGCAAGGGGAATATCTAAGGGGACCAAACATTGTTGAGACTCGAGCGGTCGCTGTCCCTCTCTCACTCTCTCTCTCTCTCAGTAGCGCTGTCGATCTTACGCTAACGTGCATTGCGTTCGCTCTCACACTCTCTCGCGCTCTGTTGGTCACGTAGAGCGAGCAGACTGTTGCTTGCATGTGTGCGTGCCTGCTGCGCTGTTTAATACCCTGTAGGTATGGCAAAAGGGGTGTGACTTTTTATATACTGCGTTTAATATCTATTATTTAATGTTTCATTTTAATTTGTTTGAAATTGTTATTAATTATTTACATATTTATTTATTTATTATAGATTATTATCATTATTATTTATTTGTCATATAATATATAAAATGAAAACAAAAAGTTTTATTATGATTTGAAGTTAATTATCATGATGAATTTGTCACAATGTAAAGAGTATATGCTAGTCGAGCAACGAAGTGCTTCTTGCCTGTTGCATTCCCTATCTCTCGCTCGCTCTCTTTGTATTTTTTTTTTTTTGAACTCTCTTTGATTCTTATGAGTTTTCTAGACTTTCCATAGGAATGGCCAAATAGGATTCCGTATTGGGATATATATTATTCCCAGTGTATCTTTTGAGTAAGCCTGATCGAGTTCGGTGTGAAACTATATAATAATAATAATATAATAGTAATATATTTTAATTGTTGCCGTGCACGCTAAAATGAATGAAATAAAATGAATGAAAATGTTCGCAGAGTTTCACGCTAGATCTTTAAGAAATTCAATACTATATAAATCACACTTACCCATTTAAAGTTCTTTGCTCAGTTTTCATGGTTTGTGAATGATTTATCAACGTTCTCTCATCCATCATATTCCCATCGTTTGTTTGCCTCGGCGGGTGATAAGAGCTTTTCGGCAAGGGGTGTGTGTTGAGGGAGCGGGGAGTAAATCCAGTTTGACTCTGTAATTACAGCTGATCCAGCTCACCCGCTATCCACTCATTCATTCTTTGTACCTCTCTCTTTGTGTCTCTTTTTCTGTCAGATTTTGCTTTCAGTTTTTCTCCGTCGTTTCTGCATTCTTATTTAGTTCTTTTGCTACCCTTTTCCTCCTCTTAAAATGAAATCAGCTGAGAACTTTTTTGTTTGCTTGCAGTGGAATAAAAGAGAGAGAGAGAGAGAGAGAAAGAAAACGAATACGAACAAGAATAGTTGCAGTTAGACAATCGTTCGATTTCTGGTGTGAATCATCTTTGGATTTTGATTTAAATTTTGACTTGAATTTGGCATTGGCACTTGGAAATTGACTCAGCTCTGTTATTAAGGGGGAAGTGGAGGGGGCAAGTGGTTTATGCGAGATGTGCTAATAAAGTTGCCACATTTGCAATGCGCATTCGAAATGATTCAATTTACATTACAACTTTATTCAAAGCAAACGAGTAAAGTAACTCGTTTTAGCTTGACAAATATGTACCTCAATTAGGCATGTGTATTGGTAATTGTGTGTGTGTGTGTGTGTGTGAGTGCGTGGTAGTCCACATTCTACAATTAGTTGTTTCCCCTGCTTGAGTAAAAAGCTAAAAAATAGTCGTGAATACAACAAAAGAAAATGTATAAATGAAATCAGCTTAGTTATGGGAGTATGCACTATTTTTTGCAAATGTCGATAAGATCAAGCTACTATCGGTAGTTAATCTTTTAGTACTAAGTAAATTGGCTTGAATATCGATCGACTTGATACTTTATGCAAAATTAATCAATACAATCGAGCTACTATCGATAGTACAGTATTTGTTACTTAGTAAATTGGTTTATCTGCCGATAAACTTAATACTTAATCGATACAATACAGCTACTAACGATAGTATAACCACTGTTTCTTAGTTAATTAGTTTAGCTATGATAATCTTGATACCTCAGATACAATTTCATTAAAAATCATCGATACAATGAAGAAGTAACTATCGATAAATTCGATACTATAGATGAGCTACTAAATAAATCAATTTTTATGATGTTTTTTATTTACTCCGGCATAATTTTAGCTCATCCAGTTTCTTTGTGCACTTCTGATTGCTCCACCGATAACTAATGCCATAAATGAGTCTCCCCGATAAGAAATCCCCGCACACGATTTACACTTCTCTTTGTGTGCCTCTATTTATTTTCAATAAATTAAACATTGAGAATTGAGAATTATTTTTAGTTTTAATGGCGCGAGCCAACTTCAACGTCAAGGTTGCAACGTCCTGAGGGTTGGTGGCATCCTCAATTGGGTGACAT
This sequence comes from Zaprionus indianus, assembly GCA_018904595.1. Taxonomy (NCBI): domain Eukaryota; kingdom Metazoa; phylum Arthropoda; class Insecta; order Diptera; family Drosophilidae; genus Zaprionus; species Zaprionus indianus. Next base: position 8,904,751 of record JAEIHA010000158.1, read on the forward strand.
GCCCGTCTCTTACTTAATTACCGCTATTAGAGAGATTATAAGTGAGTGCAAGCGGGAGGGCGAGAGAGAGAAAGGGCGAGCGAGAGCGAGAGAGCCATATATTGTCGGAGTAAGTGGAGCGCCTTGCAATCAATTTGCGTTCAGTTTAATGTGACTGACACACGATGCAGCGGAAGTTGCTCTTCGAAGTTGCCCCGCTTCCCCTGTCCCCACTTCTCACTCGGTTACCCCCCCCTGCTGCAACCAACTGTCGCTGCAAGCCATGCGGGCGTTCCCCTCGCCGCCCTGCTGTCAGCCAACCCTCCTCGATGGTCTCCTCAATTATTAGATCGTCGAATCGGTGATTTTTGGTTTCCATGCCTTTCAATTGTTGCCTCACTTTTCCGTTTCTTTCTCTCTCTTTCAAAGTTGATTGTGCGATAAATGCATTGATATCTGACACACACACACGCACACGCACACAGACAGACACACGCATAGACACACGCACTTGACTTTGGGCCGTTGGGGCGTACGAGCAGCGAGTTTCCCAGCCAGACTCGTTTTGGGTAGCGCTGTAATCTGGAATTATATTGTAGTATATAGTATAATGTATATAGTAAACGGTTTACTATGTTTTTTTATTTGATATAGGCCCAATCAAAACTCATTGAGGCAGCGTTTAACATTGTTATTCATTATACTTAGTATATGTATATTAACAATCATTATTGTGTCATCGATATTGTCAGTCGAATGAACGATGTTGATATGATCATTAACGAACAGAAGAACTAGTGATGAAGGGAGTACGAATGAAGGTACAACAATTAAATAGGTACAGCTCGATATATAGGTTAATAAATACATACAATACATACATATAAGTTTTGGAATAGTGTATACTATATACCTTAACTACAATATTTATGCAGTATTAAATAAATATCTGAAACATTTCTTATACAACGCATACATCTTATTATACAAGAAAGGTCCTTCACTTTAAAAAATCCCAATGCTATAAATAAACTATGATATACTACTTTAGATCGTACATCTATATCAAGCTCAGGAAAAACATCGTTCTAGACATTACAGATATATAATACATATATACTAAATATATTATATAGAGTCTTATCTTCTGCTATCATCCATTAGTCATATGACTTAGTTGCTTCTGTTTATATTCCCCATATATGGCCTGGTATGGCACGACTTGTATTGCCGCTGGGTGCTGCAGCAACCCCCGTGCGACTCTCTTCTGTGTTCTGTTCTCTTCTGTTGTTGTTTCAATGAATGAATAAGAGTAAAATGAGTGAATGAATGAATGAATTAATGCGGCCCTGCAGCAACTTGTTTTTTGCTTCACGGCGTCTGCCGCTGTGTGCTCTACTTCGGGCTCCACTCCGATTGGGGGCAGGGGGCAGGGGGGAAAGGGTCATGGCTTGGGCTGCGGTTCGAGCTCGGCGGTTCGGATGCGAGTCTAACTGGACCTAGGTCTGGTTCGGGCTCCCCCTCGCGCATGGCGTTCAATGGAAAATGGAAACGTGTTTCCCACAGGTAGCACACACTCACACTCACACACACACATGCAGAGTTGCATGCCACAGTTGGTTGCTGCTGGCTTTCATTGTTGTTGTGGCTGCTTGAAGTGCAGGGTCGCATTCTGTTTACGTGCTCGTTCGATACCAGAAGGGGGCGGAGGCCGCAGCGGGCTTGGCGTGGGGTATGGAGACACGTGAGGGGGAAGGGCAACGGGAAAAGCGGAGGAAGGGGGTTCATATCGCACACTCGCACACATTGTGCGGCTCAATTCGTTGGAAAAGTTGATTCTCTTTCCCATTTCCCATTTTCGTTTTCATTTCATTTCAGTTTTTGAGGTTTTTGTTTTATTTGCTTTTTATGTAAATGTCTGCAGTTTGTTTGTTGTCTGTTCGCTTTGCTGTTCTTGTGGTTGTTATTGTTGTTAAATAGTCCCCGACCACCCTCTGCCCCTCTACACACACAGAGAGACAAACTGAGTTGAGTTGCCCGAGTGGCCTGCCAAGTGGCATCATTAGGGACCGCACCCACCTCCCCTCTTGGCCGACCCCTTTGATTGACCTGAGCTGGAAGGTCTGAAGTAGGTACAATGTGCATGGGTACAGTGCACGCTCGATAGAGTGGACACTTAACAGAATGTTCAACTGTTGCTGAAGTGGAACAGAAGAATGAGCTGGAAAGCTTCAATAAGAACGAAATAGATAAGAAGAGAGAGGGGGAGAAAGGGGAGAGAATGGTAAATAAGTGGCATGTAAGTAGAAAGATCAACTGACAGTTGAAGAGAAAGAGAGGGAGGGTGGACGGTGAGAAATGGCAAAGGCAGAAAGAGAGAATCTTTGACATGGAGAAAGAGTTAAGGAGAATCTGGAAGGAATATAAAGAAAGAGAGAGAGAGAGGAAGCACAAAAGAAAACAAAGAACAAAGAGCAAAAAAGGAAATAACGAAAAAGCTAGAAGGATTAAGAGAAAGAAAGAGATCGAAAGAGTTGTAAAGAAAAGCTGAAAATATACGAAATTGTTAGAAGAACTTTAAAGAGACAGAGAAAGTAGATAAGGATGAGGAAGAAGGGGAAGAAGAGAAAGGAGAGACAGAAGAGACAGAAGAGAAAGAAGAGACAGAAGAGAAAGAAGAGAAAGAAGAGAAAGAAGAGAAAGAAGAGAAAGAAGAGAAAGAAGAGAAAGAAGAGAAAGAAGAGAAAGAAGAAAAAGAAGAAAAAGAAGAAAAAGAAGAAAAAGAAGAAAAAGAAGAAAAAGAAGAAGAGAAAGAAGAGAAAGCAGTGAAGGAGAGAAAGAACAGAAAAAAAGAATGAAGAGAATCAAGAGAACGAAGAGAATGAAAAAAAAGAAGAAACAGAAGAAAAAAGGGAGCACAAAGAGAAAGAAGGAAAAAAAGATCGAAGAGAAAGAAACGAGAGAAAGAAAGAAAGCTATAGACGGATATCAGTTCCCCAAATACCGTCGATTTGTTTTTAAAAGGGATATATTGTCTCATCGTCATACCATGCCATATGAAACCTGCGATGATTCAGTTATAAGGCTTTATCTCTATAATAAATAATGATATCATGCATATCATATCATGCATTGAAAGATTTCCGGTAGTCGTAATCGATATATGCATGCGAGATTAGCTAGGTAGGTCGCTGAACTAAGCACGAGATTGTATTCCTGATAGGGTTGCCTATCTTGGGTATAATTCGCGAGAGGGGTGGGGGAAGGGGGAGGGCGGATACTTACAGTGGCGGGTAGATAACGACGCTTGAGTTGGGCAGGCAAATACATAAACTGGACACGAAGTGATAACTGCATGTGGGTTAAGTATGCATATGGGATTGTAAATATGCGCTTGTGTGTGTGTGTGTGTGTGCGTGCGTGTGTGTGTGAGTGCCTGTCCCTCAACATGTGCGTGCATGTCTTAATCAAACGATCGCACACACACACACGTCGCGGCTGTTAACCACCTGCAGCGTTACGTGCCCTTTTCCTTTTCCCCGCTCTTCGTACGAACGAACGTGACCTTTCCGCGCGCTCGATTGGGTCAACAGGAGGTAGGATAGATAAGGAGAGAGAGACAGTAATAGAGAGAGAGAGACAGAGAGAGGATGAACAAGAGAGTGAGCGAGAGACTCGCAGAGTGAGGCCGCCTTTGAAGCTGGACTGGGTGCGTTCTCTGATTGGAATGCATTCAGTTCGTCCAGTTGTGAAATTCTTTTATCAACAATGAGAAAATCAGTAGGGAATGAAAATGGGATTTTTTTTTGTATTCTTATTATCGGAGCACAGTGGGTGCTCGATACACTGCAAGAAAAGGAACTGAAAATAAACCATATAAAGTTGAATATCCAGTGAAAATTCTTAACAGCGCAAGTTTTGAGTTTATAAAATGATGCAATATACTTTGAAAATAATTATTATTTTTTTTTTTATTAATAATAATTATTATTTTTAATATTTTAATTACCCTTAAATCTATTTTGATGTGTAACAAATGGCAAAGCCTTATTTACTAACCTGAGGAAAACTTTACCTTCTATATATCGAAAAGTTGTATTGCCTTGATCGTGTTTTCCAATTAATTCCACTATATTTTATGCTGTTGTTAATACTTTATTAATGTGTTGATTTGTCTTTACTAATACACTTCTCTGTTTCTCTCTCTTGCAGTTCGCAGTCAAATGAGCGACAATTTCTGAAGGACTTCATCAGCGGCGCACCAGGCTCCTCCGGCGCTCGCTTGGCCGCCTGGCTGCAGCCAGAATCGCGACTAGATCCGAATAAGTAAGTTCAGTTTAGTTAAGATAATGCTTTTATGAATAACTATGATATATCATTATATTACTTGATATATACCCTAATATAATATTATTATACCAATATATATCAGTGAATATCAATATAACCTACCATAGTCACATTACTCATCACTCTTGTCTCTTCCCCGAACAGATGTGAGCTGAACACCATAACGGAACCACTGCGCTATGGCTGGCCCACCCAGGTGACGGTGACCATACGAGATCAGTATGGCGATGCGGTGCTGGTGCCAGAGCTGAAGGTGGAGATCAAAGCAATACCCACAGGACCGGATCGCAGTGGCGGCGCCTTTGGTGGCAATCTGAAGATGCGACGCACTTCATACGCTGAAGATGGACATGGCCATGGACATGGTGCTGGCTCAGGGCAGCTTGGAGGAATGGCGGCGCCACCACGCCTCAACTACGAGGTGACCACCAAGGAGAAGATGTGCTTCAAGGCCATTACATTCATGAAACCCTACACGAACTACTCGTTCGAGGAGCTGCGCTTCAGCAGTCCCGTTCAGACACGCACCACAGAAACACTGTGCGCCCAGGACATGGAGGATGGGACATTCAGCGTACACTGGACACCCAATTCGGTGGGTGGCTATTGCCTGGCCGTGACCATTGATGGCATTCCCCTGGAGGAGGTCTATCGCGTGGAGGTCAAGGAGGGTGTGTTGCCACCGCCCACACAGCGTGCGAATGCTGCACGTCGACCGCAGGCGCCGAGCAAACTGCGACGCTTCCAGGCGCGGCACAGTGCTGGCCTACGCATACGCTCCCATCCCACACTGCAATCGGAGCAGGTGGGCGTGGTGCGGCTAGGTGGCATCATTTCGTTCATCGATGAGATCGAGAACGACGATGGCATTTGGTTGCGTCTCTCCACCGAGTCCATACGCCAGCACTGCACCATGGGTTGGTATCCCACGGAGGCATGGTGTCTGCAATTCAATCAGCATCTGACCCGCACCCTGCTGCAGCCCGTCACCGATGCACCCGCCTCCAAGGGCGGCAGAGCACGCACGGATGCTGCAGCTGCTGGAGCTGGAGCTGGTGCTGAAGAGCAGTTGCCCGGCGGAAGTAGTCCATGTGGCAGCAATCCGGATAGTCCCAACAGCAGTGCACCCGCCAGTCCTGTCAAGGATGTGGAACGCAAGATCTTTGGTGATCTCTTGCCAGCCTCAACGAGTGCTGCGGGAGGGGGCGTGGCATTGGGTACTGCTACAGTTGCTTCCACAAATCCCTTTCTGCTGCCCGCCGTCAAGTCAACGGAGCTGCTGAACGATCAAGCGGAACAGTCCAATGGAGCCGGCAGTAGCAGCAGTGAGCAGTTGCTGCCCGGCAATTTGGGATCAGCCATTGCTGGCGTTGTTGGTGGCAGCGCCATCAAGCTGCAGGCACTGCACAAGTGGTTCAAAGGTGATGCCGTCGATGGAGGAGCTCAGGTGCAGCAGCAGCAGCAACAGCAGCAGCAGCAACACCAACAGCAGCAACACCAACACCAGCAAGTCTCTCTGGCACCTCTGGCTGCCGTCTCCGTGCGCGAACTGGTGCGTGTGATGGGCGGCCAGGAGCAGCAGCAGCCACGTGGCAATGGCAATAGTCGCGCCATCGAACAGGAGACAAGCGGCAACCCAGAGCCGGCTGCAGAGTTCGATATTGCCAGCATGCGTCGCATCAACTACACAGCCAGTCAGACAGCGGCGCTGCTCTCCACGCCCAAGCACACGCCTCGTCGCGGCGTCCAGCAGCTGGAGCCCGGCACAGCGGCTCAACTGGCACAGCTGGAGGATGATCTCAGTCTGCTGCAGATAACCACAACCACAACGTCAGCCATGACTGAGAATGAGCTGCAGATTGGTGTCAGCCTGGCTGACAATGCCAGCGTGGCCACCAGTTCCACCTCCGCGTCGGCATCGGCATCGGCTTCCGCCTCGGCATCCGCTTCAGCATCTGCCTCGGCATCGGCATCTGCTTCGGTATCCGCTTCTGGCTGTGCCTCCGCCTCGGCGGGCTCCAAGCGCAGCACCATCATGGGACCCATCAAGCGAGCAATGCCGCCGTCGTTTGCCGAGAGCATTCGCGCTGTCTTCGCTGCGCTGCTGTGGCACGAGGGCGTCGTCCATGATGCCATGGCCTGTGCGAGCTTCCTTAAGTTCCATCCGGGACTGCCCAAAGAGGGCGCCACTGTGGTGACGCGTCGCGAGGCGGGCGATCCACGGTTGCAGCTGTCGCGGGAGCAGAAGGCACAGCAGCGACACTCGGTGGAGGTGGCCAATGCTGGACACTATCTGAACATACGACCCTCGACCCTGGAGACGCTGGCCAAGAGCGGCAACTGTTCGCTGCATAATCGCAGCAAGCATCGCAAAAATGCTGCCTCACTGCTGCTGGCCGCTGGCGAGGAACAGGGTGCGTCGCCGCAACAGAAGCTGCAGGCACTGCCGGAGCTAGTGAGTGTGTTGCCGCCGGCGCTGCGTTGTTTGGTCTATCTGTGGGAGCAGATCTGTGCCGGCTGCGTGCACATTGTGCAGACAAATGCATTGGAACAGCGTGATCAGCGCCTGCTCTCGCCGGGTGGACGTGACAATGGCGAACTGGATGGCAAGGATTGCAAGTCCGGCGTGGGTGCAGGAGAGCTGGGCGCGGACAAGGATCCTAGCAAGAAGTGCAAGCGCAAGAAGAAGGACGATGGCAGCTGGTGTGAGATCTGTGAACTCTTTCTGCCCATGCCCGTCACGTATCACATGAGGATCGCCCATCCGGGGTGTGGCAAGTCCGCCAAGGGCAAGGGCTACAACTCGGTGGGCATTTTCTGTGAGGGATGGGCTGGCAATTGCGGGGAGGGCGGCAAGGGCGCCTCCTCGTGGTTCCTCATGTGCGACACGTGCCGCGAGAAGTATCTGGCCAGCAGTCGCAGCACAAGCAATATCAACAACACCGCACAGCATGCGGCCAATGCAGGTGAGAGAGAATTACAGGGTATCTATGGCGAGGGACTGTAGTTGATAATCTTTTCAAAGTGACCACAGGTTATACGATTCACTCCCATCCAGATTAGATTAACCAATTACCGGGTATACGAATGCCTTCTAACCTTATCCCCTGTGCACTCTTGCAGCCACGGAAATGAATCTATTCGGCGTGAAGACCACTACCTTGATTGCCAATGCGGAGGTGTACACCACCATGCGGGAGAATGCAACCTTCCTGCTCGAGCTCTGCTCCTCCTCCTCCTCGTCATCCTCTTCCTCGTCGAGCGGCGGCAGTTTGGCCGCCTCGACTCTGGCCGGCCAGAAACGTTCGCCACAACAGATGCCGATGCCAGTGGTCATTGAACATCATCACAACCAGCAGCAGCATGTGGTGGGCATGCCCGACCTGAATCTGAGCAGCAAGCCGAGCACAAGTCGAGCGGACTCGGCACGCAGCAGTCGCGTCTGTCGGCTGAGTGGCAAATTCACACCCTTCCGCAAGAGTTTTGTGGGCGTGCCACCGTCGACGCCCGACAATGTGTGGCTGGCGCCGGACAGCTTCGCCTGCCTGGAGTGCTTGGGCACGGCGGCGCACGAGGATCTGCCGTACGAAATGTTCGGGCTGGGCGCCACGGCCAATGAGAATGGATACGATCGGGTGAGTAATGTTTGCCTCCTCTCTCTATCTCCCGCTCTCCCACTCTGTGTTGAATGGGTATGAATATATAGTATATATATATTCTTGAACAACATTATCGATCGAGTCGATGTAGTCATTATCACCTAGAGATCAGGGAATAAATGAGCTATGGCTACCTAATTGGGTGACAATGTGTTCCAATAATACACGTACATTTTTTTTACAACGTGGCCACGCCCTCTTTTGACTTCGTAGATCTATAGAAATCGTTAGAAATATAGCATATTTGATATACACAATATTTATAATATAATGATATGATTTTTGAAAATTTGAATCGATTCGGTTATGATACACAGAAGTTATTCAAGAAAGTTACTTAGTGGGTGTGCAGGTTTAGCTAATACAGCTACAAAGTATACAATACAAAATATACTATGCATACAAGTTATGCAAAAACTATTTTTGTATATAAGCAGCCCATTTCTGTCCATGGCAGCTATTTATTTACTGCGGGGTCTCACAATAGTTAGCCATAGAGTATATACGCTATAGCCTATGCTCTATGTATTTTATGTTGCATACTTTGTAGCTGTATCAGCAAAATCTGTACATCCACTAAGCTAATTTCTTTAATAACTTCTGTGTCCGTTAACCGATTCAATTCAAATTTTCAGAAATTGTTTGTATGGTAATAAATATTGAGCACACCACAAATGGGGGCGGTGGGGGCGTGGCTAAACTAACATTTAAACTTAAAACAAGACATAAGTGCGAGTAGTGTTTAATCATCGATTAGTCATTCAGGAATGAACATTCCCTTTGTTTGATAAGCAACACATTCTATATAGTATATATAGAGAATATTAAAGAATTACGATCCAAGACTAATCACTTTTCTCACTTGCCTTGCAGCCTCTTTCGGAGATCTCGTATGAATCGTGCGAACCAAACAACTACGAAGTCATGTCCGGTTCCTTGGCGAATCCATCGGCTGCAGCGGCTGGCCCCGTCTCCAAGTTCCATCGCAGCTATTCGATGGGCCAAGGCTGGGGTGCACTGGCACAGCAGCAGCATCAGCACCAGCAACAACAGCAGCTGCATCAGCAGCAGCAACAGCAACCGTTGGCAATGGCAGCAATGCCACTGGACGGGCAACCCAAGGTTGTCTATCGGCGACGCAACAATTCGACAAGCGAAGGCGACGGGTCTCTGCTCATGTGCTATCCCTCAGAGCATCTGCGTCGCCTGGTGCCGGCCAAGTTGCTGGCCAGCGTGGCTGTGCTGCATGCGGCCACTGCTGCCGTCACTGTGGCGCCCAATGCCAACGATGCACAGTCGGGAGCAGGCACAGGAGCTGGCAGCAAGGATCAGCAGCAGCAGCAGCAGCAGCTGGAACAGAACAGCGCGCTGCTGCATCGTCCGGCGATGGCGTTCATGACACAGAAACACGAACTGGATCGCCTGCGCGGTGCAATGCGTCGTAGCCTGCGGATTGCAGCATGCCGCATCTACGCACTGCAGGCCCTCAACTGGTTGCTGCGCAGCGTCACTCAGGGTGTTTGCCTGCACGATCTGATGTGGTGGTTCGTCAGCTCCCTGGCCGTTGGCAGTGTGGAGCTGGTGGATGGCAAGTACGAGGAGGCTGAGCCGGCACTGGAGCATCCGGTGGCGTATACACAGATCAGTGGTAGATTCGCACATCTCATTACCCAGTCGTTGCACGTGCTGCTGCAATCGGTGGCAGATCTGACACTGCATCTGCCGCTTGGGTCGCCGCTGCAGCGTGTGGCCATTCAATGCTTTGGCATACGCTTCCGTCAGGCAGATCATCAGTTCCTGCACAGTTCGCATGTGTTTGGCAACATCTCCAAGATCCTGTCCAAGTCCGATGAGCAGAACGATGCGATGGCTGTGTCCAATGTGGCTGGTGGTGGTGGTGGTGGTCAGGAGATTCATTGCGATGCGGAGCATAACATTGCCACTGCCACAGCAAGTGGCAGCCACCAGCAATTGCAGTTGCAGCCCGGTGCCAAGGTTATTTACTACACCGATCTGGCGGGTATGTTCGAGGTAACCGTCTCCTCTCGTCCCGCCATGGCCGAATCCCTTACAGACAACTCAACCGAAACGTTCTGGGAGAGCGACGAGGAGGATCGCAACAAGTGCAAGATCATTGAGATGTCCATGACCAAACTGAGCTATGCCTGCAAGTTTGTGCTGGTGCACATTGACAACAGTCGCGACATACAGGTGAGTTTAAAATTTAGCTTTTTTACGGCTAAAACAAGAAAACCTAACGTCTTCCTTTGTTGCTTCCTGTTTGCAGAACAAAGTGCTCAACGTGGTATTCTATGCTGGCCAATCGCTGGGCGACACGAATCTCATCAAGTCCGTGGATGTGGATCAGAAGGCTTGCGTGTGGATTGGCGCCAAGATCAGCGACGAGACGTGCACCCACTTTCGACTGGAGCTGCATGGACCGGAGAACACGTTGCGTGTCAGGCAAATCAAACTGCTCGGCCTGCCTGCCAGCTTTCAGCAGGGAGCCGGCAACTCTTCCAGTGCCACTGGCGAGGAACACTCCCAGTCGCACGCACAGTTGCAGCCGCAACATCCGCCCATGCAGGTGCCACTGCCTGCTCCCCTGCCCGCCGAGCCAAGTCGTTCACCGAATCTGCGCTTGGCGTATGCGCCGCGAATTCAGCAGCAAATCTGCGAGGCGGAAACACTGCGCGTGTTCCGGCTGATAACGGGTCAGGTCTTTGGCAAACTCATCAGCAATGTCGGCAGCAGCGATGGAGCAGCAACGGGAGCAGCGGGAGTGGGACACACTGTGGGGCAACTGGATAATCCCGCTGGCAGTTCAATGCTCGCCGATTCGCTTGATCTGCGCGAGCACATGGTGGGGATACTCTTCTCGCGCAGCAAATTGTCGCATCTGCAGAAGCAGGTGATTGTGCATATTGTACACGCCATTCGGAAAGAGGCACAGCGCGCCAAGGAGGATTGGGAATTGGCCAATCTGGTGCATGTACTCAAGCAGCCACCGCCAGTGTTGCTTCCACCGGCCACACAGACCTCTGTGCCTGCTCTGCCCAGCAACGAAAGCAGCCCGGAGCGAAGTCGCGCGCCGGACACGTATTGCTTCGAGATGTTGAGCATGGTGCTGGCGCTGTCGGGCAGCGTTGTGGGACGTTCCTATTTGTCGCAACAGCATGGACTGCTGCGCGATCTGCTGGGCCTGCTGCACACTGGCAGCGATCGTGTGCAGCGCCAGGTGACGGCACTGCTGCGTCGCATACTGCCCGAAATCACACCCGAGAGCTTCGCGGAGCTGCTGGGCGTGCAGCGTCTGCCGCCGGCTGACTATAGCATTGCTCATCACAGTGCCAGCGACTTTGATATGAGTCGTCTGGGATTGCTAGACATATTCCTAGCCGTGATTGCCAAGTCGCTGCAGCTGCAGGTGAAGGTGAAGACAACCTCGGCGAATGCAGCAGGAAATCCTGGTGCTGCTGGAGCTACAGCTGTACCTGCAGGTGCAACAGGTGCGAGTGCTCCCTCCAAACCGGCACAGGTGGAGAAGACACCTGCCTTTGTGCGTCTCTGCAGCTCATTGGATTTATCCGTTCAACTGCTGCGCTCGCGTCCACAGACCGCAGAGCAACTGGCGCCAGTGGCGCCACCAACCAGTGGCAGCAGCAGCAGCGGCAGCAGCGATCCCTTCCGCTTCGATGCGGCAGTGCCGGTGAAAAAGGAATCCAAACGGAATCTCAATCAACGCTGGTTCCTCAACGGCGTCATATCCACCAAGCAGGCGGAGAGCATCATTGGACTCATCAGAGATCTGGCCAGCGTAAGTACAACGAAGGTGCTTGATCGATGACAATATTAATCTTTTTCTATCTGTGTGCAGGGCAAGCTAAGCGAGAAATGGTCACTGATCACCAAGGCGGCCATAGCCGAGTCAGTGCTGAATCTAACCAAGCTGGAGGAGATCTATCGCACACCGGAACACTGCACAAAGACCGCGACTCTTTGGCTGGCACTCGCCAGTCTCTGCGTGCTGGAGCGTGATCATGTCGAGAAGCTCTCCTCCGGCCAATGGTCGAAGCTCTGCGACACGCGTCCCATGTGCAGCAACCACGACGATGGCGAAACGGCGGCGATCATTCAATGCGAGACCTGCGGCTCACTGTGCGGCGATTGTGATCGCTTTCTGCATCTCAATCGCAAGACACGCACGCACAAGCGAACGGTAAGAAGAGGATCGAGGAAGAAGATGGATCAGTAGAACGACATTAACTTCTCTCTCTCTTTCCATTTTAGGTCTGCAAGGAGGAGGAGGAGGCAATACGCGTGGAGCTGCATGAATCTTGTGGTCGCACAAAGCTCTTCTGGCTGCTTGCCCTGGCCGACTCGAAGACACTGAAGGCAATGGTGGAGTTCCGCGATGGCAGCCACACGATCATCTCCGGCCCACAGGAGGCCGTTGGCCGTTGCCGGTTCTGTGGCCTTACGGGCAACTCGGGTCTGCTGGAGATCGGCAACGTTTGTGCCGATGCACAGTGCCAGGAGTATGCAGCCAATTCCTGTTTGAAGACCAAACCCTGTGGACACGCCTGCGGCGGTGTGGCGGGCGAACGCAAGTGCCTGCCCTGCCTGCAGCACGTGTGTCATGCCCGCGAGAACGAGCTGGCCGAGGAGCTGCGCGATCCGAAGCTCACACAGGATGCCGACGACATGTGCATGATCTGCTTCGTCGAGGCGCTCTCGTGTGCACCCTCCATACACGTAAGTAGAGACAGACAGACACACAGAAAGAAAGAGACAGAGAGAGAGAGACTCAGTTACTAACCTTTTCCCTCTTCATTCCTTTAGCTGGAGTGCGGTCATGTGTTCCACTATCATTGTTGCAAGGCGGTGCTGGAGAAACGCTGGAGCGGACCACGCATCACATTCGGCTTCTCGCTGTGCCCCATCTGCAAGGCAGACATCCAGCATCCCCTGCTAGTGGACATACTTGAGCCCATCAATGGACTCAAGCAGGATGTGAAGCGCAAGGCGCTAATGCGGTAAGTTCTTGCCTCATCCACAGTCACCACAGTCACTCACTGTTCCCATTTCATTTTGCAGCATCAAGTACGAGGGCGTTGTGAAGGATACGGACAGCAAGGATATCACCCAGGTGGCCATGGATCGCTATGCGTACTATGTGTGCTTCAAGTGCCAGAAGGCGTACTATGGTGGCGAGGCTCGCTGCGATGCGGAAGTGGGTGAGAAGTTCGATCCCGAGGAGCTTGTCTGCGGCGGCTGTTCGGACGTTGCACGCGCCCAGATGTGCCCCAAACATGGCACTGATTTCTTGGAATACAAATGCCGCTACTGCTGCTCCGTGGCGGTGTTCTTTTGCTTTGGCACCACACACTTTTGCGACACATGCCACGATGATTTCCAGCGACTCACGAATATACCAAAGAACAAGCTGGCCCAGTGCCCCGCCGGGCCAAAGGCCAAGCAATTGCTGGGCGACGAGTGCCCGCTGCATGTGATGCATCCGCCCACCGGAGAGGAGTTTGCCCTGGGCTGTGGCGTTTGTCGCAATGCGCAAACGTTTTAGCAACAGCGTTTGAAACTTCATCTACCGCTGCAGCTGCAGCAGCTGTCGCCGCCAGAGCTATCCCCACGTGAATCTCCCGTGCCGGAGTCCGAGCCTGTACTGGAGGTCAAGCCGAAGGCGGAGGCTGAGGAGCAGTTCGATTTGGAGGTACAGCGCAGTGTGGGCGACGGCGCTGAGTGGCAGCACAAGGATTAGAACTAGACACATTTATAGACAGAGCAAGAGAGATAGACATAGAGGAAAGTGAAAGGAGATGAAAGCTTACCAAGGAGTAGCGACACTAGGCGTATTAGTAATATATGTAAAATACGTTTTTTTATATACATATATGTGTAGTGCATATTATTTACACAGTCGCAGATACAGATACATATAGAAGACATACATACATGCTGGTATATATATATGTATCTATATATATTCTCATTCAAGAGTTGCAATTCGATCTAAATGTATTTTGATCTCATTTTTTTTTTTTGCTGTATTTACGTAATCGTTGTAATTGGATCAATTCGAGATCAAGTGCGCCATTTTGGCCGAGAGAATTCTCTCAAATTGTACACATGCATAGTTAGCACACACACACACACATATACACAAACATATATATGGTAACTATACATATATATATGTATACTCATAATGTTAAGTAGGATTGAAATCGTAACGGAAATGGAAGGTCATTCTAGATGTGAATTGGATTGATAAATTGATACCCAATGTATCGGAAACAGAAATGCAATATGCAATATTATTTGTAATACTCACCGCGGACTCACATATTATTTTAAATAAATAATATTAATATATATAAATGTATATTCTATACGAATGACTAAAGAAATTATGCAAATTATTGTAATAACCGAATTATATTTATTATAAATGTGACAACGGAAAACCTAAAGAAAATGTAATTAAAGAAATGAAGCAACTAACGAAATGAGTTTTCTTTGATAAACATATAAAGGGAGGGATCGTTCGATTCTTTTCGATCTATTTTATAATAGAGGGGACAGACACAGGAACTTTCCTTTAGACCTTCATACTTACTTGTACTGTTGGCACCTTTTTTGAAATGTTCCTTACCCAAAAGAAAAACCAAAAATGGAATAGAAAAAAACCAGCTTAAAAACATGTATTTATTTTATATTGTATTTGTTTTGGTATTTTTGTTTTTTTTTTATCATTTCGTTTGCTTCAGCTTTGACTTGTTCTGCGAACTCTTGCGCTGCGATAGATAGTCGAGTTTTTTTGAGTATCGATTTCGTGTTTGAATATTTCTCATAATGAATTCATACGATATTAATTCTTCTTTGCTTCTATTACGTTCTCTCAAAGGTCTATTAACATGAGGGACACTCAATGAGTGTGGGTCTGAATGTCTGTGTCAATTTATTTGTGTCTATGTGTGGGAGAGGGAAATGTGTAAGGGGCTTCATTTAATATCAATGTTAATGTCATAATAATTAATTTACTATACACATTAATTACAGCATTAATTAATTGATTTTAAATAAGTTTTACAACTATTTGTTATTAAGGTATTTGCATATTTATCGCATTTTTAATTGGGATTTTTATCGTTTCGCATTTTCGTTCTTTTTTTTTTAAATTTATTCATCAGTTGTTCATAAGTTCAGCTGGCAGGCTAATGCCCTTTGTTCTGCCCAAGCATTTGCGGTATATCGTTCTACCTAATTAGCTAAATACTACAATACTCTTGCCTGCGTTGTTGTTGTAAATATGCTTTTCTCTAGGTATTTTTTTTTTGTTGGAATTCTGTCATATTCGGACTTCAACGGAAAAACACAATTATATAATAATTAATATGAACAAACTATTTTCTTGTGAATGCAGTATTTTTGTTTTTTTTTTCCTTTTAGTTTTCTCTTTTTATCCTTTGTAGTATTATAATAATTTGTTAGTTTGTAAATATATGTACTAAATAGGCAGCTTTTTATGTTCAAAAACAAAGGGCGCGTGTACGAAATAATCGTCGTCATTCATTATCTTGATCGCTATTCTGTTATGCCAATCATAATCATGATCATTGAACTCGAATTGTTTTGTATACACACCAACTATGCTTCTCTCAAATTTGGTGGAAAATGTTTAACATTGCTTTCTTTTTTTTTTTTTATGTTTTTGGGCTTTTTTTTTGTTTTTGGTATTTATTATTTTGGTATTTTTGTAAAATTTTGGTTCTTTTTCGTCTAGAGACTAGAAATCTAGAGTCTAGAGCGTAACGCTTAGTATTTTTAGGGTTTTTGTTCTTTGCCAAAGTGTCTTGCATTTTGCATTGGAGTATACAAAAAATGAGTCGTGTGGTATTTATTTGGTATTTTCGAGTGGTAATTCGAGTGTTTGTAAGGCTTTCGTATTTTGTGTATATAGTTATTACAATTTGCATCGTTCGATTTAGCTTTGTATAAGTAATTAGTAATTAAGTGGCGTGTTTCTTTTCATTTAATTGGTTATGGTATTTTTTTTTTTAGTTTTTTGAATTTACTTTTATTAATTTTTGTAGTATAATTATGTTATAGAGTTTTATTATTTTGCTTAGAAAAAAATTCTGGCGTATAAAAGCTTCTAAAGTTTTATATTTCTTTTCGATTTTAGTATATTTTTTCTTTTTGTCTGCTTTATAATTTAAAGTGTTCGTATGAATGCGGTATTTGTTTTGTTTTTGTATTAGTTTTTTTTTTTTTGGATTTTTTTTTACTAATCAGTTTGGAGCTTCTAAGCGCATGAAGCCGCTATAACTATGTATATCTCTATTTGTTTCTATATCTGTGTATATATATGTAAATATGTATATGGATGCGTGTATGTATGTCGCTATGTATATACATTCTCCATCTCAGGCATAAATTCATCAAAGGTGATGTTTGTGTATTTCTGGTATTTTTCTGATGGAGTATCTGTGGTTTTGTTAAGTTCGCGAAAGCCTGACATGAGAATGTGAATAATAAGTCTGAGTTTTGAGTGTGAAATTCGCAATTCCTGGTATTTCTGGTGTATATATATATAAATATCTGTTCTGTTTCCATACTTTTTAGTTTTGTTGGTTTCAAAAATCGTAATTGCACCTTTTTAATTTGGTATTCTTTGTATTTTAGTACCTTTGTATTTTAGTTAATAAACTGTATTATAGTATATATGTATATGTATATATATAGATCGGTATGTATATATATACGTGTATATAATCCTTTTACGTGTCATTTGCATCTGGTTAATTTTACTCTTTCAAAAATGTATAAGGCTCAGTGTAGTTAGCGCTTAAGTCTACAGAAGATAACAACAAAAAAAATAAACAACATTATGTTCCGGAAGCGGGGCGTGGGCAATAAACAATTCACACAGTATTATTCAATATTGCTGTTAATATCATTATCATAACTTCTATAACTCTCTCATAATCATTATACGAAATGTTTCTAACTTCATTTTTGCGATTTTCTTTAATGCATATCAGTTGAACAAATATTGTGAACTATTTTAAAGCTAACTAACTAGATATCGCTAGTGGTATGCCTAAACTGTATAATCTGGATCATCATTCAGATCATGGTATATGTACTATATGTATCTATATATGTGTATGTGCCTAATGTGGTAGGAAAACTATTCCGTTCCCGTATTTCACTTACTTTGTTGAGTCGTTTGATTTGCAATTTATCAAGTGCACCTTATAGCTAACGAGTAGTTCTTCTTGTTCGTCATCTTGTTAGTTCCTACACATGTTAAAAAAATTTATAAACTATCGACTAATGTATCGACTATGTATTGTATATACAATGAGTCAGCTGCTAGTAATTCAGTTAAATTCTCTAAACATATGCAACAAATTTCGTTATAATATCATATCAATATCAATATCTCAATATCGTTATATATCTCATTAGATTGATTAACTATATAGTTAGCTTATTGTTGTGTATGCATTTCGATCATAACTATATATGTATATGCATAGATGAACGCTTGTATAATTTACGTCATTTATAATACCACTTGAATTGCTTTTCGGTTGCTGACGAACTAAATCTCTAGTTTATGGTGCTTGATTAGCTGATCTGCAACTGGTAAAGAAAGAGATAATCTTTTGAGCTAATTAAGTTGATCGGGAACTAAAGCAACTAAAGCTAACTGAGTATTGAGCCCTCCAGAATTCATATCGTAGCACCTCAGGCACACATACAATTGAGTACTAAGGTTCGATGCGGGAAGACGATAGTTCGATAGTTCGTGTATTGCTTTGCTTGTGCTGTCTGCTTGTGAGGGGTGGGGGGAGTAACTCGGAACTAGTTCCAGTTCTGGGCTGCAATAGGGATTATGACGGGGCAACCAAAGACCTTATCAGTCTAGAAGTAGGCAAATCAGCTGAAAGCGGCTTAAGTGTATGAAACCTTTGAGATATATATCGTCATCATCTGGTGAAGGGATCTATAACAGTAACCGTTCGGGGCGCTGGGTCTCTTCTGGGGCCTGATTCTCCTGATTTCCTATAACAATAAACTATGCAAGTGCAAGCGGGTCGCGAGCTTAAATAATATTCGAATTCTCTAGATTTGCATCAACTTTATCACAAAGTATGTCTTGTTAGTGTGAGTATGTGTGTGTGTGTGTGTGTGTCTGTGTATTTACTGTGTGTGTGAGAGTGTGTTAAACTATTGAATTAAGTGTAAATAACATTGCACAATTTACTCGTGCATTGTTAATTCATTTGTTTGCCTATTCGAGTAAAATACTTCGATATTTACATACACACATCGGTGTGTGTGTGTGTTTGTCTTTGTGTACTTGTGTGTTGGTGTTCATCTATGTATGTATGTAGAATACCCTTGCATATATAGTATGCATCATATACATATACACTCAAGTACTTGTACACTGTATATACAAATTGTCTAATCATTGATTTAATTAACTGTATTTTCGTTTTAATAGCGATTTTTTGTTTTTTTCTTGTTTGTTTTCTTTTATCGATTGTCTTTTTCATTTCGCGGCAACTTTTTGTTGTGTCGTTGCCTCGTGTTGTTGTTGTTGTTTGTTGTTGTTCTTGTTTGTTTTTCTTATGGCTGGGATTTTCGTATAGTTAAGATGCCTCATTCTTCTGCCTGCTTCTCTCTGCGCTGCTTCCTTCATCTCTAGCCGAGTGTGAGTATATTTAGGACGGGTATTATGAGTAAATATGTAGTATACATATATATACACCAACTATTCCGATCATCATATATCATTTGGGCTGTGTATGTACACTATATAGTGTGTGGATCGTAGCCTTTGCAACAGAGAATATGCTCAACTAAGGCAGCCATTATCGTCGATTATCTCACTAAACTATCGAATGATCGATATACATATTAATGAATAATCCCTCGTTACATTATAGTGTAAGCGCACTGTGATCGTTACTCGATCAATCGGGCAAGCTAAAGCATATATGCTATGAGATCTTTTAGCTGATTTCTTTCTCTTTACGTAGTACTTGCATTACGTCTATTTACAGTAATTCTTCAACCTCGTATCACAAAAATATTAATTTATATATATGTATATATTACATTACAATATATATATGTTTATGTGTGTGAGTGTGTGTGTGTGTGTGGTGTGTTTGTGTTGCAGTTACAGTTACATTTACAGTTAGTTCGTCGTCTCAGCTAGAGTATTGTTCGTATATAAAGGTAAATAATTGCCATATGTAAGCATATGTAATGCCTTGCCCTTATATCATAGAATCTGGTACGATTCCTTGAGTTCGTACACACATACGTCTTCAGAGAGAAAGAAGTGAGAGAGAGAGTGAGAGGAAGAGAGAGGGGATGCGCTTTAAATTTGTACCGAGACTTTGGGATAATGAAAGAGCTGAAGAGAAGAGGCGCAATGGAACGAGTTAGATAGTTAGGTACCACGAAGTACAGTGAGTGAAAGAGAGAGTTAGAGAGAGAGAGAGAGAGAGAGAAAGACATAGAGAGAGGGAGAGAAAGCGCGCGCATGTTAAGGTAGCATGTAGTCGTAGTAAGTCGTACAAAGTAGAGACAACTAGGAACAGAGAGCGTACGATTATCTAAGATTAGTTTGCAGTTGTATGTGTGTGTGTGTGTGTGTGTGTGTGTGTGTGTATGGTACATAATTGCACATACTTGCACCTATATATATGTATATAGACTATATAGGGTTAGGCGTAATATCTATAGACTAGACTAGCTAAGCGTATGCGTAGGCAAACCCAGATTGGCCCTGGCTCGGCTCAGTCTGGAGTGGGGGCGAGGGGGGGAGTACGTTGAGGATCCTCGATCAGAGATCACTATTGCTCGAAGCTGCTGCTGTCCGCGGACTGATGACGCACCAGTATCTTGGGCTAGAGGAACTCCCGCTTGACACTGCGTCCGCTGCCCGTTGGCGTTGTGGCGGCGCTTGTTGTTGTCGTCGGCGTTGTTGTGCCACCTCCACCAGGTCCAGTTGGGGGCGTGGTTGGCGTCACTGCCGGACTGGCCGACTGCATCTGCATCTGTTGCGCTGCACTAAAGTCCTCCTCGAGCAGGCGCAGATGGAGCAGCTCGACTGGACTTGTTGCTGCCCCTGTTGCCGTCGTCGTCGTTGGAACTGGAACTGGAACTGAGGCTGACGCTGTCGAGCTTGTCATACCAGATCCAGCGTGTGCCTGCTTAGGAGGCGCCGGTGCTTTCCTGCTCTTCGAGCGTCGCTTTTTGAGCATCAGTGGCCCCAGGCCGTTGCCTCCTGCGCTCGACACAAGTTGGACACTTGGATTTAGTAGACCGCTGCCAGCGCCAGCGCCAGAGCTCGCTGCTGATGTTGCTCCAGCCGGTGTGGCCGCTGTCGGCGATGAGATGGTTATCACAGTGTCCACAGGCGTGGTGGCCGTCGCTGTCGCCGGTGTTGTTGGCCCCGTTTGGGCTGCGCCGCCCCCACCGCCGCCGCTGCTACTGGCGCCGCAACCCGCACAGATCTCTTCGCCAGGCGTTGTCTGACCGCTGCTGTCCACCTGCGGTGCCAGACGCTTCACCAGCTCACCCAGCAGATCCTCGATGCGTCCAATGCGCTGCTGCATGCGCTGCAGCTCCAGCCGCACGTCCACCTTCATGTCCAGCACGGTGGCAATGAGATCCCGCTGTGCCAGCGTGGGCGGCGTCTCACGCAACCCCGTATCGTAGGTATCCGAGGTTGTTGCCCTCGAGCTGGCCATTTCGATCTGACGTTCCCTCTCCATTGCCAGATTGCGCTCTTTGCCGCCACCCGCACCAGCACCAGCACCTGCTCCTGCTCCAGCACCACCTCCACCGGAGACCGGCACAATGGCCACGGCTGGTGTGCCTGGTGTCAGGGCGACTGGTGCCGGGACTATGGCTGTGGCTGTGGTGGTCGTGGTGGCATTGGTTGCGGCGCCACCGTCGATGACCACACGACTGTCACGGCTGGGCGGGGAGGAGTCAACCTCGCCGCCCTCGTCGATGGTGTCCTGGCGGGCAAGCGTCGCCTGGCTTGCCTGCAGCTTCGGCGCCTTGGGGAATACCTGAAGTGTGACGTTTAATGGATGCATTGCGGGAGGCAGAGGCAGAGGCACAGGCACAGGCAGAGGCAGTTGACAGGTTGACAGTTGGACAGGTGGACAGATTGATAGGTTGACAGGTGGACAGATTGACAGGTTGAAGTTGAAGGTGACAGATCGAACGATCGATCGATCGAACGGTGACGATGACATTTAATGGCAGGCAGGCAGGCAGGCAGATTCAGATATAGTTTCAGATTCAGGTTGAGGTTCAGTTGGAGGTTCAGATGCAGGTTCAGTTTGAGGTTCAGATGCAGGTTCAGATTGAGGTTGAGAGGTTTCATTCGGGGAAAGAAGTGAGAAAAGTGTTTTTTAGCGTTCAATTTTATAAAGTTTTGTTTGTTTTTTTGTTAATTTGAATAGTTGTTGTTTTTGTTGTTGTTGCGCATTTCATTCATTGTTTGTTTATTGGTTATGTTTGTTGTTGTTGTAGTTGTTGTTGTTCGATTGCAAAGTTTGGTTAAGGTAGGAGAGAGCGAGAGCGAGAGAGTTGTGCATTTTTGGGGATCCAATCGAATAATTTTGCAAGTGGCGCGCATCCAATTCGAATTGTTGTTGCGGTTGTTCATTGTTGTTGTAGTTGTTGTTGTTGTTTTGTAGTAGCAAGGCAAGCAATGTTTTATTTATAGTTTTATACAGTTGTTGATATTGCAGTTGTTGTTGTTGTTGTTGTTGAGTTGTTGTTGTTTTTGTACAAGAGAAAAAGGTGGCGAACAGTAAACGAAACGGAATAAAAAAGGAAACATATCAATAGATTTTCAGTCATCACAAAATCTCTATAAAGCCGTGTTCAGTGCAAATGTTTGCATGGTGAACGCCCACACACGCGTGTGTGTGTGTGTGTGTGTGCGGCATGTGGGCGTGGCAGCAGCATTAGCATTGTTTAAAGTTACTTTCTTTAATTGAACAACTACGCAACGCGGGCAAAAGAAACAACGACACAGCCAGAGGGCGGGCGCACGTAAACTGCAAATGAAATGTATCGATAATAATCGATAGACAGGCACGATCTACGACTAGCACTATCGCAACGCTGACTCGGATGAATCGCTGTCCTTGCGCACGTTGTTGTGTGTGTGTGGGGATGTGTGTGTGAGTGTGTGTGTAATCGATAACTACTGCTACCGATAGCGATAATTGTGTTAGCAGTGTTGCGCAACTTTTCAGTGTGGTGTTCAGCTGGGTGGGGTGGCAACTCAACAGGGTTGTAGCAATAAACAAACGATCTAGATCGAAACTTACTTTGCTTAATTGTAAATGCTTTTGATTATCGCATTTTGGTTTCACAAAAAGTAAAATCGAAACAACGAAATGAAAGCAAAATGTCGAAGAGAGTTGGCGCCGGGAGAAGAAGAAGAACAAAACGATAAAGAGGTGTGAGCATTAAACAATTTCTCTGCAATGCATTTCTTGTAGTTTCTTTGTTACGATAAGTTTGTATTAGAGACCAAAAAGAAAATCATGTGACAAAAACCGTTACAAGAAAAGATGAAAATACCCTTGCAGAGGGTATATTGGTTTAGGCACTTTTGGCTGTTTAGTTATTAACTGCATACAAGTATGTTCTTAGTCAGCATGAATTGATTGATTGGACCAATATATCGTAGAGCTGCCATAGAACCTTTCCCCCGATTTATTGTTATTTTTCTATTTTTATTGCAAGCAAACTTAATGCATCCGCCTGTTTCTATATATTGTATATTGTACATTCTATATATTGTACATTTCCATATTTGTTAAATTAAATAAAAATCGGACCACTATTAAATACAGTTTTCATTGAAAAAATCGATCGATCTATAGGTTTTTGCATGAATCGCATTATTGTTCTTTGCAATAAATGATTTTATCATTTACTTGTACTAATTAAAGTTCTACATTTATATTTTCCATATCAACAAAATCGGACAATCATAACCCCGTTCATAGGAACAATTTGTCGGAATTGAAGATTTTGTTTAGAAAATTATGTATCTAACGAAATCATAAGCAATCCAATGGTATTCTGTACCATAATTATTAGATAATTTGTTATTTGTAAAGCCTTCTATAAGATCAATAATACCCCTGCTAAGATTAGAGCTACATTACCAGTCTAGTTATTCTTATGAATGGTAAGAGTTTTCCTGGAGTGATGATCTTAGTTTTTAAAATTCGGGAAGTCACTTTCCTAGTGCTGTACATGTTTTAATGTACCGTTAAATATTCTATATAATCTATCGACAACGACGGACACAAATCTGCAAGGGTATAAAACCGACGGTATGCCGCGGTTAACCTTTCTTTCTTTTTCTAACGCGACTTGTTTTGCTCGTTTCTTGTATTCGGTTTTTGTTTAGTTGCATTTGTTAAGTATTATTGTATGTTTGTATGTATTCTGTGTGTGTGTGAGTGTGTGTAGTTATAGTTGTTGTATTTTCAATAGCGTTGTTCAATTGATTAACGGTTAACGGTTAGCGGTAATTACTTTATTGCCTTGTCCACCATTGCTACTCGAAGTACTACTCTGCCGCGCTTGGGCAGTGCTCTCACGCAGACTTTCGCGGGCGCTCAAACTTCTCGAGACGGCTACCTTGGCGCTAGTATCGCTAGCTGAATCGACACTTGAACTGCCCAGAAGGCGTCCCCATTTACTGGCACGGGTACTACGTGCAGATGGTGGACCCGATGAGGGCGAGGGTGATGGCGATGGTGAGGGTACGGCGGCGGTTGTAAGGATGCGTGAGTCCTCGGTTAATGTTAGCTTAGCAGGTAGCTTCTTGGATAGGTTGTTTTTTTTTTGTTTGGTTTTTTATTGCGATTTATTATTAACGAGCAATTTGAGGTTTTTATCAATTGAGTTTGGCGAGCACAAGACAGCAGGAATGCAGAAAGAGAGATAGGGAGAGATGAAGAGAGAGAGAGAGAGAGAGAGAAAAGAGACAAAAAGAGTTTCGTTTGTGGACGGAGAAAGAAATTTTGGAGTCGGAAACGGAGTTGGAAACGGGAATAGTTAATAAAGATTTCGGGGAAGGCAGTTGTGGAGTTTGAGTTTGGGTTTTTGTTTGTTATGTTGGTAAGATAGCGTTCAGTGTGAGATTGGTGAGTGGGAGGAAAAAAGGGAGGAAAATAATTTACAATTTTCGTTAGTAATTTTGTTCAGTTCATATTTTCAAATCAGCCAAATTGACAACAAATTTTATACAGCGTCAGCAACAGAAGGAAACAGCAAGAGAGAGATACAGAGAGAAAGAGAAAGTAGTATGAAAAAAGAAAGAAAGATCGAGAGGGAGAGAGATGGGAGAATGTGAGATTCGAGAGATGCATCGAGATGTGTGCGAGTGAGAGCAGCGAAACGGAAAAGAGACAACATTGATAACATTAGCGTGAGAGTGTGTGAGAGCGAACGAGACGAGCATATGTGTGAGTTACAGTTACAGTTTGAGTTGGAGAGAGAAAGAGATAGATAGATAGATAGACACACGGTAATGCAGTTTATGTTGACAGTTACAGCGTAAGCATGTTCAAGGAAGACAAAGAAAGATACACAACGAGCATAAGTCACTTGTAAATTCTAAAGTTGTTTTTTTTTTTTTTTTTTTTTTTTCATAGCGCCTAACAGTTAACGCAAACGGTAACGGTTACAGGTAACAGGTAACAGGTAACAGGTAACGATAACGGCTTAACAGTGCCAGCTTGGCCACAGGGCCGAACACACCCAAGCTGTGGCTGTGGCTGTGGTTGTGGCTGAGCTGTGTGTGGATTAGTAACGAGTAGGCTTCAAAAGAGGTTAGTTAATTACATTGCTTACACTAG
Source organism: Zaprionus indianus (assembly GCA_018904595.1). Classification (NCBI taxonomy): domain Eukaryota; kingdom Metazoa; phylum Arthropoda; class Insecta; order Diptera; family Drosophilidae; genus Zaprionus; species Zaprionus indianus. The sequence continues at coordinate 8,929,697 of JAEIHA010000158.1, forward strand.
ATGTGGAGCTAAATGGGTACACTGTACATCCATATGAGTACAAACAAACAAATGACGGTGTGTGCTCAGTACAGTGCACGCTCGAGAGAGCGAACCAAACAGGAGAACAAGCTGCAGATTTATTGCCAGGAGAGAGTACACGTTTCTGGCTCTACGCTGTCTACTTCTACGAGAGTGCACTGTACTGTACATAAATTAAAAAATGGTACTGAAAGCGTCGCATAGTCTTGTACCAAATTCCATAATGATTTTATTTATTTTTACTAAAATAATATCAAAAATATTTTAAAGTGTATTCAAATGAAATCAAAGATAAATATACATCAGGCGGTACTGTCGATTGGTACACTCCCTGTACCATTGGTACATTGTTATTGTACTTTTTATGTATAACAATAAAAATACATTATTTATTAAAGCAATCGTGCAATGTTTTAGTCGTTTATCATTTTATTATTTATGCAACAGAAACAAATGAAGACTTATCAAATCATAATTCACAATTTAAAAATATAAATTAAAGAATCGATAAAAACATCGTTTAAAAATAGACTCTCCTTATTCTTATTGTTTTTAAACCGCTTTCAGCATCGAAAATGAACATAAACCGAAACGAATTGCAAACACAGTAAAACGATTAACGATTAACGGTTAACGGTTAACAATTGACACAGAACACTGACGAAAGCATTACGCAAGAACGGAAACGGAAATGAAAATGGAAAACAGCAACGGAAAGCAATCAAAACGCAAACGAAGGTAACACACACATATGTACAACGAACGAACGAACACAGAGAAACAAAGAAACAAGCGAAACGAACGATTAATCGATAAATTCGGTTTAGTCGAGACACTCACCTTGGTGCGCTCCACCTCGCCGTCACCTTTCTCAACATCACTTTGACCCGAACCGACGAGCTCCTTGCTGCCCGCCTGAACCTGCGGCGTACGGCGAAATTTTGAGAATATCTTTCGCACCAAATGATCCTGATTCTGGGGCAATTGCGGCTCGTTCTTACGCCGTTCGGCCAATTCTTTTTCGCGCTTCACATCGGCCACCTTGCGAAAAATCAGTCGATGTCTGAGATTGTAGGTGAGCACCAGATTGCGTGCAAAGCTATTCGCAAATGCCGAATAGAAATCGAGGACTTCGAGCAATTTATCACGTTTGATGGCATGCAAATCACAGTAGGTCAGGGCACGCACATTCGCGGCGCTCTGGCCAACGGCCGAGTCCTTCCAGAATTGATCGCCGAAGACGTCGCCTTTGCCTGTCGAACGCAACAAGAACATACATATGTGTGTATATACTGAACAAGACATAGCGACCTGCATGCGGTGGTAGTGCAGACACCGCAAGCACCGCAACCACCGCAAGAACTATGCAATGAATAAAGAGTTTCATCAACAAAGTATACTTCTTATTTATAAAAGTGAGTGAACGATCACTAGCAATAAGTTAGCGGCACAAGCTTATTCATTGCGGTGTTGGTAGTGCCACAGAAGCACCGCATGCAGGTCTCTTATGCGATCATGATCGCTGCAGTTGGAGTTGTGGCTGACATTGAAGTGGGGTTCACAGTGTTTGTACCTACCCAGTATTGCCACAACCTCGTCGTCTTGTATCACCTCCAGGCTGCCGGTAACAATGAAGCACAGACTGTCGATGCTCTCGCCGGTGTGATAGAGCAGATCCCCCGGCGCCGAGTGGGACATCATGAAGTGCATCGCTAATGCGCGCAGACAGCCATCCGAGGCCAGACGAAATGCTGGATGCTCGTTAAATACTTTGCGATTTAGATGAACACATATGTCAGCCTTCATATCTTTCGGACAATAGTTTAGTACCTGCGAATTGTGAATGAGTTGCGAGTTGCCAGTTGCGATTTGCCTTCCGATCTCTGCTTATTTTCTCAGGCAAATTCGCAAAGCTCGCCCGCCTGAGCCCCCTCTAATTGTTTTGATTTTCATTGTGGTATCAAATGGGAGTACAGGGTACACGGGCGGGGGCAGTGTGATAGGGTTGTTGTTGTGGTAGTTGGAGGAGGGAGGAGACGTGCCCCACTCTGACGAGGAGGTGTGGGGGAAGACAAGTACGGACATTCGCCTTGGCACCGGGCAGCACTAGATGCAGTATATATCCACTTGCATGTGTGTATATATACTCATGTATTGTGTGCATATGTATTGTACTATATACGGTAGGCTATATGGACAACAACAAGAGACATACACACACACACGTACACATACACTAATACACATACAACATTGAACAGTGTACGAAAGACCTTTCAATCTGATCTGTCTTGGCTTCTGTCTGTCTTTCTGTGTGTGTGTCTGTTTGTGTGTGTCTCTGTGCGTGTGTGTGTGTGTGTGTGCGTGTGTGTGTGTTTGTAGGACTGTATGTGAGTGTGTGGACTAGCCCAAAAACCTGTCAGGACGCACAACTTTCCCAGGCCCGCCTCTCGATAGGAACTAAAATTGAATTTCAAATCGAAATCGAAATCGAAATTGCACTTGAAACTAATACTGAGGCTGTCCAGGACCTTAATGGGGGTTGGGCGGGGGGCTTGTGTTGGTTCGGTTGTTGTTGGGTCTAGTCTGCCTTGGTATAATTCTTGTTGTTATTGTTTCTGTACTTTTTCAAATTGCGGCACAAACTACAGTCAACGAAATAGGTATAAAGGTCAGTTATCATTGCGCTGGCACTTTTGGAATTGCATTGGAATTCGTATACTGGCGTTTCGTTAACTTGATCGAGATATATATTTTGTTTAAACCAAACATATAATTTTCATATTGTTATCGGGCACACAGACGCCCCCTATTGGGTGTCGTTTGGGCCCGTTTGGTTTAAAGTTCATCTAAAGGCATGAATTTGACGGACGCTTTTCGTTTTGGCACGGATTAAGCTCACGCGCATCGAATAAAGAAAGAGTGATAAAGAGAGAGAGGGAGAGAGAGAGAGAAGCAACAGTTGGGAAACATAGAGAATACAGAGAGAGTTTTTCGATTAGCAATTTGATATTTGATATTAAAGTGTTGCCAGAGATACTTAAGAGTCACACACAGCTTACCTCGACCTCGAGTTGGACTTGCTCCTCAGCGGAACTAGCTCTCGCTTGGTATAGTATTGTATACGATACACAAACGATATATAGTACCATATGTCATATCGAATTATCGTATTTATATAGATGCTTAACTAATTTCTTTCTGGGGCCCTGCGATGCTCGGAGAGTTTTTGGTACTCGGTATTTAACTCGATTTAAGCGCTAATGTTTTGCTTTAAGATGCGGCAAGCGGTTTCTAACATAACGGTAAAAAACAAAGCAAAGAGCGAATAGCAAATAGCGGCGAGAGCGAGAGCGAGAAAGAACGAGAGAGCGAGAGCGAGAGGCGTATGGCGAATAACAAACAGCGCGAGGCAATGGCAATGGCAATGGGAAAGCACTTTCGCCATTTTCATTTTGGGAAAAGTACTTGAGAAATGTGAAGAACTTTGCTGTAGGTGTATCAGAGTGTATCTATGTGTTAGTCTGTGTATGCGTGTGTGTGTGTGTGCGCGCGTGTGTGTGCGTGTGTGTGTGAAAACCTGATGGTCTTTAAGTACAACAACTGTGTGCCCAGAGACGGCTCCATTTGCACTTGACAGTGAGAGAGACTGGGAGAGTGAAAGAGAGAGAGAGTGTGGGAGAGAGAGAGTGTGTGGGAGAGAGATAGACGAGTGTGAGGGCGAGTGGGAGAGCGATAGATGCTGTTGCAAGCTATGTGGAACAGTGTCGATAAGTGGGTTAGCGTTTGTCTAGCGCTGAGAGCGATTAAAGATGATGTGAAGTGACTTATCGAATAATCGAATTATGTGTAAACATGTGAGTATGTGTGTGTGAGAGAGAGAGAGAGAGAGAAGGCGACAAATGGCAGGTTACTTTGTTACACTAATTGGAACGTCTGCCTTTGCAGTTCTCTTAAGAAGATGAACAGGCTGATGAGGCTGCTAAGGTAGAGCATGATTGAGCTTATATAAGGCATCATGATGTATGCAACGATTGAGTTCCAATTGAGCTGATTGCAAATCCAATTCCTGCGATGCACGATTATGATTTCACGATTGAGTCAAATGGGAAAGCTCGCTGGCAAAAGAAAATACGTCTAAAGGCACTACAACGTTACTACGGGAACACTACGAGATACCAGAAATCAAAATGGCGGACTATACTCAGGCCCAAGGCAGATTTGCCCTTGGCAGATTCGACGACGCGGCGATGCAGGCCTTATCCCTTGTCCCTTGATAACGCACGGATTAACTGCGTGGACTCGGACTTACCTTCTCGGTGTCGAGACCTTTGGTCATGGCCCACGTGGAGACGACATAGTCCATGACGCGCTCGCTGAGGGCCTTGGGCACCTCGTGCAGTTTCATGAACTCCCGCACGTTGTTCAGCATGTCGTGGTACTTGGCCGTCGCCGAGGTCATCTGTTGGATGATGGTCGTCACATGCCCGAAGATCGTCGCGTACAGCAGAGCTATAGAAGAGAGGCGTGTGTGTGTGGTGGAGAAAGAGAGTTCGCATTGAGAATATACGGAACGCAATAGGTTGTCCCTCTCCCCCACAAAACGAGAGAGAGAGAGAGGGTGAGTGATTCTCTTAGACACATAAGACACTCAGATGTAGCGAGACAACTACTCGTTATGTTTATGTGTGTGTGTGAAAGAGAGAGCGAATGTGTGTATGTGTGTGTGCTTACGACGAGAATACAGAGTTGTGTTTTCTAATCGCAGATGAAGGAACGCGCAGGCGCGCAGCTAGAACATTAATAAATGCGACGAATTGGACGAGCGACTTACAAGATAGAGCCAGATAGAGAGAGAGAGAGAGAGAAAGAAAGACAGCGAGACTGGGAGAGAGAGAGCGATAGAGCTAGGACTTAACCACATTTGTACATTGCGCAGCCGCACCGTGAGCTGGCATAGATTCCAGTCAAAGTGTACGACGGTGCGTATGCGCAATGCACTAGTTGCCTTGTCCCTGTCTACGAATGCGTATTGGGATGACGGGATGCAGGGTCGATGGGCGCGTGATCTTGTCTGAAGAACGTCGAACGTAACGATAACGATAACGATAAAGCGAACACACACAAAAACAAAAACAGAAATAAAAACGAAACGTAACGAACAGAAAACGAGAAGGAAACGCAAGGCAACTCACACATGACGACGAATTGTGCAACTATTCGATTTGAATGTCATTTTCGAATTCGATTCGATTCGATTGAGTTTGGGATTACGAGAGAAGAACGTGAGTCAAATAGAGAGAGAGATATAGAGATTTAACGCTGCATTGCTGTTAATGGTGGCACATTGTGAAGGGCTACTAAGGCAGGTTCTTGGGCCATGCGGCTCTTTTCTTTGGCTCTACACCAATTCCAGCAGTTTATTAGTTCTAGTGACGCTAATTGTGTCTAGCCTTTAAATGACTTCAAGCTGAGATTTCATAGAAAAGCATTTGGCGCGTGTTCTTTGGGGAAACTTGGACGCGGCAACGGAACGTGTTGGGACACAGCACCTGCAATGATCATCATGCAGATGGTGAACACCTTCTCGTTGTCTGTCTCCGCGGCGACATTGCCGAAGCCAACCTGTGGAGAGACAGAGAGAGAGAGAGACAGAGTGGCAGAAGAGATTCAGCAACAGTCCAAAGGTCTTTCTGAAGTCCTCATTGTCTCACCGATGTCATGCACGTCATGGTGAAGTACAACGCCGTCACGTACATACTCTTCCTGGACGGGCCGTTGACCAGCTCGGGACCCGTGTCGTTACTCCAGATGTACGAGTAAGGCGATTGCGTCACATTCGCCAGCTTCCACAGCCAGCTGTATTGGATCTTCAGGGGATCGAATAGGTCGATTAGGTCAATTAGGTTAGCTTACTCTGTGTTCAACTTACGCCATTGTCTGCATCGCTGCGACCTATGGAGTACCAGATGCAGGCCAGCCAGTGGGCGACCAGCATGTAGAAGCAGAGCAACAGGATCAGCATGGCCGCTCCGTACTCCAGATAGCGATCTAGCTTGCGCACCACGCGACCCAGTCGCAGCAGGCGAACCACCTTGAGGGCACTGAACAGCGAGCCGATGCCGTCCTCGTCGCGATCGAAGGCATTGAAGACATCGTACGGCAGGCAGCTGAGCAGGTCGATGATGAACCACGACTTCAGGTAGTTCATGCGGATCACCTTGGGATCGCTCACCACCTCGCCGCCCGGGCCCACGAATGTGGTGTGAAAGTTTAACACTGCAGAGAAAGGGAACAGGAACAAGTGATTAAAAGAGACAGAAAGAGAGAGAGAGAGAGAGAGGGAGTAAATGATGCTTACCAATATCTATAAAGAAGATTACATCGACTATTGAGTCCACGACGAGCAGGGAAACATCCTCAGAGGTTTTATTTTTAAACGCTACATTGTATGGCACCTGCGGGGGCGAGAGAACAATTGGCATTAGTCGCAGGGCTATCGACTTACACAACACAGCAGACGCCGACACAACTTGAGTTTGTCTGCAAGCAGGAGGAGCAAGGGGGAGGGGGAGGGGGGGTAGGCAGGGGGTCGGAGGCCCTAAGTCAATCAGCGTGCAACTAAGCAGCTTAGTTATTGTGCTCAAGCAACAGTTGGTCGAGCATTTGTTGCCAGCTCTGTTATCCCTAATCCTCTACGTCCTACCCCTCCACAGTCTCTCTTCCTTTCTCTCTTGTTCTCTCTCTCTCTGCTGGCTCAAGTGGCAGTTACAAGCCTCTTGTCCGCCCCTGTCTGCCTGCCCTCTCACGCTGCGAATATTAATTTAAGCACATAAAACATACACCCGACACATAACAAGTAAGACGAGACGCAGCCGAGACAGAGAGTGAGAAAAAGAGAAAGAAAGAGAGACTTAGGCCCCCCCAGACCCTCCTAGACCGTCCTAGACTAGGCCCAGGCACTTTGCCACTTTGCCATGTAAATGTGTGCACTTGGGTTCGTGTAAGTGTCAGAGCAACGAGACTATTATCTGATTTCTTGACTTGTACTTGCTTTTATCTCGGCGCGAAGGGTGAGGGGCCTCCCCCCGCCCAATGCAGCCACCACTATTATGGCTGGGCCTTGTCTAGCAACAGGCGCCTAACGAGGCCAATTCGCCAGATTGGCAGACAAATGCTACTCAGGCATTTAACAGTCCCAGCCCATTCGCAGCGGGAACTCTCCCTTCAAATGCCACGCAAAGTGGTCAGAAAGAGGTCCATAAAAGTAAACTTCCAACAACCGCTTTATGTGACTTCTTGTGTCTGCTGTCTTGCCGAGAAACGTAAGCAATACCCTGGAAAACCCTTGATTTGTAAGTCATTTTATTTGTATTTATATATTTATTTTCGTTGTAGTATTCGAGGAGCTGAAACTGAAAGAGGAATCGTGGCTAATCGCTTGGAAGTAACTGCAACAAAATGGCCAAATTCAGTACAGATTCGCAAGTATTGAAGCGCTTCAGCGCATTTCAAAAGTTTCTCTTTCCCGCAGCTTTGAGGTTAAGCCCGAATCGAGAGCTTAGCTCAAAGTTGGCCAACACTAGCAAAATTGCATTAAACAATAATAAAACAATGAGGCGCCGCAGCAAAGTGTAAAACCAACTGAGGCAAGCAAAGCAAACCCATCTCCTTGCAAGTATCTGTGTGTGTACGTGTGCGTGTGTGTGTGTCTGTGTGTGTGTGCTTGTGTTGCGGGGCATGTCTAGTTGAGTTGAGCGCAACTTGAGCGAAAATGTTAACATCTTGTTGACGGAAATAGGCACAATTTGAGTAGACAAGCGACGAGACAACAGCTGTACACAAAGAACGCGGCTTGTGGCATGTGGCATGCGGCAAACGGCGTGTGGCCCGTGGCAAGCAGTGGCATGGGGTACACACTGCACCCTGTAAAGGGTGAAGCTGTACGGATACAAATGAGTGCGCCGTGTGGAATGAGAGTCAACTGTGGTGGCAGGTGATAAATGTGCTGCGAGGGTGCATGCCCCAACTGAGTAGATATTTTGTGTAGTTTTACTGATTGTTTTTATTACAGGGTATCTTGGCCTGCAGACAACCTTATATTTACAGGGTATGTCATGTAATTGCCGGCTAAATGCAAGCTTGTTAGTGAAATTAACCTAATAAGGCGATCTCTTCTGTAGGATTATTGGGGGTTTTGTGGGGGCAGGTACCATTTATAGGCTGTCTGTATTGTCGAGGCACCTATACCCCTAACAGCTGTACCTCTAACAGCTATACTTCTAACTCTTAAGCTTCTAACTCTCACAGTTATAAATAAAGCCATTTTCAGGCAAGTCCGGCAAGATAAACCTTCGATTGAAAGAGTTGGGCAAGGTTAAGGTTGAGTGGAAGGCATCCATAAGGATGTTAGGTGCTAGGTAGAAGGTACTTACCATGATGGCGGTATAAAATGTTAAACACAATATCACCCAGTCCCAAATTGCTTTAAATGCACAATAATGCAGGAGTATGTGTGGCGGCGTCTTGGGCGCTTCCTGTCTGTACTGCGGCATAATGTCGGCACTCAGGGACATCATCTGCAATCGAGAGGAGCCACGAGAGATTAATGGTATGTAGTAATCGAAAATGATCAGCGGGGATGGAGGGATTAGGGGGCCTTACGTGCGCCAGATTCGATTGCTTTGTGGGATCCTTCAGCGTGGGTAAATGCGCGCTGAACTGTCGGCTGCGTGTGACGGATCGCGCCAGCTTGGCGAACTTCGAGAGACCTAAAACTGGAAGGAATAGATTAACTGCTACGATATGGACAGACACAGGGACGGCGACAAGAACGAAAGAGACAAGCGAAAGAGCAACCGAAGCGACAGAGATAGAGAGAGATAGAGACAGAGCGAGATAGATACAGAGAGAGAGAGAGAGAGATAGACAGAAAGAGAGAGAGAAGCGTAAAGATTGCGAGAACAGAAGAGGCAAAGAGACAAGCGATAAAGAAAAGAAACGTTTTGGAAAACAAGAAGGAAAAAGATAAAGAAAACATTGAAAATCGGATACAGACATTAGTAAGAATATATTGTATATTTGTACATATTGAAGACCGATTGTTACGGTTATCGGGTTATCGGTGATCGGTTATCGGTAATCGGTTATCGGATTGTTATTGTACAATGCGTAAGCGTGTGGTGCGTTGGTGTTTGTAATTGTGTGTGTGCGAGTGTGTGTATGTGTGTGTGTGCGCGCAGTTTTGGAACATGGATCGGGAGTATGTGGGAGAAACAGAGACAAAAAGAGAGAGAAAGAGAGAATTGAATGGTAGAGAGGTGTACAGTAGGCAAAAAGAGAGAGACAAAGAGAGAGAGAGAGAGAGACAGAGGGGGGAAAGAGAGAGAGAGAGAGCGGGCATGCGTGCAGGGATTCGTAGTGTCTGTGTGGGGCTGTGTGTGTGCTGAGTGTTTGCGTGTGTGTGTGTGTGTATATATGTTGGTGTATTGGTGTGTGTCACACTGTGGCCAATTCGTTGCGGCGATCGATCGATCAATTTAGAGCTTGGGTGGATTCGTGTGCAGCTTGCTGAATGCGATGCGAAGATCATTGCTAAGTACTCAACATATATACAGAGTTATATATACACGAGTAGGGTGGATAGAGAAGAGGGCAGAGGAAAGAGTGATAGAAAGGTGAGGGGGGGGCTTAGGTAGAGAGGATGTGGTACTGCACGAACTGCTCGACTACTTACCACCTTTGGTATCCTCGCTGTCGATGGGCTGTTTGAGTGCCGTTATGTCCCGAAACGTCAACAGAAATAACACAACCAGATCCCTTTCGTTGCGTATGGGCGCCACCTGAAGCAGCAGCCATAGTGGCGTTTCTAAAAGCCAGCAAGAGACAGGGAGAGAGAGAGAAAGAGAGAGAGGAAGAAAAAGAGAGGCAGACAAAGAGAGAGAGAAGGTAAATTAGTGCATGAATTTCGTTAGTTTCGCATTGTATATCAGAGAAAGGTTTATAGAACCTCCCCAGAATGCTTGCCCCCACATTCGAGGGTAGCCTGCAGTCGAGTGTACCTAACTAATTTCATTGAAATATGTTTCGTTTAGGGCACGCGCGTATTCGACAGCAATTGTGTCACTTTTCGGAACACTCACAATGATGAGAATGGAAATGGAGCAGGGAGTCGGAGAGGCAAAAAGGGCGGCAGTGGGAGAGGGAGAGCGAGTGGGAGAGGCAGTGAAAGAGAGAGTGGGAGAGAGTAACGACAAACAGTGAAGGAAAATGGATAAGGGCATGGGATAAACTGACATCCATTAAGAGCGAGTGCTGGCGCTGCAATTCACAAACGATTATCAAATTGCAGTGCAGCTGCATTGAATTGAGGTCGGCACACACACACACCCACACACACATAGAAGGAGGGAGACACACACAAGTTGAGTTGGCATTGCAATCGCATTTGAAAGCAATTACTGTTATTACGCGCGCGAGGCTCAAAGAACGGTTAAAACGATGCCCGCTGCAAAGTGCGCTACGTAAATAAAATGCTCAGCTGTACCCCCTCCTCTCAACCCCCTGCTGTCCCCTGTAAGTGTGCCCCACTCGTGTGCCAGCTTGTCTGCATGTGTGTGTGTGTGTCCAATCAACAATAATTGCAATTCAATTTGCATTTATTGAGCTGGCCACGTGGCGTATGCGCAATTTGCCGCCACCGTTTGCAATTCAACAACAACTGAAAGTGAGAAAGGGGTGAACGAGAGAGAGAGAGAGTAGCAGAGGGGGAGGTATGGGGGGAGGTACTGGAGTAGGCTGTCACGACTGGCTGTGGCCGTGTGGGCGGCTTGTTAAAAGCATAATTACTGGCTAATTTTATGCGCAGTTTGCTGTTAACATTTCCGCTTCCACTTCCGTTTCCGGTGCTACACAATCTATGAAACAGAAACAAAACAACTAAAACGAGAATGAAACCGAGCGTTTATTTTCAATTTGTCGACCCTTCGATACCCTGACAAGGCGCACTCCAGGCCAGGCAGGCAGTTATAGTTTATCGGTAGCTAAATCGAGGCAACATTCCACGATTCCCTGTGGCTTGATTCTTCCTAGAGTGCTATTTATATGGTACTTATTGGTTCGGCTTTGGTATTCCCCCCTGCGGGGCACAGAGCCTGCTCTAATCCACTAATTCACGCGTAATGCCTCGTTGCGGTGCGAGTCGGAAATGGATGCCAATTGACGGCGGTCAAAATTGTGGATGCCACAACACAATACAATAGAACACAACAGGCGGCAGACAACACACGTGCGCGCATGTTTGTGCATGCATAGACATGTCGTGGCATGGCCATGTGTGCAAAACAAGCAACTTGCCATCTGACTGACAAACAACAATAAACTCATCCACGGCGCCCCTGAGACACCTGTCAGCCAATTCGATTCGACTCGATTCGATTCGATGCGATTCGATTCGATTCGATATGATTCAATTGAATTTCATTCAATATCGTATTGCTGGTGCCACATGGCAGCTGCCACAAGCCACAAGGCACAAGCCACAAGGAACCGCGGCAAGTTTCCACTTTCTTTGGCTACGTGCCGGACCCGCCAGCAGCAGGCACCAGGCAGCAACGCCGCCAGGCAATAGGTCAAAGTAATGAAATCTATCAATATGGAAATGGAAAACTTAAGCGAAAAGAAAAAACTATCAGAAATGAAAACGTTGAAGGCGCTGAAAGCAATCGAAAGGACTCCAGGTGGCGGCTGCGATGTGGGAGGGTGCTGGGTGGAGGCGTCTGGAAAACGTGAAGTTGTTAATGATTTATTGGAAAAACTTGCAGCGACAGCAAGTCGGGAAAACTCATTATGCTGGATGGGGTGGGGGAAAGTTATGAAAAGTATTCAGTCGATCAGGGAAACAGTTTCAGTTAGTGTCCAGACGGAGGAAGGCAGTGGGAGAGTGAGAGAGAAGGAATTGTGGTTACAGTCATGAGTAATGCCCGTGTGCCTTATCGTATCTCCACTTGGTTCCTCTTTCAATTGCATAATTTGCCTGACTTGTAATTTCGTTTAGTTTATCCCATCTCCTTTTTCCCAGCTCCAATGCCAGTTGGCATTTTCGCTTCGGTTCCACTTGAAGCAGATTAGCTAAACGAATCGTGGGACTCTTTTGATTTGATAATGAATAATGCATGAGCATCGATTGCTGTGCTAACAATTTTCACGAGTCTCTCTATGTGTGCGTGCGTGCGTGTGCGTGTGTCTGTGTGTGCATGCATGTGTGTGTGAGTTGAATATGGCGCAATTGATTTATGCATATTTCCAGCGTATTTCTGGCAATTTTCCTCCGCAAATGCAAACACAAAGAGACTTTGTCGAGTGACTGAGTACCCCAGTACCCATTCTCTACACACAGGACCCTCTACCCACTACGCAGTAAAGTCAATGCAATATCTTGTACCCAGTACACTATGAACTACATCCAGGACCTTCTTATTCTTACCCACTACACAGAACCACGTGCCCAGCACTCTCTACTCACTGCCCAGTTTACTATATCCATTGGTATGTACATAGTACTCTAAGTACCGCATCCAGGACCGTCTTTTTGTTACCCACTACACAGTACTCGGCACCCAGGACCCTCGACCCACTGCAGAGTATACTGTACTTAATGCCGTGTACACAGTACACTGAGCACTGCATTCAGGACCCTCTTAATATTGTCTAGTACAGTGCACCCAATGCCTTTTACCTATCACCTTGTACACTGCATCCAGGACCCTCTTTATATAACCTAGTACACAGAACCACGTACCTAGCACCCTCTTCCTCCCACTCAGTAAAGTCACTGCGATATCTTGTTCCTAGTACGCGGTACACTACATCCAGGACCCTCTTATTATTACCCACTACACAGTACCACGTACCCAGCATCCTCTACCCACTGCCCAGTTTACTAAACCCAATGTCTTGTACACAGTACCTGAGTACTGCATCCAGGACCCTTCTTCTATTGTCCAGTGAACAGTACCATGCACCCAACACCCTCTACGCACTGCATAGTATGTTGTACCTTATATTTTTACCTTGTATCCTTCACACTGCATCCAGGACCCTCTGCCTAGTACACTGTACTCAATGTATTTTATGCAGTACCCTACACAATGCATCCAGAACCCTCTTTATATAAGCCTGTAAGCAGTACACCGTACCCCAGACCCTGTTCTAACATATGTACGCAGTACTCAATAGGAAGAGCCCGCTACCCTCCCCACAGAAAAGTCCTGAACTTGAAATGGCAATCAGTGTTATATTGTCTTAGTTGTGTGTCAGTATGAGTGTGTAAGTGTGTACCTTGTGCCTTGCCAAACTGCGAGAGGGCGCAGCCACATTGTATACCTGAAATTGATACTCGAAGGCGTTAATCCATTAATTGCCAATTGAGGACCGAGAATCGAGTGTCTATAGCAACTAAATCAGTTTCACGAGCAAAATTCTAGCTGTAGTGGGAGCCATGTGGGGGTGGTGTGTGGTGTGGGGTGCATGGTAGAGGGCTGGGGGTAGCATTTGATTGATGAGCGCCACTCGAAATTGTTGCGCCGCCTCAATTTGTTTGCATTAAACGGGAAGCAGGCAAAAAGCAGCTGCCGCTAGGCCGGCAACTGGATTAAAATTAAAGCAGGTGGCAGGCAGCACAAGCTGAAGGGGAGGCTGTAGGGGGTGTGTGTGCGCGTGGGAGTCACTGGAGGAGTGAGAGAGATTAGACGGGGCATGAATTATGAAGCGGACCCCGAGAGTCGAGTCGGGGGAACAAACAAGGCGCAGAAAGTGCAACAATTTATTAGGAGTATGGGACGAGCATAAATCCTAATGTATGCCCCAAAATGGCTGACGTGTGTTTGATTTGGGTTGCTACCCTGGCTGTCTGGTTGTACCGTTAGCCGTGTCAGCCCGCTGACTACTTTTGCCAAGATATATTAACGCGTCGAGGGGAAAGCAATTTACTACCAAGCACAAATCGAACAGGTCATGGTTCGTCCCAAAGCGCGGATAGTTAAGATGTTACAGATATTATCAGTATAACAGTTGTATAACAGTCGTATAAAAGATGTATTACAGTTGTATAATAGTTGTAAAATATGTATATTGCATTTGTATAATATACATTTGTGTTTAAAACAGTTGCATAAAAGTTGAATGGAAGTTGTATAACAGTTTTACTATAGCTGTATAACAAGAGTAAAACAGTTTTATACCAATTAATGATGATGAACAATATAACTGTTTTAAACCAATTTTATTAAGCTTATATAACAGTTGTAAACCTGCAGTATAACAGTAAGCTGGTATGTTATTTATGTATAATAGTTTAGAAATTGTTAGCCAATTGCAATAACTTTATATACAAGTTGTATAACAGTTACATAATGAATGTATAACAGTCATATAACAATTTTATACCAGTTAATTAGCCCAATGACTATTCAATTAACTTATAAAGTCATAACAGAGTTGTGTAACACTTGTAGTATATGTTTGTATAACAGCTATAACAGATATTACAGTGAGGAACTACTTGGAATACCACTAGCCAGATATTATACTAGCTGTGGGTCTCTTCGCCCAGATCGGAGCGTACTTACTGTTCTTCTTGTAGAGCAATATTTCAAACTGATCCTGCTGCTGATTCTCCAGTGTGTACTCCAGCCGTCCCACCGTCTCCTTGTCTGTCAGCTCCCCGTACATGAAGCCGCATCTGCGTCGAGGGAATACAAAGAGCAGAGAGAGAGAGAGGAAAAGAGAGAGAGAGAAAATCGCACGTATACGAGGTATTATTCTTGGTTAGTTCATTCGTCGCAGGCTCAGCGCCACATGAAGCAGATGCACAAACAGGGTACGCGGTACTACACGCATTGCCAAGAGAATACAATTAAAACATGCCAACAAACAAGACCAAAGAAGGAGTGTGAAAGGGGGGTTGGGAGACTGGGTGTAGTTGGAAGTATTCTCTTTGTAGTTCACGGTTTTATGTTTGGTTGAACAAAGAAAACAAAATAAAATGAGAAAAACCCACAAAGAAATTTTAATAATATCAGGAAAAACTATTCAGAAGTATTGGAAGATTTCAAGGCTTATCGCTCGAGCTTTGAAAGCTAGAGTCTTGTGTGCATCAATTATAAAGATTTAAGTTGTTGGCATTGCTCATGTTTTATTAGGAAATATATTTTTAAAACATTAAGTTTGTAGAATCATCGGTGGATAAAAAATATACCATTGAAAGTAATTATGGAAAGTACAGAAGAATCTTCATGCGAAAGCTAAACATTCATTCGTTTGATATTGGTGATAGTAATGTACAACTATTATCAAAATAATAGGAGTGATTTTTCAGCTATTCAGACTATGCAGTTAAATTTACTTCTTCTAAATCTCTTCATTCTGTATATTTGTTTTCTTTTTGATATTTATTTAATAAAGAAAGTTGCGAATGCCAGTATAATTTTCTATAAATATACAGCAATTAATTGTATAAATGTGTATGTATTTTATAATGTTCAATGTATTTTTCATACAACATTTAATATGTATACATATTTTAAAATATTAAGTTGCTCACTCCAATTAATTTGATAATAGTTGTACAGTATGTAAAATGTTTGTTTGATTTATTCGATTTTAGCGTGAATAAATGATGATATGAGATATCTGTATGCATATGTATAATTGAAATGATATATGTGTGTGTATATCATGCAAAATGTGTATGAATGTAATGTATGTATGTGGATGTATACCATGCAAAAGTGTGCTATATATGTACTCGTATGTTATTCCACAGTGCTTTAATCAGTTTCCCTTAATGTTCGATTTAAGAAAAGGCCAAGCAAAATTCATTAGACAGAAACATGGCCAAGAAGGAGAAACTAAATCTGCCTTAGCTCGTTAGCGCACTCGAAATGAATATGCTAACACACATACACAGCTCAAGCGTGTGTGTGTGTGTGTTTAAACTTGGTATTGTATCCATTCGATGCAGAGGATGTTTCGATATTCTGCATGACCCGTTGGCTCTGATTAATTGAAGTAACCTGAGTCTGTTCAACAGCCACATGTGCAGCACAGTGAAGTGCAGTGGGCTGCTGTGGGGCACAGTGGGGTATACGGGGGGTATGCGAGGGGTACAGAGGGGAAGAGTGGAGTAGGTCGTTCGAAGTTGACTTGCTGCTGTTGCTGCTGGCCATCAATTTGGCCACGTTGACACTGCACGGTGTCGGCAAGCACGAATGATGATGAAAATTACCATATCGGATGGCAGCGTATAACAGTCATCATGGGCCACTGCAGGGCGCAGGCTGCTGACTGTGGACTATGGACAGCTTTCCGCTCGTGGGGAGATGCTATCAAGTTCAAGCTGAATAACTGGAAAATAACTTGAAAGGAAAACCAACAAGCAGCAACAACAAAATGCGCAAGCACAAAAGGAAATATGCTGGCAGCGCAGGCAAAACGTTGCCAAGGCAGCAGCACCAGCACCAGCTGCGCGCAGCGGCAACGGCAGAGGCAGAGGCAGCACGTGCAGAGTTAAAAAAACGTTGCATGCTTTTAGGGCGCGCGCGAAAATATGCAAAAGTGGCCCAAAACGTTCGCCCGGGGAATGGAGAAAAACAGAGGGAGGCAGGGCGAGTGAGAGGGAGAGAGAAGGAGGGAGGGAGAGGGGAATACACGAGAGAGAGAGGCGCGCTGAGTGCACTGGCAGCTTTGGATTGCAATGACGTCAGCATTCGGCAATGGCGCAAAGCAAATGAGAATGCAGAGACAGCGACGGCGACGGCGACGGCGACTGAGAGCAGGCAGAGACACAATAAAAACTGTTAATTTGTGTTTGGTACGCTGTTGTTTATGTGCACACACACATACGTGCATGTATTTATTTATGCCATGATAAAGGTTCAACAAACTGCGACGCTGGCAGCGACTGCGACGGCGACTGCGAGGCGCTTTAGCGACGTCACTGGCAAAACGCAAAGCGACTCATTTCCGCTCCGCCGGCCATTTTGTGCAATGAACTGTTTCGCCACACTATGTATACATATGTAGCTGTATATGTGTGTGTGTCTGTATGTGTCTGTGTGTGTGAGTAGAGCCGCGCTTAGGCACAGACAAGCACGAAATTGGGTTACAAGGCAAACACACAAAAGCCTGGACACGTTTTGGGGGGAGGGGCAGGGGGGGCAATGGACAGCGGGTGCGGGGCTTGGCAGATTGGGTAACTCAGGAGCTTAGGCTCCACTCAATAAACTGTAAACTCACGGCACTGGGAGCAGGGGGTACGGGGAGTGTGGCAAAAGGAGGCCAGCGGAGTTAAAAGGCGCCACAAACTGCTGTAATGGCAAATTGAAAGAAAGTGCGCGCAGTTAAGCAAACAGCAACAACAAAAACAACAGCAACAGCAACAACAGCAACAAGAAATAAACAAACACAAAATAAACAAGAAGAAAAAAAGAGATTCGTTTTTTTTTCCATTTTATTATTTTTGGTCAACCTTTTGCTTGGGTTTCTTTTTCCAACGCGGTCACAGCAACAAAGTAGGTCAAAGCGCAACAAAAAATATCACACACACACACACACACATACACACATGGCAGGGGTTGCATGGCCTGAGATACGAGTGGTTATGGTGAGGGAGGATGGAGGGGGGAACAGGGGACAGTCAGCTAAGCGCTAGATTGGCAATACAAAAGTTTTTGGGCCCTAACCACTGACCAAAGAGGGTGTTGAGTGGGCTGTGAGGGGTGTAGCGGGGGTATTGACCATGCTTGCATACGAGGCTGGCAGTTTTTAGTTTTTTTTCCGTTGGATTCGGTTTGGTTTAACTTGGCCAGCCACTGTGGCAGTTCTCGCTCGCAAATTACAAGCGATTCACTGGAGATTTCGCTGCTGCTGCCTTGCCCCCGCCTGCCCTCCCCACTCGCTTGGCCTGCCTCACTACCTTTTACAGTTTGACAGTCACTTGAGCCCACTGCTGTTCGTGGGGTGCAGCCAGCGACTGTTGCTGATTTATGTTGCGGGCAAATTGAATTTGCCCAGTAAATATACTCATAAATTGTCTATTTGACAGGGTAATTGGCATATCAATGCGATATATATACCATATAAATGATATAGATTTAAATATGTTCGATATATGAAATATGTTAATATTATTTTTCGATATATATGTGAAATATATCATATATATGTAATTTATACGATGTATATGCGAAATATATTCGATATATGTGAAGTGTGTGTAATATATGCGGAATATATGCGATTAACGCGATATATTTGATATACATTTGATTTTTATGCAATATATGCGATATATATGTGATATATATGTCATAAATATGTGATATATATGTGATATATGCGATATAAATGAACGATTGCGAAATATATTCGATATTCTATATGCATGGGGTATGTACGCAATATATTTGTGATATTTGCCATTTATATAATATGTGCGATACATTTTTGTATGAAATATGTGCGATATTTTTGATATAATGTGATATATAAATGGTAAAGACAATATATATGCGCTATCTATGATATATATGCAAAATATATTCGATATATGTGCTATAAATATGAGCTGTGTTTACTATTTACTTATATATTCGATATTAGTACGATATATATGCGATATATACTGTATATGCCATATATATCTTATAGCGTCGCAAGTTGTGTTTCAAATCTCTTTCGCAGCTAATTCGCCTGCGGGCACAGCGCAAACGAAACGATTATTTGCCATGACGCAGCGATTTTCGTTTCTGTTGCTGCTTTTTGACCTTTTTCGCAGTGTGGGCAAACAGAATGAGCCGCATTCTCATTTGTGGCAACAATTGGGTTTACCTAAGTTGCCGCTTAATGCGTTGATAAATGGACTACAGAGACGATGCCACCCCAGGGACAAGTGTAGATGGAAACAACGACAACGCGAGCGGATTCTCAGTCCTAGAGCACTGTGGACAATGCCAACGTAGCATAGAGTGTCACATGATTGAAGGTGAATCATATGAATGACCTAAAAATGAATGATCTTCCATGATATCATAACGAATTTCACGACACTTAAACAACAACGACAATAAGAAGGCCATGCAATGGATATGAGAAGAAGAGTTCATGCAAAGGGACCAACTCCGAATGCGCAGATTAACTGCGACTGTATGTGAATAGTACGTATGTATTGTGTGTGTGTGTGTGTGCGTGTAATTTTGTAGAGAGTTACAGCAATGGAGAGAGAGAGCGCGCCGAGCAGCTGTTGATCGCAGGAGCAATACTTGATATGTATGTAGGATATACATATACCATAAATAAACATATATAGAACAGATAGAGAGAGACAAAGAGAGAGAGAGAGAGCGAGAGTGAGTATAAATCGGCAATACGTACACATACCTGCACGACTTCTGCATGACCTCGGCGCGGTTATAGCCGCTGATCTTGCAGAAGGACTCATTGCAGTAGACGATCGGAAAATCGACGATTTGTGCGTTGGCCAATAGAAACGAGCTGTCCGCTGTAATAAAGAGAGTGAAAGGGATAATGATGTTAATATTGTAGTGTTAAAAAGATCAAAAATATATTTGTGATATATACTAAAAGCAGGGTCTGTTGTATCTATCGAAACGTGCGTATTTGAGAAAAAAAGTATAAATGTTCGACCTCATTAGGCTTATAGATTCTTATTCTGCACCAACAGGCAACTAGACATAGCCATGTCAAAGGCTATAAGAGCTAGATCCATTAGAACTGATGACAATACTGTAGCAATGTAATCATCAACCTAATGATTACTGAAAATCCGATCAATTAACGAACTGATTTTGTTATCGGCGCGGCTAAGTATGCAACATAATTTAAGCTAAATACAGAACTCATTATTAATGAAATAATTTCAGTGTGCATTAGTTTAAATAAAAAAAAAAAAAAAAAAAAAAGAAATCAATAGCCTTACACAGTCAAAACTCGACTGTAGCCACTTCTACTTATTACTCTCCAAAAGAAATGTTAATGTTAAGAAACGCCAGTAAATGTTAATAAAGTTCCCATTTCTACAATACTTAAACAAACTTTACAACACTAAAACATGTTTTGCAAAAGCCTTTAGCTTTCTGATACGCCTGAAGTCTCGCACACTATCGATACTAAGTGCCGTCTATTAAATCGGTCTCGATTTCGGTTTCACTCACGCTGACAATGGCTTTGTGGGGCAATCAAGCAGCGAACCAGTGTTGTGCAACGCTCAATGACTCGCAATACCTGTCGGAGCAGCAAAAGCAGCGTGTGCTATCGGGTAATTAATCTCTGATTCGTGAGTCTCTTGACTCGTGATTCTTGATAATTGGCGTTGCAAGTTTCGAGTGCTGTTCGTTTTATACACTCTCTGTCCGTATCTGTTTCCCCCTTTCCCCTACGCTTCCTCTCTCTCTGTCTCCCTCTCTCTGCCAGTTTGCCTGTCTGTCAGTCTTTCTGTCTGCCTGTCCACCTGTCCGTCTGTCGGTTCGATGGCAAAGCGACTCGCATCTATCAAAATATTTGCGCGTAATTGGAACATTTCAAATGTTGTCATTCATAATAAAGTGCCATTTGATTGCTACCCTACTCTCAGCTGCCCTTCACCCCGACGCCTCCACCCGCTCTCCGTCCCTGTCCCCAATCTATTCCCTTCCCTCTCCCCTTGCAGCCCACTCCCGCTTGCTATGCATTGCTTCGTTCGGGTTGATTCGCTTCAGCGCAGACACTCGACTAATGGCGGTTGTTATTCGAGTTGTTGCTGCTGTTGCTGCTGTTGCTGTTGCTGCTGCTGCTACCGTGCAACGTTGGCCAAGTTGGCACAGGTGGAGAGCAGTGGAAAGGGGAGGGGGGGGGTGGCAAGCAGAGCATGTTTACGTGGAAACCACTCGCTGGCATCGCATGGCTTTCAAAATGCCATTGCCTGACTCGTTGTTTGCCTTTTGGGGCCAGTGTTGCTGCTGCTGCTGTTGTTGTTGTTGCTGCTGTTGTTGTTGCATGTAATTTCAGCTAGTATAGTTGCTGCAGACACACACTCTGGTATTTGGACGTTAGCAATGCAGTTTCTCGCAAAATCAAATCATTTCACCGGCGATTCCCTATTGAAGTTCCCCATTCAGCTCACTGCATCCCCAATCACAGTGAGACCTCAGAATAATGAACAAATATAATGCAATACTTGAGAGGAAATTTCTAAAGGATAATTGGCAAGTGATCGATCTTCGTTTGAGTTATCGACTATCATTATATAATGTTTCTACCGATCTTCAAAAGAGTCATTGACAATAGAACTATCGCACAAGTTCATCTCAGTCTTTTACCTCTATAGGAAACAAGTTCACACTTGAACAGCAGCCTAAACATGCCATAATTTCATGGGGTGAAAGGTTCCCCAATCTAGGGTGAGTTGGGGTGAGCTGAGGGGTGGGGCTGAGGTGAGTGAGGGTCGCTTGGGGCCAGCGTGGGGTGTGTTCTGGTATGTGCCAGAGACATGCAATTCAAGCGGGCACTCTGATAAATGCAGCAACAACAGCTAGCGCCGATACTAACCCACATGTGCACTCACACTAACACCTAACTAATACTCACACTCACACTCGCATTCACATTCGCACTCACAGTGCACTCACAGTCGCCGTCACATTCAAATGTTCACATTGACGTGGCCAGTAAAGAAGGTTCAGGATATTACGGTAAGTCGTGCTGTGTGGCAGTGAGAGTAAGCTTCTGTGTGAGTGTGGGTGTGTGTAGGTGTGTGTATGTGAGTGTAGGCGTGTGTGTGCCTGAGTTAAGTTGTGTGTGTGAGTGGAGAAATATGCACATGCAACGTTCGTAGTCGTTAAATGGGAAAATGCATATTTATGCGATACACTGTTGCCACTGTACTCCAGAGCTACTAAGGCAACACACACACAGACACACTCACACACACACACACACAGTCACACTCACTGTCACACACACACACCAACTGCCACACACACTCGCCTTTTTACGACATCAACAAGGACATCAGCAACAACAACAAACGCTACTTTGTAGTGTCAACAGTTGCCGTGCTGCTGCTGCTGCTGCTGCTACCGGTGTCTCCCCCTCTCCGTCTCTCTCACTCAGCCCCCCTCCCACTCTCCCTTGTGGGTCGTAGAGCATGCCCTGGATCTTGTCGGATATCTCGTTACTTGAGATGAGCGAGAGCTTTCCGTCTTTGTGCCTGCACAGGCCCAACGCGAAGAGGTTAACGAGCGATTAGGCTGAGCAGCTGAAGAAGCTTACTCACAGCGTCAGCGAGGGTTGCCACGCATGTTGCCAAGGCACCGAGGTGCCTGCTTAACCATTCTCCAACTGTGCCCAATCTCTGCAGCTCGTGTCACGCGTGTTAGTATCGCCCACGAGGCCAGCTCCAATGGCACTGGAGTGTTCTATTTGTTATTATGGTGGCACTTTCCTCCCCCCCCTCTCTGCCTGCCCCTCTCACTTAAGCCCTCTAGGTGTGTACTGCAAACATCGAGGTGTGTGTGTGTGTGAGTGTGTGTGAGTGAGAGTGTGTTTGATTTTGCCATTATGTCAACGTCAGTAGATTTTACTATATCAACTGCCACTCGGCGAGTGGACGTTGCACTGCTCGTACAATGGGAGGCAACTTAGGCGATTGTTGGACAGCGCGAATGGGCCCAGAGCAAGGACAGCGCTGGTAGAGGGATGAGAGGAGTGAAAGGGGGAGGGGGGGTATTGTGACAAGGCGTGGCCATGCCACACTACACGTAACGGCATTCAAAGCTGACGGCTGTAAAAGTTCTCGCAATTTGTTTGGCTCATTTGACGGACGCGATTTCTTTCACAGGCGTGTCAAGGGAGTGGGCCAGGTGCGGAGGGGGGGAGAGGAGGGGTAGGGTGCCGTTATAGAGACCTGCAGTGACACCCTCTGTGAACTTGGACAGTTTAAAGAATGTAGCACAGAGACAGAGAGAGAGAGAGTGTGGGAAAGAGATAGAGATTTAAGTATGGGTTTCTTTTAGAAAGTATCTAGAAGATGCAAATTGGTATATTGTATTCCAAAGATAAGTATCTTTAAGATAAACTGGTATATTAGGGATACCAAAGTCTCTTACAGTTGCATAAGTTTGTAAAGGATGTTAAAGCATTTTTTAGCTGCCCAAATATCTTAAAGATGCAAAAGTATCTTATAGCTGCAAAAGTATCTTAAAGATGCGAAAGTATCTTAAAGCTGCAAAGGTATCTTAAAGTTGCAAAGGTATCTTAAAAATGCAAAAGTATCTTACAGCTGCACAAGTTTCTTACAGCTGCATAAGTATCTTAAATGTGGAAAAGTATTTTATGGATGCCAACGTATCTTAAGGAGGTTAACGTTTTTTTTTAAGACACACAAGTATCTTAAAGATGCAAAAGTATCTTAAAGCTGCAAAAGTATCTTAAAGATGCAAAAGTATCTTCAAGATGTAAAAGTAATTTTATGTTGCCAAAGTATCGTAAGGATTTTTAAGCAGCTTCAGTATCTTAAAGTTGCAAAAGTATCTTATAGCTGCAAAAGTATCTTAAAGATGAAACAGCAAGCAAATAAATTCTCGCTCTTCTGCTCTCTCTCTCCCTCCCTCTCCACTTACTAGATAAGCCTCTACCGCTCTAGTCGCAGTTCATTGTGGTTGCCTCTGTTTTCTCTCAGTGCACGGATGACGCACATCCACATGATCCAGTGCACTGCAGCAGAGTTGCCCCACTTCTGGTGTGTGGCAGCTGATTGTGAATTATGTCACATAAATGTCAACATGGCAAGCTTGGCTAAAAAGCCGCGCCTGGCCACGGCACAAGGCCCACAAAGGTCAGTTCGGTCTGGTCGGACTGTGTAATTAATGTGAATTTGATTGAAAAAGGGACGAACGAGGCACGAAGGAGGGACGGGGCGAGGCACAAAGGAGGGAGGCGACAATGAGAACAATAGCATTTTAATTATAATAATTTCGTCATTAATTCAAGAGCTCAGCGCGGTATCAGGCTCGGATTCAGTTCGAGTCGGATCTGCGATTCAACAGAGGAGGACGAGGGGTAGGTAGGGGGAGGAGAGGGGACAGCTAAGCCAAAATGTCATCAAAAGGCAGCGCTCGTGTGCACACCTCGGCCACCGCCTCCCTCCCCCCTTCTGCTCTAGCTCCCTTCCTTCCTTTCTCTTTCCTTCGCTTGCCTTACCTTCTCTTTGCGGGGGCATGATTGATGAGCTGCTGCTGCCCCTGCCCTGTTGTTGTTCAATTACCCGTGTGCCACACTTAAACAGGATAGTGCAGGGGCATCGGGAAAGATGGTGGTAAGGAGACGGGGGGGAAGGTCCCCCTAAGCAAGCGTTGATTGATTTGGATTTGGATTTCCAATTGGTTTCATTTCAGCTTCGGTTTTGGTTTCTGGCTTCGCCTTGTGGCGCCGCATGGTTTTCCCTTGCAGGAGGCGTAACTGAACTAGTCCATTAACTAAATACCACACAGAGGGAGATAGAGAGGGAGAAAGAGAGAGAGAGAGAGGGGAGGGGGAGGGGCTCATGTGTGTGTGCGGTTGCAATTGCTGCAAAACTTTCATTTCCGCATGGCCAAAGCTCGCCCGGGATCTGTTTCCCTGCCATTGCTCTCCCCTCTCTCTCCCTCTCTCTCTTCCTTCCCTCTTCCTTCCCTCTTTATCCCTCTACCCTGCCCCCTGCCTCTGTGCCAGCCCCCCGTCGTTGTGTTGCCTGTTGAAGCCATTTTGTGTCATTATTTTCTGTGGTTTTGCATTTTCCATCTTGCCTCGTCGTTTGCCTTTTGTTCTCACACACACACACACACACACACATAAGCGCACGCACGCACACACACACACACAGGTACAAAAGTTGCTTTTAATGACATTAACTGGGTGGGCGGGCACGCCCCCTTTCGGCCGCAGCGTGCGCGCACGGGCCTTGCAATTATCCTTTATGCAGAGCCAGCCACACACACAGTCACACACAGTTAAACACACTCACACACACACTCACACACACTCACACACAAGTGGGCAGCAACAATGGCGGAGCACCTTCTGCCCCTCCCCACCCCTCTCTGCCTGGGCCTGTCCCTGCTTGTTGCTGCCCTCGCACATGGCTGGCGATTAGGCCACAGATTGCCAGCTGGGCATGTCATTTAGTTGCGCCCCCACCCCCACCGCACACCCACTATTCTCGTGTACCCCACCCCCTCCCCACAGGTTGAGTGCATAAATTTTATTGTACGAAATGTGGAAAAAAGAGAGAGGGGGAGGGAGGGAGGCAGAGGGGAAGCGAGCGAGAGAAGAATGCAAGGACCTAACCCCTTTTAGCAATGCGATTTAATTACATTACGGCCAGCCAGGTAAGTAGTTGCTGGCGCGAGGGGAGGCAGGCAGGGGGTGAGGTGGTGAGGGGAGGAGGGGGGTGCAAGGCTGGCTGAAATTAGAGGTACCTGAGCACGGCAAACCGGCGGCGGCAAAGTGTTAGCCAACACGTTGACAATTCCTTGGGGCATGCTTCGGGGCGAATTGCAGCAGCCCTCAGTCACCAGGACAAACCCCTGTCCCCTTTCCCTGCCACTGTCCCCCTCCCCTACCTCTGTCCCCTGGCCCTGCTCCTGCTCTGCCCCTGCTCCTGTTCCTGCCCCGCCGTTGCTGCCCCCCTCTGCCTCTGTCAGCTTTTGTTCGCTGCTTAACAATCTACGCTGTTTCATTTCCAGCTTCTTTACGCGCGCCCTGCTGTCGTTCCCCCTCCCCCCTTTTCTCTGCTCCCTCTTCTCTCCTTCACTTGTCGCCTAATGGCATTGTGTGTGTGTGTTAGTGTGTGTGTGTGTGGTTGCGACGCACTTGGCTTTGTTATTAAATTTGCATAATTAAGTGCGCGCGCCTTGCCAGAGTTGCCACCGCGGCCACCGCGCAGTGAGTTGTTTTGCTCGTTTTCATTTTCCTCTTTTTATAATTAGAAAATTTGACACAGCTCAGAGACACGCAGCTGCTGGCAACTAACTTTTCGTTGCATATTTTATGGCGTCCTCTATGGTAACAGCAGCAGCAGCACAGCACAGCAGCTCCGAAGTAATCGACGCGCGGCATTTGCTGTGCGTGGACAGACGAAGAGGTCGCCGAATGCAAGCCCAGTCGATTGTTAAGCGATTCTTCTTTATAAGAATCACTCAATTTACAGGGTATCTGGCGCAAGAGCAGCAGCAAGAACAGCCTAACTTTACCACAAAGTCAACAATTTTCGTTTTTGAAAGTTTCGCATTGAATTCATTTTCGTTACGTTTTTGAACTATTTGTAAACTCATATTATTTATGTATGTGTTTTAGGCAAACATGTGTGTGTACACGTATACATGTGTATATGTGTGTGTGTTGAGGATAAATATGTGCATACATGCATACACACTATACTAAATGGATACATGCTATGTAAACTATACGTTGAAAATTTCAGTTCTCTTGTTTGTATATTTGCCTGTGTTTCTGTCTGTTCATCTGCCTGCCTGTCTGTCTGTCTGTCTGTCTGCCTGTCTAACTGTCTTTCTCTCTGTCTGTCTGCTATTCTGTATTTATCTCTGTCTGATTGTCCTTCTGTCTGTCTGTTTTTCAGCTTGTTTGTCTGTCTGTCTCTTTATGTCTATCTGTCGCTCTATCTGTCTGTGTCCTTATCGGTGTCTCGGTCTGTCTGTTTTTGTCTAGGTATCTTTGAGTCTGCCAGTCTCTTTGTAGCTCGGTCTGTCTCTTCTTGTCTGTCTGCCTGCAGTCTCTCTGTCTGTCTCTTTATTTCTGTATGTCGCCCTATCTGTCTGTCTGGTTGTCAGTCTGTATGTTTCTCTGTCTGCCTGTTTCTATATCTACCTTTCTCTCTGTCTGTCTCTTTGTATGTCTCTTTGTCTGCCTCTATGCATGGCTGTCTGTCTTTCTCAATCTCTCTGCTTGTCTGTGTGTTTCTCTATCTCTCGCTATGCCTGTCATTGCATCTCCCGGTTCCTCTCTCTGTTTCTCTCTCTGTTCCTCTCTATGTTTCTCTCTCTCTCCCCGTCTCTCTGTCTGTCTGTGCTTCCTTCTAGCTCACACCTACGACCTGTAGTCCCTTTCAGTTTGTTATCAGAAAAGGACACGCCCCTTTTCGCCTCCACACATGCAAATTGAATTGCAAGCAAAGGCTGCAAACAACACTAACTAAGCAAACGATAACATATCTATCGATAGTCGATAGTTGACAGACTTTAACTTTGTAAAAAAAAGTGTTGCGTGCTTTTAGGTGCGCTCTGTAAAAGGCAACTTGCTGTAGATTTCTTGCTGCAGAGTTCAAGGTGACAGGGCAAAGACGAACGGCCAGCGGTCAGGGGTTAGGGGTCAGGGGTCACAACGCCGAGTCATCATTTACATTCGGTAAACAGAAACTCAAATCAAACTGACGTTCGCCAGAAGTGAGTCTGAGTGCCACACTGAGTGCCAGAGTGGGTGTGGGTGTGGGTGAGTGTGCGAGTGATGGTGTATATAACTATGTGAGTGTTTATATATAATTGCTGGCACGCACACACACTCACAAACACGCACGAGCTTGGCAGCTTTGGCTGAAGTTTTGTCCTCGTTCCTTGCCTCAAACTCATTACCATTTATGTGTATGCGTGTGTGTGCGCGTGTGTGTGGCTGTGGCAACATATTTGCTGCCTCCCCAAAAATAGTTGATTGCGTAAACTTTTGGCTAAAAGCGTCAACAACAACAACAGCACTCGAGCGTCAACTGTAGCCAAAATCGTAAAAGTTTTCTAGTTGGAACTGCAAGCGCCAGTTTGCCTGCCTGCCTGTGTGTGTATGCGTGCGTGTGTGTGTGTGTGTGCGTGTGTGTGTGTGTGAGTTTACTTTTGTGTGCGCTGGAATTGTTTTTGCTTTGCATTTTTGCCAAACTCGGCTGCGTTGCGTGCAACGAGCGCTCCGAAAAGTCTGCAATACTTTAACCAAATTAGGCAACACACACCAACACACATACAGACTCACACACACGCACAGTAGCATGCGTGCAAGTGTGTGTGTGTGTGTATTCTTTTTGCGGTTTGCAATGAGAAAAAAAGTGAACCAAATTCGTCGCGGCTGAACACGCAAAGTGTGACGTCACAGCGAAACGAGTGCAGGCGAGTGAGTTATGTGAATACTCGGCAAGTGGCAAGTGGCATGTAGCAAGTGGCAACTGTGGCGAGTTAACTGAGCTCGGAGTATTGAACGAGTATTTGTTGTTGGCCTTGTAGAACGCATAACCAAGATCGGTTTGTGGGAAGAAAGTCGATGAGGAAGAAGAGGAAAGAGAAGAAGACTCATCTACGGGAAAGTAGATGAAGGAGAAGAATAAAAAAAGGAAGAATAAGAAATAGAAATATATGTAATTATGAAAAAGAAGGAGAAGAATACTCATCTACTTAGGAAGCCAAGAAGAAGAAGACTCATATGGGGACTAGAGAGAAAGGGAGGAAGACTTGTCAACGGGAAAGAAAAAGAGTAAGTAGGAGACTCACACACGGGGAGAAGAACAAGATAGAAAAGAAGTCGAATGAAGACTCTTCTGCGAGGAACAAGAAGAAGAAGTATAAAAGGAGAAAGAGTGATCTACAGTGAAGAAAATGAAAGATGAGAAGACTTATCTTATTTCTACTCATCGAAAGGGAAAAAGAAGAAGGAAAAGAAGACTCATGTACGGGGTAAGATAAGAAAGGATTTCTAGAAAGAAGAAGTATAGTATAAGACTTGCCGATGTACAAGAGAAGTCTAATAACGCGAGGAAGGAGGAAAAGGGAGAAGAAGGCTTATCTGTAGAGCGTAACAGAACTAGCTCAACTGATGCATGTGAAATCGAATTCATCAGCGAATTTCGAATGCGAAATCGAATTGAAGGCGCGTGGGCGAAAATAATCTCATCAGCTGGAGCGCTGATTCGCAGTGGGCATTCGGGCATGAGTGTCGACGAATGGCTGGTTATGAGTGTATTCATAAATCGCTGCTTGCACCGGCAGCCACAGACACTGGCGGCGGGCTTTGTCGCGGCTCCCCTTCGGCTTTTATGTGGCCTCATCATCGTGAGCCACAGGCCGAACTTACGCATGACAGGCTGCGCCCCCCTGACAACCCTGGCAGCTGCACGACCCTGCCATTGCACTGCCGCAACACCTGCCGGCACACACACACACACACACACACACACATGCGCCGCCACGCCTCCCCAGAGCCGCCCACAAATACACAAGCCAAACAAAACAAAAGCGGCAGCAACAACTTAATCCAATTTGATTGGCCCGACGAGCAGGTGCTGCTGGCGAAGGAGACGCTACTGCGAGAGGCAGAGAGGGGCAAGAGGGGACTGCAGAGGGAGCGATGGAGGGAAGGAGACAGTGTCAGAGTCTATGGCAGAACCAGTCGCTATGCTAGCAGCATTTGCTGTGTCTATTCGATGAGCCTACGCGTTGTGCATGCGCCTCCTTCTGCTCCTCTTCCTCCTCCTCTTCTTCCTGCTCCTCCTGCTGACTCTTCTTCGCTTCCTGCGTGAACCTCATAATCATGTTGACCAACAGACTGGGGCAGGTCTTAAATGGCCTTTTATTTAATGCTAAGTGTCGCTTGGAGCCCCCAAGAGCTTCTTCCTCCTTCTTTTTCCTCCTCCCGGACTTGTCTAATTAAAGCCACAACGCATGTCGAAATTCTGGAGGAATCCCGGAATGATCTATTGAATTGCGATGTGCATGTGGGCGGCAGGAGAGGAGCTTAGTGTCTGGGCTCTTTTCTGGAATTTCGACGTGAACCTCAACCTTCAGGCGGCCCTGAGCCGAGGCAGCTGATTCGACTAGATTCTTGATTTGTGATTCCTGATTTCTTGGAAACAGCGAAAGGTCAAAGTTAGTAGGAGAGTCGGCAGAGAAGGGGGTGGGGGAAGGTGTCCAAGCGTCGAGCCTTGATTATGGTGCCCTGGTCGAGGTGCTAAGCTTGGTGTGGTGGTGCTTGGGCCCACATGGCGTATGATTTACGGGCCGTAGGCGACTCATTAGCTACGTTACTCTCCGTTCGGGTTGACTTGCCAATTCGCCAGAATTCTCCCCCAATTTTTACAGTGCGCCCTTTGACCTTCTGGTCACAACTGGTCGTATGGAAGACGGGGGTAGGTGGGGGGCAAGGGGGACGCGCATTTCCGGGCGCCAAAAAAACCCAAGCAGAAGGAAAACGAAACGAAACGAAACGAAAAACGGGTCAAAGACGCGCTACCACGTCAAAAGTTAAGTGTCGCAAAGCAAAGCAGGGCAGGCCAAGATGGGAGAGGGGGGAAGGTAGGGGAGGGGAGGGGAGGGAAGGCAACGTTAAGGCTACAAATGGCATGGCGAAAGCAAGAACAACAACAGCGCAACAACAACATGTAAATGACAATGTGGTGGCACTGAGAGAGGCACCAACAGAGACATCGGGCTGGGAGCGGAGGGAGTGCGGGGGGGTGGGGAGACCCGCAAAATCGATAAATGTAATGGCACAACTTGAAGGCAGCCACCCGGAGCAGGAACCCAGGCACAGACCCAGACCCAGACCCAAGCACAGACCCAAGCACAGGCCCGAGAACGAGAACGAGCGCGAGCACGAGAATGAGACACGAGACCGTGCCCGATGCCCGATGCCGAGCTCTGGGGTCGGCCTCGTGTAGTCAACGTTAATTTACACGGCGACAGCGGCAGCGGCAGCGGCAACTACTGCAACAACAATGGCAACTATTGGTACAACAACAACAAGTGGCAAAGGAGAAACGGCAGCAACATTAACGTGAGGGGAAAATCAATAACTCGCTGGCAAAGAGCAGCCCAAGGGTTCTGCCGGCTTCCCCCCTCCGCTCTCGAGGGTCAGGGGGTCACTAGGTCGGCGTTGTTGTTATTGTTGTTGTTGCTTTCGTGTCGTGTCGTGTCGTGCCGTGGCATGACGCGTCGTGTCGTAATTGCAATTGTTAACTGCAGCTGCATTACATTTGCCCTCTGCCCCTTTGCCCCTCCCACTCAGCCAAGGGGTTCCTCCAGCTCCTGTTGCATGCTCGCTCGACTGTCGCTTGCCTGATTGCCTGACTGGGCTGCAACTTCAGTTTCGCCTGCCGAATCGTGCGACTACGCATTGCATTATTCATGCGCAAATCGCCGCCAGTGTAAATATTGACTCTATCGACAGGGCCGGCGGAATGCGTGTTGCATGGGCCAGACGGGGGCGGAGCTGGGCGGTAAGTGGCGCCTAGCAAGTGACGACTGCGGGGCAGGATGCATGACTAAGTAGGCAAGGCTCGAAGTGGTAGAATAATTGAATTAGAAGTAGAATTAAATTCATAATAGATGGAGGAGAGTAGTAAAGGTAGAAGTAGAAGTAGAAGTAGAAGTAGAAGTAGAAGTAGAAGTAGAAGTAGAAGTAGAAGTAGAAGTAGAAGTAGAAGTAGAAGTAGAAGTAGAAGTAGAAGTAGAAGTAGAAGCAGAAGCAGAAGCAGAAGCAGAAGCAGAAGCAGAAGCAGAAGCAGAAGCAGAAGCAGAAGCAGAAGCAGAAGCAGAAGCAGAAGCAGAAGCAGAAGCAGAAGCAGAAGCAGAAGCAGAAGCAGAAGCAGAAGCAGAAGCAGAAGAAGAAGCAGAAGCAGAAGCAGAAGCAGAAGCAGAAGCAGAAGCAGAAGCAGAAGCAGAAGCAGAAGCAGAAGCAGAAGCAGAAGTAGAAGCAGAAGCAGAAGCAGAAGCAGAAGCAGAAGCAGAAGCAGAAGCAGAAGTAGAAGAAGCAGAAGCAGAAGCAGAAGCAGAAGCAGAAGCAGAAGCAGAAGCAGAAGCAGAAGCAGAAGCAGAAGCAGAAGCAGAAGTAGAAGCAGAAGCAGAAGCAGAAGCAGAAGCAGAAGAGAAGCAGAAGCAGAAGCAGAAGCAGAAGTAGAAGTAGAAGCAGAAGCAGAAGCAGAAGCAGAAGCAGAAGCAGAAGCAGAAGCAGAAGCAGAAGCAGAAGCAGAAGCAGAAGTAGAAGCAGAAGTAGAAGCAGAAGCAGAAGCAGAAGCAGAAGCAGAAGCAGAAGCAGAAGCAGAAGCAGAAGCAGAAGCAGAAGCAGAAGCAGAAGCAGAAGCAGAAGCAGAAGCAGAAGTAGAAGAAGCAGAAGCAGAAGCAGAAGCAGAAGCAGAAGCAGAAGCAGAAGCAGAAGCAGAAGCAGAAGCAGAAGCAGAAGCAGAAGCAGAAGCAGAAGCAGAAGTAGAAGCAGAAGCAGAAGCAGAAGCAGAAGCAGAAGCAGAAGCAGAAGCAGAAGCAGAAGCAGAAGCAGAAGCAGAAGCAGAAGCAGAAGCAGAAGCAGAAGCAGAAGCAGAAGCAGAAGCAGAAGCAGAAGCAGAAGCAGAAGCAGAAGCAGAAGCAGAAGCAGAAGCAGAAGCAGAAGCAGAAGCAGAAGCAGAAGCAGAAGCAGAAGCAGAAGCAGAAGCAGAAGAAGCAGAAGCAGAAGCAGAAGCAGAAGCAGAAGCAGAAGCAGAAGCAGAAGCAGAAGCAGAAGTAGAAGCAGAAGCAGAAGCAGAAGCAGAAGCAGAAGCAGAAGCAGAAGCAGAAGCAGAAGTAGAAGCAGAAGCAGAAGCAGAAGCAGAAGCAGAAGTAGAAGTAGAAGTAGAAGTAGAAGTAGAAGTAGAAGTAGAAGTAGAAGTAGAAGTAGAAGTAGAAGTAGAAGTAGAAGTAGAAGTAGAAGTAGAAGTAGAAGTAGAAGTAGAAGTAGAAGTAGAAGTAGAAGTAGAAGGGGAAACGAGAGAAAAGACCGAAAGAAGACTCTTCTACAGGGTCAAGTTCAGTTTGTGGCCACTCTTCAACTAGTCGGTGAAGTCCTTATCTTCTAGTTCACTTGGCAGTCAGGATCTGTCAACGAAAGAAGGCTCAGCCCAGTCTAGAACCTCATCTATCCAGAGATATTCTCTTCACTCCAGCATCATCTCCATCTGTTTCTCAGTTCTGCCTTGCTGAGGCGAGTCTGCCCAAACCCAACTTGTACTGTTGTCCAATGCAAATCAATAACAACAACAACAATGATAACAACAGCAACATCAAATCTCTGCAAAGGCAGCAAAATTCACAAAAGCGCAAAATTAGCAGGATATCTCAGAAAAATAAAGGAAAAGGTCAAACTTCAAAGCCAGCAAAGTAAAGCGAGTGGGCTGACACTTCTGGCTAATTTGTTGCTCTTGCTGTGGTGGTTCCTGTTGTTGTTGTTGTCGTATGACCCACTGCCTGCCGACGAGATCAAACACAGCGCGTGGTCGAGGCGAGATAAACGTGCGAGGCGCACCGCAAAGGCGACAACACAAATTCCGCACATTGCAGCGCCGTGGATGGTAATGGGAGAGGGAGTTGGGTTGGGCCCGAGCATAAGCTATTGGTAGTCCGTTGGCAATCTGTGTGTCTGTCGGTCGCTCCCTCTGTCCGTCTGCCTGTCTGTCCGGCATGTCACAGATAAAGCAGAGGGCAATGCTTGCGGTCAGGCCCGTACCGGGGACCGGGCTCGGATTGAAGCTCGAGTTCGACTCTGGGCTTAGCATATGGGAAAAAAGTTTGCCGTTCATTTTCAAGTTTAATGAGTTTGCAACCAGAGGAAAGAAGGGTGAGCAGTTAAGCTGTGTTTGTTTAGGAGTGCCTCGGTTGACCACAGATGGCAATGGAGAGGGGTAGCTCATGACACCCATAGAGGGAACCTAGCCAGGACTCCTCGCTGAGATATGTATGCAGCTTCATCAAAATCAATCTGATTACTGTGAATCCTTCTCGATTTACTCGGCATCAACCATTAGCTCCAGCCCCTTCTAGGGTGGCTATATATTAGAACCTAGCTGAACTTGAAGTCTTCTTCCTTTAGCTAAGAAGGCATTCTATTGAGGTGAACCTAGCTCGAAGTCATCTCTAAGATATATACCATTAAGTGAGCATTCTTCGAATCAGTTTGGTTAATTGAATTTCTGATTGTTAATACACGCGATATTAAACACTAATATAGGAAAGGTCTGCAGTATGAGAATGAAACGAGGAAGAAGCCTAAGCAGTTTTGGTTACTTCGAAGTATATTGATCCTAATATGAAAGTTTTGAAACCAAAGCAGAAGAGACAGAGCAGAAGCAAAGGGCTAATCCATGCCACCCAAGTAGGGTACCTAGCTAGGACTCGAGCTGCTCTCTAGAATACACAGACAATAAGGCAGCCTCTTCGACATCAATCTAATTACTTTCCGATTTACGCGGCCTCATCCAATAGTTTAAAAGAGCTCGACCAGTCTGGCATGGAGCCAGGAATAAGCCTAAGCAGTTTTGTTCATTCAGTACCTGGCAAGTTGCTTAAGCTGAGATAAGGCTGAGTCTAAGACTGAAGCTGAGACTGGCTCGTGGGTAGCTCGGGCTCGTTAATAAGTTTGTTATTATATGGTATTATATATAAGTATATTTCGTGAAATTTGTGCTTGCCTCTCACTTTGCAGTTAATCATGGCGCTGGCAAGGCTTTGTTTATGGCTCCAACAATTTGTTAACGTTGCCGAAAAACGTTGCCAAAAACCAATCGACCCAAGCAAACAGCACCAGCCTGTGCTGCTCGTGCTGGGCAGACAGGCAGTCTGGTGGGCGGGCAGGGAGTGGCTAAGAATCATGATTGAAAAACCGTTGAAACAGGCCGGCCAGCGTGGCGTATGCGTAATGTGCCAGCTTGTCAGAGTCAGAGACGGAGACGAAGACGAAGACGCAGGCGAAGACGAAGACGGAGCCAGAGCTGCAAGCCTGAGGCCTTCTGTTTTGAACATGCGATTGGATATGCAAATGTTTGGGCAAAGCACGTAAACACAATGTATGAAGAGGCAAGCGAACGTATTGGGGGCAACCTACACAGAGCCAGAACCCCAACCCCACCACCAACCCCAACCCCGATCCTAACCCACTTGGCTCCTCGGGCACGCAATTCGCTTTCGTTTCTCCTTCATTGAATTACATGCGGATAGCAGAAAGCGGAAAGCTGTGAAGTAGCCCCGAACAATACCTACAAGAAGTCGGATTGCGGCAAGTGGCAAGTGCCGTGTGGCGTGTGGCATGTGTGAGTGTACGATGAGTGTATGTGTGTGTGTGTGTGTTGGGAGGCAATCGAAATGTTTTGGCCTGTTGTAACTTATGGCCGCAACGATTGCTCGACTTGCTCGCATGGCAAACGTATTTACGGCTTACGTAAACTTGAACGTAGAACTTGCGTCTTCCAGGGCTGGCGAGCCCGTTCTGGTCTGCTCTGGTCTCTATTTGCAGCCTCTATTTCATTCTCCCGTCTTGTGTAGCCCGCCTGCTGTCTTTGTCTTCACATTAGTGGTGCTCTCTCCTTCTCCCATTCCCCCTCACTCGCCCAAACCTAAACGCAATTTACTCGCTTTAATATGCTACACTCTGGCCTGCCCTGCTTCGTTCTCCCCTCTCCCCACTTTCCTCTCCCCTTTGCCTACTCTCTGCTTCCATTTGCGCTGTCCTCCATTTTCGTGCGTCTGTGTGCATTTCCTTTATGGCATTTTCACTTTGCGCTCAGCCAAAAAACGAGAAGAGCGAAAATAAAACGAAATATTCCTGCACTTCCTACGTCTAATAGCTACAGCTGCTCTCTCACTCGGTTGAGCAGGCGCCTCTGTCTCTGTCTTTGTCTCTGTCGCTGTCTCTGTCTTCGCCTCTGGCAGTGCCTTTCTCGCCTGCTCTCGCTTCCTGTCTCTGTCTGTCTCTGATGATGCTGCTTTTATTTTGTCGACATTCACTTTGCCCGGCTCCCAAATCCTTTTGGAAAAGGCTTAATGTCTGATTTGGCTGCTCGGTAATCCGCTTTCGTCGGGCACGGGGACGGGTGAGAGCCAACTCGGCTAGGGCCCTAGCCGTATGCACAAGAAATCTATGCTTATTAGACAGGGTCCCTCCCCTCCCCTCCCCTCCCCCTCTGGTTCCCCCTGTCCCAGCCTTGTCTGTTGTGAGTCTCTTGTCTTCCATTTATCTATCCCCTTCGAAATTGATTGACGCACATCGGCCTTGGCAAAGCTCTGTGTGACACGAGCAAAACTTAAGTTGACATCTCTATGATGTTCCCTCCTTGCTTCGTTCTCAGTTATGTCAAGGCGTTCTTTGACAGTCGCTTGCCACAAGGTATTAGGCCTGGAAATCTGGCTTATTTTCAGTTTCCGTTGCACAATTTGACAAGTTTCCCTTTCAATCAGAGTTTCCCATCCGATCACACTTTGGCCGCACCTCACACCTTGTACGTCTTCCCACCACTGGCTAATTGCACTTCCTACTCTCGGAAGAGGAGCAGAGGCAGGTAGGGGGGAAGGAGGAGGTCGGGTCTTCTCTGTTGGCAGTTTAAGCCTCATGATTTGCATATCGGCTAAGCCGAGCTTTGTTTTCCTTTAGCTTTCCGTTAGGGTCTTTGTGAGGGGCTTACGCCGAGCAGACTCCACTCTCATGGCAAGGCAAGTGGCAGCAACAATTGCTGCTGCTGCAACTGCAACACAAAATGCCAAACAATTGTTGGCAGTTGAACAAGACTTGAGTCTGCTTGGGGCTTAGCTTGTTGGCCCGACTTGGTTGGCTTGGCTAGGGTCAGGAGCGGATTGAGGGTGGCGTCAGTTTGTTAATTATCAGCTCGTTGTCTCGTCTCTCTTTTGTTTTCCATAGCTGTTGTTGTGGCCTCTTACACGCATCGTTTCCGTTACAAACAAGATGATCGAAGCCAACATCTTGTTATCCTCTTCCTCTTCCTGTTCCCCTTCCCATTCCCACTCCTCTTGCTGTTCCCATTCCCACTCTCATTGCTCTTTAGTTTTGTAATACTATTCCCGTTCCTCTTGCTATTTCCAATCCGCCTCGCCTTGCCAGCTGGTCAACAGGTTGTCGTCCTCGCTTTAATTGGAGCAAGGTGGCATCACCCTGCAACCCACTCGACTGCTCGGCTGGGGCGGGGCAGCTGGCAAACGTTTATTTATAGAGCTAACCAACTGTCATTGCGACGCGTGTGTGCTCCTGCCTCGCCACCTCGTCACTCCCCCTTCCCCCCTTGTCCTCCAACCCCTTTGAATCACTGCGCGAGGTGTCACGTCGAGCCTCGGCGCGCGTTGACAGAGAGTCGAACGGAAAAT
This sequence comes from Zaprionus indianus, assembly GCA_018904595.1. Classification (NCBI taxonomy): domain Eukaryota; kingdom Metazoa; phylum Arthropoda; class Insecta; order Diptera; family Drosophilidae; genus Zaprionus; species Zaprionus indianus. The sequence continues at coordinate 8,966,911 of JAEIHA010000158.1, forward strand.
CATTTCACATGCTGCCGACATTGCAGGCCCGTGCCAGTGCCAATCTGTGGCAGCCAGAGAACCGCAGCAAAGCGACCGCAAATTGGATCGCATCACCTCGTAACTCGTAACTCGTAACTGCCAACGGGTCCAGGCAACTGGCAACTGGCAACTGGGACCTGGCACCAGGCACCAGGCACCTATGGCAGCCACGGCATGCGAGTTGGCTTCATTGGAAGAGCGCGTGTGATTTGAATACGCTCTGATTGCATTCATTCCACTAACAAGCTCACTTTGACAGCATGGACTGAGTTGTTGATTCCATTGGGACAGCGAATGCATTGTGAGTGCAGTGAGTGCAGCAAGTGATTCATTAGCCACAGCGACCACTCGCAGTATTTGCTTTAAAGGGTTTCTGTTACTGTCTCCTTAAGCTGTTTCTATTTACGAATTACTTTGAAGTGTGCAATGAGTGTATTCAATTGGTACTGAGAGTGCATTGTGAGTGCAGTGAGTGCACGCTGATTTACTGACTGATTCATTTGCCACAGATACCACTTGGAGTATTTGCTTTCAAGGGTTTCTGTTTCCCTCTTCTTAAACTGTTTCTAGTTACGAATTACTGTGGAGTGTGCCATGAGTGTATTCACTGGCAGTGTGAGTGCAGCACTGACTGTTTCATTAGCTATAGATACCACTTGGAGTATTTGCTTCAGAATGTTCTTGTTTCCCTCTGCTCAGACTGTTTCTATTTGCGAATTACTTTCGAGTGTGCAATGAGTGCATTTAGTATTTGTTGGGGTACTTACGCTGCGAATTGGAGCGCCGTATGATGTTCTCGAGGAATGTGTTCTGCGGCGCAACCAGTCCACGTCGTCCGCCAGGCATTTTGCTGCCTACTCGCTACGCCGCGTCGCCGTCTTTGCGATGACACTTGGGCGGCTGCAACTGGTTGGTGGGTTCCGTACCGGGTACGGAAAACGGCTCCGGTTCCGGTTCCACCTGGACAATCGGCCGACAATGAGGGATTGTGGAGAATGAAGATGCCCGACTTGCCAGTTGCCTCTCGGCCGATTTGCTTGGCTCGCTGCCTACTTGGTGTGCTGCGCTCTCTCGTGGTGCCCTGCGATCTCTGGGCATTCGTTTAGAGCTGCATCGCGGCGAGTGTGGCTGAGACAACGGTGGGGATGACCACGCTGAACAGCGCTGCATGCTGCCTGCGCTGGCTGCCTGCCATTTTGCTGAGAGCACTGACACGCACGCACACACACACACACACACTCACAGGCACACACACGCACGCACACACACACACAGAGGAGGCAGGCTGGCAGTCGGGCTGGCGGGCGATGTCAAAACGGCTTCAATTGCTGCCTTGGCTGCTATTGTTGTTGCTGCTATTGTTGTTGCTGTTGTTGTCGTGCCTCGTTGCTGTTGTTGTTGTTGTTGCTGACCACTTGACCACTTCACACAGTCTTATCGGTTGCATATGGCACTGCAATTAGGAAGCAAAGGCAAGTGTTAGGGCAGGTGACACTTAAAAAATGCATTGCATACTTTGCGGCATGTCTTGAAAATGCAGCACCTCAAAGGTACAAAGAGTGACAAAGGAACGGAGACACAGCGGGAGAGATTAATAAACTACGACAAAGACAGAGTCACAACGGGAGATGCAGAGAGGGGTAGAGAGAGAGAGAGGGAGAGCGGGAGAGAGGGAGAGATCCTTTCCATTAATTTCTATTGAGCAATTTGCTGCCTCACATTTTGCACTTGAATTGTTTTCAATTTGTCGCTGCATCTGCCTGAATTATTTATGCAATTTATGTAATCACCTCCCCATCCCCCCCATGGCTTATTCCCCTGCTCCCCCATCTAAGCAGCTGCCTTGATTTGTGCGCATTTATGCAGAAATTGTGCCAAATGTGCGCAAGTTTCGCAATTAATTATGAAAACAGTGCGGTGAGCGTGTGCGTACATGAGGCGTATACGCAACATGATGTCTCTCTCTCGCTCACCTCCCTCCCTCCCCGTTGATTATCTGCGTGCTTTGTGTGGCTACAACGTGCAACCACTGCACTCGCCTGCGGCTGCACACTGTGCACATAGCACACATAGTTGATAAGCCTTAAACTATTCCGGGGCTCAACAAAGTTTTGACCGAGTCGAAGATATGCATTATGTAGCATACAATGTATCTACAATAATGTGTGAGTGTTGGAAAGAAGTAAAAAAGAGGCAAAGTGATAGAGCTCATATTCATATTATATCATTTATAGAAAGATATTTCTTGCCTGTCTTAAAAATGCACTTGCATTTGCTTTGCTATCATTGAACTCCTTTTAAGTGTTTGTGCCCTTCATTAGCCTGGCTGTCCCCATGAAACGTGAGCTACCCTGTCATTCTTGAGGTGCCGATTCGCTCCATTAAAATCATACAATTAATTTCATATCAAAACTATTAAGCAGGCGAGCAGGCTTGAGTGTTAAATGGACCACTACATACCTGATCAAAAAGGATTTGTTGGATATATAAGAGACAGAGAAAGACAGACAGACAGGCATACATAAAGACAAATAAACAGATATTCTAACAGACAGACAAACTCGGCTGTTGATGCTTACTTAGAATACGAGGGTCGTTTGATAAGTCCGTGACTTTTTGTATTTGCCGCGCACCTGCTCTAAATACAACACTGCTCCTGTCAGCAGTTATCGATTAACAGCTGACTGTAAAATTTTGAGAAAGCTGCGTTTTTTGGTTTGCGTTTTATAGGCATTGAAAGCAGACGATCTCGTGAATTTTAACGAAAATGGAAAAAAGTGAATTTCGTGTCAGCATGGCAAAATTTCATAAATTGGGCTACGAACTGCTACCCCATCCAGCATATTCTCCAGATTTAGCCCCCTGTGACTATTTTTTGTTTCCAAACATGAAGAAATGGCTCGGCGGTAAGAGATTCGGGTCATCACAGAAACAAACGACTATTTTGAGGGCCTTGAGAAAACCTATTATTTGGAAGGAATAAAAAAATTGGAAAAACGCTGGACTAAATGTATAGAGCTAAAAGGAGATTATGTTGAGAAATAAAACGCTTCTTTGACGAAAAAAATATATTTTATTCAAAAAGTCACGGACTTATCAAACGACCCTCGTATATACTTTAGACTATAATAATATAGTCATGAGAACTCTTTCTATGCTCCCACTAATGGATGCCTACTTAACTTAGTTACTCATGTGCGGGTACTCCTTTCTCTAACTTCTTCATGGCTACCTCCTTAATTTCCTTAAGGTGTATAAAATATAGTAGGGGTAGTCCTTTAATAAGTACCCAACTGCTCAATACTACAAATACCCATCAAGTGTATGTTCAATATTTAGTTTGGAATTGAAACATTCAATGAATTGTCAATTGTCACTCGTTCACATGTTATCTTGTTTAATTGTTCACTTCTTTGCTAGTTCCCTTGTTTACTAGTTCTCCCTGTTTCCTCTGTATCTTGTTGCTTGTTTATGCACTCAATCAAAACTAGCAGCGCACTAATTGCTGTGACAGTCAGAGAGTCTCTCTCTCTCTCTCTGTGTTTCAGCGACCGTGAGAACTGTATAATGTTACGATTGCAAAGCTTAATTGCTCAGACAGGGCAGAACTGGCTGCACAGAAGAAATACACGTGGAAGCCAGCTCAGTGCTGGCTAATTATGGCTAAGCGGGAAGGACTTCAGGAAGACGGTGCTCCTGGGCGTCTGCTTCTTTTTACAACTTCTTGTTGCTCAACACAGCTCGACTGGTGGCTCTGGCAACGCGCTGCTTGTTGTCTTAACTTATGATAATGATGCTGAGCTGCTGCTGTTGTTCTCTTCTCTTCTCTTCTCTTGTTGTTCTTGCTCAGCTTGGTAATCTTTAATTTCATTAAAATTCAGACAGGTCCTTTTGTGCCTGGCACACTGAGCTGCCTGTTGTTGTTCTTCTTGTTGTTGCTGTTGTTGTTGCAGTAACTGGTGTAGTTAGTGCCTTATTAGCAAATGCGCGCACTTCAGCCAAACGCTCTCAGGCATTCATGAATTTTCTGGCTTTAGTGCGTGCGGGGAGAGAGGGAGGAAGGTGCCTGGGCAAATCAGGAAGGGAATGAGCTGAGATACTGTTGATACAGGCAGCTGCAACTGACCCAGTTGCAAAGTTTGTTGGCGAGTGCAAAGATTGCGCTTATTAAGGAGCATAATTAGAAGGAAGGGAGAAAGGAGTAACTTGAGAAACGGCATGTGGAGTCTTCGGGGCTGGGCACCTCTTTGGGATCTTTCCCTTCATCGGCTCTGACGTCAGAGCGCATTATGTGTGTGCTTCCTGCTCGGCCTTTTGCGCCTGTCGAATTTCGTCAATATTTCAACAGTCATAAAGGGGCAAGTGTAGGCGAGGGGAGGGCAGAGGAGCAGGAGGAGGAGGGTGGGTTAAGCGACAGGATCTACATCCTGGCATGTCACCTGCACATGCATTTTAAATAAGCCCCGCAAAACTGTGCCCGTTTCTTATGGCTAACATAGCTTCTGCCCCAGCTGCCCCCTACTCCCCTTCCCACCTCTCCTCTCGTCACAGACCTCCCTTAACCCTTTCCTATAGCACACTGGCAGCATCTGTGTGTGTCCTGCCCTAACCCTTAACTCCCGATGGGCACAAAACTGTCACAAGCAAACACGAACAGGTGAATGCTGTGCCCCTTTGCTGGAGGGGTCAGAGAGCAGGAGGGAGAGGGGAGAGGGGAGAGGGAAAGAAGGGCTGACAGGGCGTGACGAGGCAAGCTGAACCACAACTACTTTGGCAGCGACGCTGTCGACCGACCACATGCTGCGCTCACTCCTCCACGCCATCTCTATTCCCCTCCATCAATCTCTCTTTCCTCCTCTTTCTCTCTCTATATCTTTCCCCCTCTCTCTCTCTGTCTATCCCTCGCACAGTCTGTCTGTCGATGGTGACAGCAAACCACGCGTCAACCGAGTGGCTCAACGATTCAGCTCACCTTGCCCCACTTGCCACAACAGCAGCAGCAGCAGCAGCCTGACTTTTGTTAGCCTCAATGGGTTGGTCATACATTTTAATTTGTTACTGCGATAAGTCGCTAGCCCTTTCGCCTTGCCTGCCACCTCTACCCCTTGCCCCGTGCCACAGCCCGTGGCAGCCACCCCTTTTTTTATTTTATGGCTCACTTAAAGCACGTCATAAAAATTAACACGAGAGCCAAGGCCAAGTGGCCAAATGGACTACAAATTGCCAACCAGCTGTGCTCAGCTCCAGGTGAGAGCAAGAGAGAATAGAGAGAGAGAGAGAGAGAGAGAGAGAGGAAGGTAAGCAGAGAAAGCGGAACGAGCTGAATGGGATGGGTTTCGACAGACTATTCTCGGCTTTCGATTAGTCCTTGGCATATTAAAGAATCAATGCCGTCCGAGAGCCTTTTGCAATGAATGCAAAGAGACTTAGTGCTTTCTATATCTAAAGCAACCAGAGGTAGAACGGAGTCTGGTCTTTGACGGTATCTCAACCTTATCTGCATGATTTACAAGGAATCAAATGAGGCACATCAATTGCAGTCTTTCCCGAGTTTTGGTTTATTCCCGGGTTCTGCCAAGGTTTGGCTTCCTGAACTGAATGCAAAGCAAGTAAAGAGCTGAAGTAGATACTGATTCGACTACCTTCTCGCCATAACATCTTCTCACGAACTTGACTTGGAACTAGCTAACCCATGAGCTCACATTGTAATGATATTCTGTTCATCTCAATTCTCTTCAACTTTCCAAGAGGAAAGAGGAACTTAAAAGAAGAACACTGGAAAGTACAGGAACCGTTTGAGCTGTGCCACAGTTTCTGCTCTTTCTCAGCATACTCTGCAACTAATTTCTGGAGGCAACTTCCACATTCAACATTTGCCCAAAACCTTTAGGACCTCAGCTCTTTTGGGGGTTGCCCGAGCAAGTCAAATGGAAAACTGCGCTAGTCACAGATAATTTCTGTTGCCCTCCGCTAACTGCTGCGGCCCTTGTTCCTCCTGCTCTGTCCACACTCTGAACACATTTAATTTCAGGCAAGCTTCAAATATTAATAGAGCTGCCGCATTATTTATGAGACTGTGTCATCAAGTAAATGAAGCAGGCAACAGGCGGGTGGCTGCGCAGCACCTGAGCAGTCAAGCAGGTGAGCTGCTGTGGATACTTCGCCATCGTTCTAGCTGTAACTTCGACTGTCTCACACCATTCGAACTGATTAAATATTTATAAACTTTTTGCCACCCGACTTGAAGTCTTCTATTTTGGAAAGTCGCAAATTCACTGGGAATTGGAGTTGCTGGAAACGGTGTCAAGGATAGCTGCCTTCCCGCCTGCCTGTTCTTGGCAACCTCATTAAACAGCTCGTGACATGCAGTCTATGACAGTCCATCAAACAAGAGAAGAGACAAGAGAAAGGGAGAGAGAGAGACAGTTGTCCTGCTAATGAGTATGACTGACTAATGCCCTCTGGACGGACCACTAATTACCTCAGATTGCACGTCGATTATCTCGCGACGCCTATTCAGGTTGGCCAACCTATCAATGCTCCTGACATTTAATTAAATGCCATGCGTGAAATGCGAGTGAGGCACTGGAGGTCCCACGACAGTGCTGAGCACTCCCTGCAGTTGCAGCCAACCGCAACAATAACATGTACATTACTCCGTACACATCTCTCCCTCTCTCTCTCACTCTCTCTGTCTCTCTCTCTCCGTTCAACCTGCACAATTCGCCTTCGGTTTCAAAGCATTTTTGCGCTAACCAAGCTCCGCAGGCAACAATTGTGTGTCTGCCTCCTCCTGTGGCTGTTGCTATTGCTATGGCTGTGGCTGTTTCTGTGGCTGGCGTGGCATAGCTTCTAGCATGGGTTACACAAACACAAATACAAATACGAATGCGAATACAACAAACACAAACACAAACACAAATACAAATGAGAATGCGAATACATTTGCGACTGAGGGCACAAAAACGAATGCGAATGCGAGCACAAACACAGAAATAAATGCAAATACTCGTACTACATAATATGCTTTGCTTATTTGCTTTGACCCTTCCCCCCCCATCCTCCCTCCTTCTCCTGTGCTGCCCCTGCCCTAAGCTAGCAACAAACCCTCTCTGCTGCTCGCAATTGTTGCAACAATTACACAAACACAACAAGCAGCGCAACAGAACAGAACAGAACAAAAGCGCCCCAAGACAATAGATCCGGCTGTGTGGGCGTGGCAGCGCCTTAACTGCCAGCCATAACTAACCAAGGAAATGTGTAAAGCCAGAGGAAGGATCAGCAGGAAGCAGCAAGAGAGAGAGAGAGAGAGAGAGAACGTTAGTTCTCATTGATAATTGGGAAGCTTATCAGTTTGCACTGGGGAAGGCGAGAGTAATGTCGATAAAGTATCGGACAAGGTTATGCTTTGCTTGAAGGTTTCCTTTGCAGATCTTTATTAGTTCCCATGCAGTTGTCTCTTAAAGTCTTTGCTTATCCCTCTACATTATATCACAAGTTTCTTTGGAATATAGTTTTGAATAGGTTCCCTCTTTAGTCCCTCACTGATACCCCTCAAAGCAAAGAAGGTCACTTAAACCCTTCTGCATTTTAATTCGTATTCCTCCCTAGAGCTCTAACCAAGGAAATAAGCCGAGCAAGAGGAAGCATCAGCTTGGAGCAGGAACAGAGGAGGAGAGAGAGCATAAGAGTCTCATTCTGATACCACTTTACTTACTCTAGCCTAGCTCTTCCCATATTCCTTTAAACACCTTATCGGAATTCTTTCTTGGACGATTCTTAAGTGCCTTTAACCTATTTTAAACCTATTAGCTGTATTTACTGTGCTTCCTACAGTCCCTCACGCCTCGATTCTTCACTATCTCCCAACTCTCTTTCTACTCTTCCCACTACTTTCTCCTATCAAGTGCCTTCTGGCTTCTTTGTAGTTCCCCCTCAAGATGTTCTCGCAGCCGCCCTTCGCGAGAGTCCCTACCTCATACAATCGTACTCGTCCGTTGCTTGGCTAATTGATTGACATTTTCCTGTTGCTACCAAGAACAAAGTCCCAGGCCCGAGGCTAAGGAATCGACTGCACACACAAAGATATGGCCGCCTTGTTTATGCTACATATTGGGGCCCCTAACCGTGTACCACATGCATATGCTTAACCTTGATTGCGCCAACAGTCAACTGTCGTCGCTCATCGCTCTTGGCTTGGCTTGGCTGGGCTTGGCTTGGGTCGGCCCAGGTCGGGCTCCGGGCACGTGGGGCTAATGCGTGCCGGGCGCCAGGCAAGAAAGTTGCCTGCCTGCCTGCTTGCCTGGCTGCCTAGCTGAAAGTCGCCTTGGGCTTTCATCTAAGTAGGCCAGACATTTGATTAATCAGCGGAGCAGAACGTCAAGTGGTCGCGCTGCACCGAATTGCAAATACACTGCAGAAGAGCGAGGAATTGTAGAGCATAAGGAGAAGGAGAAAGAGAAGAGGAGTAACAAGCGAGAGGAGAAGAACCCTCCAGGAACGAGGCGCCTCAATGAGATCCCCAGTAGAGAAATTTTCGTGATGAGTATCTCTTGAAATGGGAAAAGCTTCCTGAAAGAAGAGAGGCAACGCTTGTTGCTTGAAAACGGGAAACTTTGCGAGGCGAGAGGCGAAGAATGAATAAGGGAAATAGCAATGAAGGAAACAACTAAGTGGAAGCGAGAAAGGTGCTTAGATACAGGTATCTCCCTCCGCCTGCTAATAGAATTACTGTTAAGAGAAAAGGTTAAGCATGAAAGCGAATTGAAATGAGGCGGAGAGGGGAAGTTCTTCTTAAAATAAAAGGTAAAGGCAAAGGCAACTCAAGTCTATTGAATGGGCACAGCAGGGAATAGCCCCGAGCTACTGTAAGCCTTTGAGTCCCATGATGGCACTGTGCTCGGCAGGGGCCGAGGCGAATTCCAGCTTAACAATAAAGCAGAGAAAGAAGATAAGGAGCGGAAGAGAGAGGGAGAGAGAGGGAGAGAGAGATAAGCAATAGCAAAGTGAAGTGAGGGCAAAGGTAAGGCGGATATCTTGTTGTGCACTCATAAATTATTCGCCATGTTTGTGCTCGCTTATTCGCATTTATCTGATTCATTTTCATTTGCACTTTCAAGTTAATTCGCAGTCATGAATGCCAGCACAAAGGGAAATAGAGGAGGTGAAGCAGCGGGAGAGAGAGGGAGTTAAGAGCGCTTTATGGAAAGCACAATTCGGTTCAATTGAAATGAAAATGAAACGCATTTGTGGGCTGCCCCCCGGGGGTGCCTGTGCTTGTGCCTGTTCGTCTCGTCGTCGTTGGAATCAATCTCCATTCTGCATTGGGCATTCAGCTCATGCCAAACGAATTCTTTGAACGACTCATAAATCAATCAAGCCATTCCACGAGGCCACTGACTACTGCACTCAATTCCGAACTGGAACTGACCATTCGCGCATTGTCGCAGTCTTCCATTCTCACATTCGCGCATTAATCGCCACACGAGCGAGGCAAGTGGAAGTAGTGAAGGGCAACCAAGAGAAAAGGAGAAGAGAGAGAAAGAGGGAGAAAGGGAAGAGCGCTTGGCGGGGCACGTGATTTGACTTGATTTGATTTGATTTTATTGTTGCGGCGGCTTATCAGCTTTTGGGGCCCAGTTCGCTTCGCTGCACGCTTTGACTACGTTGCCCTCGTCGTCGTCGTCGTCGTGGTCGTGGTCGTTGTCGCCATTACCGTCTCCTCATCGATTTGCCTAGTCCCTGGCCTGTCGCTGTTCTCTTGTCTCTGGTCTGGTTTGCTGTCTCCCTATCCAATTAGAACTGCACCCAAAACGTGCTGAGCAATAAAACACATGGACACACACACACAAACATGCACTGCACCTGCCCAGGTAACCCTCTCTCTACCCCCTCTAGCCCTGCTGCAGCCAGTCTACGTTCTGCACGCAAGGTCAGCGCGGCGCACGTAAGTATGCAACACATAATTTTCTTCTTTTGCTCGAAATTGCAAAACAGCGTTCCCTCTGTCTAGCCCCCCGCTCTCCTCTTCCTCCCCCTCTCAGCCGCTGGCCTGGCATTTCTTGCATGCAACTTCTTTGCATTGAAGCCAGCGACACATTCCGTATCCTTGAGCCATGCCACGCCCACACTTGACGCCCCAGTTTTGTGTGTGTTTTTAGCATTTTAAGAGCTAAAAATAGCACTGGCACTGCGGCAACCACGCGCCACTGGCACAGCAGCCAGAGCGGCGACCGTTTGAAGTTTCAGTGTGACTCAGTCGCAACTCAGCTCAGCCACCAGCCGCCAGCCACTAGCCACGCCCCCATTGCCGCCCCCGACACGCAGTCAGCGACCAAATCCCAAATCGAAAATCGAAAGTGTGCCAAGAAGGGAGACAAGAAAAGGCAAAGCAAAGGCAAAGGCAACAAAAGCAAATTGTGTCATAAAAACTTTTTCGATTGCGCGACGCAGCAACAACAAATGGAATCTATGGCAAAGCAAACGGGCACAAAAACAACACAACTATGGAGGGAAGAGGGGTGAGGGAAGGGGATAGAAAGAAGGCACTGGTTGAAAGACATGGAAAAACTTTAGCACATTGTCTCGCAAACTAGTGAGGAGAACGAAGCTGTGAAGGCGGATGGAGAGGGGGAGTGGGGTAGAGCGAGGCAGGGAAGGGGATGACTTCGACTGGGCAATTTGTTCTTTGTTTTATTTGAGCTGCTGCTGCTGTTGGCTGCCATATTTACTTGTCATGTGGCTAAAAGCAAAGGCTCACGCCAAAAAATATTGACATAGTAGGCAAGCGCACACACACGCGCCAACACACACACACACACACACAGAGAGACACACATGCAAAGCAAACAATAGGCAAAAGCACAGCAAATACAACAATAACAACAGCAACAGCAACAGCAGCAACGGAGCAGAGACACTGAAACAGAAGCAGAGGCAAGCGACAAATCGGGCCAGCGAGAAGTCTCTACTGCCACGCCCCCCTCTGCTCTTTTCCTTCCTACCGCCTCCCCGCTTGCCCTGCCTGCCCTAGCAACAATGCCTGTAATAGTTTTACAGCGCCAGCCGAAAAGTATGCTGCGACTTTCAGGCAGACGACTGCCTGGCGTCTACAGTTTGACAGCCACTGCACTGGTCGCTGTCGCTCTGCTCTCTGCTGCCGAATCCGCTTTAATTTTTAATTATACTCAAAGCAAGCGCGCTCTGCGCCGCCTTTGCTGAGTCTGTTAAAAGCTTTGCCACTCAGTTCCGCCCCTGCCCCGCCCACCACACTGTAGTAGGCGGTGGAGAGGGGTGGAGGGAGACATGAAAGTCATAAATTAATGCGTAGCGTGTTGTTGGCTATTAAAAGCAATGAGCAAGCGAGCGCATGTGAGCGTACAAGCTGCTTAGGGCCGAACACACACACACACGCACACACAGACGCACACACGCACATTCGGCGCATTTACATAAAAACAACATCAAGCAAAAAGAGCAGAAGCCAAAAGGCACCGAAAAAAAACGAAGTAAAGAACGAAGCAGAGAAGGCGAAAGCAGTCGAAAAATTTACATATTGCGCACGTGCTTGACCGAGCGCTGAAAAGTATGCTACGAATAGGCGACAAGGCGGCGCGGCGTCTGGACAGCGCACTGCTGCCAATGCTGCTCAAACTGTTCAAAGGCAGAGAGAGTGTCGATCTATGGCTGTGTGTGGCAATAAAAGAAGACAGTGGGGGGGAGGTAGAGAGAGGGAGAAGGAGAAAGACAGAGGGAAGTCAAAAAGAGAGAGAGAGAGGGGAGAGAGATTGAGACGAAAATGAAGCCTGCTTAATAAACTTGTTTTCGATAATATCTTCCACTTGACACAAGGTCAACGAGGACAAGGACACATGTGCTTGTACTGCCCCCAATCCCCCGCTCAGCAGGTGGTGCCTCCTGCACCCCTACCCCGTACCCCTCCCCCACTGCCCTCTACTGTTTTTATTGCTGCAGCGATTGCATACAATAAATGAATCGGATGGAGGAGGCATAAACCTGAGCCTGGAAGCAGGAAGCAGCCGGCACAGCCGGCACGGAAACGGAAGGCCGAGCAGCCAAGCCGGCCGAGCCCTGCAATATGGCCAAACGGATATGGATAAACAGCGAGCGGGGGCAGCAACAGAGGCAGGGGGGAAGTGGAAGGCAGCGCGAATTGATTATTTTGGCCACGTGACAAGTTCGTGGCCCAAAAAACAAAAACAGTCGCCTGGAATCTGACAGAAAAACACACACACAGCTTAAATGTGCTGGGCGGGTGCTGTGGCGAGGCAGGCAGGGGAAGGTGGAGGGGAGAGGGAGAAGAGAGGGGGCAGAAGGGAGACGTGGTCAAGTCATGCAGAGTGCAGATCGTTTACGAGCTCGTTTCGGCCTTGTTAATTTGAGCTGCGCGCTTTATGCCCCGCACACCTGTTCGCCTTGGCTGTGGGCGTGGGCATGGGCGTGAATGGAGGGGCGGGCGGTGTGCCGGAAGAAACAACATGGAAAACAAGGAACCAACCATGCACGGCCTCGCATGGCTCTTAGTCAGCATAGATGAAAGCACAACGTAGTCAATGCTCATTCTTTCCTTCTTCTTGCCTCTGCTTGTGCCTCTTTCCCTCTGCCTCTTCTCCTCTGCCCCTGCCTTTGCCTCTTCTTCTCCCTTTACCACTCTATCTGCCTTTACCTCTACGTCTACCTCCGCCTCTGCCTTTACTTCTACTTCTGCCTCTGCCCTTGCCTTTACATCATTTTCTCCTTCTCCTTTTCCCACTGCCCACTTCCCTCTACTTTCTAGCTTGATCCAAACTGATTGATTGGCTTCGACTGTGGCTTTTGATGGACCACAATGTGCAGCTTCGCCTTCATCTTCATCTTCGTCAGCGCCTTCTCATTGGCATCGCTTTTCCGGTTATGCAATAAATAAACATGTCCCAGCAACGAGACTAATCGCCAGAGAGAAAGACTGCTTGAAAATAAGTGTGATGAAGAGAGGAAGAGGCGGGGGAAGAAAGTGAGAGAGAGGGAGAGAGAGAGAGGGAGGAAGATAGGCATAGAGGGGTAGAGGCAGTAGGGACCATAGCATATTCAGTCAAGCAATAAGCGTGGGCCACACTTCATTAGGCACAACAACTGTCACTCGCACACACACACACACACACACACTCGCTCACACACACACACACACAGTCTCTCATTCGAATCGCATTTACGATTTGTCATATTAAATATGCAAAAAGCAAAAGCAAAATGGAAAAACAGATTTTTGTGCTGCTGCAAATTTGCGCCTGAAAGCAGGCAACATAAAAAATGCGAATAAAAAGCAAATGCGTGCGAAGCCAACAACAACGACAACAACAGCAACAAAGCAAGAACAATTTCAATGCTGTTGCTGTCACAATTTTCATTTTATTTATTTTAGATGTTAACAGCGAAAACCTTCCCCCTCCCCCCGCTCCCTCCTCACTGCCTCGTATCCCCCTTATCCCCTTAACCCACGCTCTGCCGGCCCTTCCGGCTCACGCTGCTTTCCCTGTTGTTGCTGCTGCTGTTGCTGTTGCTGTGCACACACACACACACACACACACACACACACACACACACCAATAGATTTGCCTGTCATTTGGCTTTTGCCTTTATTCTCTCTGTCATTCTCTCTCTTTCTCTCTTTTGGCTTTCTTTCACGCACACATACACACGCATTGGCAGGCGCCCTTTTTGCAATTGCTTTAAATATTTAAGTAGTTTTCAGTTTCAGTTCCTGTTTTATTATTCTCTCATTTCGCTAACCACACACACACACACACACGCATACACGCACACTGTGCTGTGGCTGTGTGTGTGTGTGTGTGTGTGTGTGTCACGTTGCCTTTCACTCGTTTCATTGGCGTCGCTGCTGTCGCTGCTGCTGTCATTTTGCCCTTTGTTGTTGTCGCTGCTGCTGTTGCTTTTGCTGTTGTTGTTGCTGCTATTGTTGGTGTTATTGTGGCATAAGCCTTTGGCAACTTGAAGCCACGCAACATGGGGGAACTTCAGTTTCAGTTTCAGTTCATTCAGCACAGTGGCTGTCAAACTGTGCGCTCGCTTTGTGGTTGACACTTATGCAACCGCAATAGCAGCAGCACTAGCAGCAGAGCAGCAGCAGAGCAACAGCAATGGCACAACAGAGCAGAGCCGCAGCACACAGAGGCAGCGCAGTCGAGCGCGCAGTGCAGTGCGAGGCTTTTCACTTTTTGTTGCATACTCTCAGGCTGCACTTGAAAATGCGACCAATTGTTGTCGAGCTGCGTCGCTTTTGTTCGCGATAGCGCTGACATAATTGCGCAAGGTGGTGACGGGAGGGAAGGGGGCGTGGCACAGCAAAGGCAGGGGGCGGGACAGCAGCAACTGACACACATTTTTTTTGGCCAACAGCAGCGGGAGCAACAACAACAACAAAAACACGCAAACACAAATTTGAAGTTGCGCTACAAAGGCAACAATTAGAAGTGTTTGTGTGTGTGTGTGTGTGTTTGTGTGTGTGTTATGCCACACTCTCCCCTTAAGTGACCCCCTTCTCCCAACTGCCCACAAAAAAAAAACGCCGAAAAGAAACTCGACTCAACTTCATTACACAATACCAAGAAGAAGTCTCGAGGCGGAGGAGAAGGCGGAGTCGGAGTCGGAGGCGGGGATCCATCGAGCTGAAATCGAGCTGACTGCGAGTTGGCTACGGCAACTGTAGACATAGCTCCAGGTCCGTCTCCGTCTCCTTGTCCGTCTCCTCGTCCGTCTCCTTGTCTTTGGTGATTACCTTTTGTTGCTGTTGCTTTTTTGATTGCTTTTATGTGGATAATAATAATGTATTCCGTTCTGCTTTGTTTTTGTTGTTGTTTGTATGTTTGTTTTTATTTTTGGTTTTCACTTGGCTCCTTCTTCTCCTCTTGCTCTTTCTCGCCTTCTCGCCGTCTTGTTTTGTCTCGTTGTCTTCGCACACTGTTTCGATTACTTTGAACGCGTTTTCCGCCTTTCACTTTTTATTATTCCTCTCTTTTTTCTCTTGTTATTTTTATTTTGGTTTTATTTTTTTTTTTTGCACTGCAGATGCGGGATCGTGTGGACGTGTGTGGGGGGCAGGGGGGGAGGCGAAGAGAAAAAATAGATATTTAGATATGTCGGACACAGAAAAAAAAGGCACACACACACAATTAGAAGCAACGGAACGGAGGCAAGAACGTGTCGCAACGGCGTCCGTCGTAATGGGACATTAGCCAGGCGCCTGGAAGTATGCAACAATTGCCGACACGGCCGACACCAGCCTGCTTGCAACCGGGCAGCGGCAGCGGTAGAGAGACACGGACAGAGAGAGCGAGACAGAGACTGAGAGAGAGAGAGAGAGGGAGAGAGAGATAGAGAGTCCTTTGTCGGTTCGCCACACGCGCCACACTTTCTACTCTTTCTGCATTTTCCACTGTTTTACTTCATCTCGATTTATTTTGCTCACTTCTCGACAACAACAAAAAAAACAACAAAAAATTACAACGAGCAACGGGAACTAATGTGACACTCACACACACAACACATTCACACACATGGCACACTCACACACTCATAGGGCACTCACACACACACACATGGCACACTCATACACTCATACACTCACACACTCACTCACTCACACACTCAGTGTATTTGTGTTTGGGTAACGGGAATTTTGCTCAAGAATTTCAACGAATTTTAGCGGAAGGCGTGTGTTGCGCGCGGCTACGCACCTAAAAGTAGACTACGAACTCGTTACGAGCTTGGCTGGCGGCGTCGAGCCCACATGCTCTCGGTCTCGCTCTCTCTCACTCGCACTCTCTCTGTCTATCGCTCGCTGTCTATCGCTCAGCGAACAGCTGCTGCTGCGTTCGCCACGAAGCTCAAGTCGAGCTTTCGCTCAAGCTTTGATGCGTGTCTTGGAATTGCTCGAGCAAAAGCTTAGCAAAGCTTGCAAGCTCAAGCTGACAGGCTGCTGCTCCTCAGCTGGCTCCCTCTAGCGTGCACTGCGGGAAGCGACACCTAAGCTAGAACTTCGGAGCAACCCCTAAGTCGTCTGTATGTCTCTTTATCTGACTTTCGGTCTGTGTCTGTGTCTCTGTCTGTCTGTGTTTCTGTATGTTTGTCTGTCTGTCTGTCTTACTGTCTATCTGCATGTCAGTCTGAATTTCGGTCTATCTGTCTGTGGGTTTCTCTGTCTCACTCTCTGTCTGAATCTCTGTCCAACTTTCTGTCTCTCGATCTGTCTTTTTTCACTATGTCTGTTTCTCTGTCTGACTCTAGGTCTGTCTCTCTGCCTTCCTGTGTTTCTGTATGTTTGTCTGTCTGCATGTCAGTCTGAATTTCGGTCTGTCTGTTTGTCTGTTTATCTCTCTGTCTGTTGGTTTCTCTGTCTGTCTTTCTGTCTGTCTGTCTGTTGGTCTCTGTCTGTTGGTTTTTCTGCCTGTGTCTCTGTTTCTTTGTCTTTCAGTTTATCTGTCTGACTCTCTGTCTGAATCTCAGCACGACTCTCTGTCTGTCTCTCTGTCTGTGTCTCTGTCTGTCGATCTATTTTTTTTATGCCATCTGTGACTGTGTCTGTATGTCTTTCAGGTTGCCTCTCTCCCTTCTGTATGCCCCTCTACCCTTTCTCTTTTATACATCTGACCAAATCTGAATACTACATTACTAGACGTATAGATATATATAGTATTTATGTAGCACTTATTAATAGTTTTATAAAGTTCTATAAAATACTATAATTGTATATCATATCATGGAAAGAAACGGAGTTGCATGGATGCACAGAATGCAAACGGATATGACTCAGCTAGTAATCGCCAAGGGATCAGCAAGCCGCCTTCTGCCTATTTCTTTTGCTTATATAATATACTATATAATATTGAATAATATTGACCAATGTGTAGCAAATTCATTAGTGACCGATTTGAAGAGGCTTATTGTATTTTTAACTAAAAACTTAAAAACTTAGGATAAGTATTCAATCCCTCCACTATAACCCTCCGTTATATATCGGACCAATGAGGATTATATAAAGGATTGTATAGGCGAAGGGGAAACTGTGCCAACTACTGCTGGCTGGCACTGTAAGGACAAAGCGAGCTTACATTGAGCTTACTGCGCAGTTGAACTCAAGTGAGAGTAAAAGTAACGCACAGCACACGCAGCACACATATCCTACAACAACAAGAACAACAACAACAAGAACAACAAGAGCAGCAACAACGTGCAGCAAACTCAATCAAAACAAGGCGAAACGAGTCAAACTGGTTTACCTCAAATTACACTATTTATTTGTTATGCAGCGACGCTGGCATCGCTGCCGCTGCCTCTGCCACTGCCTCTGCCTATGCCACTGCCACTACTGCTGCTGACACTAACAAATACGACGCTGACAGCGCAGTCGATGCTGATGCCAAGCATTTAAAGCATTAAGCATTGGGTCCAAAGTCCGCACAGAGTGAAACGCAGCAAGAAAGCAAACAGGTCGCTGTGCACGCTGCAGTGCCACGAACTGCGAGTGCTCTTTCCGGTAGGGGGGAGAATGATAGGCAGAAGGAGAAAGGGGGGGGGGAAGAAGGAGTGAAAGAGGTGCATTACTAGTTAAGGGACAGACAACAGAGCAATGGAGTCAAATTGATACAGACAACTAAGTATTTGTACGCCTGCTATAACAATATAATAATTTGCTAAACAATATATAATATGCTGTACTATAATTCGTTTGGCAGCGGTCAAATAAATTTAGCATAACAATTTAGCATGACTGGGGAATTGCATGGCGTGTTATGGCAGGCATACAATATGTTATACATATTATAGGATACTTTTTATACGAGGGTCGTTTGATAAGTCCGTGACTTTTTGTATTTGCCGCGCACCTGCTCTAAATACAACACTGCTCTTGTCAGCAGTTATCGATTAACAGCTGACTGTAAAATTTTGAGAAAGCTGCGTTTTTTGGTTTGCGTTTTATAGGCATTGAAAGCAGACGATCTCGTGAATTTTAACGAAAATGGAAAAAAGTTAATTTCGTGTCAGCATGGCAAAATTTCATAAATTGGGCTACGAACTGCTACCCCATCCAGCATATTCTCCAGATTTAGCCCCCTGTGACTATTTTTTGTTTCCAAACATGAAGAAATGGCTCGGCGGTAAGAGATTCGGGTCATCACCGAAACAAACGACTATTTTGAGGGCCTTGAGAAAACCTATTATTTGGAAGGAATAAAAAAATTGGAAAAACGCTGGACTAAATGTATAGAGCTAAAAGGAGATTATGTTGAGAAATAAAACGCTTCTTTGACGAAAAAAATATATTTTATTCAAAAAGTCACGGACTTATCAAACGACCCTCGTAGCAGCAAATAAAGTTAAAGTATACTGCCTAATGGGATAATTCATATATCACCTCAAAGAACAAGATATTGACAAGTTGATCATAATTGATATCATAATTGTTATTATTATTGTTATAATAGTACATATATTATAGTAAGTGGCAGTATAGCCTTAAAACAGACAATTGCATTGTAAGAAAGGCAGCAATTTGGCCTAGTTGAGTTAGTTTTCTTCAAGCACAGTGTAGTGCGCTTTATAGTATGAACTATATATGGTAAATAGACATATTTTCATAGTATAGAATACCGTGCTATAATCAGAAGACTCATGCCTCATATTTCGGCCTAAATTGTAATACTTTAATAACAAACGAATATCATATTTTGTCATATACCTTATCTAGATAGTAGCAAGAAAAAGAGTGAACAACTACACTCTTCTTAGTCACGGTTCAAGGTCTGCTAGTGTTTGCTATAAATACTTGAGTTCCCACTGACTCAAGTAGGGCACATATAGCGCATTTCTTATCGATACTTCAGTGCACTACTCTTGTGCTTCTGTCTACTGTCTGCAGACGACAACTTCGACCATGCCGTGAATCGGTAGCAAAGCTGACGTCAAAGCACTATAAAAAGGTGCTGGGCAAGAGAGAAAGAGGGAGAGAGGGGGAGAGAGAGGGGAGGAGGTAGTGCTATAGACCAAGAGGGTGCGGCTTGGTGCAAACACCTGTTCAAATGCTCATCTTAAAAGAGAAGAAGTGCATGCCGCATTCGACAGTTCTCAAACCAAAGTTGAATGCCCTGCGATGGACCCTTTTCTGGTTGCGATGCGGTTTCCGATTGGAAACAGGAGCCACAATCGAATTCAAGTTCGAATACGTAATCTGGTTTTGATAGCTACGACAGTGGCAGTCCGAGTAATACGAGTAATCCCAGTATTATGCGGCCGATCGTCCGCCTATCGCCTATCGGCACACTTAGCTCGACTGCGTGCTCGGTGTTTATTTATTTGTGGGCTAAGCAGCGCCAATTGGCACTTTACCCCGCTTATAAAAGTAATTATAATAATAATACGACAACGAATCCCCGCTGTACACCCGGCTAACCCGCCTAACCCGACCAACTAGGCGATAAGGGGACGCAAGTCATGCTCACAAGGCCGGAATACCGCGAGGCGTAGGCAGAGAAGACAATGGAAGGCGATAGCCGGGGCTTATCAGGGGGCTCTTTAAACGAGCCGGGAGACATGCAATTACACACTAGATATAAATACGTGCCCATATCTTGCGGTTCCCCCCCCCCTCTCTCTAACTTGGAGGTTTCTTCAAGAGTTCTTCACTTGTCAAGTGAAGCTTGACGTCAATTGATTGCAGGGGAAAGGGATATAGAATGATACAAATATATATGGTAGATATAGTTGTGTGCCATGCAAATGAGGAGAGTCTATCGGGCATGCATTAGACTGTGTAATTAACCCACAGCTCAGACTGTGATTAGTTCCACATTATTGGAATATATTGTAGTAAACAAAAGTCTAGAGTATACGAGTATTATTGCAGTTCTCGGGAATTTTTATGGCGAACTCTCGAGAAATTAATAACGCGCTTTGCAATCTTCAATAAATGCACTTGAGCACTCAATGATTGTGTGCCTATTCACGCGACCAGGGGTGTGCGCGGGTGCCTGATAATGCAGCTGGGCAAGTGAGAGTGCTGGCTAACGTCGTAGTGTGGTTGAGTAAACAACACACACACACACAACTAATACAGCAAATTCCAAGTGAATAGAATAATATATATGTGTGTGTGTGTGATTGTTGTACAGCTACATCTGCGGATATTGCAATTGCATCACTCTGCTCCGACTAATTTACAGCAGAGATGAGATGAGCAGAGCAGAGACGCAGGCAGAGACGCAGCATGCAAAAAGAAAGAGAGAGAGAGAGGGAGAGATCAGACTGACTGCACACAGCGCAGCGCAGCGTGGGCGCAGCGGAGACGAGCCAAGTGAAAAGCAAAACAAAGCAAAGAAAAGCAAAAAGAGAGAGGGGCAAAACAACATCGAACGCGCCTTCGACACCAACGACGACAGCAACGGCAGCGACGGTGACAGCGACGCCAACGCGATCTGTTCGTGTCGTTGTCGTCGTTTGGCCTGTCACGGTATTGGTGAGCCGGCGAGCCGGCAAGGTTTCCCGCTGCGACGCCAACTGGCAGTCGTGCCTCAGCACTCAAAAGCAGCAGACGTGTCAAGTGGCAAGCAACAAGCAGTAAGAGGCAATTGCAAAGCAGAACAACAACGCAGAACAGAAATCAAAACTCAACTCAAGCACAAGGAAACTCAACAGAGCAAACTCAACTCAACAAAGGCAAAGGCGACACTGCAAAGGAAACTCAACAAAGGCAACTCCAGTAAAGAAACTCAACTCAGGCAACTCAACAAGCAAAACAAACTCAACTCAGTGCGTGGCAAGGAGACAGCAAAAGAGCAAAAGAGAGAGAGAGAGAGAGAGAGAGAGAGAGTGAGGCGATAATGTACCCAGTTAGTGCCGCTGCCGTTCAGATGCTGCGTCTGCGCAGCGCCGCCGCCGCCGCCGCCACCTCAGCGACGCGCGCCATATCGACAAATCGGCGGCAGCGCAACACGGCCAGTGTGGAGCGGGCCGAGAGCATCAGCGATCGTGATAAGTTTTTGCACTACAACACCGAGGAAGGCTACTACAAGACGTCCCCCTACGATCCCATCAAAGTGCCCAATTTGCCGTTGCACGAGTATGTCTGGCGCGACTTCAAGAAGTGGGAGAATTCCGTTGCAGCGGTAAGTCGCGACCCTCTCAAGAGCCTGCTCTACTTGTATGCATGCAAATCAACAACATTCTTGGGTTGCTTTCTTTTTTTTTTTTTGTTTTTTTTTTCAAGTGTTGAACTCCTCAATCGGACACTTTTCGATTGTTTTTTTTTTATTGCCTAAGGGATCAGATGTACATATTTATCTATAACCTAATGAGTGTCTCGGAAAAACCTATAAGTAATTGATTTTTTTTATTCTGCTCCAGTGTGAGTTGTGTATGTACAGTGCTATAATATATTTACAGGTTGATTTGTGTGACTTGATGATTTATCGATTGTAAATCAAGAAATTGTGAGACTATTGACAGGGCTTGGCACTTAAGTACCCGATTTATTGCCAAATATCCTAGTATTGTACATTAGCGATAAGATCGTCGATGAATCGAACACCCTCCGCTCTCTGCTCCATCAGCACTTATCGCGGTTTATTGAACCAGAACCTATGCCAATGCATATACATACATGTCTGTCTGCGCGATACTGTGTGTGTGTGTGTGTGTGTGTGAATGACTGACCTTCTGTTTACTTTGCAAATGTGAATGCGAATACCATCACCAGCACGAGCACGAGCACGAGCACGAGCACGATCACGAGTAACCCGTGATACGCCCAGGAACTTCGTGCTGCAGGTGTTTGATAAGTTCGATTTGTTATTTCCAAATTTAACATGCGTATTTATATGGGTCATTTCAATTTGCGGGGTGTCTAGGGGTGCCTTGGTGGGTCTGGTGGGGCTGGTGGGGCTGGTGGGTGCGCCAGTCTATGGGGAACTGTAGCTTATCAGGCTCGGCCAGGCGATAAGGCATAACAAAGTGTGAACTGCGAAATGCGAATCTAGTATTTACTACTACTCACTACTGATAGGGTGTCACGAGTAGAGTGGGTACTCGCTACTCGCTACTCGCAATACTCATGCTGACCAGGGCGCTTATCTCCCTGTCGATGGCCGCAAGTTGACAAGTCAAGTGAGTTGGCATGAAATTGTTTTACATGCCACGATAACGATCGTTGGGAAAAAGGGGTACCCAAAAGGGGTACCCAGGAAAGGCATCTCAGCCATGTAACGGTAGCGAATGTAATCAAAAATGAAATCGCAATGCGACGGAAAACGAGACAGATGGCTCGAGAGCGTGGCCAAGAAGGGGAACAGAGAGAACAAGGGGAAATGGGGAGCTCTATAAATAGTCTGTTGAGGTAGCTGTGTTGACTGCACTTGCATAAGCAACACCCACACATGCTCTACACACCCCTTACCTCGCGCAGCACCTTCCTCGTTTTTTGCTTGCCTTGCGTTTTTCTGAAATCAAAGTGCAAATGTTTCTCATTGAAATTTATTGCCTGCACTTGTGTGCGTCGCACATCTAATTCGCACACACACACAGACATAGTGAGACCCTCGTCGTTTACTGCGAAAAGGCAGTTATCAGAGGGTCGTCTGTATGC
This sequence comes from Zaprionus indianus, assembly GCA_018904595.1. Classification (NCBI taxonomy): domain Eukaryota; kingdom Metazoa; phylum Arthropoda; class Insecta; order Diptera; family Drosophilidae; genus Zaprionus; species Zaprionus indianus. The sequence continues at coordinate 8,989,580 of JAEIHA010000158.1, forward strand.
ACCAGCCGTACACGGGCAGAGCAGGCTCGCAAATTGGCTGCAATTTAATGCAGTTTGCGCTACGGTGCAAAGTGCGACTGCCGATCAACCCAATTGGACGCCAACGCCGACGGTGATGGCAAATTGCGGTAAACAGTCGAAGAAAACAGAAACAAACAACGAAAGAACACAAACAGAAATAGAAACTCGAGGCACAGTGGACACGCGACAAAGTAAGAATCACCAAGCAATAAAGAAATCAGCAATGCTGCAGTTCTGTTCAACGAGGTCGCACTGTACTTGTCCATATCGGTTGCAGCGGGGCTTATATCGAGCACAGCAAATACCCAAAGTCAACGGGGGATTTCGTTTCCAGCATTTGCACACTTTGGAACGGCGTCAAATGCGATCAATCTCTGCACACTTGTTTACAGACACACATATGTGCATAAAAATATGTACATGTGTACAATATATAACATGGAATTCCAGTTGGCTTATCAGCGCGAATTGTCACGTAACAAGCATTTGGGAAAATTTGAACAAATTCGCGATAAATCACACACTCAATCAGACGAAACTCGACAATGTTGTTTTCTATATATATAATATAAATCGTGCCCAATACAAAGTCTGCTATTGCTGAACACTGCAAGTGAAGTCAATTATAATCTGCATTAAGTAGAACTAAATCATTACGGATTCCAAGGAAACACTGCGTAAACTGATAGCTATTGAAATTCCAAGAGAGAGAATTGAAAGTGAAACGAAATGTTAATGAATACATTTTGCAGTTCTTTCTCTTTCTCTGTCCCGGTTTTTCCTTCAATTCTTGCTTGATAACCTTGAAGCCTTTTATTGTGTTTGATAAGACTTTTGCACACCCAGTGAAATTCTACACAGCTCAAAATAATTCAATATATTCACTCTTTCGAAAACGTGATCCATTCGGAACTTAGTCGAGCGCACTTCATTAACTTCGGGCGTCGATCATTTCACTGTAGCTGCTTATGCATAAATTTACTAGTTCCGCTAAGGTCTCCAACTGCGACGCAGTCTACAAACGTGTTAATCAACAATTTCGAAACATGCAAACAAGATATTAACATATACTTGAATGAAGCTGTGTGTGTAGAGATACGAATGGAGTGTCTACGTATATACTACATATTATTTGGTATTTGGCTTTCAAACCAAAGTGTACTTTTTTCTTCTTAGTTCTTCTCTTCATTATACTGCTGTGCACTACTCTACAGAAACTTACACTACGATAGACTTCTTTAAACTTCTCTACACTACTACATACTACTCTACACTTATCTTTACTGCTTAACGGTACTGTACTCTGCTGTAGTCTACATTATTATACCGTTCTTTACACTACTCGTCTCTTCTCAACAGTGCATTACACTACCCTTCAAAAGACTACACTACTCCACACTACTTTTCCCTTCTCTGCACTACTCTACACTATTTTACTTCTCTCTGCACTACTTGTCTCTTCTCTGCACTACTCTACACTATTTTACTCCTCTCTGCACTATAGTGCACTACTTTTCTTTTTTTTGCACTACTTTTCTCTTCTCTACACTACTTTACTCTTCTCTACACTTCTTTTCTCTTCTCTACACTACCTTACTCTTCTCTACACTTCTTTTCTCTTCTCTGCACTTCTCTTCACTACTCCAAACTTCTCTACAATACCTTAAACTTCTCTACACTACTCTTCTCTTCTCTACACTACTCACTACACTTCTCTACACTACTATACTCTATCTTATTGATTTCTATACTAGTCTTCTCTTCTCCGCTCTACCATCGCGTGCTCTGCACAGTCCGTCAAAAAATTATTTCTCTCTCTCTACTCCCACCCTTCCTCTGCCGCGCTTTATTTTCCTCACGCATTGCAAGTCATCAAATTAACTATTTAATTTGTTTTTAATTGTCAAATATTATGCGCACACCTCTCTCTCTCTTTCGCACACACACCAACGTATGCTAATTGTGATTGTTTTGGCTTTTGTTGTTGCTTCTGCTTAGAACGAATGCCGGCAAATTACTCGATTTGTTTTGTTGTCGTTCTTCGCTTTGTCGTTCATTTTCGGCTGGCGGGAGATGTGAGAGGAGATGTGAGGTCAGCACAGCAAGTGGCTGCGCGCTCTCTGCCTCTGCCTCTCTCCCTCTCTCTTTTAATGCTCTCTCTTGCTTGGCAGTGTTGGAAAGGGGGGCTTGGAAGGGGAAAGAGCTTGTTTTGAGCAGTGAAAAAAGTCAACAAACGTCGCGCAAAACAAGAAAAGACAATTTCACACACAGACACCAACACAGACACACACACACACACACGCACAGACACACACAGACACACTCTGCGAGCGCGGCACTTGCAGACTTTGTACTTTGCCCCACTGAACTTTGATCAGTGGCCGCTCTGTGCGGCGCAGCAAGCTCAAGTGGAACGCAGAGCGCGCGCGTCAAATGCTCGAAATGATTTGGATTTTGCTCTCTGTGTCTTTTTTTTTAACATTTGTTGTTGTGTTTCGTATAATTTACTTGATTTCTTTCATTTCGAAAAGTTGAACATTTTTATGTGCTTGTTTGTTTGTCGCCGTCGTGACGTGGACGCCTCTGCCATTGCCTCTGCTCCTGTCTCCGTCAGCGTCGCAGCCTCTGGCGTTTTATTTATAATTCGCAATCTTTTATTAATGCCAATTTCGACTGCGCAAATCTCAAGGGACCGCGTATAATGCTCCCAGTCGCGACTTCCTGCCAATCCCCATCCCCATCCTCATTCCCACCTCCACTTAGATAGGGGCTCGCTGGGGGCACTGTATTTCACTTGCCATTAAATCGCACAGTCGCGAATTAGTCGCCGTAATTGCAGAATTAACTACGCGATCTCTGTCGGTGGGGGCTGTCACAAGGTGTCAGTTAGTTGTCATGGCTTGACTTCTGATCCGGTTTTATTACCTCGATTACCGTGCAACCCGAAGCGGCAAATGATGCCAGTCCAGTCGACAAACACTTGTTACGCCATGACAGATTCGTTAAACTTCGCCAATTTGCGTTGCCATTTACTAAAGGGGTTACACAAAGGGGTCTATTAAGTAATCAACGTGGTTGATTAGGTTCTTGCAAATTGTAAGTGACAATAAGAGGGAGATATACTTGTATACACAGTAGATTATATTTATCCGGTCTGTCTGCCTTCTCAATTGCAATACAATCAAACAATTTACAAAAAAGAGTTCAACATTCTTAAAGTACTTTAGTTTATTAACAATTTAACTTTAGATTATCACTTAGTTACTTAGCATGATGTGTTCAATGAAGAGTGAAGTGTATTCATTGATTCAAGGGGCACTTTACCCTACGGAATGCCAACACTACATTAGATCTAGCTTCCTTCCTCTTCTATTGCTCTTTCCTTGTCTATGTGGACTCTGCTAATCACCCACACCTTGTACTATAGCCCCCACCTTATCCCGTTCGCATTGCAGGTGTGCGTGATCACGGATCGTCAGTACACATTCGCCCAGCTGCGCGATGCCAGTGCCGCCTTCGCTGTGCGCCTACAGACCAAGTTCAAGCTGGCCAAGCCGGACGTGTTGGCCATCTGTTTGCCCAACCTGCCGGAGTATCCCATTGCCACGTTGGGTGCCATTGAGGCTGGACTCGCGGTGACCACCATTAATCCCATCTACACGCCAGGTGAGACTTTTCAATGCATACGAAATTCACCTAAATCTGGTGTAATTAACTCTTATCGGGCACTTAACTTATATGATCCACGCTCAGTCGAAAGATCAAAGATTAGAGATCGGAGATAAGAGACCAGTATTTCTTATCGAAATAAATCCATTCACAGTATTCTACGATAGCCTTTATGGCTCTGATAAGCTAAACTACTTTGGGGGTGCAGCATGAGGCCCTAAAGATAGCCAGATAGGGTCGCTAATTAGATACTCTTTAAGGCTATGATGGATAAGTTTTTGATTGGAATATACTTCTTCAATAAATTCTTTATGGAATAGAGTTGGCATAGTTCAGATTCCGTGTTAAAGATAATGATCAAGCAGTTTGTTTATTCCTCCTCTCGCGAAAACTCTCAAAACTAACCGAGACTTCTCTCCTTCTCCCTCTCTCTCTTTGCCACTTTCTCTCCCTCATTTTCAGATGAAATCGCACGTCAATTGACGTTCAGCAATGCCAAGTTCCTGGTGGGCAGTGTCCAGGGCTATGGAACACTGGTGGAGGCATGTAAGCTGGCGGGCAAGCAGATGCCCATTGCAGTGGTGCGCAGCACAGCGGATGAGTCGCTGCCGGCGGGTGCCATCGACTTCTTTGAGGTGATGAGCACGGAGAATGTGCGCTACGATGAACTGCGTGCGCCCAAGGATGTCAACCCCGATGATATGGTCTTCCTGCCCTTCTCGTCGGGCACCACGGGCATGCCCAAGGGCGTGGTGCTGTCGCACAACAACATCAGCAGCAACTGTGAGCAAGTGCAGGATGCGCTGCCCATCGATTCGCTACAGTTCCAGGACACCTTACCCGCCGTGCTGCCCTTCTTCCACATCTATGGCCTGACCGTGGTCATGCTGTCCAAGCTGGGCCAGGGCTCCCGTCTGGCCACAATGCCTGCCTTCAAGCCGGATGACTTCATCAAGTCCCTGGACAAGTACAAGGGCAGTATTCTTAACTTTGTTCCGCCCATCGGTGAGTAGTGCCACTAATCCAGTGCTGTCTGGCTGTCTCTAAACAGTTTCTCTCTCTCTCTCTCTAGCGCTCTTCATGATCAACAGCCCCAAGGTGACGAAAGAGCTGGCTCCTGCCTTGCGCGTCGTCATGTCCGGCGCTGCTCCCATTGGCCAGCACGACGTGGAGCGCTTCCTGGCAAAGTGAGTAAAAAGAGATGACGGAATACTCTGAGAAGTCCTCAAAGCGCAAACAAATGAAGGATTCTTCGTTCACTCCGCATCTCTTTCTTCTCGCGTAGATTCCCCAACACGCACTTCATGCAGGGCTACGGCATGACAGAGGCCTCGCCAGTGATCCTCATGACGCCGATGGGCAACACGCGCTACGCCTCGACGGGCGTGCTACCCGGCAGCACCGAGTGCAAGATCGTTCCGTTGAATGGTGACGATACCAAGGGGGTGGGACCACGCACCACCGGCGAACTGTGTGTGCGCGGACCGCAAGTGATGTCCGGCTACTTGAACAACGAGGAGGCCAACAAGGTGACCTTCTATCCGGGCAATTGGCTGCGCACCGGCGATGTGTCCTTCTACGATGAGGATGGTTTCTACTACATCACGGATCGCATGAAGGAGCTGATCAAGGTGAAGGGCTTCCAGGTACCGCCGGCCGAGCTGGAAGCAGTTCTGCGCGATCATCCCAAGATCCTCGAGGCGGCCGTCTTTGGTATTCCCCACGAGCTGAACGGCGAAGCGCCGCGTGCCATCGTCGTGTTGCGGCCCAACGAGAAGGCAACCGCCGAGGAGATCGCCGCGTATGTGGCCGAGCGAGTGGCACACTACAAGAAGCTCGAGGGGGGTGTCATCTTCGTGGACGAGGTGCCCAAGAATCCCACGGGCAAAATACTGCGAAAGGATCTCAAGGAAAAGTACTCGGACTGAGCCAATCCTCCTCCTCCCCCCAACAAAATCCGCAAGCAATTGTATCTTGTCTCGTCTAGGCAGCACCCTAAACTATCTGTTAGTCCCTAGTTGTAAATCTAAAGCAGGTACCTTTGTTGTTGTTTTTTATATATATATGTGTTATATATATATAACTATATGATACATATTAATCTTCTGTGAGTTTGAACCCGTCAGTGTTGGCAATCGCCAGCAGTTAGCGGGCCTTGTGAACATTGCATTTAGGCGAGCGGCCGTCCCGCCCCACTGGAGGCGACTGCAACAGTAGCGAGTAACGAGTAGCTTGTAACGAGTAGCGAGTAGTGAGTAACGGAAATCTTTAGTCCCAGACGTGCAAGTCGTCGGATTGGTCCACACATAGTTCGTAAGTGTCTCGAGTAAGTGCCGAGACGAATCGTATATCTGTCCAAGGACCGGACTTAATCGTAGACTAAGCGATGAACTAGGCATATAAATACTGTACATCAAGAGTTTTTTTTTTATTCGTTATAGATATTAGTAGGCTAGTTAGTTTTACTTTTACATGTACTTTAACAAAACAGAAACGATATTGATTGTAGACTATCGGACGCGAAAACTTGCCCGTATATGTATATAGATCTGTACTATATGAGGTTCTGTAATAAAGATTGATTGACCAAGACGATAAAACGAGGCTTCCTTTTTTTCACTCACATCATATCGTTGCTCGTTTATCATCATCCCTCCAGCAAAACGCATTCTCAGTGTTGTTGTTGTTTCTTTCAATTTATTTATTTACGACAAAATACACAAAAATTTCGATTCGATTTATTTATTTATTTAGTTGTTCACTTGCACTTTGAATCCTCATGCCGCGCGTTGCATATAAATTCAGTTACTTGCACTTAAGATACAATAGAAAAAAAATAAACATATATATATGTATGTATATATATCGTTGACTCTCTCTCTGTGTGTTATCATATATGTATATAGAATCAAGTTCATGTTTGTAGTTCCATTTAATGTTAGTTTTAAATGCGTTTCGTCGTCGTTACGTCGGACTTATCATCAGTTTAATGAAAAAGAACTCAAACAAAAAAGTTGCAAGACTGCAAATCGAGTTCCTCAAAGCCAAAATACATTTCGTTGGAATCAGTAAATATTACTTCTGTTCTTTCTTGATAGTTTTCCTATTAAAGTGCACTATGACAACAAGCTATGTCTAAGTTCCTCGAGTATTCATGCGATAGTTCTGCAGTTCGATTCGATACATTCTTCAATTTTCAAATGATTGTCCGTTGGAACTATCGCGAGGAGTCTCTGCAGATTCGCAGACTTGCTTAATTATACTAGCAAACAAATAGAGGGGGGAGGGGAGAACATAAAACATAAAGTACTTGAATAAATCGTTACAGAAAACTTGTGTATTTCTCTTCGTGATATACATTCTTATTCTTTTTTGCATATCAATCGTTAAATGACAATGACAATGTAGATTTACAAAATTGCTTTAACTAAATTTAAGTTACATAAAGTGATTGAGTTGTTTTTTTCTTTTTTTTTTTTTTTTTTTGTAGTAAATTTTTGTTTACAATTTTTTTCGTCTCTTTTGCTATAAACTAAAAAACAAATTGTTAAATGCAAAAACCTGATGCTGAAGGATACAGAAAACATTGTCAAAATGGGCACAAAACAAAGGTTCTATGATATAAACAAGTTGGTGCAGTAATAAATGTTCAAATGACAGAGATTAATAATATTCAATAAGTATATATAAAAAAAAATAATAGAACGCATTTCATTTAAGTGTGTGTGTGTTGTTGTTCTTGTGGAAGAGCGGTGGCGTTGTAAGTGTTGGAAACCGAACCAATTGTGTGTGCTGTGTGTGCTGTGTGTGCGTGTGTGTTTGTGTGTGTGTGTGGAAGGGTGCCTGTGGTTCGAGTCGATCCAGTTGTTGGCACAGTGGGACGATGTCGTTGTCGTCGCGGCAGTTTATATTTGGTCGGAAAGTAATGAGAGTGTGTGTAGTAACTGTGTGGCTGACAGTGTGAGCAGTGTGTGTGTGTGTGTGTGTGTGTGTTTGTGTTGCCAGTGTTGGAAAGCAGCACTGGCAAACTAAATGCTGGCTTTGATAAGACTCTCTCTCTGAATGGGGCATTGTGCGTCCGCAGTTGAACTTATTGACTAACTTGACAGAGATTACGACACTGACAATGGCAAAGTACGGATACGAATACAAATACGAATACAAATACAAATACAGCTGTGGTTGCGCTTACAACGGGTAGAATATACATATGTTTATATATATATCTGTATATATATGCATGTGTGTGTGTAAATACATTATATACTACTATATACTCTGCACAATTATGCTTTATATTCAACTTTCTTTTTTTTTTCGTTTTTCATCTTATTTATCGAGAAAAGGCCACAAAATGCGTTTGCGTTTGCGAATGCGAATGCGAGTGCGAAATGCATTAGTTTTGGATCTGTATATATAGCTGAATAGCTTTTGATTCGGCTCACGCCAACGCACACACCTCACACTGACACACTGACATAATATCGGAGTACATTTTGCTATATTGTGAAATATATATATATAGATTATCGTTCGATTCCAATGAGGCAGCTCCGCCTAGTGCTCCTCCTTCGTTCGCTGTCTCTCTCTCGCTCTTTAACAAATGCGTTCCAATCTCTCCTCTTTCTTCAGCGCTCTTCCTCTCTCTTTCTTTATCGCTTTGTCTCGTTCCGAGTCGTCTTCAATTCCAATTCCTTGGGGGTTACGTTGTCATCGCCATTTGTTGCACATCCCAGTCCAGCAGATTTCACGCCTTGGCGCCGGGAATTTTCGACAGCACCTTGGACAGATCCACACCGGTGAGGGCATTGATCGATGGAGGCAGTTGGGCCACCAGGCGTGTCACGTCGTTGGTGATGTTGTCGTTACCGCCAATCAGCACAATCTCATCGGTCTTGGCCAACGGAGCGGCCACCTCGGCAGCGATCTACCAGGAAGAAAAATAGTTAGTTCCCTCTCACTCACTCTGTTGCTCTCTCTCTTTCTTACCTTGGGCAGCGACTCGAGAACGATGTTCATGATGGCCGCATCGCCGTACTGTTTGTAGACATTCGCCTTCATCCGCATGCGCTCCGCCTCCGCTTTGCCCACCAGCTCGATGGCGTGTGCCTCGGCCGAACCGATCTTGCGAATGCGTTCTGCCTCGGCACGTGCGCTCTCAATGGTCTGGCATCTGTCGAGAAGTGAGTACGGATTAGAGAGAAGCGAAGAAGGTAAGGAATCGAGCTGTACTTACTGCTTGCCCTGGGCAATGGTCTGCACGCGATAGGCCTCGGCCTCGGCGGGCAGCTTGACGGTGCCGATGAGTTCGCGATCCTTGCGCTGCACCTCCTGGGACTCGATCTCGATCTGCTTGCGTCGCTCCACGACCTCGATCTGGATCTCCTCGTTACGGATCTTCTGGCGTATCTTGGCCGCCTGCAGCTCGTAGGCCAACTGCGACTCGGCCTTGGCCGTATTGATCTCCTGATCGAAATTGGCCTTCTGCAGCTTGAACATGCGTGTGTTGTCCTCGATCTTGGTGTCCGTTGAGTATTTCACATCCATGGCGCTCTTCTCGCACTCTGCCTCCCTGATGCCTGCATCCCGATTGGCCTCGGCCACACCAGCATCGGCGTCGCGCTTCACCACCGCCGTCTGCGCCTTGCCCAGCGAGGCCAGGTACTGCACATCATCGTAGACATCCTTGATGGTGAACGAGAGTATCTCGATGCCCATGCGACCGACATCAGGAGCGGCCACCTCGCGCACCAGAGCCGCGAACTGGTCGCGGTCTTTGTACACCTCTTCGACTGTAAGAGTTCCTGTTGGGTGACACAGACAGAGACAGAAAGAGAGAGAGAGAGAGAGAGTGAGAGGGAGAACTGTTAGTAAAAGTTGGGAAATTAAATCGATGACCCCGTTGACTATTAGGGGGGTTCACTGGGCCTTACCGTCGCACCACCAGCCAGGTGACGCCCACAATCATGGCCACCTTGAAGGCGCCCATGTAGACGACAGACATGACCTCAGCCTCGACTAGCACTAGCACTTGGCACTTGGCACTCGACTCTAGTTCCTTCTGTTCGCCAGTTAAGCCTCCCCCCAGCTTATGGGCCTAGGCAGCGCACTCGACTGACGGCGGCGGGCGCTTCGTCTACCCGTATTTATCTGTATCTGTCAACCCTATCGCTTTGTTCTGTGCTGTTCTGTTCTCTTCCTCTTCCTCACCGGGTGTCTGATTAAAACTTGCGTATTAGTCTTGACGTCATTTCACTTGGCGCAGTCTTATCTTATGTCGCGCGGTTCTTGAAGAAGGCGAAAGCTTAACTGCTGCAAGAGCTTAAAGCTCCTTCGATCGAATGTTATGTTATCGATAACTGATTAACATAGCAAGACTGACTGCCAAGTTCAAGGACTATCGCCACGAACTATCAAGAACCGCACTCGGCCGTGTCTGGTTAATAACTAAATGGAACCACAAATGAATACACTCAAAACAACTGCTCTGTTCACACGCGATTCAATTGAATTAACAGCGACGTGGGGAAGAAGGGTGGCTTAGTGGGTACTATATATATAGTGTAACGAGAGCCCCTCGGAGACGACCGTAGCGCTTCTTGTCCCGCTGACAACTGACACAAGTGTCGTGCCAAGTAGTTGCACAAATGGAAATCGCCTTGAGATTCAGTTATAAACTACGGTAATAATAACTATAGATATATAGTATATATATATCTGTGTGTAGCCTC